>OX638371.1:55019370-56219370 GCA_951812925.1 Calliopum simillimum | reverse complement strand
AAGTTGGCAGGCGCTTTGCATAATAAAAAATATTAAAATTTAGAACGTAGAAATGTGAATTTTATATAGGTTGTGCCATATCACAAAAGCAGGCAAACTGAATCCATCAATAACAATACAAAAGTCATATTTGGCACACGACAATAACTACCTATGTATGGGTAGATATTTTCCATATTTAATCCTGCTTGGTTTGTTATTTTAACTTGAGCGAATGTGACGTCATTTTGCAAACATTACTTGAAAATGATTACGCCTATTTTTCAGCGTTTTTATATTCTTCTCTTTTCTTTGTTAAATTTGTTTTGTTTGAAAGATTGGCAACATTTAAAGTCATTGAACCTTTTTTTTACTGCCATTGCTCTGAAACATTTAATGCAAAACTAAAAAAAAAAAAAAGCAAATTGAAAGAAATCAAAAATTAATAAAAAAAGAGCAAACGTGGAAAAAGGAAATATGAAATGTGGTTTATCATGCTGTTAACAATTTATTTATTTTTTGATTGTTAGCAATATTTGTGTTGTGCCAATTTTTCCACGAATTTATGTTTCTTATAATAATAAATAGTCTATTTATGTTAACAGACTTTGTAACTTGTATGCAGTACTCGTTGGTATCATACATATAGATATAATAAAGCTTTTGGCATTAGTAACCAACGTAAAACGTTGTTTAGTTTAGGGTGGCAGTGATATCGCCTCCATAGACTGCATGGGTTCATAGCGATATGTATCATGAAACTCTATACTTTAAGAAAATTATTAAATGTTGTCTTTTTCATTGTTTATACAGGCAGAAGGCACTCGTATCTGTTTTCAGTAACATATTTTTTAATATTCAGGCCTATCAGTGAATCCATCGTAGATACGAATTTTGTGAGATCTACGAAAGTGCTATCATTAAATTCAAATTGCTACGACGTGAATTCGAAATTCATAAATTGGGATCATTTACTCCATCCGAAATTCAATTTTTTTTTTTAGTTTTCGATGACTAGATATGACTGCCGAAGAAATATCATAATTTTATTTAAGAAGTACTTCAAACTCCATGAATTTCGAAGTAACGTTCGTAATTTGTTGAAATCAATTATAACATTTTCGTAGATCTCACGAAACTCGTATCTATGATGGATTCAATGATAGGCCTGATTACTAATTTGGATATTTCAAAGTATTTTTTCAGTGGATGTTTGGAATTTTTCTCTTAAATCCTTCATTCAGCTTTTGTGGTTAGATAGGTACTAACCCTATCCAAACTGCATTCCTATTAAATAGGGTCAAGTTACAACCCTGAATTTTATTAATCCTTTATTCCCAATGGGGAATGGAGCGCATCAATAGCGCTTCTGAAGCGCTCTAAAGCAGCAGTGAAGCGCATCTCTCTCGTTTCCTAAAGCGCTGAAATTAACATTGGCATGTCATTGGAAGGAAGCGCTTCGTTCTCGCTACCAGAAATGCTCTTTTGATGCGCATCGCTCTCGCATTCATAATGCTCTATGGATGCGTTTCGCTCTCGCTACCTATAGCGCAGAAAATATGCGCATACAAATCAGCTCTTTAGATGCGAGAAGGACGCGCATCGCTATTGCATCTTGGGGATGCGCATCGAAATTTTCTGTTGGGTTATTTGTCGCTTGTAAATATATTTGATCATATCAAATCTGATATAATGTATGTACATAACTGTCTTAAATCATTTTTAAAATTTTTCCTATACGTCAGAATTCGGTGGTCTTACCCAATTACAATAAGAAATTTTCACACCCGAATAATTTCTTCATCAACGTAATTCTAACAATTTTTCAAACACAACCTTAAAGTTGTATAATAGTTATTTCTAGGAATAAGCTTCTTTATGTCCGATCAAAAAGTTCGGCTTTTGCTAATTTAGGAACAAATCGAAAAAAAAAACTTTTCGAAAAATAATTTAAAATGATTATTCCATAAAAAGTGTAAATCCCTCGACAAAACATCGGAGAATTGTATTCTATTCGACCCGATTTGCGTAACTTGGTATAAGTTTGCTTTGAGGATCTAGTTGCTTTTTAGTTGTAAGTCGTCTAATCAAAATGTTTATATTAAAAAAACCATAAAAGTATTGAACAATACAATGATAATTAACAACAAAAATTTAAAATTTGAACCTTAAATCGTAAAAGTCAACACAAATTATATGAGATTAAATGTACTTAAAATATTTGATCGTCAGCAAAATTTATGAGACTAATTAATAAGTTCAATCAGTATAGGTATTTGCTGCTTTTTTTATACAATTTGCACTTTATTTCGAAACATTGATATAAATTTGATTGATTATAAAAAAAGATTGCATTCAGTTATTATCGAAAGGAAAATTATAAACGAAAGCAAAGTAAAATAACTCACTGTAGAGTCTACAGTGTAGACGTATAAACAAGAAGGCTCCATATTACTTTGAATATTATGTAAATATTGGGTAACTGGAGAAAGTTTTTAAAATACAGTGTGTCGACAAAGATAGTTCATACATGATGTATTAATATAAAAAAAAAAAGATTATGTGTGACACAGTCTAAAAAAATCCTGTGGTAAGGTCAAAATTTAGTTTTTGATCTTACTAAATAAAAGACAAAATTCGTTGAAAGTATGTAATTTACTTTAAAATTCGGAAATGTTCGATTTACAGTTAAGGTTCGGATAAGTTAAATTTTATCAATTTATGGCTGAAAGTTCCACGAACTCTGGGTAGATAGTCTGCATTGGCAGTATTTGCCATAGTTTCATCCTGTTGAAACCTTGTTCTTTGGTTGTAATATTCAGAAAAGCTTTGCATTTCAGTCATTAAACATCTCCACATAACATTCCGAATTTAATTAAAAATTTTCTTTTGAGACACCTTGCATTTTGTCTTCAATCAAATTGATTTTATCTTGGTGATTCGAAGATATTTGCTTTCGTAAAACTTACACTTTAGGAGATATTCTTATTGAAAAAGGGGCAAAACTTAGTCAAGTATAGGTACATGTGTACAATCAGAAAAAAATAAATAGAATTATTTGTAGAGATAATTTTTGAAAATCCTAAGTTAAAAAAAAAGAATATCTCCAATACCATAAGTCAAAAAGAAAAATTGGAAAAACGAGAAAAAAGTTAACTTGGTATAAAGGTTTAAAAACAGTATAATATAAATTAAAGTCACATACATCGATATGTTTTCGCAAGCTTAATGTTAAAAACTTGAATGCTGGGAAGTAGATTCTATAATTGTGGGATGTATGAACTTTGCTTTTGTTTGCATAGATAAGTGCATGCAATTGTGATAACTTTAAGCACCCTTAAAGAGTGGCATGCGTACTTGTGTGAAATAATGTATACAGTCTTGATCTCTAAAAAATCGGTTCGAAATCGCTTTGAGATGAAGTGCTCTAAAGAGTGCTACCAAGATCTTATCAGAGTTTTGTGTGTTGCAATTCGTAATCAATTGCAATTTTTATAACACTGGAAAGTTATCTAAATATTGTCAGAAAAATTTTATATGAGGTTGCATAAAAATTTTTCACTATTCCTTAAAATAAAAATATTTTCCGGATTTTAGATAAAATTAAAGTGTTACTATTAAAATAGCATTAGCAACATTTTTTACATAAATTTATTACAATATGTATTGATATTAATTTCTGTAATCCAGTTATAAATGTTAACAATTTAAAAAAAAAATGTTCAGTAATATTTTCAATAAAATAAAAGCCCAATTCCATTATTAATGCTGTGATTTATTTTGAGATCTGCAAATATGTATAAATCACAATCACTGAATTATCAACAAATATTTAGATCTAAAACACAACAAAACAAGAAACTAAATCAATAACGAGCGGGTCATGTCTTCTATTTTTTTTTTTTGTTTCATTGCCTACTTAAATAACATCTACTTTAGGAAATTTTTTATTTAGTTTTAAATGTGACTTTTTCATTCGACCTTTCCTTGTCAGTTTCAGGGGGAAAAGAAAAAGAATATTATGAAGTGTCAGTAAAGAGATAGAGAAAGAGAAAAATGTTGCGTGCAAAGAAAGAAGCCGCCAAAAATCTATTCAATCATATCAAATTAATCTGCAATTAATAAAAATTTGAATCGATAAATAAATTTCTTAGCCACGTTAAAATGACGCTGATTTATTGGCAATAGAAAGTGTAAAATTGGGACGTGGCGTTTGGAGTTTTATAACAGCACTTAATTATTTCATGCCAATTTCGTAAAATCGAAAGAGAGCCAATACTTTTTTTTTTCAATTCATTATTAAATAATAAGCAGTTTAAATAATACTTAATTTTTTTTTCAATATTACCATAAAAACACGTTAATTTTTATAACTCAGCAAAAATAAAAAAAGTGCAAAATCTGCATAAAAATTGCATGCAAATTTGAGCTGCGTTTTTTTCGCTTTTTTCTTGTTGGGCCATGAAAATATTTATTAAATGCTTCAGCAGTTTTTTAATTAACTTAATTGTCTGGTATTATTGTTTTTCGTTCGTTGTTGTTGTTTTAAAGTGTAAAGAAACTGTCAGTTATGTTTATCTTAAAAATCAAATAAAATTTTAGTTTCAATGAGCTATAAATTAGCATTCTTTCGTTTTGAACAAACAATACAAAAAGGGTGAATGTGCTTTTGGACAAATGCTTTACCGTCGCACAAAAGAAGACACCTCCTTATTCCAACTGTCAACAGAAAAACAAATCACTTAAAAAACTTAGCAATTTGTCATCTTTATATTTAATGCCTTAAACCTTCAAATATCATGCAATTTTTGTACTGACACAAATACGAAAATATTTAATAATACATATAAACTTACTTACATACTTAGGTATATGTATGAATGTAATTAAAAATTGTTGGCGCAAAGTCTTGTCTTCAAAAAATACGCGCAATCATTTTGAACTATATATGTATGTATATATTTTTTTTTGCAACGCATCTTAAAACTTAATTTATTTGGAACAGAAATAATATGTACAAACTCATAAACGAATGTATGATATGTATGGAAAACGCTCAACTATGCTGCTGTTGGAATTCGAATTGCTGCCATATTTCGCTTTCATCTTTTTTTTTTTTTTTTTGTAATAAAACGGACTTTTCATTCGTCTGCCTTGGTCTCTATTTGTATGATCTCACTTGGCTGCCATCTCTACACTTGACACTGTGTACTTGCGCTTGTAATTTTTATTTTTAGTTTTTTTTTTTATTAAAAAAATGCAACGCATCGAGAAAACAAAATATAAATAATGATGCGCAAATTTTTGCCTACACATTCTGGCAAACAGTTTAGAAATTAGAAAGAGAAAATGTGAAGTATTAAAAACGCATAAAAATTCTTTATACTGGATAGAATTGTGCATCCAATACAACGATGGGCAACATTCTTTAACCTGGAGCCAAACAAAAAATACAAATGGAAAACATTACAAAAATTTCTAAGTATCGTTAGCGTCTCTATCGTAGTAGTCCAGTCAAATAAGGAATTAACTCTATAATAAATGTCAGATAGCTAGAGTTTTACAAAATCCTTTTTTTGCTGTTCTAAAGACATCGTAAAAAGTTACATACATTAGACACATGGATGTTGCATTTATTAGAGCGAAATGCAATTATGACAATCCTTTGCATCGTAATTATCATCTTTTTCAGTAGCCGCTTTAAATCGGTAAACTTGAATTCCAGTTTTTGAAGCTTGGCATATTGAAGTAAATATCGGACATCCGCTACAAAAGTGTTTTAACACAAAATTTTACATTTTACAGAATATGGCCTAGACCGATTTGCAGTGGTTTGTTTTCGACAATCGATTGAAAATGCAAAAGAAACCGGTAGAACACCGGAAAATGTAAGATTCCTGGGACTATTCTGAACAACTTTTCTTAGTTCCATTTTTCGGAATTCGTAAAACAAACGGAGCTATTTTTGCCGTTATTTTTGAATTTTTTTTTTTTTGTGAAAACAAAGCCCAATTTTATTCATTGATCACAAAAATGTCTGCCAATTCATATTATAAAATAACCTTTGTCTCTTTATGGATTTACTCTAATAACTCCGTTGGTCTGCGAATTTCGAAAAATGGAACTAAGAAAAGTGGTTCAGAATTGAACCCGGAATCTTAAATTTCCCGGTGTTCCACCGATTCCCGCTCACTCTATATACATATGATTAACATTCCATAAATTTGATCTTTTTTGATATGTCACACTTTATCCTAAACAGAAAAAAAAGCAAATCTGAGTATGCAGAAAGTTTTTTGTCTGTCTGTAGATTAAAAAAACCTGGAGATAATGAATTTTTACGTTCTTAAAAGAACTAACAAACCGAAACTAGTAAAACAATTACTCTTTAACGTAATGTGGTATTTGAAATTATTCGTCTTTATCTTTAAATCTGTTTTTGAATTATATACAATAGATTTTGTGTTTTTCTGCGAAATATCCTAAACTGAAATGTTTTTTTGGAATATTTCAACTTTTAAATTAAGGATATTTCGGGGGAAAAAATATATGTCTGATATTTTAAAAATATTGTCCTAAGTCCATAAAAAATTTAAAAACGTTCCAATAAATTTCTTTTGGTGGTTTGAACAGTTTGTGACCTTTCTATTTCCATTCTTGCCGTCTGCTTTGTACGGTAACATCTGCTTATCAATATACATTACAGATGGTCTTGTTTCACCAAATTTGCAGAATTAGTCTTATGGTTAAAATTTTTGTGAGAAATTTTGGTTGACAAAAATGACGAAAAATCGTATGTGAAACTTAAAAACGTTTGCAAAAAATTAATGAAATCGTGCTACGTATTTAATAAGAAAGATGGGTGTACTTTTTGATATTTTGCTTGAAATTCATTATCAAAACTTCCAAAAACATTCATATTTTGATGTTCAATAAAACTGCGCAAATTGTTTTGATTGTTTATCATTATTTTGCCAGTTAGAAATTGTGGAATTAATGGAAGTTTTTCACATAAAAAAAAACATTTAATACAATTAGTTAGGTATACTATATTATGCAAAAGAAATCAATGAACTATGAAACACAATAAAATTGCAAAAAATTACTTAAAACAGATGCTTAAGTTAAAATAGAAATACGAAATGAGAAAGAAAAGAAGTAACACAAAGTATCTACATTAAAGTGCAACTCGTTACAAAAATAAAAAGGGAAAAATCGATAAAGAGATGTGACCAACAACAACAAACGAGTGGTTTGATGGCCTCATACCAGTTACGTAGTGCACCTTAAAAACAAAACACTGAACACTGAAACCGAGAAGTCTACACTTGGGTTAAACGCACATAGCAACATGAGTAAAGAAAAAAGACTGTTAAATAGCTAAAATAAAATAAATGCAGAAAAATGCTTAAGATAAAATGAGTAACAAAAGGGAAAACTCCTCAGTGTCATGTGAAAAAGATGAACGAAGGAAAAAAATAAATAAAGAAAAATTCGCCTCCGGTTCAGGCAAGCGAAACATGCAAGAAAAAATATCAGCACCACAAACATAAAAGGGAACGACAACAACAACAATCACTATTTAAAATTCTTCCTTTGCGTAGGATGTCAACGATGACAGACTTGAGAGTAGACAGTATGCAGTTTGAAATTCTTGAACAAAAAAACATTCTTGCTTAGGACGTATGATAGAAAAATAATGAAACTCTCTTAAACAGGGCGTTAAAGTTGGGGAAATTCCACACTCATCAATAAGATTTAGATTGAAAAAATGTTGGATACTTCGGTGGCCTTCCTTTTGAAGATATCAACGTAAAGAAGCCTTTTTTTGAAAAACCGAAATGCATATAAGAACGAGCTAAATTTTAGGTCCACCAACATCGATTGCGTTGAAAATTTTTGGTACTTTGCTCGATTTGACTAGACAAGTGTGTTTTGTTTTGGCTGAAATCGGTTTTTTTTTACCTTTGGGCTATATGACGAAACCCATTTTCGTGCCTTTTTAAAAAGAGATGGATTCATAACTTCGGTTCCTGTGTATAGCAAGCGAAAAATTTTGGGATATTCTGAAAAAAGTAAAAAAAGTTCAAACTGAAAACGCAATTTTTTCTTTCTTTAACCCTTATTCTACCGACAACTTTTAAATCCTTCATCTACTGAAAAGGTACACGTGTATCTTAGGCCATTTTTTATGGCTTCCGCACACAATTTTAAGATTTTCCTTTTATATTAAGGATTACGACAAAGTTAAGTGAAGGAAGAGTTTCCTTTTACTCAAACCAGAGCTTCTGTCCGAGGTAAAACGATGTTAACCCGTTGTATATCTAACTGAGTTTGTGACTCAAAAACTAGTTTTTCATTGAAGGCGAAACTTTTTATAGAAAAGCAGTAGATAGATGGTGATCGCTAATGCAGAAGAGTGAAACCAAAAATAAAATTTATGATCCAATATCACAAGCTACAGAATCCAAAAGCATATTGATAAGTCTATAAGACTTGGCCAACTAACTTTTCATATCGCCACTCAGAAAGTGCCAAAATACAAATGAGAATTTTACCGAAAGGAGCTGAAAAAACTCTATATAATTTAGAATCCTGTTCTAGTTTTTGAACTGAAGCTCCTTTTTGTTCGCTAAGGTTAAAATTTAAAGGTCGCGACATAGTTTTTAGGGTGACGAGATAGCTTCCTGCTAGATTTTGTTATATCCCATCACATGTCGCTGACTACAAACTAAAAAGGTGTCGATTATGATTATCATAAACAAGTCCAAAGTAGGCGTAGACAAATGAATGCCACAATAAAACGATTGTCTTTTTATATTTGTGTGCACACTGTTGCTGCGTTATGCAATTTTTTTCTTATAAAATCCACATAAAAAGTTTAAAGGTACAGGTGTACCTTTTCAATAGTTTACGTATGTATATATTATGAAACCGAATCCTAAATCCACAGTATATTACTGAAATCAAATTTGTGTCTTAACATACACTACTTGAGTGAGATTGAGCATTCTCGAAACCACAGGTTATAAAGTTAAGTTTTACTCAGAATAATAATGATTTCAAATCACTAAAGGTACATATGTACGTATTCGGTAGACTAAGGGTTGAATTTCAATTTGTTTAGTATGTATAGTGTGACCATCTGCCCCATTTACTTGGGACATAACCCCGAATTTTAGGCATTGTTCCGGTGTCCCCGGTTCTATTAAAATATCCCCGAATTCCACGAGAAATTTTTTTATACAGAATCATATAGAGTTTTCGTTTCTCAGAAAAACTGCATTTTTTCTGCCCTCTTCCTGAATGTCATTTTTTTTTCGTTCGTTTCGAATGGCAGCAATTATATATTCAGAAAGAGGGCAGAAAAAATGCAGAATTTTTTTGAGAAACGAAAACGCTAATAAATAACGATTAAATCTGTCATTTTTAAAAGAGAATATGTGACGCTCGTACGAATTTTTTTTTTTTGCCAAACCAAACTTATAAGGAGTTTTCTTAACTTTGTCACAAGGAAAATTTTTGTCACATATCCCCTTTTGAAAATGACTGATTCAATTGGTACCAAAGCACCATTTAATGCAATACACCTAATTCGGCCAATACTGAGAATTGGTTTACGATTTTCAGTCGAGCAACTGCCTTATTTCTATTCTCCGGTGATCTTTTGATTGCTGAAGAAATTCTAGAATGGAAACATGACAAAACACCATTTGATATGCGCTGGGTGGGGTTCGGATTAATATTTGCAGCTATTTTTAAGGTCTGATCGAAAGTTATTTTTTGGCCTAAGCCATGATTGTTCGATTTTTTAAATTTTTTTTTAATCATAAACTCTTTTATTATTTCAGACCTTACAATGATTTTTTTTTCTGAGATTTTATCGCCGATAATGGGTGTTTTGAATCGTTTGATTGAAGAATTAGAGTTTTTTTATGGAAAGTGAGGAGACATTTTTCTTTAAACTTTTTAATCACTGAATGCTTTATCAAGTCAATGGAATATCAACAACTACCAAACTGAAATAATTTTCCAAAAAACATGCTAACAAAACTAATTGAATTCAGATAGAAAAAAGTCGCAACCATTTGAATATAATCGCTTCTTCATGTAGATATTCCAACATGTGCGCAAATAATTTTTTTTTTAAGAATTTAAAAGTCTAAATGAAAAAATCAATAAAATTGCAGTAATGACAAATATCAGTCCAACGACTGACTGACCGACTGTGACTGATGGCAACTTTTAAAATTAAACAAAATAGCGATTTTTTATTTAAATTTTTTTGCTAATCACTGGCTGAGGTCAGTAGCGTTGTTTATATAAGTAAATCGCGTAGTTTTTTTGTTTTGACTAAATGATCAAAACAATATTTAAAAAATTAAAAATGATTCATCATTTTGTTGAGAAACTTTAAATTGGATAAAATCTAATAATCTTAAATTGTTTAAATTCAATGAGCAAAAATTTAATTTTAGATGTTTCTTCTAGTATTTTGCAACTGTGGAATATTAAACTAAAAAAAATCCATAATAAAACACAGAAAAAGTTCATCAGCACAAAACGTTTTGCAAATGCTGCTGATGATTCATATTAAATTTTTTTCTGTTGTTGTTTTGGTTCAACTGCCCAAGTGGTGCTGCTGATGGGCAAAAACAGCATATTGCGGAGGCTACAGATATTTGCTGTTGTTGTTTTTTTTTTTTTAATAAAAGGAAACTTATGCGTTTCGCCTAAATTTCCCACTTGCTTTCTTTCCATTGTTATTTAGGTTTTTATTGTTTTTTGTTTTGCTCTCATTCTGCGTTGTGGCCTCACTTAAATTTAGTGTTTTTTCTAATTCCTAATGGCGCAAAATTATTTTCCATACAACGAATTATTTTTTTCTTAATTCTTATTTTACAAATACTTTTATTTGGCTTATGGCATGGTTCTTTGAAAATCTGTCTATTTCAAATATAGGGTTAATTGTTGAATAAGTTCTTTGGTTTTAAAAATATTGTGTCAAAAATGATTAATAGTTATCAAACACTTTTACATTTTGTTTACTGTTTTATGAAAAGTAAAAAAATGTCTGCATCAAAGTTCAAACTTCAATCATTTGTGACCTTAAATTCAAAAAATCAGGAACAGTTTTTTTTTTGCTTTTTCTAAAAATAAACATTATTTTGAAAAAATTATCAATCACCGGAAAATTCTAAAAATTGACTGAGTTCTGGCGTTTAGAAATCTTAAAATGAAAAATATCGAAGTATGTAGATATCGAAGTTCAAAATTTGTCAATTTTTTCTCCAAAGGGGCTGTGGTTCATAAGGTTCCGAACATGTCTGAGCACTAAATTCCACCTTAAATTGAAAACCGGTGAAATTGACCCTATCTCTTATTTTTAATTGCATTGCTATTTTTTGTCAGTGATGATAAGGTCGACGGGCGGTACGAGGGTTCTTATCTTTTTGGCCTAATAATAAAATAACAATTATTTATCATCTAAAACAGATTTAATGTTTTTCAAAATATTCTCCATGATGATTAATATAGTTTTGCTTGCGCTTAAACCAATTTGAAAATCAGTTTTGCCACTCTTAAGTTGAAACCTCCAAGACATGGTTTTTGAAAGTAACAACGGCTTCTTCAGGCGTCAAAAACGAAATACTGAAGCAAATCACAACGAAAACGCGCAAATATTAAAAGATTTGGCAAAGCTATAGCATTTTGAATTCTGAAGTTGAAAAATGTTAACTCAGTTTTAAGTTCAGGAATGTTTGGGTAAGAGTTCGTTAGAGTTCGGAAAAAAAATTTTAATTTTAAAGATATGTACATAGTTATATGGGACAAAAAAAAAAAAAAACCAAAACTTGCAATTTTGACTTAGTAAAATTTTGCACAGTAGTTACTGAAATTTTACTCTAGCGAGTTAGCATGGTTTTGCAGGACCGCGTCACAAAGTATACATACACCAAATTGATCTTTTTTCGATTCAAAATAAATTTTTTTCGAAACAAAATAATCTTTTTCCAATGAAGTTAAAAGTTTATTTTGCATCGAAAAAATATCAATTTGGTGTGGAAAAGGTTTAACTTGGAGTCGAAAACCTGTTTATATTTGGCCATATAATTGTCAAAATTTTAAATAGTTAATAATTTGCTTTTAATAAATAACAAAGCAATTTTCATGTATAATTGCAACAACACGCAAATATTGAATTTATTTACATAAATTGGAATTTCGTGTTGTATAAAATGATGTTCCATATAAAAATAACCTATTACCATACCAAAACTGTTTGATTAATGTCTTTCTAATTATAGAGTTTTCAAAATGAAATTGTTTACTAAACAAAAAATAAAAAAAAGACAGATTAACCCTTTCACTCTTATTGATTTTTATTACTTAATATGCGGGATTCTGCAGTTAGTCATTGTTGTGAAAGTCAGCTTAAGCTGAAAATTAGTTTTATTTTCCAAAAAAATTTAACCATCTAAAAAACATGCCATAAATGATGTTAAATTAAGTGAAACAGTATGATAAAAAATCATAAATAATATGAGTATCTAAGCGTTTTCGACAATTTGTTGCTTAAAATAAAATAATTAACGTAACAGCAATTAAAAGAAAAATCGCATAATAAATGCACAACAACGATAAAGAAATATTGTAAAAAAAAAAAAATGTAATTTTTCATAAAAATAATTATGTAGAAATTTCGCAGTATTTTTGCATCGAAGCAAAGCAACTGAAGCAGGAAAGCAAGCCAACGCAAGCAGGTGGCGGCAACAAATTGTGTAGCAATTTTTGCAAAAATAACAACAACTTTATACAAATTGTTTCAACAACTTGTTTAACGACTGAAAAATGATAAAGAAATTATTGTATGTGTACAAACATTAATAATGAAGAAAAAGAGAGATAAAAATTAGAAAATGCAAAATGTATATAAAAAAAATATCAAAGAAAAAATCAAGGAAACAAAGTTTTAACATTAAAACCGTGAAAGATTGCACTAATTCAAGGTAGGCTAATAAGCAATAATGTCCAGCATTCGGCTTAAGTCAGTTATGCAGGTTGCTATTAATTTATCCGATTGCTATTAGAGACGCTATTTTTGCTAGATGACATTCAACATATAGATTGTGTACTTTGTCATTTTAAATGTTATGTTCAATAAGTTTTGTGGTTCGATAAGACAGGGCGTTGCTACTAGCCTAAATTTTTTTGTTTGGTATGTTGGTACACTCTTCATATGAACGTTTGTGAAGTTTCATTTCAATCTGTCAATTCATTCTCTGTTTACAAGCCATTTAGTATCGACGTGTCACAGTATTTTTTTACAATGGAAAATGTCAAGTATCGTACTGTGATCGAATTTTTATTTTTGGAAGGTTTGAAAGCAAAGGAAATTTATGAACGAATGTTGAAAGTGTATAAGGACTTTTCGCCTTCAATTCAAGCAATATTTTGACTGAAGTATTGGGTTTCAAAAAGCTGTGTGCACAATGGGTGTGGCATTCGCTAACAATGGAACAAAAACATATTCGAATGCGATTTTCTCAGCAACATTAAGAGCGTTTTCGAAAGAATAAAGGGTATTTTGTGCGTCGATTGGATCTATCACCATGATCCTGAATCAAAACAAGAGAGAGTGGTGTGAGCCTGGTTCCTCGGCTGCAGAAATCGGCCAAGAAGGTGTTAGCATCAGTTTTTTGGGATGCGAAAGGAATTTTGTTTGTGGATTACTTGCAAACTGGTAAAACAATAAATTCTGAATACTATTGTAACCTTTTAGACCAGCTGAAGGAAAAAATTCGTGAAAAAGACCAGGTTTGCAGAAGAAAAAAATTATTTTTCATCAGGACAATGCACCGTGCCACAATAGCATTTTGGCAATGGCTAAAATCCATGAATTAAAATTCGAACTGTTGGAGCATCCACCGTATTCACCATATCTGGCCCCTAGCGACTTCCATCTGTTTCCAGACCTAAAAAATTTCATGCGTGAAAAGCGTTTTTCATCAAATGATAAGGTCATTACAGCTGTGGAAACGTATTTTGCAGCCCTTCCAGATTCTCACTTGTAAACAAAGAATTAATTGACAGATTGAAATGAAACTTCACATACGTTCATTTGAAGAGTGTACAAACATAACAAAAAAATTTAGACTACGCCCTCTCTTATCGAACCGCAAAACTTATTGAACAACCTAGTACATACGCTTTATTATACGGACGTTATTTTCGTTTGTCAGTGACTTCAAAATTGTACCTCACTTCAAAAATGGAATTGGCTTGTAAAAATGTTTTATATGACTTTTTGACGTTGATTATCTCAACAATGGTGCATCGACTAAAAATCACTTTGACTATTAGTGATGAAGCGCCATAAATTGACGCAAGATTTGAATTAAATAAAAAACACATCTTTTTAACAATCGTATTTTGAAACATAAACTACATGGGATAGGCTATGTATGGAATAGCACATCGGGCAGATGAAAAATACCGACAAATTTTGATTTGTGAAATTATTGTTGAAAAACACAATCAGTTGTCTATGGTTCTTTATAGCTTCAGTGTCAACATACATATGAACCATTTCGATAATTTTATAAACTCCAAAATGGATTTGGGGCTCTTTTGAGCGATATTTTCATTGTTTTCATACAAATCGTTCTTCGCTCTTTTAAAGCTAAAGCGTTGCTTTACTGCTGATCACGACCTAAAACGTTAGGTTTTATTTGGTTAAATTGTAAAGTGAAATCTTTAGAGAGGTTTTTTTCGAAACTTTAGTTTTTTGAGAAATAACCGCCTTAAACTAATTCTCCTGATACATAACAAGCAGGCTTGAAGTCTAAATTATACGCAACTATAAAAATAAAATTATGCTGCGCTTATATTTGCATTGCTATAATAATAATTATGGCCAATTGTGAGTTTATAACTCGTTAACTGAAACAAATCTAACATTGGTGGCATAGCGTTACGATGCAGAATTTCACATTTACAACTCACTGTGTCGTGAGATGGTTAGACAGGCAGACATACAGTCATTATTTGTACATCATTTTGCTTTTAATCTTTGACTTTCAATCGAAATTTTACAATGAATTGCAAAAACATAAAAATCAAAATCAAAGACAATGGGAAAGAAAAGCGTACTATCTTTATACATAAAAAATATCAAATTAAATATATTATACATAGGTGTGTAACTTACATAAAATAACAAAAACAACAAATGAAGTATAGCGTGCGTCTGTTTTTTTTTTAAGTGAAAACTGACGGAAGCACTGACAGATAGATAGACAACTAGAAATATCATATATCTATGCGAGCACATCCATAACAATAGATACATAAAGTTATCGCGAAAAAAGTATTAATATTAGCAGCGCTGACAATATATTTTTTTTTTTAATAAAATAAAATAATATAGATAAAATAAAATTAACACATACAAATAAATGAAAACAAAAATATATCTCAAAATTCAAGTGGCTCATTCGCTCTAATAATTACAAATAATTATGAATCGTTTTTTATTGTTGTCCATACACACGTTTATATATTTATATATACTTAAATGAGTTGATTTATTCTTCATATGGAAAATTACACTCATGTGTATACATATACTATAATATGTATTTATCAAGTTTTTATTTAATCAAATTAGATTTTTTTTTGTGGTTTCTTTAACAAATAATAGAATTTTGTTTGTTTATTTTGGTTTTTTTTTTTTTTGTTTTTAATTCTATTCGGTAATAATGAATACTCTTTGTTTACAAAGTATATTTTTTTTATGGTTAAAGAAAACTGAAAGTTTATATCTAAAGTTATATAACTCTATCAATGTTTCCACTTTTTTAAGCAAACCAAAAACACACTTTCAAACTTAAATACCCCCAAGGTGCAAAAGGAAAGTGCTAAGCAGTTACCTTGAAGCTTTTAATTCTTTCATGCAATATACAATGTGGACTTATTCATCTTTAGCATCGACTGTAGATTGATTATTATTCGTATTATTACGATGGATACGAATGAGATCATCCACTAAGTTTGAATGGTAAATATGTATCTGTAAGAATCACTCCATGAGGATTTATGATCAACAATTGACTTTCAATTAAACATTTTTTTTTTTTGGTACTTTCTCTCATAAGGCTCAAATGAAACGTCTACATCTAATGTAATTTTTGGGCTTATGTACTTAGGTCAAATAGATGAAACGGAGATCTTCTGATGTGATGGTATCCTTAAATCGTTTTAGAAAACTTTTGCACATGGCCATTGTATTTTTCATTTGTCCATCTCAGATCGTTTTGATTGAGGCTCAAAGGGAAGGAATTTACATACTTGGTTTGATATTGCAAATTCACACTTCACTCGGATACTTTTTTTAACGTAACAGTTTCCTTCATACTTAATTCGTCTGTTATTTTCTGCTTTTAAAATGTTTCTGACGTCTGCAAATGAATGGTTTGAATTACCGGTCAATTGTAGAAGATTTTTGATAAAAAATAAAAACAGTGTAGGGGCAGGGGACATTTGAACATTGGGACACTTAATCGTTATAGGATGGTCTCTATACGATTGACTAGTTGAAAAGTTAAAGTTCTCAGAATTTCTTTCTACGAGCAAAATAAGTTTCGTTATTGTGTAAGTATTCACCATTTAAATAAATTTTGGTCCATTTCAGAGAACATTTGATGGGCCCCCGAAACTATCTTGAAAACTGGAAAAATTCTCCTAGAAATGGAAAACCTTTTTTGCTTTAAAATTTGAATTTTTCAATGTATTTATAAGTTCTGTTGTTTTGTAGATATTGTACATCCAAGGTGGTAAATTAAGATTTTATTATTTTACTTTTTTTTTTATATTCCACTTTGAATGCAAAAATTGCGGAATCGTATTCAACACTGAACAATTTAAATTTCAAATCACAAAATTTTTTCCTCTTTTTGGAGCATTTTCCAGATTTTAAAATGGTTTCAGGCCCATCAAGTGTTCTCTGAAATGGCCCAAAATTTACATGGTGCTTACTTACTTAAGTATGTACAATATAACGAAACTTGTTTTGATAGGGGCACGAAATTCTGAGCAATTTTAATTTTTTACATACAAATCTGAACCTGCCGATCCCTGCTCGGTCAACAATCTGATATTATTATTTTAGTCAATGTATTTTATTCATCGCTATTTTTTTGTTATGAAATTCGTATCTTTTCATCTCCAATGTTCATGCTTTTAAAATGATAAACTAACCGATGAGAATAATAATAAGAAAAAACTCGGAAAGTATCGAATGGTATAGAAAAATATCAAGAACTCCAAATTTTTTTGGTGAAATAGAATGCCCTAAAATAAATAACTGGGATATGGAACGCACCCAAAATCATTCGCCTCTTGTATGCGGGTTGAAATATCTTATCTTCAAAGGATTATACTTCGGAAAGTAAGAGACATATTGGAAAAGTCGTCAAAAATATTTTGATAAGGAAAAGTACGGCTATTCAACGCCATTAATAAAAAAGGATTTCACCTTTTCTTGTTGATACCCAGTAAGAGTGAACATAGCGTTTTCTTCAACTTTAAGCAAGGATATTTCAAAATCCTGCAGTTATAATAACAGTTCAGCTGATGAAGACGTATTCAGCGTCAAAAAGTACATAAGACTGCATATAAGTAATAAAAAGTTCATTCCATTTGTTTTTTTTTTTGTGCCTGAGTTATTAACAAAAACTTTTATTTTGGTAAGGAGTGGGCGTGGCAATTATTGAACAAAGCCCACTTTTCGTTATTTTTTAGATACTCATGACTCAGATCCCCATACCAAATTTCATCAAAATATGTTGTACCATTTGCGAGAAATAGCATTTAATTTATTTTACTTGTATAAAAAGGAGATTCCCTACAGTTAAATTCAGAAACATTGTTTCAGTAGTTTTCATTTTATTTCGTATTATATTTTTGTGGGCGGTGCCACGTCCTCCAACGAGTTTTCTCAATATAACGGCGTTTCACATGTTAATCCTTGTTTGCAAAGGTAACATCTCCTAAATTTTCATTAAAATTGTTGGAGTTGCCGCCCAATTTTTGTCCGTTAAAAGGTATTATTAATCCGTACCCGCTTACCAAATTTCATCCAAATACCTTGTATGGTTTGCGAGTTATGACTAAATCAAATTTAAAATTTAAGGCTGTGCCACGCCCTCTGGTGAGCATTTACAAAGTTCAAACCTAGATCATTCTTCATTAAAATCGCTGTAGCCGTTTTCGAGAAAAAATATTGGCACAGAAATAAGTACAAAGAAACAAAAAACAAAAAAACAAACATACAATTTTAGCTCGTATAAGAATTTAAGTTTAATATTTAAAATTTTTTGTTTTTATCTGTGTTAATTATTTACACTTTTTATAAATGTGAAATGCCCCTTAGAAGTATTTACACACATAACTATTACTTGAAAATTATTTTTATCTTTCACACTGTGAATAAGGGCAGCCACGCGCAATACTTGAATATCTATAAAATTTAGAAAACAGTTTTATTTAATATATACTCATATTTAAGCTAAATAGTTTTGTAGAGATAAAAATATAATTCTATTTGGTGTTTACAAAATATTCCATTCAAACAATTTCATTCTACATGATGAGCACGAAAGCAATCAACACGTCAATAAATACCTTATCTCTTATCTATAAAATATGTTATCATAATCAGACTTGAACGTGAAATGATTTTTAATAATAAACTAGTGCAAAACTAAGAAGATGTATTTTTATAAAAATTAAGAGTCGTAAATCGCGCTAAATCTCTCTAAAAAATTTGACTTTCAGAAAGAAAGTACAGATTTCTATTTCTTGAGTTGTTTTGGCTTAAAAATCATAGTTTTAATTGTATCCCTACAAACGTTTAGTGCACATTTTTGGCATGACATCATTTGAAGTCTAAAAAATTGATTTTTTCTCTCACCATTCCATAGCCATTATCTGTCTGGTATGTTGCTATCACAATCGTCTAATCAACTGATGGCTTTTTTTTCTGCTTTTTGTTTTGTTAATTGCACCCAAAGCACGTCCCAAATTAGAAATCAAATAATGTTTCTACTACTGCTGATTTTGTTGTTGTTCTTTTGAAACAATATACAATTAAATAAAAACAAAAATAAACTCAACACCATCAGCTCCTTTCCAAATGCACGCGCTGTTTTAGCTCTCTCATTCCCCAATTTTTTGCGCTCTCTCCCCTTTTTCACCAAGTCTCGCGAGAATACTTGGCCTGAACAAAAAAAAAAAAAAAATGTATCTGCTCGTACATTCATGCGTCGCTAATTCAACAAATTGAGGCAGGTTGTGTGCAATTAATGTCAAAACTAAAAAACTTATATTCGACATAGCACCTACTCTCGGTGGTGAAATGAGCCAGCCACCTGTGATGAAGAATTAGGTGGATAACAATAGAAATTGGAATATCTAATGTATACAAAAAGTAAAAAAAAAAAAAACAAATGTTGATATTTTTGTTTTATTGCTTTCTGCTCTACTCAAATATTGTATTCTCTCATTTAAGCCATTACTACACTTAAATTTTTATAATGTCAAAGGATATTTATTTTCTTTTAAAACTTTCTCGTAGCCGTCATATTCTTGTTTGCGTTGCATTGGTGCTAAACCGACAACTTTTACAATTAATTTTTGCTCGTACGATTAAGATGTGGAACAATCCCTCTGCGACATTGCTCCCGTATGGACTATTGTGTTAATGGTATAATCACATTAATTCAATGGTATAAACCAAGGGTGTCAGCGTTTTGAAATCACTGAGCTAAGCGCAGTCAGCGCAAAATTTTCGCTTTTACAACAACACACAACACAAAAACTATTTTTTGTTGTTTTTTTTTTTTGGTGGCTCGTTACAACAACAACAATATTCCAATAATTTTTTAAATTTCTGAGACCTAGAACACACACGAAAAATTGTTTGTTGTTTTTTTTTTTTTATGCGAAACAACAAAAACAATTTTTCATAAATGTTTTGATTCCGCGAAATTTTGACGAGCTCAAAAAATAACAACAAAAATTATTTCTGTGATTGTTGTACTTCTGCGATATTTGCAAAATATTCAAATATTCTTGTTGTTGTTATTTTGTTCTACGCCAGTGATCGGCATTCAAAAGCTCAATTGAGCTCTCAATTTTCTATCTATCTCCGTCTATCTCCAATCTATCTATAATTGTTGGGAAACGTTCAAATTTTAAGAATCTACTTGAGATTTTCGATATGGCCACCTTTGGCCTTAACTATGGCCCGTAGACGGTCGAAGAACGAGTCGCATGCTGCACGAATTTGATTTTGTGGAAGTTTGCGCCATTCTCGTTGAAGGGCCACTTTTAGCGAATCAACGCTCTGGTATTTTTTAGTCAAGACCTTCCTGTCCAACATACCCCAGATTGAGAAATCCAGCGGATTCGCATCAGGCGAATTTGAGAGCCATTGTTGAGCAGAAATGAAGCCAGGAACGTTTTTTTCTAACCATTCTTGATTCACACGAGCTTTGTGTGACGGTGCCGAGTCTTTTTGGAATGTCCATGGCTTGCGACCGAAATGTTTGCGTGCCCACGGTAGTAAAGCACCCTCCAACACTGATTCACGATACACCTGGGCGTTTACTTTGACGCCAGCGGCCAAAAAAACGAGTGGTGAGCGCCCATCATCAGTCACTGCAGCCCAAACCATCACATGCGGTGGTGCCTGCGTCCTGGTGGCCAAACGAACATTCAAATTTTCGTAGGACCTCTCTGTCAAGTAAACCCGATCATTTTGTTTGTTTACATATTGCTGGATACAGTAATTTTTCTCATCAGAGAAGACAATTTGTGACAGATTTCCGGCGGCGTGCAAGCGCAACAACTCCTTGGCTCTATCGAGCCTAACTTTTTTTTGAGCAGGAGTGAGATCATGCGCCTTTTGGAACTTGAGGGCCTTTAGTCCGAGCTTGTTTGACAATATGTGTTGCATTCGTTCACGCGATATTTTCAGCTCGGCAGCCATTTGTCTGCCACTGCGTCTCGGATTTCGCTCAATTCTGGCCTTCACCTTTCGAACCATTTCTGGTGATGTTGCAGTTATTTTCCGACCACCACCATGTCGTTTGGCAACGCTGCCGGTACCATTGTAACGTGTTATGGTCCGATACACAAACATTTTATTCACTTTTAAATGTTTCAGCTCACGAACAATTGCTGGTTGCGATTTTCCAGCCAAATAAAGAGCAATCACACTATTACGTTTGAATTCCATTTCGAAAATTTTTTATTTTCAATAAATTGACGCGCAAATGCTTTTGGTTACTTGTTGACAATAGAATGAACTAACATCATGCCAATTTTTAGACAGCTGTCATGTTCCATCTGTCAGATAAGTCTATCTGAAGTTGGTAACAGTTCGAATCAGCCACCCTGTAAACTCTCTCTTCAACTTGCCGACCACTGTTCTATGCTGATACCCTTGGTACTGTTGTATTAATGGCATCGCCACATTAATCCAATTGTACAAACTATTGACGTGTTAGTGGGTTGTATCATTGAATTAATGTCCTCATGCCATTAAATTCTTAATATAAACATACGAGGGCTGTTTGATAAGTTCGAGACTTAGGGCCGTTGTCACAATCTTCAGTTAAAATTTAACTTTCAGATAAATACAAATTTTGTATGAACTTTTATGTCAAAGTGCCAGTTAAAGTTCCAGTTAATGCTTAACTGAACGTTGTGAAATTGGCCCTAAGATATGTTTGTTTCGGCAAAATTTTTTTTTGTTTTTTTACATAGCCTTCTCATACCTCGATTCCTTCCCAAAAAGTAGGTTTTCTCAAAGCTCTCTAAAAAGCCTTTTGTTTCATTATTGACCTCTTAATTCGACCCAAATTTCTTGCCATCCATTCGTTTCTTTAGGTCTGGTAACAGGAAATAGTTGCAGGGGGCTAAATCTGGATAATATGCTGGATGTGTGATGATCACAAACATATGCGCCCAGACATTGTCTTGATGAAACAGCACTTTTTTCTTCACCAAATGCGGTCGTTTCTGCTTTAAATAGCGCATCTGTCCGAAAGCTCTGAACAATATTCGGCGATGTGAATGACACCACGTCCATCGCAAAAACAGTGGCAATGATCATGGTGGAGACAAACCCTCCTTGGCCTTCGGTGCACGTTCTCCCGAAGAAATCCACTTTCTTTATTGTTTCTTGATATCTGCCCAACGGGAAACGGAAGCGCATTGAAACGACTTCAGTTGCGCTTCTAGGGAAGCAAGAAGCTGCTTCCAGTGCTGTTCTCACTGCTTATCTTTTTTAACACAGCGGCGATGCACATCTTCAGAAGCACATGAAATACGCTTCCGTGCAAGAACACATTTGGAAGCATATGAAATACGCTTCCTTGGAAGTTTTTTAAAATTTTAAGTTCCATTTCATAAAAATTACTTTTTTATAACTTTTGGTAGATTTATTAACTTTTATAAGCAATAAAAAAATGCTTCTACTGCGCTCTTTTTGGAAGCAGCTTCATTTCTTCCCGTTCGGTGGTGTCTTGTGATGGATCTATGTTTCGTCCACGGTAACGAAACGGCTCAAAAGCTTTCCTTTGAAGTAGTCACAAGACTGCGCTTATTGTAGAGTGTGAGCAATCGCGGCACCCATCGTGCGGATTTCATGTCCAAATATTCATGCAAAATGTTATGTACCTGCTCAGTTGCGATGCCATTAGACTATAGCCTCAGCCACGTTACGCACTTTTATTCTTCAATCGTCCAATATCATTCCTGTGATGGTTTTTTCTTTTTTACGCAAAAAATACTAAGACTAAACACAGCACGCTTAATTTATTTATTATTTTTTTTATTTTTGTTAAAATTCAAGATGCTGTCTACTTTCAATGGCTCAAACTTTCATGGTGTTGGATTAAAAGTTACTGTGCGGGAAATATCAGAAGTATCGAACTTATCAAACTGCCCTCAAATGATAGTTTTGAAATTGTTACAATTTTAATAGTAAAAACTGATCATTTTGCATAAATGTGGCTGAATTTTGTTAATGCAGCGGTGATTCTCCTCTTACAATATATTTTTACTAGCCCTTAACTGTCAGCTATCAAATTCTTTCTTTTTGTGGATGGCATCACTTTACCGCACAAATGGCGGCAAATTCAAATCTTGCGTGAAATATGGAACATTCTTTACCATTGCTTATGAATATGTTGGTCATATTTCCTTACATTGCAAAATTAAATTCATTAAGTAATATAAATATGTCAGGAAATCCAAGCAAAATAAATTTACGCAAAAAATCGCGATCCATCATACGCAACCCAAGTGTTGAAAAACACTTCTTTAATATATGACCCTTTAACAATCGTTTCGGTATAAATTTTTGCTCTTCCCTTTTAGTAAAGATGTTCACGCTCCACATTATAAATGTGCTTTTTTACAACTTATAAAATAAAGTAAGAAAAGAAAAAAGTAAATAAGTGCTATAATAGCTTAACACTTAACAGCGTTCTACCAAGTCCATTAGCCGGCCTTTTGTTGTCGTCGTCAGTGCGGTGTTATAGTCATTGCCACGCTCTCAACTCCATATGAAAATTGGAACAGACTTACGGTGTCAGTTCACGGCATACAGTATAACGGTGCGGAAGTGATGGTTACGCCGAGGTTACCAAAAATAGTAAAAAAAAAGAGGCACCGTTGGTTGTTAAAGCTCACTCGTGCTTTATTGGGTGTTTTTTATTTTTATTTCGGTTAACTTAATTTTTTTTGTAAAGTTTTTCTTTTGGCTTCTGACACGCTTCGTGAGATTTCGACGACGGTTTTGGGCTTTTGGTACCCATTTTTTATTGGCCGCTTTAAATTTACGTTGTCAATTTTTATCACAATTAGAGCGTTTTAGAAATTTATGACGCTAATTTTAAATTGTGCTGACTGAACATTTGTGTTGATTATTCAGTTTTTTTCCTTTTTCGGTTTTTGTTTTTGTAGTGAAAACAAAACATAAAAACTTGGCTCTAATTGAGGTGCAGCTGAAACAAATAAATAAATAAAAAGTCGACAAAAAAATTAAAAAAAAGTGAAATCAAAGTGTTTGAAATTTTTTATGGTTTTTTTAAAAAAAATTTTGGTTTTTTGTGTAATAAACCTTAACGCATAAAGCAAACAAAAGTGATTTCGTAATTGAATATGTAGAGATATATGTACGGATATATGCAATGATTTTGTTTAACAAAACAGGTATGTTTGTATCTTCATATTGATTATTTAATGGGATTTCGACTAAGTTCATCAAAATTTGTTGTATTTTTGCCAGATAATTTATTAAAAGGATTAACTGCGGTTGCGTGGTATTATTGAAGCTTTTTATTGTATAAATTTGTCACAGAAATCTTGCGCTATCGTTTTACATTCGGTAATTTTGTGTTTTTTCTTTTCTTAACATTTGCTCTGTACCTATCCCCTACTTCCTACAAGCATGAAAATTGTGCTCCTCTAGTGTTTGAAATTTGCCTAAACATATGTTTCGTCAGCCATAACAGTCAAATTTACTCCTTTGGGATAAATACAACTATTTTTTAACTCCGTACCTGAGGTACCCCGAGGTACCTGAGTTGAAGCTGGTTTTCGACCAGAACCCATTTTCCGTTTGCTATTCGATGTACCTGTATATTTTTCTGATATAACTGCCCAACAAACAATTTTATAACCTTTTCAATTTTTAAGCTTGGAAAAAGTTAATTTTCAAATGTTTTCATAACCAATTTTCAAACGTTTGGAAAATAATATTTTTTTATTATTTTTAAAATCGATTTGCAAAGTTAAAATCAACAATTGGAAAAATATTTATTTCCAAAAGTTTCAATTATCGTTTTCCTAACATTCGAAAAAATTTTTATTTTATTTTTTCAATGACTTATCGAGCTAAGTAAAACACAAGGCATTTGGATCATAATTGGCACGTTAGGTCAGTTGATAAGATTGTCGACTTATAATTCGGAAGTCATAGGTTCGATCCTCAGCAAACATAATTTTTATTTTTTATTTTTAATTAAATTAAAAATATTTGGAAAATGTTGTTTTATGAACTTAATAAATACTAACAAAATGTTAATTGTAAAGTTAAAAAACAATTTAAAAATATTGAATAAAAAAATTTGGAAAATATTGTATAAAAACATTTATAATAAGCTTGCTCCAAATGATTTTCACAAGCTTGCTATGAAGGGTCCAGTTTCGATTGTTAAATCATTAAAATTCAAGAATTTCCAAACATTTTGCAAGTTAATTTCCAAACGAAATGTTTGCTTCAATAAGCGTATAATAAGTTATTTTCCAAACGTTTTTGTTTGTTGGGTGAATATTCTCGAACTTTTTCTTGATTGCTTAACATCTATTTATTTCCAAATGTTTTGTATTTAACCGTCACTTTATATTAAAAAATATGATCCTTATTTCGACCAATTTGATGATAATCAGATATTGCGCCTTATCATGGTTTTGTGTAAAAAATTACCTCACGAGAATATATTCCTTTCTCGAGTTTGAGCGTTTGCAATCTTGAATATTTTGAGGATTGTAATTCCATTTCAAGTATGTATACTTTTTTTTCCAATTTTCACCTCACACCATAATGCAGCTTCGGTATTTTCCACTTTATTTTGACAGGTAAGGTTTAAAAAAAAAAAAAAATAAATAAACCAAACATCGAAATTTCATTAAAACCAATTAAAACAAAGTAAAATTACAAAATTGGTCATGGTCCACGAGTTTGGCCAAATAAAACTCTAAACCTTCACACTTTGTGAGAAAATGGAGTAACATTAATCAAAATATTGTACAAAAAAGTGACGTGTTTCTTGTTGCATTTAAAGTGGTAATGCTTCTAACTGGGATGGGTATCTTCAACACAAATCTTGGGTGAGTCCTCCTTGACACATGCATTAACATCTACATCCAGGTTGATTTATACCTATGATTTGAGCATTCGTTACAATGCTATTCTCATTGATAAATATGAGTCAGGCTTTACTTTCGCTCGGATTTAGTTTCGTAGATATAGTCATCGGAATATCCAGATATAGCCTTTAAATAAACTAGTATAAGTTGTAAACCTTTGGTTGAATTTAAAAAATATTAGTGTCATATGAAAAGTACTCAATAAGCTTTAAAATTGTCGTACAAAAAATTTTAATTCGACATTTATTATTTGTTCGCGCTTCAAATTCGCTGTTTAAAAATTGGAGAATAAACTCTAACAATAAATGTCAAAATATTATTGCCGATAACCTAACTTTCCAAAGAATTTCGCCCTTCCAGAAAATTTTTTCTGAGAAAAAATTTTCGAGGATATTTATTATATTTTCTTTAAATATGTACATTTCTAGGTACAAAATACTTTTATAGCTTAACATTTAGCTTGGCATTTAAAGCCAAGACAATTTTAAGAAGAAATTGTAAAAGCCAAGTTTTCCTTAAGCTGTTTTTGCACGATATGCTTGGGACAAACTGTGTCAAAACACGAAATCTAATTTCAGAAAACAATAGTGAAACATGTGTGTGCAAGATACTTTAAAAAGATTAAAAATAACAAAAAGTTTTACTGGTAAAACAAAATGCATGATAGATATGTTATGTATAAAACATAAAAAACCTCTTGTTGAAGAACCTTGCAAATTTTTGCGCAACCTTTCAACACACTATTCGTATGTATGATAGAATTGTACGGAAGCCATTAGAATTATTCCGCAACATTGTTAGTTAACATGGCTAAAAGAAGAAAAATACCAATTGCAATAAAACTGCAATTGAAACAACTACAACAACCACAAGAGATCAGGCAACATGCACTGCATGTAAAACATGGTTGAGTTTAAAACACTTTCATGCATTACAGCAAAAACAATTAAATATGTACATTAGACTGGTTCAGAATTATTTGGAAAAAATAAAAGTTGCTCGGAACTTCGTTACCTAAGCACTTCAAGCTTTATTTTGATATAAAATTTGGTATATTGTAGAGAATGTTTGATGGACATGAAACCATGCTCCTAAATATGGAACAATTTTTTAATTTCAAATTTAAGTTATTCAATGTTTTGTGTGGATTTTGAGCCGCTTATGTCGAATTTGCAATATATTTCTCCGAATATTCTGTATTTTTGGAGACTTTGTCCATTCTCACGCTATCGCGACCATCAATGGCTTATGACAGACCATCGATAGTGTATGTATGTATGTATTCTCCTTTAACTCCTAGGAGGAGCATAGGGCCAATATGAAATCTCTCCATTTGTCACGATCCCTTGCGATGACTTTGATCTCTTGCCACGATTTTCCCGATTCTTGGATTTCCTTTTCCAACGACCTTTTCCAGTTGGTTTTGGGTCTACCACGTCCTCTACTGCCTTGTGGATTCCACTCAAGGGCCTGGCGACAAACTTCGCTGTGTGGTTTCCGGAGAGTGTGACCAATCCATCCCCATTTGCGCAGCTTGATCTCGTTTGCTATAGCCTTCTGTTTGCATTTTTGATGTAGCTCGGCATTTGATATAGTGCGAGGCCACTCGATAGTAATTATTTATATTATTTTTTCATCCCAGAACTGTCATTTCTTTAAATGTGTTTGATTTTAAAAACTTGGCAACATTGTTTACTTATGTATATGAAAATTAAGCTAAAGGGCGCCAAGTTTTTATTCTGTGCGAAAAGTTTAAAATATGAACAAATTTTTAACTTAAGTGACAAAAGGTAATATAGTTACTGCCTATAACACATGTATGTTTTTATACCCTACACCCAGGGTATATTCACTTTGTCCTTCCATTTGTAACGCAGATAAGGAGACGTGGCAGATACAGAAAAGTATATATGTATATTCTTGATCAGCGTCACCTCCTGAGTCGATACAGCCATCTCCGTCAAAAACTGAGCAAGACTATTCAATGAAATTTAGTACACTGCCTCCGTTGTCAAAGTTAGCTCGTGGGATTGAAAATAAGGAAATCGGTCTACGGACACGCCCAACGCCCATACAAAAAATATATTCAAAATGCAACTTTAGGAGTATTTTTCACGACAATGCAATCAAAATACACATAAATACTACGATTTGAAAAAAAAACTGGGCAAATTCGGACAAGAGGGCGTGGCACCTCCCATATAAATAAAAGCTTCAAAACGCTATACTGAAAGCGTTCTTTGATATAATCGAACCAAATATTTTTTTTTTTTTTTGCTTTGTAAGGTGGTTTATTATTATTATTATTTATTTGCGCAAAATAAGTACAATAAGATAAATCTTTTGGAGTACAACATACTGATATGGTCAAAGTATAAAGTTACATGAATAAGACTAAACTATAAGTAACATGACAACATAAAATAAAAAATTAAATATTAAAAACTAAAAATAGAATACAAAAAAAAAAAAAAATATTTACAATTAAACTAGATGTCTGGATATCACAGTAGGGGAGAAATATTATTAATAATTGTGAGAAAAAATAAAATTATCTATTGAGAACGCGAGAAATATTGCACAATTAAACGCTCAGACTCAGAAACTAAGAATTATAAATGAAAGCTCTCAACAAAAATTGGGTGAAATCGGACAAGGGGGCGTGGCACCTCCCATATAAGCAAAAGTTTCAAAATGCTATACTAAAAGAGTTTTTTGAGATAATCCAACTAAATTTCACTCAAATACTAAAGACTATAAATGCACACTCTAAGCGTAGCACCTCCCATATAAGCAAAATTATCAAAATACTTCAGTGCAGGGTATTTATTTTTTGGCCAGGCCAAAAGTTACACCCTTACTAGTTCTGCACTGAAATGCATACTATCGATAGCTATCGATAGTTAGTGACAAAACTATCATCCACAGTCGATGGTCGCGACTATCGATAGTTTGCGAGCTTTACTTTTTATTTACACCAAAACGAAACTTGGTGACCGGGGAACGAAATTCCGAGCACCTTTAAATTCTTGAACCAGCATAATGTACATATAATGTATTCAGGTAATCAAAGAAAAACATGAGAGCTCAATAAAGACCTTCATTTTTGTATTATATTGTAAGTATTACAACTGCCAAAGTTGCCACCCACAAAAAACTTAAGTAAGGTCAATCTAACGCTGATTACAACATTTTGATAGCATAACATTAGGCGTTGCGTGTTGGCGCGAAAAATATAAAAAATCAAAGTTTGAATCAAAGTGATAAAATTGCACGATATCCTTGGTAGTAAAGCACAACTCCTTTTCTTAACTTTCAACTGTTCTACTTTTGCTGGTTTTGGTACATAACCTCAATGAAAAGTTTCAAATACAAAACTATAATCTCGACGAGATTATTCAAATACAAGTCGGCGTTGATTCTGAATCCATTCGATTGTTTAGCTTTTTTTTTCTACTAAATGCATCGCTTAGTACTATTCTTCGTCTTCAAAATAAGCTATTAATTGTTCTTGCATGAATTTTCTTTAAAAAATTAGAAGTGTATTTTCTTTTGACCATAAATCGATTTTTCTATACTATGTACCATAATTTCGTCCTTTGTATGGGGGTTGAAATACTTTCTCTTCAGAAGATAAGGTAATGTGATATTGGAAAAGTTCGGAGGTATATTCGATGTCATTAAAAAAAAGAATTTGACCTTTTCCTGTAGCTACGCCATAAACCTGAAAACAGCGTTTTCTCCAACTTCAATCAAGGATATCTCGATATCATGCATGCATATTGACAATTCGGTTAGATTCAACGTCGAAAAGTACATAAAGCTGTTTATAATAAATAACTAGTAAGGGTGTTACCTTTGGCCTGGCCAAACATTAGATACCGTACACAGCAGTATTTTGAAAGTTTTGCTTATATGAGAGGTGCCACGCCCTCTTGTCCAAATTCACCCAGTTTTTTCTAAGAGTTTAAATTTATAGTTCTTAGCATTTGAGTGAAATTTGGTTGAATTATCTCAAAAAATGTTTTCAGTATAGCGTTTTCAACCTTTTCTTGTATGGGAGGTGCCACGCCCTCTTGTCCAAATTTACCCAGTTTTTTCTCAGAGTTTGAACTTATAGTTCTTAGCATTTGAGTGAAATTTGGTTGGATTATCTCAAAAACTGTTTTCTGTATAGCGTTTTGAACCTTTTGCTTATATGGGAGGTGCCACGCCCTCTTGTCCAAACTCACCCAGTTTTTTCTCAGAGTTTAAACTTATAGTTTTTAGCATTTGAGTTAAATTTAGTTTGATTATCTCAAAAAACGCTTTCAGTATAGCGTTTTGAAATTTTTGCTTATATGGGAGGTGCCACGCCCTCTTGTTCGAATTCTTCTGGTTTTTGTTCAGAGCTTGCGCTTACAATTCGTAATATTTATATGTATTTTGGTTGCATTATCGTGAAAAAAACTCAAAAAGTTGCATTTTGAATATATTTTTTGTATGAGCGGTAGGCGTGTCCGTGGACCGATTTCGCTCATTTTCAATCCCCCGAACTAACTTTGACGCCGAAGGCTGTGCACCAAATTTCATTGAATTATCTTGCTTAGTTTTCCCAAAAAGTGTATTTCCACACGCAGCCAGCCAGACAGACGGGCATGGCTATATCGACTCAGGAGGTGACGCTGATCAAGAATATATATATACTTTTCTATATCTGCCACGCCTCCTTCTCTGCGTTACAAACGGAAGGACAAAGTGAATATACCCTGGGTGTAGGGCAAGGGTGTCAGCGTTTTCAAATCACTGAGCCAAGCGCATGCAGCGCAGTCAGCGCACAATTTTTTATTTTACAACAACTTTAAATTCGAATTACAATTGTCACAAAAATAATTTGTTGTTGTTTTTTCATGCCTCGTTTACAACAAAAATAATATTTCAACAATTTTAAAAATTTCTGAGAACTAGGACACACAAAAAGTAGGGGTATTCACGCGTTGATGCGCAATGCTCTTGCGGCGTTGCAGAAGTGCGGTTTGCGAATGTTTGATATTGTAAAACAACAAACACATTGCCGAAAATTTCGCACTACTTCTGCAATTTCTCAAGATGGAGATATTCACATTCAATGTTCTGGCGTTAGTGCGTAAAAGACTTGCATTTTCGCAACTGCACATCAACGCATTAATACCCATATTGTTTGTTGCTTCTGTTTTTGATGCGACGTAGTCGTTGTTGTTGTTTTGTGTCGGTTGCACAAAAAAATTGTATCACTGTAAGAAAATGAATACCTATTTTGTTTATCTTATAAATAGACTAAATCTTATTTTTATTTCAATCCTTTTTAAATGAACTCAATGCAGCTAATGTTGATTTTTGCATATTCACAGGACTTTAGTACGTTGGCTCAGTAGAGGGAAATGCCTTTAACGTTTTTTTTTCACTTCGGAAAGAAATTCTGAACATACAAAATACAAAAAAAAAAAATAAACAAAAATATCAAATATCATTGAAATTATCTTGCAGTTCTAGAGTAGCTATTCCACTCTTAGCGTTACCCAGGACCAACGACGAGGACGTGGCGGATTTTGGACCCATTTTTTGTGTTGTTTTTCTTTTTCGTATTTTTTTGTTGTTTTTGTTTTTGTATTTTGTATTTTTTTGTATTTTTTTATTTTTTTTGTTTTTTTTTTATTTTTTTATTTTTTTTTTTGTATTTTTTTTATGTTTTTTAATTTTTTATTCAAGTTATCGGATTTAAGTAGAAATAAAAACAAAAAAATTATTATTCAACTTCACATTTTAGCACATTACAAAATTACTTAATTTAAATATTAAGGCAAATAAGCTTTTCAAAATCTACTTCCTCAGATGAAAGAGCAATGCTCATTAAGTTGGAAAGGTTATGGTCTGATAGATTACTCCGATATGCGTTTTTTATGTGCTTAAGATGCGAAAATGCAGATTCACAGACATATGTGCTAGAAAATATGGACATTAATATAAGCATTTCCTTTCTCAAAAGAGGATATTTATCTGCTGAAATCTGCTTCCAAAACGAAATACCAACATCCTTTATGGATAAAAGGTATGAATCAGATTGAAGGTCACAAAGTTCTAATTGGAATTTTGGGTCTTGCTTCTGTATATCACACTTAGTAGGTTTCATAAATATGTCCACTGAGTTTTTAATTTGATTAAAATCTTTGAAACGAGACCTGAATTCTTTTTTCATGTTTATTATTTCCTTTTTGAAACGTCTAAAATTTACTTTAGGATATTCTAATTTAATTTCAGCACAAGCTGGAAAGTTAAAAAGTGTGTTTTCACTCAAGTTATTTCCTAGGAGCAGCAGCTTTTTTAAAAAATCTTCAATTAGCGATATCATTTCAATTATATTTTGTTTTGGTTTTTGCAATTGAACGTTGAGAATGTTTAAAATGGACATGAAATCTGTTAAAAATGCCAGTTCGCAAAGAAATTTTCTGTTTTTTAATTTTTTTTGTAAATGTTCAGAATTTTTAACATTTTTTTTAAGAAATGCTAAAATTTCTTTCCGAAGTGAAAAAAAACGTTGAAGGCATTTTCCTCTGCTGAGCCATCGTACTTCTGTGAACATGCATAAATCACCATAAGCTGCCTTTAGTTCAATTAAGAAAGATTGAAATACTCGATGTGTTAACGCATTGTGTCCGCCTCTTATTTTATTAACTATTGTAACAACAGTCGATATTGTTTCTTTCAAACCAACAGTCTTTGCACACAAAGCTTCCTGATGGATCAAACAATGGTAAAAAGGTATGTCCATATTTATCTTTTTAAACTGGCCCCGTAATCCAATCTCTTTTCCCTTCATGTTTCCAGCCCCATCTGTGCAAATGGCGAATAGCTTTTTGAATCCTCCTATACACTCAACAGAAATTTCCAACGCACGAAAAATGTCCGATCCTTTTGTGGTATTATATAAGGGTATTATATTAAGCAGCTCTTCTTCAACATTAAAATCGTCATCTATAAATTTTATAAATATAATTAACTGAGCTACATCTCTCACATCTGTACTCTCATCTAAAGCCAATGAATAAGCTCTGCATTTTTTTATTTTATTAACCAAGACCTCTTTCATTTGAAAGCCTATATCATTGATTCTCTTCGCTACAGTATTCCTTGATAATGGTACATGGCTTATTTGGGCTGCCATCTTAGTTCCTTCGGAACCAAAACAATTTAAAATTTCCATGCATGAAGACTTCAAAAACTCCCCTTCAGTTAGTGGTTTCTGAGCTACAGCAATATTATAACTAGCAACATAAGATGCGCGTAACACACTTGATTGGTCTTTGTGGTTATCCTGTGAATTTAATAAATATTTTAAATCAGAAATGATGCTAAGCCTAGCTTCCCCTTTGATTATACTGTAATTTATTTTATGTTTTTGCGTGTAATGTCTTTTAATATTAAAAATTCTCATATCACACAGCGTTTTATGGCAAATAAGGCATTGTGGCTTATGCAATGTCTTGTTTTCTACAAAAAAGAAATCATGCTCCCATTGGTCACAAAATTTTCTTTGTGACATTATAACAATATTTAGTCTATTTATTAGAATCTAATAATTAGATTATCAAAATATGTAGGTAATAATAATGTTTTTACAGTGTAACGATTTTTCTACGCAACCAACATAAAACAACAACTGATGATCCACTACTACGCATCAAATTTGAGTTCGATTTTGTGTGTACGCAAAAAAAACAACAAAAACGCGAAATTTTGACGAGCGTGAAAAAAAAAAAAAACAACAAAAATTATTTCTGTAATTGTTGTAGAAATATTGATGTTGTTGGGTCGAGCCAAGATTGGCTCACTTTTGTTCTACGCTGACACCCTTGGTGTAGGGTATAAAAAGAATTCCATTTTTTTGTTCTAGCGTAGAAAGTCAATGCAAAACTAAATTTAAGTCTAAAACTAAGATATTAACTTAATAAAAGACATACTCAGTTCAGACTTAAGTATGCAACCAAAATAACATTACAATATATAGTTTAATTGCTGGCCCTCTTCAGAATTTTTATCCAGTATAATCAAAGTATACCTTTTATTTACAAGCTAGTTTATTGTTCTGCCATAGATATATAAGTTATGTTAAGATATGAAAATCCTGAAAATGCCGAAATTCGAATCGTTGGGAATTATACTCCAGTTGGGAATTTAACTAACCATAATTTTGTTATATCACATACAGTCTTCATCAAATACGAAATTGATGGCAAATTTTTTGCATAATGTTGCCAACCGTGCTGTTTTCCCAATCTTAAACATTATAAATGAGTAAAATGGCTCAAAGATTTCAATCTCACCACAATGATGACATAAATTTTACAATCTGACATTTAACAACAAACATGTCAACATAAAAAATTAAAACTTTCCATTAAGTTAATAAAGATCATCAATATTTTACAAATGAACATTAGTCTGCTTTCAATACGTGTGTGTGTGGATTGTAAAATTGTTTATTTTGAATAACAAAAAAAAATTTAATAAAACAAAAAATCAAATAAATATTGATTGATTATTTCTCAGAGTCGCGAATAAAAGAAAAAGAAAAAACAAAAATTAACAAAATTGTAAATAAAAAGCGCGAATATTCGTATAACATCATAAACAATAACAACAACAGTTATGAAATTCACGCATTTAACGCTATGTACACATGTAACATTTGTGTGACGAATCTGAACCTAAAGGTTATCAACATCAAAAAAAAAAAATAAAAAATTAACAAATGTTAATTTTAATTAAAACAAAATTTTGAAAAAAAAAGCTTTTAATGATTTTGACACAATGAAATGGCAATGGCGCAGTTCGAAACAAATTGCAAACAATGGGGTGCTATAACAGTATTACAGACAAATCTTGATAACTCGAACTCGGACTAGAAATCTTATTGGTCATTTCTACATCCAATGATCCTAAAAGAATAGCCGTCTTAATGTCGCGTCACCTTTGGCCTGGCCAGAAATTAAATACCTTACACTGCAGCATTTTGAAAATTTGCTTGTATGCGTGGTAGGGTAAACTGGGGTACATTTGACACTGGGGCACATTTGACTTTGCCATTTTCGGTGTGAACACGCCTTTCGAACCAAAAACCTGAAATGCAGAAACATATTTAATTAGAGTGGAAGCAACGTAATGAACTTTGGTAGTTCTCTTTCAACTTCTCCCGCGCTAATACGCTTTTTTAACTTTTTGTGTTTTTTTTGTTATTTTCGACATCTTGTTCGTAAGGGTTTTGCAAATAAAGTTGTATTGTTTTTTAGAAGTAAGTATGAAAATTTGGTAGCTCTAACCTTTACAATTAATAAAATAAAAGAGTTTTTTATCAAGGTCAAATAGTTTAAATTTTAAAATATTTTTAATTCTTTAAGAGATATTGGGGCACATTTGACTTTTGTCGAAGGGGCACATTTGACGTTCGTCCAGACATATGTGTTTGTGTATTTTAGAAGATTTTCTAGTGTTATCTTTTTAAAGATATGGTATACCATTATAAAATGAAGACGAACAGACGCGATGGCGATGAAAAAAAAGTTAAATGCGCTATTTCTAATATCGGAAACCAACGAAATTTCCACCAAACTGGGTCTTATCTAATTTAACATTTTATGTTGATGTTTTCATTAAGGGTATTGTTGGAAATTGTACTTTATATTGAAAACTTGTTGAATGTTTGATGTTTGCCTGACTTTAAGGAGTGCAATAGATTTAAGCTACCAACTCGAACAAATCCAGCCTCAACTTCACGTTCATGCACTAAATACGTATTTGACATCGACTTATATATAAAATAGGTCTTCGTTAATACATACATACATACTTATTATTTGCATTTATATGAATAAAATATATGTATTAATGTTTTGTTTAATGTTTTTGTGTTATTTTTGTGAGTGTCAAATGTGCCCCTTGCAATGTCAAATGTGCCCCGTATCAGGGGCACATTTGACAAAATGACTTTTTTTGAATAAATTTAAAAAAGGACTCTTAATGCAATGTTTTAAAAATTTTTTTTGTCTTTGTTTTAATCTTAAATAATCAATGTTTCAGAAACAGTAAAGAATATTTAGATAGTGCAATAATTTTCAAAGATACAAGCCTTTGAAAATTTAGCGTCAAATGTGCCCCAGTCTCCCCTACTGCGCTCTCTTGTCTGAACTCGTTTAGTTTTTTCTCAAATCTTTCATTTACTATGCTTAGTGTCTGAGCTCACTAGTGAAATTTGGTTTGATTATCTCAAAAAACGCTTTCAGTATAACATTTTAAAACTTCTGCTTATATGGGAGGTACCCCGCGCTCTTGTCCGATTTCAATAAGTTTTTGCTCAAAGCTTGCACTTACCATGCCCAGTATTTATGTATATTTTGTTGCGCTGTTGTAAATAATGCTTACAAAATTGCGTTTTAACTTTTTTTTAGCATGGGCGGAAGGCGTGTTCTTTCGCTCATATTCAATCCCACGAGATAAATTTTTCGACGAAGTAAGCGTAAAAAATTTCATCGAACTATCGTGCTTAATTTTCCCGTGAAAGTTATTTCCACAGACGGGCAAGGCGAAATCGACTCAGGAGATGACGCTGATCAAAAATATGTCAGCCGTTTATATTGAAAGTGGGCTAGTCCATAACAGGGCCAAAGTTATGTCTATGTTATATGAATTGGCTGACATTTTGTTATAAAAGAATAAAATTGGTCTCTGTTTTCACGAAAGGCTTATTTGGTGGAGTGGAAGTGATGGCACCTAGTTGAAAAATTATATCGGTCAACTAACCTATTATTATAACACGTAATGTATATGACACTACTTATGCCCCTTTATGAACCTACCCCACTTTCAAAATACATAAACGATTCATATATACTTTTCCATTTGTGCCACGCCTACTTCTGCGTTACAAAGGGTGGACAAAGTTAACATGCCTTGTAGGGTATAAAGAAAAGTACCTGGAGACCGATCGCTGCTCGGTCAACAATCTAAGCTTATTATTTTAGTCGATGTTTTTATTCATAGCTATTTTTTGTTATGAAACTTGTATCTTTTCACTTCTAACGGTCATGCTTTCAAAATGATAAATAAACCGATGAGAATAATAATATGAAAAACTCGGAAAGTATCGAATGGTATAGAAAAATATCAAAAAGTAAAATTTTTTTTGGTGAAATAGAATGCCCTAAAATAAATAAATGGTATATGGCACGCACCCAAAATATTTCGCCTTTTGTATGGCGGCTGAAATATCTTATCTTCAAAGGATCATAACTCGGAAAATAAGAATCCTATTGGAAAAATCTGAAAAGATATTTGGATAAGGAAGAGTGTAACTATTCGATGCTATTAATAAAAAAGAATTTTACCTTTTCTTGTAGCTACGCTGTAAGACTGAACACAGCGTTTTCTTCAACTTCAAGCAAGGATATTTAAAAATCCTGCAGGTATAATGACAGTTCTGCTGATGAAGACGGACTTAGCGTCAAAATGTACATAAGACTGCATATAAGAATTAAACAGTTCATTCCATTTTTTTTTTGTGCCTGAGTTATGAACCAAAATTTTTATTTTTATAAAAAAATGGGCGTGGCAATTATTAAACAAAGTCTTCTTTTTGTTATGCTTTATATACTCTTGATCCAGATCCGCATACCAAATTTCATCAAAATATGTTGTATCATTTGCGAGAAATAGCATTTAATGTGTTTTACTTGTATGGGAGGTTCCACGATAATTTGCCTACTTTCAGGTCGTAGGTGTCTAAAAGGAAGTAGACTCCCTATAGTTAAATTCAGAAAGATTGCTTTAATAGTTTTTTTTTTTATAGCGCACTATATTTTTGTGGGCGATGCCACGCCCTTCAACGAGTTTTCCCAATATAACGGCATATCACATATTAATTCCTGTTTGCAGACGTAACAGCTCCTAAATTTTCATCAAAATTGTCGGAGTCGTTTTCGAGTAATAATGAATCAAAATTTTCAAGGGTTAAAAAGTGGGCGTGGCACTTATTCGATTCCGCCCACTTTTCGTTTGTTACAAGGTATTATTAAGCAGTACCTACATACCAAATTTCACTGAAATACCTTGTAAAATTTGCGAGAAATAGCATTTAACGTATTTTGCTTGTATGGGAGGTTCCACGCGCAACGGCGATATTTTGCCTACTTTCAGGTCGTAGGTTTCTAATAGCAAGTAGACTCCCTATAGTTAAATTCAGAAAGATTGCTTTAGTAGTTTTCTTTTTATAGCGCACTATATTTTTGTGGGCGGTGCCACGCCCTTCACCGAGTTTTCCCAATATAACGGCATATTACATATTAATACTTGTTTGCAGACGTAACTTCTCCTAAATTTTCATTAAAATTGTTGGAGTCGTTTTCGAGTAATAATGAATCAAAATTTTCAAGGGCTAAAAAGTGGGCGTGGCACTTCTTCGATCCCGCCTACTTTTTGTCTATTTTAAGGCATTATTAAACCGTACCTTCTCACCAAATTTTATTCAAATATCTTGTATGGTTTGCGAGTTATGACCATATCAAATTTAAAATTTAATGCGATGCCACGCCCTCTGGTGAGCATTTACAAAGTTCAAACCTAGCTCATTCTTCATTGTATGCTAATATCTAACACTATACCAAGTTTCATTGAAATCGAGAAAAAAATATTGAGTACAAAAAAACAAACAAACAAACAAACATACATACAATTTTATCTCGTATAAGAAGAGAAGATAAATAAATAAACTCAAGGACGTCTACCTTCGAGAAAATCGGAATCTTTTGAGTATGCGAAAAAGATGAATATTAACATAAATTAAACAAAGAACATGCCAGTCTATCCATTCAGATTCAATTTACAAGTGTTCACAAACAATTGCCTTTCTAAAACGTGTAAACGCCTCGAAAACCTCGTAAACTCGTAAAACTGTAAAATTTCGTATTGATTTTGAGAATTTTTAATTAAAAATATCGGCCTAATATTTATTTTATTACGATCTCAAAAATGTTAGGAATGAGTCGTGCGATATCTCTAATTTTTCGTCTCGATTCGAGGTATATAAAAAATAGTTTCTGTAACCTAACATCAACTATAAATTGTATTTTTTTTAGCTAAAATCCTCAACAGTAACATATTTTTGAGTCTCTAAAACTGCATTTGGATAAACATTGCAGTTCTAAGGTCGTAATGAAATTACACAAGGAAAAAAACACCTAAACCCATTATATCCTGTTTTTATGGGTCTTTTTGATTTCTTTCCAAAAACTGGACTATAATGTAATAATAATGGTCTATAAGTATTCTTCAAAAATATTCTACGAAAAATTTCACTGCGGCCACCAAAGATAACTTTTTTTTTTTGAATATCACCGGCTTCCTAATAACTTTAAGCCGGGTTTACAGACAAGCTGACCGGACAACAAAACAAATAGCATATTCGTATTTTTGAGATAATTTTTCACTTTTCAAAACTAGAAGTTTTTTGACTGTTGTACAGTGTAATTAAAGAACACAAGACGAAGATGAAAGTTCCAGTTATCGAAGTTTGATTGTGCATGGAAACATGCAATTATGCATATCATAAGAAATCATAACATCATTATAACTTCGTCATTATTGTCAATTTGATATTGATGGGATTGTTATATTTTTTTTTTGAAAATCAATCTAGCATAAAAATTAAGCCCTTGAATAAGATATGTTCGCAACACACAGCACACACAATTAAGTTAGTGTATAAATATGCTATTATGTTAGTGGTAAGTATGGCTTCAAATTACTGCCGCTACACAGTGGTCCGAAAGGTCAATCTAGATGGAATAAAGTCAATTTTCTAGTTTTTCAAAAGCATGAAATTTTTTTATTAGTTGATTGAGAATTGACCACGGTTCATAACGGTATATTGTTTGTTTACATTTACGCATTATTTTTTTTGCTATGTTGATCGAAACATGAGCAATTGCATTGATGCAGTTATTATAAGACCACAGTCTATTTTTAGCAGTATCTTTGAATAGTTAGTGTGAGTGAACTAGAAAACTTTTTTAAATAATTGTTTTTTTCCTGAACTACGCCAGGTATGAATTAATTTTACTGTAAATATCTGTTCAATTAAAATATTTTTTGTGGGGAAAAAATTAATGTAAAAAGTGCAATGTTTTTGTACTACTTTTTCGTGTAGCCCAAAGTTTAGTTAAACTTTTAACTACCCATATGGATCGATATTGCAAAACTGTTTATATTTCTTTTATCTATGAATTGTCATGTAAATAATGAAGAAAAAATTAGCTGCCCATAAGTGCCCCTTAAATTTTTATTTCATTTTTAGGTTACACACCTTTTACACGGAAAAAGCTTTATAATGCGTAAATTAACAAGAAACTAGAATAGAAGATGTTTGAAAGTTATTCAGATAGGTTGTAATTGTTTCCGTTAACCATCTGATGCATTGTTATACTGATGATTAAGTAAATGAAAAATAATTTTTGAATTTTTGAATTTTTTTTTGCACTAAACTTCAAATCTGTGAAAAAACAAAGAACGCATGTGCCACGCCCACTTGACGCACACCGTTCATTTTGGTGTAAAGTACTGTTTCCATAATAAAGTAAGACCCTTAAAACTCGGGTCTCTACCTACTACCATATAGAATTTGCGCCACGCCCACTTGACGTATACCGCCCATTTTTATTGTAAAGTACCCTTTCTATAATATATTTCAGCGCTGAAAATTTCAGGCTTCTAGCTGCTTCCAAACAGGAGTTATGACTTTATTCCATCTAGATTAGCCTATCGGACCACTGTGCGCTACTGCTGTTTTACCGCTTGAGATTTCAACCTACGCGCGCCCATATAACAACTCATTCACATATTTATAGTGCGTAATATAGTACTCGTTCAGCTGTTCAGCTTTTATACAAATTTATTAATTTTTTAATTCAGCTATTTGTTAGTTTTTTTCTTTCATATGTATTTCCTTGAATTTACGACAATTTATTCCCTCCACTTCAGCACAACAAGAAATTCCTCATAAATCAGTCTGACTAATGATGCGCGTAAATTTGGTTGTAGCTGAAGTGTTAATGACATCATATTTCAATCATATTTTGGTTGACCTATCAAAAATATACATAATTATGCACATATCACCTTTTACAGTTTAAGGCATTCAAAAAAGGATTTTATTGCTATATAATATTATTACGTTTTCTCAAGTTTTCTGAAACTTATAGTTGAAGGATTGATGTTAACATTGAAAAATTTATTTTTACTTTTGAAATAAAAAGGTAACTACCAATTTTTTTTATTTAAAAAATTTTGAAATGACTTAAATGATGGTACCAATACGTTAACCGTGCAGGAGCAACTTATTATCAACCTAAAGTGTGCCAAGTTTTTGAGTATGCAGTATTTTTCTTCACAATGAAAAAGTTGTAGTTCCCAAAATCGTCGCTTCTAATTTTTGGTAGATTAAATGATCAAAATCACAGAAATTTTATCTTGTTTGACGTATTTTTATACCCTGAGCATAATCACTTCGTCCTTCTGTTTGTAACACAGAGAAGGAGGCGTGCTAGGTATGGAAAAGTATATATGTGACCTGTTTTGTGAAAACGTACATAACGGGTAAAAAATCGATTTTGAGATTTTCACGTTTTTAAGTCAATTATGAGGTGATCTTTCTAATGGTGTCACTTACTATATTTAAAAAAAAAATTTTTGACCTTCAAAATGCCCGTTGAAATGAGTCTTAAATGAAAAACTTGTGTAAAAAACAAAAAACAAAAACTTTAAATTCGTTTTTCTTGAAAATTTATTTTCACACGTTAGGTACGTTCGTTTTCAAAAAACAAGTCACATATATTCCTCCTGAGTCGGTATAGGCATGTCTGTCTGTCTGTCCGTCTGGTTGGCTGGCTCGCTGTGCGTGGAAATATTTTTCATGGGAAAACTAAGCAGATAATTCGATGAAATTCGGGAAACTGCCAACGTCATTAAAGTTAGTTAGTGGGATTGAAAATGAGCGACATCGGTTAACAACTTTACCTACCGCGCACACAAACAGAAGAAGAAAAAAAAAAAAAAAACATTTAAGGCGCAATTTTATGGGCATTATACCCGGTAACGCAATCAAAATACATATAAGTACTAGGGATAGTATGTGCTATACACAAGACGTCTTCAAATATAGTGTACTCGCATATTTTACACTGAATTGAAGTATTTGATTCAAAAATTTCAAAATTCAAATCTGCACTGTACACTGATTTCATTTTGACAAAAAAAAAAAACTGAATCTAACGAATACTTTAGTTTACTGTATTTTAACAAGCAAATGCTGCAGGTCAGTGTAAAAGGTGCGAGAAGAAAAAATACAGTAAAATGTTTGATATGGTAACACTTGCAAGTTGCAACGCATTGGTAATGCAGGATTATAGTAGCTTTCATATACTTTCACGGGAGAGCGAGGTTAGGTTAGTAGAGAGACAAAGGACGTAAACAAGATAGAGCGAAAAACTACTCTTATCACCAAGTGCTGTCATGACATTTACACGCGAACAGAGCTGAAGTATTTGATAAATAAAAAACGGGTACAAGACATAACGTACCTTGAAAGAAAATGTCTTGTGCAGATCTCTAGTGCAAGCTCTGAGCAAAAATTAGATGAATTCAAACAAGAGGGCGCCTCCATATAAGCAAATACATATCGGTAACTTGGTTGATTCGGACAAGAGGATGTGACACTCCCCATATACTCAAAGTTTTCAAAATGCTGTTGTGCAAGCGTTATTTGAGATAGTGTAATGAAAATCGCACAGAAACTAAGAAGAGTTAGCGCTGTATATGAGCAAAATCCAAGTGAATCCGGACCAGAAAGTGTGGCATCCCCCATACAAGCAAAATTTTAGAAATGCTGCAGTGTAGGGTATTTAATTTTTAACCAGTTTTCTTTATCTTCCTTCTTTTTTGATGAAAAATTTTACTCAACTTTTGAAACAAACATGTCTCCAAACATAATTAATTTAATATTAGAATTTTATATTTATGCAGCGCTTGACGCTTGAAATTTTTACCTGTATAATTATTTGAACTTTTTAAATTAATTTTTATTTACCAAAGTACTCATACATTAAAAGCATTTAAAAATGTGTTGAACAACACCGGAAAAAACCTAAATAAATATTATTGAAATCAATGTCAATATGCTTTTAAGTCGACATAATACCTAAGTTCAATAATCGCCTCTTACCTCTTTCAAACTCGAAAATACTTTTACCAAAACTTTTCGTTCTTAACACTTGACTTTGAATCCTTTCGGTTTCAACGAAAATAAACAATTCATAATTATTATTTCGGTGGAATTTCCATTTAAAAATAAAATAAAATCCAAAAGAAAATAAGAATGTGAGAAAAACATACGAGAAATGTTATATGTACATAGTATATAGGTAGGTATAAAAATCGATATATAAGACTAAGTAAATATGAGTGGAATATTAACAAAAACATCAGCACTGCGGCTGAAATTTTACAAATAACTCTCAGGCTGAATAAATATGTACCTAAAGGCAATAAAAAAAACTCATTATTTAATTTTTTTAACATTTGTTTAACAAAACAAGAAAAAAAAAAATTATAATAGGTATATACACAGATAAATAGCACATTGTATACTTATGTGTTTTTGTTTGGCTTAATGTATGCGTCTGTGCATCAAATGTTACCGAGTATGCACATTTTCTTATTTCTTTTTTTTTTGTTTTGTTTGTTTTCATCATATGGAATGCACCATAGTTAGTACATATGAAAAACAAAAGTAAAAATGTTTACATTTATTTTTATGATTCTTAGCAAAGTAATCTCTGTGCCACAACAAAAATAATGACAGCAACAACAATAATTTCAGATTTCAATGCAGTTTGGTTTTGTTTACATTTACAGAGATACCCTGTTGTTATGTCGTACACTGTAAAAAGTATTTATCGTAAACTAGTTTGCCTTGTGGCCGAAGTTCGACCATTTCGATTTGACTTGGAACTGTAAACATGAGCACACTCATTGGGTAACATTTTCGATTTATGCATTGCCCAACCGTAGCACAGTGCGAAATTTGGGAGGTTTAGCGGAACTTTATTAAATTTTTGAAATACATAAAACGCATAAGATTATTCATTATTTCGGTAGCTTAATATCCCACCTCAAAAACCTCATACTCAGTTTGGTGAATAACCCTGCGAAACAACTGCAAAATGCACCTGAGACTTGCATTACTTACTCATTCATACTTTTTGACTATAGAAAGCTTTTCGATTTGTTTTAGTTTATAGATTGGTAGGACGCGAAAATTTTTTCATTTATTTTTTAATAAAATTGTCACTTATTGGCATTCAAATAATTGCAGAATCTTTTCTTACTCGTGTGCGATTTGCTTGTAAAAATTGTGCTTTTTAAGAAGTTCATAAGATTTACATTTTCAACTTCATTGGATACTTTAAAAGGTGTTACCACAAATCGCCATTTTGAAACGTACAAAATTTGAAAGGTAGGTTTATTCTCTACTGGAAACACAAAACATCTTCCGCGATATTTTGCGATCCTCTTTTAAACTAAACTTTTTCCAGAATGTCTTTGGAAATTTCATACAACACCGAAATTTCATTAAAAACCGACATCGGACGCCATCGTTGGTTTTGTTTTGGAAAAAATAGGCTCACCAACACTAACATCTGACACTCTCCATAATTTAAAGGTAACTATTCGTACGCTCTTTTGTAATATACAAAAAAGGTAGCGGAATCCTCTCGAAATTTAGAAGCATTTCTGAATAAAAATGCATGAAACAGCAAATACCCCTTGACTTACCCCCTTCATTTTTTATGGTGTTTTGATAAGAAAATGGTTATATCTATCAAGTTTCATAGCGATATCTGGTATGGGAGCAGAAATACAACGTTTTAAGCATTTCTTTATATGGGGGGTATAATAACCCCTTGTCTGATCCCCCTTAATTTTTGCATAGTGTTTTGCCAATTATATATATCCAATTATTAAGTTTCATAACTATAACTGCTATATGTGCTGAGATATGAATTAAGTTCCGCTAGACTCCGAAAATTTCGCACTGTGCGTAGGGTCTTCTATATATTAATTTTTAGGCCAACTTTCCGAGAGGCCTCCGCTAGAGCGTTAATTTTACTTTGCGATAGTTGTGAGTCAGAAAAACGATGTCATCTGCATATGAAAGTTCCGCCAATCAATGCGAACTGGCTGCTCGTTAATGCTTTCTATGACAAGATCTAAGGCAGTAATAAAAAGCTAAAGGGCGGACCCCTGCTTGTCGCCACTTTAAGTTCTATGATTCACTCAGCAACCCCTAATGCAAAACTCTACAGGTTCCACTCTCATAACTGTTTATAATTAGCCTTTGATTTTTCCAGGGATTTCAGGGATTTTTCGAAGTCAATAAATACCAAATTTAGCGGGGATGTCATCTCAATTGATTGTTCGATAATGATGCAAACGGTGTTAATATGATTCACAAAGGATCTCTTAGGGATGAATCCAGCTTGATTTGTGCTTATAAGGCTGTTAAGAGGTTCTGATATTCTGCTTTATTTTAAATCATATTATCGTTCCTGTTAACCCTATCTCCATGAGAGCTTGTTTTTCTATTAAGGGGCGTGTTACTGCCCATTGAAAAAAAAAAAAAAAAAATCAATCGAATATGTTGAGTTTCATATATAGATATAGGGACTGAACCGATTTCGTTTGCCCATTTATACTTATAATGATTTTAAATACCTCACACGCCGATCAGGAAAAAATATAAATTTACATTGAATTGTCGTAAGCTCTTGCTGAATAAGAAAAAAAATTTTAAAACAGGTCCATCGACTACTGTTTGAAATAAAATCGAAAAACAAAAATAGTAATTTTCGAATGCACGAAATTGTTTTGCTCTGTTTTATGAAAGTTAAAAATCATATATGGATTCTCACATTAATTGTTGTTGTTTTGATGATGGTTGCTACTTCAAATTGAAAAGTTCCAAACTTCACTGACATGGTAAGCAACTTAATATAAAAGCAAGCGAAACGAAACAAATTGATTCGAATTGGTAGAAAATAAAACAGATGTTGCCGGATAATTCAAAGCTGTGTAAATTAAATCACAGCTGACATTTACCAGTTGCGGGTACATCGTTTCGTTGCATTTGATACAATATAATCAGAGCGTAGAGTAATTACACGATAGTTTATTTAAAGGCGCAAATTGCAACATTTACTGACTTAGGTATACAAATTATTTTTTCTGTGTAATAATCGATTCTACTTGCACTATATGTTCAGCAACTGCTATAAAAGTGCAAGTGCATCTGCATTTTGTTAGCTTATACTTACATACATATATTGTACCTACTCGTATCTGAATTGCTGATAACGCAAAATAAGTGCGCCATTTGAACTGCGCTGATTTCTTTTAGTGGGTGTTGATGTTGTCAATTTTTATTGATTATGGGGCGTGTTGGAATTTTCATTTTTATTTTTCACACAAATATAAATTATTTATTTAATACACAAGTGTGTGCTGTAATAGAAATTGACTAATATAAATCAGATAAAATTAGTCATAAAGGTCGGTAATGAGTACTTTTGTAGAAATAAATATATTAGCTATAAATATGTCATATCATTAATGTCGGCAATGATTTATAAAAACATACATAATATTTTATTGTCTGAAATATGCCTCTTTTTGGCTAATAAATATAACATTAATTTTATAACATTCAATTAATCAATTTAGCTTAAAAACTAATTGTTCAAAGTTAAACCTTTCGCTGTTTCTTTTAAATAGTTATTGCCAAATAGTTTTTTCCTACAAAATAAGCTTGGAAACACTTCTTACAGTTTTAAACTGAATGAAAGAACTTTATTCTCGCCGTACTCTTATGCTTAAAGTTTCAACTGACGCATGACCGTCTTTTAAAAATACAACTTACTGCTTCTGTCTTTCGACGTTGAATAACTTTACTATCTATTTCTATATGCAGACCTCGTATTTTATGAACATCCCATAAATTTTAATTTTCAAACCATTCGACCATGCAATTTGTCTTTTCATTAAATAATCTAATAAAATACACTTGAGTACTTCGTAGCATTTTCAATTGAAGCATTTTCAATTGATTGTTTATTATCATAAATTTAATCAACCATTGAGGCTTGTCTACAAAAAGTTTTAAAAATTATAAAATTGAAACAAATACACATTCAAAAAAAAAAAAAAGTTCGCGAGCAATCAGCTGAGTGTCCAATTTATAATTGTTTTAAAAGAAAAAATACAAATATTTGAAGTGCTAATGAACTCTAAAATCTTATTATTATTATTTCTGGACAACCAAATTATCGAGGGTTACTTTTTTTTGTGTTTGCAACTGATTAACATAATGGGACTAAATTTGATTCTACTGGGATGATGGCCCTACTATAGCTGAGAAAAACCTCCGCGAGTGAAATTTTTGTTAATGAGACATTAGTTTTCGATCAATAGCTCCTGCTCTGTATAAAAAAACGTTTTTTATAATTGCTTGAATTGTAGTTTAAGGGTCAAAAAGTCACTTTTTCTAAAAAAAAGGTAGTGTATCAAATGAAATCATCTGGAATAAAATTATATACTGATCCACAAAAAAGTTATTGAATTAAGGAAAAATTAAGTATTGAAAAATGTTATTTCAAAATTATAGGTAGCTGCTTAAAAAAGAAGCGTTTTGAAAAAAATCTTAATACTATCGGGGGCTCCCCATTTTCATCAAATAAATTTCGAAACGAAATCTGCGTCGCTCCCTAATTTGATATAGCCATATCTGTCTTTCTGGCTATATGTCTGTCTGTCCGTTTGCTGGCTATCTGTCTGTCTGTCTGTTGAGGGGGTTGGAGTGATCCGGCAGAATATAGTGTCAGTTAGCAATCTCTTTTGTTTCGTTGTTGGTAGGGTTGTGGAGAAGATTGTCTCTTCCACAACTCAGAAGGGAGGCAATGGATTGGTCTGGTCCAACCTTTCTAACCTAGTTGTTGCGCACGGCCGGTTATAAGGGGTGTCAAAACTGTGTACCGAATGGTCGCAATGGAGGCGAAAGATGGTGACGCATGGGGTGGTGGAGGATCTAGGTTCTCCCCACCCAGGTTGTTGAAAGATGGTGATGGTGGGACGGCCCCGACCTACCATCACCAAGATATTGGAGGAGGGTGGGCGATCTGATCAGACAATCCGGATGTCCCGCCGCCAGAAGCGTTGGTTGATGTTGGTTTAAACGTTGGTTAACAGGAGGTGATGAAACGAAACAGGAGAGCCTGTTGGCTATACATTGCTGCCTCCCAGCGGTAACCCCTGGTAATGTTGGTTGGTGGTGACACTGTTGACCCCAGTGTCGCTGTCGGCTACCAGCCAATGCAGGAAGAGCATGACTTTTGGAGAGATGGGGGCCTTTCCCTTTTATTCCAATTGTCACGTTACTCATATGGCAAAGTGGTAAAAAGCAATCCAAGACAGGATTTCAAGTGTTTTCCTGAGAAATCCGCAGTCGAGCTGTACATGGTAAAGTGGCCATAGCAACCTTGGATAGGACTACCTCTCCCAAGAAAGTCTTGAGCTTTCTTAAAGGGAGGGATGCACCAAAGAAACGTATTCCCACAATCCATGATAAATCGACATGGGTGATTAGTCAGTAGCCCTTTGGAGCATCCGGTTCACTGGATATTCCAACTGACTATTGGGACGGCCCTTCGGGTGGCTGTGGTTTGGACCTAAATTGCAGGAAGAGTTTGAATACTCGGTGTGGAGTTGCATTCTCAACCGGGTGTCATGACCCAAAGAATGGCAGAGGTTTAAGATATCCTCATTTCCCTACCATTGGAAGGAATTGTGTCTGATCGCATGATTCTAAAAATGGAAACTAACTATTGGCTTTATGCTGATGGAAGGTTGTGCCGTCCGTCGTACATGGTCCGTGTGTGAAGAACACCAGCCATCATGGCAGGTGCTCACGTTAAACATAGGAGACTTCTGTCTGTCTGTTGAAATCATTTTAAAATTTTTTGAGAGCAAGATAATGTAATTAAATTTTGTGCACTACCTCCATCACAAAAATTAGCTCGTGACACGTGAGGTTTAAATCCTCGCACTTTCTCGCAAAAAATTTTCGCCATACTATGAAAATTGTACCAGATTTTATAATAATAGCTACAATAGGTGCAAAGGTAAAATATTGCAAACATGTACCAAATTTTATAATGATAATAGTTCATAAATAGAGAATTTTAAGTATTTTTGTGTAGGGGTGAAAAGCCCCCATATTTTAACACCCGTTCTATTCGAATAGTATTTTGTAAATAAAATACACGTTCTCAATATGAAGTTTTGTAGTAATAACTGCTACAGGTGCAAAAATGTTGCAATTGATATATTTTTTTGCATGGGGGGTGCAACGCCCCCTTATTCAAATTCCTCCAATTTTTGCAAGGCATTTGATAAACGCAGTATACTTTCGTATACAAAGTTTTGTAATGGTAACTGCTACAGGTGTAGAGATGTAGCTGTTGGGTTTTTTTTTTTTTTTGTATGGGGGGTGCAACGCCCCCTTGTTTAATTTCCCTCAATTTCTGTGAGGCGTTTGGTAAACGTAATATTCTCTTGTGTACAAAGTTCTGTAATAATAACTGCTACAGGTGCAGAGGTGTTTTTTGTATGGGGGATGCAAAGCCCCTTTGTTCAATTTCCTCAAGTTTTGTAAGGTTATTGGTGAACGCAGTATAATCCTGTTTATAGAGTTTTGAAATGATAGCTACAGCAAGTACAAAGTTATAGAGTTTTGCAAATTTTTTTCGTATGGGGGCTACGCCCCACAACCCCGCCAGAATCACTTCACTCTATTTCGTGAGGTCAGTGGACATATTTTAACAGTTCTGCATACTAAAAAATTAATTTTGAATTTTTTACGTCTATATTGTATGAAACAGTGTACTGTGCGGTGCTGGTTAAAACTACATGAATTATGAAACAGGTCTTTTTTGTCTTCTTTTTTTTTTATAAAGAAAGGGCCATGTCTCACATCTTAATTTTAAAAACTACAATATATTTTTTTAAAAATAAAATAAATTTAATCGAATAAATTGCAAAAAAAAGAACATCGCATAGTTTTAAAAGTTTAAGATTACTTTGCCGTTGGATATATAGGATGAGCATAATTTTATTCGTTTTACAAATTTTACAAAATTTGTGTTTGTTTACAATATTGCCAGCGGTTATATTATTGTTACATACAAAATTTTACTTGCATATTTGATACAGATTTTTGTACCTGAATGCCTTTTGGCGTTATTTGTTATGTTAACGTTTAACCTTCTTCTTTTTTTTTTTAACCGAGTACAAATCGTTTAAAGAACAACAAATTTCCACTTGTTTTATTTTTTGCAAATTCATTATTGCTGTTTTTCAGTTATTGCCCTCTTCTCGATAACCATTACTATTATTCGTACGTCTATCCATCCGTCCATTTGTTCGCTCGTCTGACTTACCATCCGACAATCCAGCACAGTTTATCGTCATCTTTTAATCGTTGAGTTTTTGCGACTATCATGCTTTGGTGGGGATCGATCGAAATAAAGTTTAATCGTTGACTCGCATCTTGATTGAATTTGTCGGCCAGGCTAGCAACACGTTGCGAATTTTAATAATGAAGAATTATTGACAGTACTCGTAGGAACCAGCGACAGCAAGAGTGAGCATGGCAAAAATTGATTGAAGACAATTTTGTAAGATTTGTACATCTTTTGTTAGAGCTTGTTGCGGTTATTGGCATTAATTGCGTAACGATATAACGCGTGTCAATATATGATTTTTATTTTTTGTTTAATTTTTATTATTTTAGGGGGTATGTGCGGTCAATGGTAATTTTATGTGTAAAAAGACTGTAAATAAATGAACTAAAAACTTGATTGCAACGAATTTGAAATTTTTTAATGCCAAAAGTTACTTAAGGTTTTATTCGTTTTGACTTCAGCTCGTAATTTCCCAAAGATGAAACTTTAAACCACTAAGTAATTCAGCAGTTTAAAATATAAAACGCAAAAACCTTCCCGAACTAATATCATAACTATTATAAATGAAACTTCCGGATACAGTGACAAAAAATGTTTAAGCTTCAGCCTATCAAGCATTTGAAACAGTTCGCATCTCCCCTTTTAAGCTAACTGTTGCGGCTGTCTTGATTTTTTTTTACCATAGATGCCAACCTACGCTTAAGTGTTCATTTTATAGCAAGCACTCCATGTACTAAGTATGTGCGAAACGCGGTCCGTCAGTTTTCACACATGTATTGCCATATTTGGTTTAATCACATAGAAAAACTATTTATACTCCTATGTTTTTGTTTTCTTTACAAGATACGACGAGCTTTGCTTATTTATGACTTATGAAAACAATACAATTCTCGTATTGAATAGCGTTTGTGAATTTATTAAAAATACGCTTTGCAACTGTTCACCTCTGTTAAGAATTTATTGAAAATTCTTCACACAATTAGATTTTATCTCTCCAAAACTGATGTTTTTTTTCCTTTTTATCCACTATTTTTACGTGACTGTAATTTTAAGTAAAGACAGACGCCCGTATGTTTTGTAATTAGTTATTGTTACTTTGAACTATTTTTTTTTTTTTAATATTTAGTAAGATATACAGTGAACTCGCGATATTATTTTCCCAACATATAAACACTCCAAAATATGAACAGTGTGCAAGAGCTCTAAAATATTGACATAATTTTTCTTACAATTGCGACAGAATATGTGACTTCGTGTTTTGTGAAAAAAGGTTTTCGAGAAAAACGAATTTAAAGTTTTTGTTTTTTTACTCAAGCTTATTATTTAAAACTCATTTCAATGGGCATTTTCAAGATCGAAAAATGTTTTTAAATTTTTGTGGCACCACTGGAAAAATCACCACATACATAATTGAGTTAAAACAGTGAAAATCTCAACATCGATTTTTTTCACACGTTAGGTATGTTTTCACAAAGCAGGTTACATATGCATTTATTTCTAAATCTTTTTGTTTATATGGTATCTGTGTGACGAACAAAGAACAAAAAAAAGTTTCTATCGAGTTTTTGAATTCAAAACTAATGGAACCCTACTTTTTTAGTTCTTGCGCCTTTCGTAAATATGAACAAAAAGTCCATATGTATAATCGCGAGCACACTGCGTTTCGTAAATATGAACAATCTCGCAAAAATTAATATGCTTGGTTTGAATTAATTCATATTATCGCGAGCGCACTGTATAATGAAAGCTAAATGATTGCACTAAAAAAATATATAAACATAATGGGGGTTATCGTGAATCAAGATTCCCGGGGAATTTTCTTAAACTGCAATAGAGAATGCACGGCAGTTTGAGAAAATTCCCCGGGAATATTTATTCACGATAACCCCCAATATTAATCATACTCACCAACAGGTCTTGGATTTTAATGATAAATATTACAAACCTTCCAAAAATGACATAATGCTCTAAATAAATTTAAGAACCTGCTACAAAAATTAGAAAATGCTCTAAAAATACTAAATGCAGTGAATATATATTTATCATTTTTATTAATTTAAGTTAGGTTTTTTAGTTAAAAAGTAACAAAGCGTTTAGAAAATCTATAATCAAACGACAAATCCACAGAAATTACCCTGTAGGACCGACATACCACCTTTGTATCAAAACTTGTCCGAATGCAACGCATGATCCGTCATTAGTACCAAAATTGGTCCAATTAAATATCAATTGTGTCAGTGAAATTATAACGTTGCTGACTACGTATGTACTGTTTGGAAGTTCGTCGACTGGAGAGACCCGAGTTCAAATCGGTGATTTTAAATTTTTAAATTTCCATTAATTTGTACACAATTTGTCTGAAGAGTTTTCAGAGTGGAAAATGAAATATTTGTCCAATATAGCCGACTCTCAGTGGGAGATTAGATACATCTAGCTGAAATTAATGCAAAGTTCTAAGTCGTCAGTTGGCCAATTTTTTCCACGCAAATGATTGACTATAATTCCCGGGGCCTAACGGTATTAAAATTTTTATTTTGCGTTTGCTAGTCTGCCAGCTGCTATTGTAAATGTGAACTTTGATTTCAAAAATTTTATTAAACAATTTTGCTGCCATTTAAACACCTTGTTTGACTTCAAATTTAAGATAGACGAATTCAATTTCAATACAGTTTTTGGTGGTTATTAAAGTTATAAGATATGTATGCACATATATTATAAAGTTATTGGTCTGTGCTCTGCTTACGTGTTATAAGAAAAAATTAAAGTTATATTGAACTTATGTAAAATGTGTAGTAAAAATTACTTAAATCAGTTTCTCTAGTGTAAAACTTCCGTGCCTCACCGGGGATTCCGGTAATTTATGTTTTATTTAATAAATACATCTTTTGTGATTAGAAGGACGAAACGTGAGCTGCGTCTGCTTGCGTCTTCTTTTTTATGCAATTTATAATACACAATGATTGCTTCCAGGCTCAACTTTAAATGTATTTTGTGGGCGTGGCCGTTGAGCTATTTGCACTAAATTTGGGTGGTTCCTCCTAAATATAGATCTTTAATCTTGGACTAAATTTCAAGTTCATATCTTTATCCGATTCTATGTATTTGCTACTGTACCTCTGTTATAAACCTTTTGGCAAAGGTCACGAGAATTTCAAGGTCAGTGCCCGCCCTTTCACCGATCTACTTCCTATTGTACCATAACATTGCTCATGTAAAGGCATATCTCTTTTCGTTGTCTCCACACATATAAAATATGGTTTACTTTGTATGAGGAGTAGGCGTGTGCATTAACTTATCGCGCCCATCTTTCGAATTTTTCTTAACTAGGTGTAGCTAACGCAACATAGGAGCGTGCCACCTCCCATATAAGCAAAAGTTTCAAAATGAAAACATTTTTGAAATAGTCCAACTAAATCTCACTCAAACACTAAGAACTATAAATACAAGCTCTCGGCAAAAACTGGGTGAACTCGGACGAGGGAGCGTGGCACCTCCCATATAAGCAAAATTTTCAAATTACTGCAGTGTAGGGTATTTAATGTTTAGCCAAGCCAAAGGTAACACCCTTACTAGTTTTTTAGTTTGGTACGTCGATTTAGGCCTTATATGATGAGGAACTTAATCGTATTCATATTTTCTCTCATATTCGACTTAATGGGGGTTATCGTGAATCAAGATTCCCGGGGAATTTTCTTAAACAGCAATAGAGAACGCACGGCAGACCGAGAAAATTCCCCGGGAATCTTGATTCACGATAACCCCCAATATAAACAGAACTTGTTTCTTTATGTGACTTAATAATTTAAAGCGACATTTGATTCTACTCGACTTTTTAGTTAAAGCATATTTGTAGTCTTATGCAGCTTTTTACTCTCATATGTCCCTTCATTTTTATGTGACATTTTGTGCTTATGAAAGTGTTTATTCTAATAGAATATTTGGATTTATACAGTTTTTATATGATTTTTTACTTTTAAGCATATTTTGTGCAATATGTATCTAGTCTCATGAAACTATAGATTTATGCAGGATTTTGTTTGCGTGGGACTTTTTAGCCTGATTCAACTTTATAATCTGATGCGATTCCTAAGTCTCTTGCGCCTTTTAAACTCTGGACACTTTTTAGTCCCTTGCGACTTTTAAGTTTTATGCAACCTTTGATTATTTTTATTTCATCTAATTATAATTCCAATTGTGAACTTGGCATTGTTTAAAAAAACTATATTGTCTGAATATTTTTTTAAAGGACATGTTTTCAAAAAAATTTTTTGGAAAAAAAGCTTACATAAAACTGGAGACCTATTTCAGCAAAACTCTCCATATCCATAAAAAATTATAAAAAATATATGCATATACTTATTATCGGTATGCACAAAGCCCCCTTTAGCATTAGAAAGAAATGCGCCTAACAACTAATGTTTTTCTATTATATAAAATGTATGAAAAATACAGGTATCCATTGTTTACATTCATGTTGTTATTTTACTCGTATTTAAATATAAATTGAATAAATTAAAAATTTACAACAAGTGACAACTTCATGATCGTATGAAGCTTATGAATACAAAATATAAACGCCTCATTAAAAAACGTAAAAATTATTACAAAGCAGTAAATATAATACAAAAAGTTAACAATTATTAAAATATGTAAATATGTACACAAGAACATCAGCCTTAACCCATCCATCATAAGTGCGTGTTTCTACAGTTTTTTTTAATTTATTCTCAATAAAAAAGTATTTCCTTAAAATGTTTTTTGTGAACATTTAAGTCTACATTTTTGGAATTACAGTAGCTCTAATGCTCTTACACAAAAAAGTATTACTGTTAATTCTACGCCAGTAAAAAAACCTTTCCCTTTTTAAAATAATAAACCTCGTCGTTAAAATATCAAGTTTTTTGAACAAGTGCTTTAATCTTGTGCCGTTAGAAGTTGGAGTAGTGAGTTTGTAGATCATTCGACCATAACAATGCAGCTTTCAGTCTGTAGACTGAGTTTAATGCCACTTTTCTGTCATAAATATTGTAGCAAGTGCAGTAAGCTACCCAAAGCAGAAGTAGAAGTGTTTTTGAACTTTTAGGCCCGAGACTTGATTTGGATTCAGCACCGCCAAATACATCCAAAATAACTATTTTGGTTTTGAAGTATGATAAATTTATATTAAACTAATTAAACAGTCATTTTTGCAATTTTTCAAAAACAGACGCAAGCAAGTGTTAACATGGAAATTGATTTTATATATGTTTCGGCTATTTCCACATACATATTTACATATTTTCTATATATAAACATGTATATGGGCATTTCTCAGAAACTTTTAACCTATAGTTGTCGTTAAGTTTTGATGTCAAACACGTGGACATGTCAAACACCCTTAATGCATTTAATTCAAATAGTAATGATTTTTTGTGAATATTGGCCCGCGGACATATTGTTCAAACATTAACAAGTATGTGCATTCACAAAAAATTTACAAAAAATCATTACTATTTGAATTAAATGCATTTAAGGTGTTTGACATGACACGTGTTTGACATCAAAACTTGACGACAACTATAGGTTAAAAGTTTCAGAGAAATGCCCATATAGCCTCATCAGATTAGTTTTAGTTAAATCTTGTCAGAAACCGTAAAAAAAACGCGATCGCCTATATAGATAGATCATAAGACTCACTAGCGCCGTCTGTTGTTAAAAATTGCCAAATTGTTAGTTGGTAACACACTCTGGTTTTGAGACATGTTACGCTAGCTACAATTAAATTATTTTGGTTTTGGTTTGTTGTTTTTTTCGAAAGTACCGTTTTTCGACCTGATTTCAAAAAAGCGCTGTTTTTGGTGTTGCGCTTTGAAGTATCATTTTCAGAACCCTTTAGGCTAACTTTTTCCGTAAGCAGTTTGATAGTGACTGACTTTCGAGGTAAAATTCGTGTGTGGTGTTCTTGACTGAATGGTTCTATATGTGAGTAGACTATTCAGAAAGAAATAACGTGATTCAGTTACAAAGAATCTACCTTTTTGTTGATTAATGCGCCTTCAAAATTTAGACAAACAGCCAGACTCCTTTAGCTCGTTGAGGCTGAGCGATTTTTGTAGTAAGGAAGGCAGGGCTTCAACTGAATTTCCCTTTTGCATGGATCAAAGTTTTCTCTTTAATGTAGTTCAAGTAGTTTTTCCAGGGTTTTAATGAAAACAAGTTTTTGTCTTGCGTATTAATATATATATAAAGATTATGAGAATGAGTTTTCAGTCTTTTGCATATAAATTGGAGTGGATTTGTGCGTTTTAAAATTGTTTGTCATCCTCCAGTATTGTGTATGCTATAGTGGGTTCAAAATGATGCTGTGTTACAATAAGTAATTTGTTAAAATTGAAAAAAAAAAAACATGAAAAATCGTGTTAGTTGTGGATTTTGTTAAAATCATGTTTTCACTTCTACAAACTAACATACATTTATTCAGGGTGTATAAATTAGAGAAGACATTGTGATTTGCCCGAAGACCGAATATTCAACCAAGCTCTCGTCTTAAAAAATTACTCTCAAAAAGTCTTAAAAAATAATAATAATCAAAAAAAAAATTAAATTGTGAAGCACAAATTTTTGTTCTATCCCAAGAGGATCTGATTCTGATCCAAGCACTTCAAAAGTGCTTGTCCCCATAGAAATTTAGAAGCATTTTCACAATGATTTTTTATAAGACTGCAATAAGAACAACATGGGTTCGAACCTAGCCTGGCCGTTTTTTTTATTATATATTTTTGCTTTATTTTTTTTTGCTTTATTTTTTTTGCTTTATTTTTTTTTTTGCTTTATTTTTTTTTTGCTTTATTTTTTTTTTATTAAAATATTTTTTATTGCACATCTTTTATTTGACTCTTCTATTTTCCTTTCTCTTATTAATTTACTTTTGTTTAATTGAATTGAAATTGATTACACAATGATTCCATGTAGGGCTGCAGTAAGAACAAGTTGAGTTCGAACCCAGCCCGGGTGATTTTTTTCCTTTTTTTTTTATTTTTTTTGCTTTATTTTTTTTATTAAAATATTTTTTATTCAACCTTTTTTTGTTTCACTTTTCTATTTTCCTTTCTCTTATTTATTTACTTTTGTTTAATTGAATTGAAACTGATTGCACAATGATTCTATGTAAGGCTGTAGGAGCATTCGTATGTCAAATTCTTTTTGAACAACATTTGCTTAAGTAATATATAAATTTAATACCTCTTCATATCATCGAGCATTGGTGTAGCGGTCGAAAGAGTTGGTAATGTAAGTAAAAATAATCTGTTTCTATCGTTCACACGGACGGCCGTGGATTCAAATCCTGGTGCGGCCAGTTTTTTTCTTTTTTTTTTAATTTTATTGAAAAACGCTTACCACAGCATTACAAATAAGCGCTTCAAAAACCCTTTTTGGTAAGGCTGCGGTAAGCTTTTACTCGCTTACATGGTGGAAAACATGCACTTCAGAAGGGTTTTTGAAGCACTTCTTTTCCCCTTGGGATATATCCCTTTACATATATACCGAATCTTATCCATAAAGTTTAAATAGTTTTGCAGATATGATAAGTCTTATATTTGGGGGGCGTGGCACCGCCCACTCTTCTAATGGATGTTATTTCTCTCCGTTCCTATTACAAACGTACCACTTCGTAACTATCTGCTACCAATAGTTACGGAGATATGATGAATATTGTTTTGGGGGGAGTGGCAGTGCCCATTTTCACTTTGAATTGATTTCATCTTAATTTATTTGATTGAACGCACATAAATTCCTACATATGTATATCATTCATGCGTTTGATAAACATTTTTAGTCGAAAAAGGCGATTGTGGATTCGATTTTTTAATTTGCAGTTCATTTAAAGATAGGTAAATGTTTCACCTTCAGTAAAACGAAATGCTTCGCAAAACCAAAAGTTTTCACTTACTGATTTTTTGGGCAGATAAGTTTTCATACCCACAGAAACTACAATAGTCATTTGCGATGAATTTGTGACCGTCCAGAGATAAAAACAAGAAATGGGGTGAATTTAACCGGTTTTCAGTTTAAAGTGGAATTTAGTGCTTATCCATTTAACAATTTATTTGAGGTCGATTAACGAATTACAAATATCGATAAAAGCGGTTTTATGAAACCCCTACCCCTTTGGAGAAAATTGATAAGTTTTGAATATTAGGTATCTTCAAATAAATAAAAGAATAATAAAAAAAAAAAAAAAAAAAAAACTTGAGTTTTTCATTTTTCGATTTTTATACGCCAAAACTCAGTGAATTTTCCGGTGATCGAGGTGTAATTTTATTCAAAATAATATTTTTTTTTAGAAAATACAAAAAAACTGGCTTTTAACTTTATGAAGATAAAAAAAAAAATACAAAAAACACGAATTTCGTTATTATGATTCGTCGGGTTAAAACAACTACATCTACATTTTTTGTTGTTTTGAGTTAAGTATACAGTAACTTGAAGAAAAAACAGCGCTATGCCTCAGTATAGTTGGTTTTTTTGAAATGTCGTCCGTACCCAATTTTTTATAAAGAATATGAAGCAGAAAACTTCAAATTCTTATACAAAAGCAAATTTCAAAAAACTTAAAACGCTTTTTTCTAAAAACATGATAAATGTAGATGTCTAGTTTTAACCCGACGAATTACGTTTACGATGTTCCGAAAGAAAAAAAGATATCGATATAATTCAAATTGGGTTTTGAAGGAAATGTCTGATACTTTAGGCTGTGATACGAAGTTTTATGGATAAAAAGTTAACTAGTCTTGTAATATTGATTCTAAAATAGCAAAAACAAAAAAAGGTGTTTCAATATTCGGCCGAATCCCGAATGGTGGCCGAATATTTGTGACATCCCTAATACAAATTAAATTTTCCAATTTTTATTCTTCTTTTTGTTCTGATTTTTCAAGTCAATAAAAAATTTTTTGTTTTTATTTCGTTGCAGGTGAATTATTACACAACAACAACAATAAAAAAGAATACAACAACTATGACATGATAAATCAGCGAAACATTGTTTGCAAAACAACAAAAAACAACAACCACTTACTACTTAAATTACCGATCGGCAACAAGCAAAACGACAAACTACAAACAAACAAGCAGCAACACCAACAACAATACAACTGCTGTCGTTGCATTTTGTATCATTAGCACATAATCAGCAGCGGCAACAACAGCAACAAGAAGATATATTTATGTAGTAGTAGCAACTTAGTGGCACTCAACGTTAACAACAACAAGAGCTTATGTTTGTTGGTGACTGGCTGCTCTAGCAACAAAAAGCAGACAGACAGCAGATAAAAATCAAGTAACGAAACAACTAAAACAACAAATACAATTAATTTTTATTTTTTTCAAATTTGCGACGATATTTGAACAGCGACAATATTTTTTCCTCTTGTTTTTTTTTATAGATTTTATTGCTTCGCCACTTCTACGCTTCCGTCCCACCCCTCCCACCTAAGAGTCAATGCACTTTTTTTGGATTTTGCTTGATGAAAAGCAAAACAGAAAATTCATACGGACGAATTTGTATTGATTTAAATGCAACTACAAGAGCTATTTTTGTATTAACAATAATACAACAAAAACAATATTAATAAAAATGCCGGCTAGCTGGCTAGTTGGTACAACTACCTTGTCGTCGTCATCAGCATTGGCAACAACAACAACAACAATATTGTTGTTGCTAAACAAACAGCAACAACAAGAGTAAAGTTTATTTTAAAAATACACTTGAGAGCAACAAACCAATCGTCATCGTCATCAAGTTGCAAGTCAACACAATAAAAAAGGAAGCCGTTGACAGGCTCAACAAACGACGCCACACCAAATGTGGCCAAGGAATGCGGCAACTTTGCTGCTATAATAAAAAGAAACTATCAACCTAAATAAAAATTAGCATTCAGAGATATTTGAAGAAACAAAGAGAGCTAAAAGAGGGAGAAGAGGGAGAAGAGAGTGAAAAAATAAAGAGAAAAAAAATGTTTCTTTTGCGAACAATAAATTAAAGTTTCTTTTTCTTTTTTCAAAGGAACATTACACAAAGACATTTGTACTTAAAAGTAAAAACTGCAATTCTCCAAACGTTTTACTTTGTATTCCAGCGTAGAAACGTTGAGAATTAAAGGCCTTCCTCCCTACCATTGGTAATAGCGCCGCGCCCTGAGGGTGCACTTTAAGCAGAAGCAACAGAATTAACAAGCGTGCGCAACTATAAAGTTGTTGCTGCAATTTTAAACGTCACTTGCAGTCAGTCAGCGAGCGTTGTGCATCATCACTTGTTGCGTTTTCTGTGCTTCACACAAACAAACAAACGAACGAACGAGCGAACAAACCAAAATCGTTTATTATTATTATTTTGTAAAATTTAATGTTGAAGGAAAAAGAATTAAAATATTTAAACGTGACATCAAGGAAAAACTTAAGCAGCAAGACAGTATAAACAAAATATTCCAACGTTTGGCTTTGCTGTCGTCGTCTACTTTTGCAATAGTAAGCATTTCATTTATATATAATATATATCTTACATCACCTTCATAAATAGTTTCAGTTGTATTTAACAAAGTGCAACAAATGTCTGAGGTCCGAGTTGTCATTAATTTAGAGTGCAGAAAACGCTATATTCAGAAATATAGCGTAAATCCAGGAAGAAGTGTAGCTCACTTTTGCAAACGGCATTGAATAGCTCTAAGCTTCCTCTTTAAACCCTTATTATTTTCAACTGGAACATTACTTTCTGAGGTATCATCCATTGAAGTTAAGGTATCTCAACTTCATACAAATTTAATTTATGTACGGGACCCTAAATTAATCTAAAAAAGTTATCGAGATCAAATTCAGCTTTTTGTTTTACACAGTGTAGTTTTAGTGTTTAGAATTTTCGGTGTTCAAATCTGAGTATATTTTGCCACTTTCAATTACCTCCACCATTCCATGATTATATGAAGATTAGTATAGATCACCTTACGGAAAAAAATGGTAAGACAGTTTTTATGGAGTTTATGTCAATCTCACTGTTCTATCAACACCAAAAAACTACGTGCTTTGCGATTCTGAAACCGAATCCGGGCACAGAACTTCACTATCATGTCTGGTTGTTGAGATATCGGCCATTCCACGGCAAATTTTTCAATTGTGGAAAAATTAAAACATATCAAATTACAATTTTTTTTCACTAACTTATTGGTTATATCCGTAAGTATTACAAACACTTTTTTTTTGTCTTCGACAATCGCCTAGTGTGAATTAACTAACGTTTCTCTAAGCTAAGTCAAAATTTTATTTTTATATGAGAAAATCTCTTATAAATACGAGATCCGGCAGTAAAAAAAACGTATCGATCGAGTTTTTAGTCAAAATCTATTTTTTACATGTATTTATGAATGGGAGAACATATTTTTGGTGGGTTGCCTCTCAAAATGTGGCCGCAAGTATTATCAAATTGCGATAACTTATGAACCGTGAGTCGCACGAGAAAAAGTGCCCTGATCTTTTTTATGGAGAGTCATATGCTCTACAAGTAATTATTATTATATGTAAAAAAAAATTTAACGCTTAGGAGTTATTTATTAAAAACCGATTTTTTTTACGTTTATTGTTTATTGCGTAAAAAAATCGGTTTTTAATAAATAGTTCTTAAACGGTAAATTTTTTTTAAATATAATGAAAATTACATGTAAAGCATATGACTCTTCTTAAAAAAGATTTTGACACTTTTCTCCGTTAGACTCACGGTTCATAAGTTATCGCAATTTGATAATACTTGCGGCCACATTTTGAGAGGCAACCCACCAAAAATATGTTCTCCTATTCATAAATATATGTAAAAACTAGATTTTAACTAAAAACTCGATCGATACGTTTTTTTACTGCCGGATCTTAGACTATTATGTTGCACAGTTGCCCATAAAAAAACAAAAGCCGCAAATGTCATTTTCATTATTTAGTGATATTAACTATATTGGTCTTAAGTTCATAAATTTTATTAAATTAATACAATCTTTTCTTTAGTCTGACCAAATAATGGTAGAAACCTAGTTTTTGTCCCGTCCATCCCAAAATAAGCATTTTTTTATCATCACTACTGTAAGAGAGGCTTCTTTAAATTAGGGTTTCGTTATATGTAAGTTAGGGTAGCACACTACATTTTTTTGGCATGATATGATATTAAAGATAGTTACTGCAAGATTAAGTCATGCTACGAAATTTGTCCCGTGCATCCCAAATTATTAATTATTTTATTACTTTTTATTTACTGCATTTTATTTCGTGTTTTAAGCATTATTCTTAAGTTTTAAACATTTCTCGCCTTTGGGAACTCCCAATTAAAATTTTTGTAGAATGTTTTTGTAGAACACATTAACCCATTATAACCAAGTTTTTGGAAGAAAAATTGGGGTCGAAAAGACTCAAAAAAACAGGATATAATGGGTTGAGATGCTTAAGTGAATTGTTTATTCCGTAGTTTCATTGTGTCTTTGGAATAAGAAGTTTTATCCGAAATTAAGATTTAGAGTAGTGTTACAGTGGAGTAAAATTTCGAAAAAACGCTTTTTGTAGGTATTTTGACAAAAAAATAATATATGGTTACTACTACTAAATACTTTACCCTTTGCCTGTTCTGCAGCATTTTAAACTTCAACTTTTGGTTATTTTGTGAGATACGAAAACAGGATTTTTAAAGAACTGTGGTCACAAACGTGGCATTCGGTACTCCCCGGTATTATATTTTATTAAATGCTTGTAGGTTTTGCATACATAAACTTAAAACCGTTCGGGAAAGTCTTCAACTCGAAATTGTGCTTTACAATGAGCTATAAATTACAAAAATGTCACAAACGTGTCACATCAAAAATGTCACGAAAGTGATAAAAGACTTTGCAAAAAAACATATTTTAAACATACATATATATGAATTTTGAATGTGTGGATGTGTAGTAAAAGCCCAGTTGGGCCAATAGTCGTCGAAGACATTTTCGTTAACGACTATGTCATCTACAATGTCTTCATTCAGAACTTTGGGGACATGATAGATGACAAAGTCTTGTAAGATGTCGGCAATGAATTCAAAAATACTTCAGAGTGCGGAGATTTTAATTTCTTAAACAAAAAATTTAAAACTCATCATTAGAATTTTTATTAAAAAATTATATGTTGCTAAAACCCTTATTCCCGTTGGCGTTTTAATTGTCGATTTATCGTCGCCTTTTTTCAATATTTGGATTTTGGAAGCATCAAGCTGTCATCGAATCAAATCAGTTTGAAGGTAAATCCTAATTTCGTGAATAAACGCATAAATACATTTTGACTCTGGAGGTAGTATATTAAAATGACGAAGAGGATTTATGGAGGCCTTAGGGAAACAAAGCAATCAATCTTCGTTAGTAGTAATTCACATCGTAAGCCCTCCTTCATCGTTTCAATGTACTATTTATTCACCATGAGGAAATTAGGATTTTAGTCAGCATCTTCAAATGGATTTGATTCGATGACATGAATACTTCCACAATTTTACACAAAATTGTCATTAATCAAAATAATTGGACAAAGTCACTGATGTTTTCGTTGATGAAAGTATGTAAAATTTGTCGCCCTTAATGTCATCAACGACAACGTAAGGGAAACTGTCGCTCTTAATGTCATCAACGAAAATATGTAAAAATTGTCGCCCTGAATGTCATCAACGACATAGTAAGGGAAACTGTCGCTCTTTTAGTCGTTGATGAAATATGGGACACTTGTATGGAAATTTCGTTAACGACTGACATACAAAAATACGCATTCGTCATCAATGATTTCATATGGTCGTGCACCCGTCATTGATGATTTCTTGTAGACTGGCCCAACTGGGAGGCTATAAATGATGTTTTTAATACATACTAGTATCGCCCAGTGGTCGAAACTCGACCACAAATAAATTAAATAATTTTGGTACTTTTTGACACTTGTCACTTTTGCTATTTGGTACAATTTAAAAAATCCCGTGGGTCCCATGGTGCTTTCATATCCCTCCGTTTGCCTACAAATTTGACGTGCTCGTGCCCTTCGTGTGAGTTTGCACTAAGCATTTAAATATGAAATAGCTGCCACTGCCGCATTTTGTTTCAGCTATTTCTCTTAATGCTATATGCTTTGTTCGTTAAGGCATAAGTCACACATAGGGCATATGGATGGTGGCGAATCCGGTTTTTTTTATTCTCTTTCATATTTTTCTATTACAACAATTTAGAGCGATTGTAATATTTGTAGTCAAGCGGAGGGACCGCTTCCCACTGTAACTATCGCCCGATAATTTAGTCGTGTGTGTGAACCAGCTCTTATGTGTTTTATTTTTATTCTGTTTGTAAAAAGCAGGTAAAAGACTTAAGTTTGCAGAAAATTAGTGCAGATACAACTTAAAATAACCATATCCGTTCTTTTTGGCATATTTTTTTCTAATTAAAAATTTAACTTCAAAATTTCCGTTTAGAAAAAAAAAAACAAACATGTTAATAGCTGTGTTTTAGACGGCAGCGTGTTAATATTTTAAATGAATTTGTAAATTCTTGCCTTCTTATTTTATTTTACTTTATTCTGCTTTTCGCTTCCGCACTTTTCTCTGAATGCCAAAAGGATGGATAAAAATGTGTGGCCACTATGTTAAAATCCCATTAGCCACAGCTAATATTCAGTGTAAAATGGCAACATTCTCAGATCTACTTCGTATTTAAAAATTAAACACGCAAGTTTATCAGTGTTAAATTAAACACTTTTGTTGTTACTTTCCCATACTTTTCTAAGAGAGTGCTTAATGAAACACTGAAAACTGTCGTCTAAAACACAGCTAATGTTAATGGATAGACTTGTTTTAAGTTGTTGCACTCTTTTCTCAAAATAATGCATTTTCACTTCTTTATAAAGTATTACATTATTTTTTTCATTTGTTAAATCGAAGCACTTATACCCCATTAAGTCCGTCAGCAAAGCACTTCATAAAATGAATTATCGTGACCGCTTAACAAAAATTCATTCTCTCGCTCAAATGATTCTGTTTATTTGCTGTAGGAAACTACAAAAAATCTAAGTCCCCACCATCATGAACCCTACGTGTCACTACGCACAAACCGAAAAATATACGTAGAGCAAAATTAAAGGAATAGCAATAAATAATGGACCATATGCCCAAAAAGTTTTGACCAACAAAGAAAAAAGTCTATTAAATTCGATCTCGAAAAATTAATCCAAATTGATGAATGCCGCCGCTTATAAGCCCGTTTTGCATGGCTCCCTTCGCTCCTCAAGGTATGCCACTGCATTGTAAATAAATATTGAGAGATAAGTCGGCGCATCGACCTCAGCAGAAGATGATGCATATTGGCCATAAAAATGTGAGCACTGAACTATATTTGAATGAAAATCTTGGATCTGTTGAAGTTTTGGTACTTTTAGTCCTTTTTTTTGATATTTGGTACACATTTGTCATCCCTTGTGCGATGTTAGCGAAGCGAAAGCAAAACAAAAAAAAAAAAAAAAAAAAACCAACATGTGTCTGTCAGTGCTTTAGTTTTTCGTCTTTCTCTTTGTGCTGTATTCTCATTTCAGCTATGTGTGACCGTGTATTTTGTTGTTGTCAATATTGAAAAATTAGTATTTAATTTTACCTGAGTAAAATGCAAAAATTAAAATAATTTTAACTTTGTGCACACTTACACACAAAAACTTTTCCAATGGTGTATAATTCAAAGTTGAAGAGGATTTCTAACAAAGTAAAAAAAGATGGACAAATTTTTGTCTTGCGTATTAATATATAGATAATAATTTTTCTACAACATCAGAATCCTGCGTGATCCTTGTTTAAAAGTATAAAATCACTGTTTTGACATCTACTTAATGCTATACAATAAAAACAACAACTAGCAAAATTAACTTTTGGAAACGGATTCGGATAGTCAAATTTATTATCAACAAGTCATACCTCATCTTACAATTGGATCCTTACTTTTCGAGTTATAAGCGTTTAATGTAAGGATATATTTCAATAACATACAAAGGATTTTTCCATACCGAAAAATTACAAAAGTTCAAGTTTTATTATTTTTATTAATAACAAATTTCATTACAAAAATTTCGAGACCTTGCAGACCATAATCGACTAAAAATGACAGCTCTACTAGGTGGGGTGAAAAGTAACCTTGACCTCCAGAATGCGCTGCGATCGCTAAAACGATTATGGTGCCTTATAGTCCATTCATATATAGGTAGACATGTCAAATTTCAGCGCGATACAGCCATTTGCTTTGTTTTGACTGCCGATTTGGCTCCCTCGGACTAATGGACCAACGGAGACATGACACTGTTGGAAAATTAATCTTGAAGTCTAAATTTGTCATTGAATGCAAAATTTCTCTGTTCAAAACGCTTCAAAACCATCATTTGTTCATACTGTGGCTAAAATGCCACAAACGTGGCAATAAAATTGCTTAGTTTCAACTTTAAAACCGTAAATTCACACTTATTCAGGCATGTTCTGAAATCCGATTTACTTCGGAATCGGAATGAAAGCAATCTTCAAAAGCTCTGCATGGCGACAAATAAGATGGAATCGGATTTGTTTTTCAACAAATAAATTGAGTTTATGGTTCCTATTTGATTTACCGAAACATAAATCCGATTTGGTGGTAATTAGCGAAATGCGGAGCTCTTGAAAATTGCTTTCATTCCGATTCCGGAGTGAATCGGATTTCAGAACATGCCTGATTATCTGCCAGTTTTATAACCCGAAAAAGCAGTCTTCTGAAAACCACCCAAATATTAAAAAGTGTAGTTTTGTGTCGGTTAAATTATTCCAAAACCAGAGGTTCTCGAATTTATAAAGTGTGAACATTTAGTTTGTTCAATGGTCATAGTTCTGTAGACTTTCGAATTAAAAATGCTGTTCAGCTGTAATTTGAACGATATTTACCAGCGAAATTGTTGTAAAAAGCCGGGGTCGCTTCCAATATTTCTATGTAATAGAAATCGACTAGCGCAAGCCTCAATGATAGAAGTGATCAGCTATTCCAGATGGAATTTTTTGGAATTTCGCAAAAATGCTCGTTGAATCGTTGTAGTAGTCTGCACAGTTTTACCGAAACTTTAAAACAAACATTTAAGCATTAAGCCATAATTAGTTTCTTACGTGTAATTCTTTTTTCTTCTTTTGTAGAAAAACACAAAAAACAACAGCCAACAATGGATAGAAACACTAACAGTGGCATAGAAACAGCAACATCAGCAGCTGCTGCTGCTGGAAGGACGACATTAAACTACAGTAGTTCCATTGCCAGTGGCGGTGGCGGCGAAGATGATAAATCTCCCAACTCCCCACTGAATTCGAATTCATCGTCAACAACTGTGACATCTTCTGCATCATCAGCCCCTGTCTACAGCGATGAACTGTATAATCGTGTGGCAGCAAACTTAAATTTATTGCCACGTCAGGCCAGCAATTCTTCAACAAAAACCTGCGAAGTTGATTTGGGTGAGCTGGAGCGTGATTCCTATTCACCATTGAGTAGTAGCCACAGCAACAGTCCAAGCGATGCAGCAGCAACAGCGGCAATTACCGCAGCAGGTGGGATTTGTAATGGAGGTGGTGGCTCAGTATTGCCGCCACCACCTTTGCCCTTGTCGTTAGCAATTGATAATAAAATTTATGATGATTGTCATAATACACACAAGTGCGGAGGTAGCAGCAACAATAAACCTACAACTTCAAGTTGTACAAATGGAGTTGCGCCGTCTAAAGAGGAGAAGCAACGTCAGAATGAAGAAATTGTCATCATGGAAACATCATCAATTTCCTCCGAGACTGGTTCTTGGGAGTCTGTATTCCCGCATGCAACACAACAAACTGCAGCAACAGAAGCTGCAACTGATTTGGTGGAAGCATTCGATTTGGGTAACTGCTGCACTGAATTTTTGCAAAATGAGCACAAAAAGCCGGAGAAGTCTTTGAGGGCTACGGAAAGTAACGGTGATAAATACGATGAACGCCAGTCGAAAGCCGCAGCATCCGTTTTGTCTAATTTACGTGATGAAGAGCCATTCCGCGCACGTACATACTCAACAGGTGCCAACAATGCTCTTGTTACAGCTGACACCAGCTCACTTATCAATGGTTTTGCTGGTGGCGGAAGCTCTTCATCACTACTGTTACTACGTGACTACGAAAAACGTGGCGATGAAAATCTTTTGTCAACATCCGGTTGTTTCATTGATGCCTCCTCTCTGCGTGATGAAGACGAAGTGCTCTCATTTCCAAGCTTAGATGGACATCAGTCAAATGAAGGACTTGATCTTTTCGTAAGTAAAGACTGTGCAGAGATGGCTATTGAAAATCATGCCATAGCTAATGAGGAAGATGATTCACCAACAAAAAAACTCGAGACATTCCACAAATCGTTTGCAAAGTGCAAAACAAAAACTAAAGAAGTAGATACTCATCTTTTAAACGGCAACACGTCGAATTCCAGCGGTTCAAGCTCGAGTTCTCGTTCACCACAAAAAGATGCAACAACTAATTCTATTACTAATAATCTTTCTGACGAAGAGAAACTGTGGAAACGTGAACTTTCTGCATCCACACAGTCGCAATCCCATCTGCAAGGTCCAAGTAAGTCAAATGAATTAAGAGAGAGTCACTTTGATAAGGACATTTCACAAGAAACATCTAATTTGCACCTGTGTTCGGCGGGTCACGACGATGTTACCGAGCCATCAATTTCATTGGCAGCCGATTTAGATTCTTCTGACTCCTCGGAGATAGTAAAACTTAGACGCGAAAAAGAAAGGCGGCATGCTCCACTGCCGTATGTATTTCAACCGCAACTGCAACAGTACATTGGCGGTGGAGGCATTGGCCATACAAACAACTCAGCGAAACTATCTCACTTCCAGTATGTAGTACCAAGTACTACTGGCAACGCGCACCACAGTGATCTCAGTTATACAACCGATTATTCATCGTCTAGTCCAGCTCCAAGTCTAGTCTGGTCCGAACATGAACAACGTCCAAATAAACCGTATCACCATCCGCACTTTGATGACTATGATGCGCACTTGCACATAATAGCATTGCCTGACACTCCACATAATAGCATTGCCCACATAACCGATCCAAATTCCAGTAACACTTCGTCCATACATCGCGACTATACCTTGTCGTCGTCATTTTCTCAACAGCGCGATTCAGGTGCCTATTGCAGTGATGCCACTGATTCGCCAATACCAATGCCACGTACTCCGAAGCGTACAAAGTGTGATGAAGCAAATCCAATTGTTTCAGGTGGCGCCTCTATAAAAGATTTTCATATAAACAAATGCGAGAGTCCAACAGTGAAGCGTCGCACAGATTCATGTCCAATTGTCTCCGGTGGATTCAGATCACTAGATTTTGAAGCAACACGGCCGCAAGGTGACGAAGATTGTGAAGGACAAGTTGAGTTACGTATTAAGCCTACGACACGTAAACCCATATCAGCACTGACTTCTTCATGGGTTGTAGATATGAGCGATTGTCGCCCTGAACGACGCAGAAGCACAAGTTCGACATCTAGTGTTGAAAATACACAGGCGGCAACAAAGTTTAGAGAACGGACGGATTCTGATAGCTCACATAAAAGCGGTTGCGGGTTTTATGTATCGTTGGAAAACATGGACAATGAGAACGAGACTGCAGGACAAACTTCTAATGATAACTGTAAGAAACCAACCCCAACTGCACAAATGAGCAAATCTTATACAGGACCACGCTCATCCGGATTTTTTGTTAATTTGGTCGATCATGAAGAGTCAAATCCAACAAATCTCACAGCAGTTGAGTGTGTGGAGCAGAATAAATCCGATACTTCCACAGACAAGAAAAACATATTTAGCATGTTTATTGATTTTGGTGGTGAAAAGAAGCCGTCGAATGGAAGCAAGCGAGAACCTTTCAATTTAGCGGCGCGATTGTCAAACTCATTCACATCGTCTACATTTTCAACGCAACAGCGCCGCATAGAAGATCCAATGAGATCTAGTGCTAGTTCTACTGAAACCCTTATGTCAAAGAGTAACACATTCAAGCAACAACAGCAGGATACCGATAGCGGGGTGGAAAGCAAATCACTCGATTACAAATGCAATTTGGAAAAGCCGATAACAGTCGCTGATATTAAACGTATCTCACAGCAGCATCGCGCACAAAGTGAGGCCGCAAAGCGGCACTCATGGGGCAACAGTTGCAACCAAACTAAAGAACCGGCTATTCCTGACTATAAGCGTTCAATAAGTCTAACCGGAAACGGTAGTGGTGATATTGGCAATGGCGGTGGTCTTATGAGTATAATTGATAAGCTACCGCTTATTTCAAAGACTTCCTCATTATCAATTGACAGTTCCATATCGCCCTATGATGAGATTACAGGCTCAAAATCAGAGCTCAGCAGCTGTTCAAATAATTCAGCGCGTAATTCTGTCTCGGGTGGTGAGGAACAACACGCAGTTGGTAGTGTCGTAAAGTTAAAGAAGCGTCGTAAAGATGTACAAATTAATGAAACTTTCGACAAGAGTAGCGTTGCTTCACTAACCGATGGTATATTATCGAAGGACCTCTCGCCCGCATCCACAACAGACACAGATGACTTAACATTTCAGCAAGATGAAGAACTGGCTAGTCGTGAGGTTGCACTTCAGCAAGTGCTGCCAGTACAGATACAGGTGAACTCAACACGTTCTTCCGCCATTATTATGGAAACCATACTCGAAGCTAAAGAAACATCTTCACCAAAAAAACAGAACTTAATCGGTGGTCACACAATGGAATCATTAAATGCAGCTATTGAAAAGCAGAAACAACTGCTGGAAACTGTTAATGAACATGGCACTGATGTGCCAGAAAAATCAGCTTTCGTCAAACTCTCCGACATGGACAAACCGCCAGCAGTTAAGTATGAACCGCATTCGCCGGAAACGATGATGAGCAAAAGCGCAGGGGGCACACATCGTCAAATGAATCGCCTTTACCGTGATGATGCTTTAAAAGCTTCAGCAAGACCGCATTCCTGGACAATGATGACACGTTCAACGGGAAATACTGCGACATTCCTAAATATAACCACGTCTGTGGATAATTTGCGAAGTTTGTCACGTATCTTCCCGAACTTCTCTAAAGAATTTTCCAATTCACTTCCAAACGATATGATATTAGATCAGCAAATTGACGATTATATACAGACAGATATGAGCGCTGATTCCAGTCTCGCTTCAAGCTTCAGCCGTTCAGGCATGGATGAATCGTCAATATCATGTCGGCAACCACGTCGTCTTGGTGAGGATTTGCTTAAAATGTTCCTACAAGAGATTGCTACCGATATGTTAGTAGAGGTGAGCGGTCGTCGCATACGCGCCCATAAATGCATTCTTCGTTCACGTTGTCAGTACTTCGCTGCTATGTTGGCAGGTGGTGGTGGTGGCAATGGTGCTACGCAAAATGTTGTCTCTTTGCCTGGTTACTCGTATTCTGCTGTACATTTTGCATTGTGTCACATTTATTCCGGTGCATCACATCCACCGGATGGCATCAGCCTAATGGAATTAGCAGCACTTGCAGATCTGTTGGGATTGGAGGGTCTCAAAGAGGTTACAGCGCATGCCTTGAAGACCAATTACTGTCATAACTTTCATAAGCCATGTTCCGGTTGCATCGATGGTATCTTACAAGTACTTCCAGTTGCATTAAATCATGCGCTCGATGATCTCTATCGCAAATGTTTGCGCTGGACATGTCGTCACTATTTGAAAGTTTGGCCAACGCGTCAATTTGCTCAATTGCCATTGGATATTTTAGGACGTTGTCGACAGCAGATAGTGGCTTATTTGGTAAGTATGGATTTGTAAATCTGTCGAAGCTTATATGAATTAGAGCACATCTTAATTAGGCCGTTATGAAAGATTTATTCTACCACAATCTAAAAATAATCCAAAACTAAAAAAATATTTTATCTTTCTTCCCTTAACACCTTTAACTTATTTTCTCTCTCGCAATCTCACAGTTCTGTCGTTTGTGTTGCGAGACAGAAGTGACGCGATCGTGAATGTAATGTGACCATGAAATTTTACCAGTTCGGTCAAAAAAAGTTTCACTTCAAAAAATAGTTCGAATGGGTTCACATGCATTACAATATATGCCATAGTGTGTTTGTGAACTATTGCATGCAAGCTCGATAGTCCACAGTTTATAGTGTCTATCGGTCTATTAAGCACTACGTGAATCATTTGTCCGGTTGGTAAAGAATGATATCAAACCTTTGTGACTTGGCATTGAAGTTATTTTTAAATGACCAACTAACCGAAAATGATAACAAAAGGTGATAGCGATAAACGAAGCAATACGTCACGGAAAATATGAGTTTAATCAGTTGTTTTTGTTTGCATTGCAAAATGATTTTCACAGGACAAACATTTCAATTACTTTTTTAATGTAGAGGAGACTCGTTAAATGTGGAATACCACAAAATGACTAAAGATACATATATATTTGCCAAATTATATTGTTTAAAAATTTTTAAATACCCTGTGGGAAATTGGTCTAGTTCATCACTATACACAATATACTTTCAAACAAGGTACAACTAGTCCGCAACTGACTTGTTTCCCACAAAGCATGAAGTAATGATTTTTACATGGCCTTTTCACCAGAGCAAGTCAATTGTGCTTGTAACTAGTCGGAAACTAATCTATTTAAACCAGTTGGAGCAAGTATGGGGGTTGTATGCGGTCTCGAAATGTCTGGAATATTGATAAATTTGTTTTAAAGTTGAGGGGTTAGAAGCAAAGGGGTGAAAGTAAAAAAAAAATAATGAAGTTAGTTTATTGACTGTTTTTTTGCTTGTATAGTACTAATGAAAGTACCAACGCGCTTTTTTCTAAATTGAAGTATGATAATTTTATATTGAACTAATTAAACAGTAATTTTTGCAATTTTTCAACGACAGACGAAAGCTAGCCTCATCAGATCAGTTTTAGTTAAATCTTGCCAGAAACCGTACTCAAACCCGTGACTCCGGTTTTCTAATGAAAGATAACGCGGTGCTTAAGCGATTGTGCTATAGGTCACGAGTAAACTCTCTGAACAGAATCGCCATTATGAATAAATCATAAGGCTCACTAGCGCCGTCTGTTGTGAAAAATTGCCAAATTGTTAGTTGGTAACACACTCTGGTTTTGAGACATGCTACGCTAGCTACAATTTCAAGAGCCTGCATTGTATGTGGAAAACAAATCCGCCCTTGTAGGTTTTAATTGTAGCTAGCGTAGCATGTCTCAAAACCAGAGTGTGTTACCAACTAACAATTTGGCAATTTTTCACAACAGACGGCGCTAGTGAGCCTTATGATTTATTCATAATGGCGATCCTGTTCAGAGAGTTTACTCGTGACCTATAGCACAATCGCTTAAGCACCGCGTTAACTTTCATTAGAAAACCGGAGTCACGGGTTTGAGTACGGTTTCTGGCAAGATTTAACTAAAACTGATCTGATGAGGCTATATACATATTTATATATGAAAATATATAAATATGTATGTGGAAGTAGCCGAAACATATGTAATCAATTTCCATGTTAACACTTGCTTTCGTCTGTTGTTGAAAAATTGCAAAAATGACTGTTTAATTAGTTCAATATAAAATTATCATACTAAAAAAAATAAATTTTGAGTAAAATACTGCGTTGGGGAACCTCAGTATTTTTCAAAACTTTTCATTTTTAAAAGTTATTAGAGTTTTACTGAAAGCTTTACTGAAAATTTTATTTTTTTTTTGTAGTAAATGTGCAGTAAAGTTAGGGCCGCGTAACAACTAACAAAGCTTAAGAAAAAATACCTTAAACAGAGAATTTTTCAAGGACTCTTAAAATTGAGGCATTCAATTTGTTCTGAAGCTTTGTTAGTTGTACCGCGGCACTAACTTTTCTTCATATTTACTAAAAAAATTTATTTTTTTTTAAATTTGCTTTTAAAATTTAAACAAACCCTATAAGAAAAGCGGCACGAAAGCCTAACGCCGGCGAAGTCTATTATTCATACAAGACTTCGTTAACGTACCGCTTTGGCGATACGAATACAAGCCGTAAACGTAAATGTTAGAATAAGAACAGTAGAATTAAAAATGTAGTAATGTTTATATTATGGCACTGCGTTTGGAGTTCGCAAAATAGTAACGTTTACGTAGCATCAACGTAGTTCGCTTTTGCTTCGTTAAAATCGTATCCCTTACGAAGTGATTTCAATAAAAGATTGCATTTTTAATTAAATGATGTATTTTAAATGTTTATCATGTTCAACTATTTATTGGATTTACATAACACTCAATTTACTGTTGTAACACATTCCTATTGTTGTCGCACAGTGGTACCTTTTGAATTTTCTCGTTCAAAAATTATAACTTTTGAATGCATAACGATATTTCTGATTTCAATAGGTAATTTCTGCATGTATAACATACTTATTTAAAGTTCAAGTTCAAAACTTAGCTAAAACTGGAGCCCAACGTGGGGCATAAACTGCTTAGTTTTTAGTTGCATTCGTTTGGAATAAGTTCTGATAAGTTTGTAATAGACTAGGGATAGTGAATACTTAGTTTTGAGTTAGAACAATTTACGAACTCAATCGCTTCTTTTGACAGTAGATTTTTTTATTTATTTAAGAATGTACTGAATTTGTAGAAGTTGAAGAAATAGTAGAAATTGGTCCACTTGCAAATGACGAGATCCATTAAATATTGTTGGACAATCTTACAGTTTTCATTCTAATTTTGTATACATGTTTGTTCAGCTTAAACCTATACTTTTCTAAATATAAGACACCATCTTAATCTATTCTCTTTTAACAGACTTCCGAAACCGTACTTGACAGCGTGCTTGATTGCGATAATCTAATCGCACAGTTGGCACCTTTCCGTTGGGGTGGCGTTTGTGAAAATCTCGTACGTGATATTATGGACGCTGCGTATGCTTACATTGGTGATCATTTTGCTTCGCTCATCGCCAGTGATGCATTCCTTTCGTTGGGTCATGATAAAAGTTGTCACATACCTAGGTTGCAGGAAATCCTTTTGAGAACGGCTTCAACACTGACAGCAGATCAGGCATGTCGTAGTTACCAACGCGTAACGCGTCTCAATACTGTGCTGCAGGCTAAAGTGATCAAAATGCCCGCAAATTTGGGTGATTTGGCCAAGGAATTACAGGGGCTGCAAGAAGAAGATCTTGAGTGGGATCCTGAGTATATACGTCTTGTGAGTGCCATACTTTCAACGGTGGAGCAGTGTTTGACACGCCAGTGCTCTCGTGCAATGCGCGTTACAGCATGGCAGCGTATGGACTTGGATTTACGTAAGAAAATTCAAACATTGGCACGTCTTACCGAACCTATGGATATGAAGCGCGGTAAGCCGGTTGGCAAGGCGTTCTCGTTTGGTGGTAGCACCAGAAATCAAGATCTTTATCAGGTGAAGTTGGCAATACAGGCACATTCAAAACGTGCGCTGGCGCAAGATACTCAACTGTACAAAGCAACACAGACCCAAGATGCTGTGCAGACAACAGAGAGAGGCGTTCAAGCAAATCATGATTTGAGGGAAGGCACAAGTAAGTTTTTACAAAGCACATACATTCATAAGTACCTGTTCATAACTGAATATCTTAATTTTCTTTTAGGTAAAATTCTAAAATCAAATTCACGTGCTCATGTGCCTCAAGCAGCATATAAAGCCAGTGGTGGCGTACAAAGTGTAAACTCTTCTGAACGTAACAGCATCAATACTCACCGTCGCACACAGTCAGATGCGCCAATTTCAAACGTAATCAAAGCAGTGGCCAATCAACAGCAGCAACAACAACAACAACAACAGCAACTATCTGTATTTAAAGCTGAAGAAACTAAATCAACGGTAGCAACAAAACCACGTGTCGCCGACGTACGTCCCCGATATTTAGAACCAAGAAAACCACGTGGACTCACAGCTAATGGTCCTGTCAGAAGTGCTACAAGCTCCAGTATTCCAGCCGGTAAAACCAAAGGTCATCACATCTCTTCCACTGATAGCTCTCGCAATTCAAGTCCTGCAGCGCGTAAAAACAAATTGAATGTGGCTACTAAGATTGGCAATAAATCTATGAACATGTCAATGGATAGTTTATCCTCACCTTCTCGTCGTCCTAAGCGTGAAATCAAATCGTCTGACAATGAGCGCTACTCCGATGCTTGTGTGGACTCATTAGCGGAAAGCATGAAGAGTTCAATGATAAGCAACACTAATAAAACGATCTCACAGGAATCACTGGCAAGCGGCGCAAAACTGTCGCGCTCCAATCCAGTTATAATAAATCATACAATAGCAAATAACAACAACAACAGCCACAGCAAAATGTTCCGTATTACACAACAACAACAGCAGCACAATGCCATCAATAGTAACAAATTAAATGGCAATGTAACAAAACCACAAATTAAAGCAGCTACCACCTTGGCACCAAAAATGCAACAAAAGCTACAACTACAACATCAGACAAATATAATTTCTGCAGGCTCTAGTCCCTCATCAGTGGTGACCACAAAATCAACCAGTCGCTTATCGTCTGTAAGTTCAACAAATTCAGCCCGAGACCTTTATAAACATCGCTCAATATCGGCACCAGGTCAGGACAATAATAGCACTACATCGTCCAATGGAGGACGGCGCAGTTTTCTATCAGCAAAATCACGTGAAATACTGGCGCGGCGTGCGGAGAAAAATAAACAACAGCAACAACAACAGTTGCAGGGTGCTGCCACCAGCCATTCTGGGGATGAAAAGACAAATTCATCTTTTACAATTTCTGTGCCGCCTATGCGTTCCAATTCACATACCGCTGTGCCGTTAGCACTTGGACGCAATTCATTTACTTCGAATATACCAACTAGACGACCAAACGTTTTGCATTTGAAGAAGACAAACAATCAGATAGCTACCGGTGGTGGACACGCTGGCGATACATATAATAAAACCACAACTACAAACATTAAGAATAAAGTTGCTAATAATCATGGCTATAAAGTTGGAAACATAAGTGTCGGTACAGCTGTACAGCAAAAAATTGAGTTGCTAATTGATAATTTGGTTAAGCCAACAGGAATGAAGGAAGAAATGCCAAAAGGTGCGCAGCGCATCGAATCTAAATTGGAACGCTCGAGTACTTTTTGTAAGGAGAGCTCGGATCTGGATTTGAATGATTTGCAAATAATCGAATAGATTAATTAAATGGAATTGTGAACAAACACTGAGGTAGAAAAATTACATGCTTTACAACGTGAGGTCTCGCATTAGAAATTTTAAATCATAGTTCAAATTTTTTGTACTATTTTAAATTGACTGAATTAATTCGCACCTCTGGTTAAAATGCGTCTGATCAAGAGTGGATTTCAGTTCTATGAAACAGCTATTATTGCGATAAAACCGTACTCCACTCTTTGCTATTTAATGTTATAAAAAAACAATCTTGTATTTATTAAATTAATTTGTTCAATACTTTACAGAATTTGCAGCTGCAGTTCAAACATCATCAGAATTAAAACTGAACACTCATCCTCACACCAATATATGGAATAATTTAGCAAGTCTAGTCAGTAATTAGTTGCAACAAATAGTAGCAATGCATATAAATTAAACATACTTGGCAATTATTAAGTAAAATTTACAAATGAACAATCTAATTTTAAAGAAAAAACCCAAGAAAAACGCATGTAGTGAGTAGAGTAGTGCAGGCCATGGCAAAGTTGCTTAATACGATAGTAACAAAATAATATATGATAAAACATAGTAGTTTGCAATGCATATTGGTAGATAATTAAAAAACTATATGCAACAAAATTTAAAAATAAACTTGATAAATTTATGAAAAAAAGTTGAATTTAGTAAAACCAACCAAAAGAGTTTTAATTAAGTGTGTTAAATCTTAAACGCGTGCAACATTTTTGTAGAAGCATACTGTTGCAATAATTTATTAGTTTAAACTTACAATAAAAATTTAGATTTTAAACATATTTGGTGATATTATGTAAATTATTATTTTTTTAAAGGCTTTAATTTTAATTTCCAGTTTTAGCATTTTATTTTTACACAATTTTTTAATTTGTTTTTATTTGGCCTCTTATGCATAGTTATGTATTAGGTTGTTATATTTGTAGATATTTTTTATACATACAAACCCAAATTATATTCGCTTAAATTAATACCTTTGAAAGGTTATCCTAACTTCTACGAAACCCTATGAATCTTTGCTAGTATGTTTTTCTATATATCTATTAAATCTATTCTTAAGCATATACATAAGTATGTATCTATTATTAATAAAAACGCTAAAACTATATTATATATAGCATATGCATTTAAAGTTAAATCAAAGATAACACTGTCGTATAATTTTACGTCCTTTTTTTAAACTGTCATGCACAATTATTTTGCTTGAAACATTTTAATATTTTTTCGTTACTCTTCAAGGTTTGAACTGCTCTCTTAAAAAATAATGTGTAATACTTTTTTAAATTTGTATGCAAATCAGTTGCATCAAATAAGTGCGGCATATTTTGTACGCTGTTTTTCTTAACAATATACATTTTATTCGTTAAAACATACATATAATGTTATATTCACATCTTAAAATCTCGTCAATGTATAAATGTAGTTTTTCTTTTATTAATGAATTATGAGTAATTGATACTAAGATAAAATAAACGCTGTTTAGCTTTCCAATACATAAATATATATACTATATTGAAAAAAACCAGATAACTAAAATAAAATTATGTGGATTAAAAATATTTGTTTTATTTCGCAAGAGAAATTCATTTCCTTGACTTGACTGCATGTGAAATAATTTAGCAATGCATGCATATTAGGGTGTCCGTTATTTACCAAGTTCATTGTTTTCAAGATGGGACCCCTCAAAATGACAGGCTTAAGAGCCAGTAATAGATAAAAAAAGGAAAATTTCGAAAGCTTCCAGAATAGCGTGCCGCTTTTAAAATTACTTATTTGATACAAAAATGTATGGGGAAAAGTCTTCACTCTGTGTTTTCCAGCATATTAAAGTTTTATTAAATTATGAAAAATTCTAGAAATGAGGTTGTTTTAAGCAATTCACGCATGATAATATTCCGTTAAATTCAAGGTAATCCGCACTGTTCCCAATTCCACTTTCACGTGAAAGTGGGTATAAAGTGGAATGCGAAACTTTTTGAAAAGTCGGCATTCCGCCCTGTTCCCAATTCCACTTTCACGTGAAAGTGGGTATAAAGTGGAATGCGAAACTTTTTGAAAAGTCGGCATTATGCTGCGACTTTTCAATTAATTTTGCTTTTTTAAAGCTGTTTTATAGATCAAATTGAAAAAAAAAATACACTCGTATAAGCTCCAGAATTTTTCCCTTTTTTAGCGAGTAATTCTTATTTTTCTTGTAAATGTAATATTGTAAATATTGCTGAAATAAAAAACTCTAACTAAAAAAATATTTTTTCCGATGACAAGTAAAAAGTCGGCAAATTGGCATTTTCGAAGTCAGTGTTTGTGTGAATTATTTGACATTTCATTATATCATGGTGTTAGTAAGAATAGTTCGAAAACAGGATGCCACCTGATTTTATTTCTTAAATTGCAATAGAACATCTAATTAACCCAATAAAATGCACTGAGCATGAAAAAAAACTTTCTGAAATTCCCTCAAATCAGAGGAAACCCCATAATTGGGCATCTCGCCTAATGCATTATTTTGACAGAAAAAATTGCGAGCATTTATAATTTCAAGTGCATTGCAGCAGCCGTTGTTAAAGTGAAACTCAATTAAAGTTAATAAATTTAATAAAAAGCATTTTGATTCATGAATCTTGTTTACTTGTGTGTATTTTTTAACTGACAGCAAAAAAGTTTGCGTTTCTACTGTGAAAAGTTAAACATCTTGAACAGTCGTTGAATAGGCTTCACATCCACATCGAAAGTAAAAAGTAATCAACAAGCCTTCGAAATTAAAAGTAATTGAAATTACATGGATTACGGAACAGGCCGGAATAGCTGATCCCGTTCGTGTTTTATGACCCTAAACAATTGGCTCCAATGGGTCTAAATTTGAAAAATTAAAAAAAAAAACAGTATACTAGAAAGTCCTGGCTGATGCCCTTCAGAAGATATTGAATTTTTACCAATATTGTTTGAAAGTTATTTGTTAAAAAACAAACATATGCAAGACTAGTAATTTTGGATGTACTTTTTGAGGCTGAATCTAGATTCAGATAACAGTCTTGGTCTTGGTTTTTATATTGATTTTATACCATGACCAAGACTCAAGTTTTGATTTTGTAATCTGAATATGGTCACGATAAGTCGCTAAGTCGCTGATTCCGAATCTGGTAACCGTTTTTTCGTTCTTTTTAAATCATAGCATTAACTTTTCCAATTGGATCATTAATTTCCGAAATATCATCCATTGAAGTAAAGGTATCGCAAATCCCTGTAAATGTCTATATTAAATTTATATACCTTTACTTCAATAGATGATATCTCGGAAAGTATTGATCCAATTGGAAAAGTTAAAGTTATGGTTTAACGTAAAAGACCAGGACTATTCAATGCAACTAACAAAAGTGAACTACACTACTTCCTGTGGATGTACGCCATATGCCTGAAAATATGGTTTTCTACACTTTAAATCAAGGATAACTCGAATCTCAGATGTGATAGGGACAAACAGTTGCCAGATTAGGAATCAGCAACCCTTAATTTATTGAGATCAAATTCAGATTTTTCTGTTACAGAAACCGTAAGATTTTTCACTACCCCCCCCCCCCCCCCTCCCCTTAAAATCTTACGTAATTAATGGATGGCCCCTAACGCAAACCAGCGTTCCGATAAATTTTTCTGTTTTTTTTTTTGTATGCATTTAGCGTTGTTTTTGTGTTTTTATTGGTGTTTTACATAAACACAATGAACATTAAGCTCAAACAATGCATCATTGTTCGGTAACTAATAATATTAATCATTATCTGTTCCAAAAACAATTAAAAATTATGATAATATAGTAAGTTAGGGTAATGTGATGCAGGCATTTTCGTTTTCTAAATTACACGTAATTTTAACACCATTGCTGCTACCATTTTATGTATTATGTTTTCTTGATGCATTGTGCAGCATATTAAGATTTTGGAGTACTTAAGCGTGAGCCAATCTTAAATTATTTCAACAAAATGTAAAAAAGGCAACAAATATTATAAAACAAAATTGGCGGGTAATGTGATATACTATATCAAATATGAAAATTTTGGATCAACAAGTTGCATTTTTGGCAAAAAGAATACATATAGTGTTATAAAGTTGCTTTAGTTGTGGAGCTTTTACTTCAGGTAAGGAGTGATAAACATTGCTAAAATCACTTTTTCAAAGCTTTAGCTATAAATCTGTGGCAAGAAGGAAAAACTGCTTAAGTCGACTTAAGCAAAAATTGAGTTAAGAACACCACGACGTTTGTAGTATTCAAAAGTATCGCTGAACAAAATTTGAATAACATTGTATAATTTTTGGGAAAGTTATGGATGGAGGAAATTTGACTTATCTCATTAAGACGTAAAATCTCATTTGGAATAATAACTTAAGTCGGGCTATGATTTGAGGTATTTGAAATTGTGTTAAGGAATAAGAGCTTAAAACAACTTAAGTTGTTTTTCCAAATCAAAATATAGAGTTGAGATACTCATCAACAAACAACGCCAAAACAGCTTATATCGACATAAGCGTTTTTTCCAAGATACACAATTGACTGTAATATAAATTATTTTGAGATAAGTTATTTTTCCAGAGGAATTATTTTTGTTTATTAATTCTTAAGTGAGTTAAGTGGTTTTTCCAAGCAATTCATAAGTGCAAATGAGGTTACTAAATGTATTGAAGATGTTTTTCTCTTTGCAGAATCTAATATTTATTAGTAGATAAGCGATTTTCCAGTAAAATGTAGGAAATGAAAAGTGATATAAAAACATAGTTTTTTCTATTAGTTTTTATAAAAGGCAATTATGGACTTTTAATTTAACTGTACACGATGGCAAAACTAACATTCCATATTGTTTTATGTGGCACGAAGCATTGGCCAAACGTGGAGGCAATGAAATTGCTTCGTGCTTGCTCAAACATTTGCAACTTTTAGAGGAAAAAGACAGTCAAACAAAAACAGTTATTTCAAATAGCGATTCTTGTGTGGGATAAAACAAGAATTCTTTCCTAAGCACTATGTTCATGAGCCATGAATAATGACATTCCTGCAATCGAAAACATGAAAATTTTAAGCTCAAAGTATTTGTTTTGGATAAATTTGATTAAACTTTACGGTTTTTAGTAAATAAAGTGAAACTTTTGGCTTAGCTGTTGGAGTCAGTTGATAATTAGATAAATTAATTAATGCTAAATAAAAATATAAAAAAAATTTGCTAGAGCAAAATAAGAAAAAAATCGGTTCTTGAATGTGCAAACACCTCATAAAATTAACAAATTTTGAAGCTTAAAGTGCCGCTAAAAAAATTGGGAAAGAGTAGATTAACTATTATTGATGCAGAATTTGGCTCAAAATATTCTTATAAACCGGCCTGTTCCGTAATCCGTGTAATTTCAATTACTTTTAATTTCGAAGACTTGTTGATTACTTTTTACTTTCGATGTGGATGTGAAGCCTATTCAACGACTGTTCAAGACGTTTAACTTTTCACAGTAGAAACGCAAACTTTTTAGCTGTCAGTTAAAAAATACACACAAGTAAACAAGATTCATGAATCAAAATGCTTTTTATTAAATTTATTAACTTTAATTGAGTTTCACTTTAACAACGGCTGCTGCAATGCACTTGAAATTATAAATGCTCGCAATTTTCTCTGTCAAAATAATGTACTAGGCGAGATGCCCAATTATGGGGTTTCCTCTGATTTGAGGGAATTTCAGAAAGTTTTTTTTCATGCTCAGTGCATTTTATTGGGTTAATTAGATGTTCTACTGCAATTTAAGAAGTAAAATCAGGTGGCATCCTGTTTTCGAACTATTCTTACTAACACCATGATACAATGAAATGTCAAATAATTCACACAAACACTGACTTCGAAAATGCCAATTTGCCGACTTTTTACTTGTCATCGGAAAAAATATTTTTTTGGTTAGAGTTTTTTATTTCAGCAATATTTACAATATTACATTTACAAGAAAAATAAGAATTACTCGCTAAAAAAGGGAAAAACTCTGGAGCTTGTACGTTTGTATTTTTTTTTTCAATTTGATCTATAAATCAGCTTTAAAAAGGCAAAATTAATTGAAAAGTCGTAGCATAATGCCGACTTTTCAAAAAGTTTCGCATTCCACTTTATACCCACTGTCACGTGAAAGTGGAATTGGGAACAGGGCGGAAAAATTAAATTAAATTTTTGCAAATATCTTATCTGGTTAAAAAGATATAGCGTTTAAACTAAAAAAAGTTCAAAAAACTCAAAAATTCCTTACAAAGTACCTTCAAGCTGGTTGCGGAATATCTAAACGCAATTTTTTTTTTTGGTTCCAAAGCACTTTTTGTAATCAGCAGAATCTAATGATTCAGAAAAGTTGCGCTCACCTTGACTTTTTAACATTTTTGGTTTTTCCATACAAAATTTGGACCACACTAATGGACATACACCATCTTCGCGATTGATATAATTTCGTAAGAAGCGTTGGAGTGAAAAATAAATTTGAAGCCGTTGACATTAGTTCAGAAGACTTCATAAATTTTTCTTCCTATTCTACATCAAAATTCATTTCGAGAAATAAGGACATTCCAAAATCTTTTCGTGAAAAGACGTGAAATGGTTGCGGTATTCAAAAAGAGCTTTTGGTAATATACAGTTTAAAACCTCTCTAGACAACCAGGAGCCTTTCAAAGTCATTAATATTCTCAAGAGAGGTATTAATACTGGAAACCTCACCAAAATACCTAAACTACCTGCTGTAATAAAAATTTCGCCAAAAAAGCAAAGAGATCTTATTAATCTCTTCCGGTTCATTGAATCATGTTTTCATTCATTTCACATCAATCTCGTCACCGAAGATATACCAGGTATACATCCTGATTTAGTTGAAGATACAGTGAACGAAAACTAAGATTTCCATTTTATTGATTAATATTGTTACTTATGTTTATTGAATGTTTTTAGTTAACAGCTTTGAAAATAAAACTATTATTACTCAAATGAATTGCTTACATTTCTCATAATTCATTGAATTGTATTTGGAAAAACATCTTATATCACATATCATGAAATTCAAATTATATTGAATTTGGAAAAACAGCTTATTTGGACATAGGTTGTGCGAAGTCTTGTTTTTTCGTTTGGAAAAACCGCTTAAGTTTTATTTTCAGAAATAACTCACTAATTTGAGCGATTAACATATTGAAAGATGTAACAATTTATCCCTTAAACAACAGAGGCTCTGTGGAAAATGATAAATTTTACTAGAGCTAACATAATTTCAGAATTAACTTTAAAGTTTAAAAGTGATCTCCTGGAAAACGAAAAAATCAGACTTAAGCAGTTTTTCCTTATCACCACAGAAATATGTAGGACCAACAATTTGTTTATAAAGTAAAACCTTTTAGGTTTGGGACAAAAGACTATCGTTCAAAAAATTTTGTATTGCAAGTGGAGCTTCAAAAGTTTTCGGTGACAGAAGTGCACTATATCACATTACCCGAATTTCAGTTTTAAAACAATCAGGTTATTTTAGAAAAACACAATTCAGTAAATAAAAAACTCATTTGATATATGATACGATTCTACCACACTGAAGGCAAAATAAGCAAAGGTGGGCGCTCATAAACTTGCAGCACGTTTCTTTTTCTGTTACTGTGGTGTTGACGAAAAAATCATTGTCGAGAGTTGTTTATTTAAGGAGATATGCTGGTATATCACATAACCCGCCATCACTTTACCCGAAGTTACTCTATAACTTTTGCATACACGTCAGTCTTATGTCCCTATTGCGTATGGAAATGTAATTCAGTTGCGTTGACTGATTATTAACTTACGCCTTTCCATAAACCTATTGGCACTTTTGTTGGGGAGGGGGCGCGACCAAGCGTCAGGTTTTGTCACAGGGGAGAGGAGGATTTATTCAATGTTCACGAGACGACTCTTGATATAACCCATATCTTAGAAAAAAAAAAAATTAATTATTAAATTTTAATTTAAATTTTGGTTTGCTAGGACTTTACGTGAAGATGGGTAGACGTATTTTTGCATCCCCGTATGCGGATAAGTTAGCTAAAACGCCTTGTACACAAAAGAAAAATTATGGGTGGGGGGATTTCGGTTACCATCACAAGACGTTAGAGGGGGCTCTGGTCCGGCGTCACGATTTGTCACATAAAGCGGAAGGGGCGTTGTCAATTTTAACGTCACGGGGCTTATAAACAACAACAAAGGGTTCGAGCAAGCGTCACGTTTTGTCAAGGGACAGCGCTTGAAATAACCATCCTTAAAAAAGTTTAATTTTATTCAGACCTGTTCCGTCGATTTCAGTTACTTTTCGTTTCGATAGATTTGTCAATCAAAAAGTAACCGTTAAGGAGATATTCAATAAGAACCAATTTTTGAGTTTTTTGTGTCGAAGTGTGATAATTTACCAATAACACGATTTTACGATTGTTTCCGCAATAATTCAGTTTGCAAAAATTATTTTATTGCAAACGGCGGCGCTACATGGCGAAACTTAAAACATATTCAACGCGACCCTCTCGGTTACTTCTGCCAAAACCAAGTACTAAAAAAGACTACAAAATGTAAACAAAAAATTTTAAAATACATAAGAGACAAAATTTTTTTTAATACATAGATCTATAAGCGATGACGCGTAAGCTATAATCACTTATGGTCCTTCTCAAAGGTTTTTCGTGGAAATGACTTGTGCACAGAGCAAGAGAGGGTTAAAGAAATTGTTTGCTCATTGCTTCTGCTAACAGTTTTATTTTAATGAGAGTAAAAAGCTTTTGTACTTCGATAATATTTTTATTTACTTTTATATATGAAGTATATTTTTGTTTGAGTTACAATGAAAAATGTAAGCTGACTTAAATTTATGAAAAATAAAGTTATAAGAAAAATACATTAGGAAAAGAAAAAAAAAAAAACAAAGCATTGCAAAGTTGGGAATCACCCTGCACGCGCATCGAAGTTTGATTGCACCCAAGAGGTGAACACGTTGCGGCAATGTATGACAACGCATTCATTGCTACAATATTCATCTTCCCAGTCAGGATTAATAATGGCTCGCTTAGTACAATTGTCACGTATGCATTTTTGCACCGAACCTGCCTCAGTTAAAAGCTGATTTTGTTGTGCAGGAGGTTGATTCGGTGAATCAACGCTGTTATTGCTATGGTTTACTTGGTTTTGCTCTTGATTTTGTAAACTATTTTGCTGATTGTTGTAAGTGTCTTCATTTTGAACTGTAAACTGTTGCTGAAATTGTGTTTGTTGCTGCACATTATTTACAGTATTATTTGAGGGATTGCCACTTCCGTTGTCAGCAGAATTTGTGCGCGCTATTGTAAATACAGCAGGTTTCGATTGTAGCGGCGCTATTGCTGAATGTTCTTGCTGTTGCTGTTGTTCCTGTTGTTGTCGATAGATACGCATTTGTTTTATATATTCGTTTTTTGCAATTTCATTTTTCTTATTGTAGACATTTTTATGTGAAGGGTCTAGAGCTTCCCACATGGAAGCAACAATGCGTGATAGTTCCTGAAATGAACAAGTTGGATTTTGTTGTTTGATGGCGCTCACAGTATCGCGAAAGAAAAGTGCATAGGCTGAGAGCGGTTTAGCGGGCTCATTCGGATCTGTGGGTGTCATCTGTTTGCGTGCAGCGAGAGTTGCTGTTGTTGATAAAGTTGGGCTACTGGCAACAAACGATTCATCATTGGCTGTATGATATTCATCCAATGAAGTATCCATGCTGCCACGCATTCTTTTTGACTGTAAAAAAGATAGAAAATAGGATTTTAATTTTTTAAATTTTAAGTTTTTATATGTTACTGAGTTTGCTAGAGATAAATTTTAACTTACAATGAACTTCTTCATCTGGTTTTAAATAAACATGAGCTTTAATTATTATTATTTTGTTAAAACGCTACAAGTGTTTTCAATTCTGTTTCAATATTGGAGAAAGAGCGCGCAATTACTCTTCTAACAAATAAATCTACAAGTAAATACAACAAATGTGATTCATATGATGATAAGCGCATAGGCATTAAGAATTTAATTTAATTTACACAATGTTGTTGTGCACTGAGCGAACACTGTATAGTTTGGTGTTCTATAGCTTTTGAATCGATAACCTTTAAAGAATTTAAATTTATTTGGTATTTTTTTATTTTTAAGTGGTTTATAGTTGAAATTTTGTATTCAATATTTAATTGGTGGTAGCTTAACATTTAAATTTTATATATTTTTGAAATTATTTAGAAGTTAATATACGTACATTTTATTTTATTTTATTTTATTTTATATATGTAGGTATAGAATTGTGTATTCAACATTTTTTTTAATTGCAGCTGATAGCGACAATTTAGATTTTTTTTTATTTGCTTTTAGAATTGACATAAATTTTCTAAAGTAAACAAACTGATAAATTGTCAAGATTAATACTGATCAGATAATGGCATTTATATATACATTTCATTGCATTAGATACTAAATATTAAAGGCATGTTAGCATAAATGTCAAAAAACTAATGGGCATTCTTACGTAATAGTGCGCCTATAGTGCGAGAGTGCTTTTTTCACTCACTCAAATATAGAATGAATCACCTTTGGCGATATAGGCATACGTTTTGTTACATCTAAAGTCAGGGCAGTAGCGCGTTTGTGGGGAATGGTGCGAACTGAATTTATAGGGCCCACACTTCCAGCAGGTTCCACTTTTCAAACGCGGTGCTTGCTGTATCTCGCATTGCCACGTGATGACTCTGCCTGTTATACTTATATATAAAAAAAATAGTTACCTCCTAGAACAAAAAAAAAAAAAATTTTTAACCGTGCGTGCTGCTTTCGTGTTTGAAACTTGCATTTCGTGATCGTGTTGTGTCGTGTTTTCAAAAATAGGCACGCGCCCATCTCTATTGCAAGGGTATTTTGCAACCAAGAGTAAATACTACTAATACTCAGAATTGAGAATTGATTTTTCAAAAGGGCTTATAACCAAAACGAGGCAAAAGTAATATTAATTGCCTGATACTTTGTTATAAATTAATAAAATTGGGTTCTGTTTTCACGATAAGTTTAACTAATGGCGTATAATTACTGACATTTAGTTAAAAAAATCACATTTATCCAATAACCGATTATTATGCAAATAATGGTTATGACATTACTATTGCCTCGTTTTGGTTATAAGCCCTTTTCAAAAATTACTCCTCATATCGATACGTTCAACGTAAAAGTTGGTAACTCAAAAATCGTAGTTTTTAGTTATGATCACTTTTGTACTGTTTTCGTTAAAACAAGAAAACCAAAAGCAAAAATTGAATAAATACTTTTGAAATCTGTAGCCCAAATAAAGATTTTTCGACTATTAAATCGTTGTCACTATTTCAAATTGATTTACAGAGATATTAACTATTTCAATTTATAATTTGGATAAAATTAATACATATGAGTTGTAACTCTAGTTACCACCTAATGTTCTCTTTCAGTTCCATGAGAAAAGTTGGTAACTTAACTTGCCAACTAGCATTAAAAATATTTTACGGACATTACGTTGGTATGTAGGACTTACAACCACTGATTTTTAAAGATAAATTAACTTATAACTTAGTAGGTTAAGTTACCAACGCAATTTGCCATTTTTGTCCCGTGCATAAGTTATCAACTTAAGTTGCCAAGTTTTTGCATGGAGACCTTAGTAAAATATACTTAGGTTGTAACTTCAAAAATTGCTCCCAGCCCTTCAAATTTCAAGCTAGAGGTACCAAAATTTGACACAAGTCTAAAATTTGCGCAGTCTAATGCGCAGATTTCGAAAATCATTGTCCCGTATAAAGTTGGTAACTTGAGTTACAAACTTTTACGTTGGATGTATCGATATATAAATTTCAATAATTTTTAAACGGTTAATCTTAGAGTTTTGATTTCTTTTTATTTAATTGATATTTTACAAATTACAGAAAAATATAACTTTTATAGTTCTAACCACTATTTATGAACTCGTGGACCTTTTTTTGGTAATCGTTCCATTAGAGATTTGATAGTTGTTTCAGACACCTTTTTGGAACAGTTTGCCTCTTAAAATGTTCGATATTTTGGGCGACCTTTTTGTGCTCTTTAAGTTTCTTTTCACAAGAGCCCAATATCTCTCCACTGGTCTGAGCTCCGAACAATTTGGAGGATTGGCCTCTCTTGGAACAAAAACTATGTTATTACTTTGGTGCCACTAAAGAGCTTTCTTGCCGTAGTGATATAATGCCAAATCGGGACAAAAATATGTGGACACATTGTGCTCTCTTATGAAAGGAAGAAGTATTTTTTTCAAACATTCTTTGATGTATATTTCGGTATTTATAAAGCCCAAGGTAACAAATGACTTGCTTCTTTTGCCGCAACTGCATATAGCATGCCATACCAGGAGTTTTTTAGGAAATTTTGTCTGCTTTTGGATTCTAAATTGTTCTTTCACATTTCCTCGAGCATCAGTACATACGTTTCGTCGTCCATTATACAACATACAATTTGTATTTTTTTTTTAAATTTTTTATAATTTTAAGACGTACTTCTTTTTCTTCACTCATTTTGATCAAACTCAAAACATATCAACATGTTTGTCATTAAAAATAATAAAAAAAAAAACAAAATTTAAAAAAAATCATCAAAATCGGAGATGTTCTTTCGTCTAAAAGGCTTTATTGAATCCACTATTTATAAACTAGACTTTTACGCCAATATTCAATACACATTGTAATAAATATGTCTAGAAGACAAAATAACAACATTTTGGTATTATTGAATACCTTCAAATATGTAATGCACAATGTCTTTAGAAAATACACATGCACACTTACAGGCCAAAACCTAAGCATCCCCTAAGGAAATTTTTTCTTAAATCAAATGTTTTTTTGAGGAAACGGCGTTACAAAATTCTGGCGTTATTTCCATTTTGTTTTGGAAATAAGGCCTGGTTAATTTTTGGTTTTATTTCCAAAACAAAATGGTAACAACGCCAGAATTTTGTATGCAGATTTTTCTGGCGTTATTTCCAAAAAATTTTCTAGCGTTATTTCCTATGGCGTTATTTCCTTTGGCATTATTTCCAAAAATTCTGGCGTTGTTTCCTAATCAGTTTTTGGCTTTATTTCCAAACATTAATGCCAGAAAATTTATGGCGTTATTTGATTTGGCCCACTGCCTTGCCCAGAGAAAAAACCCCAAACCATTATTATCCGTCCTCTGTGCTTTACAGAGGCTTTGCAAAACTTTGGTTTCAATCTTTTTCATTTTGGTCTGTGTACTCGCCTTATTCCATCCGAATCTTTCATAATATACTTGAATTCGTAGGACTTGGATTCGTAGCATGATTTCAAAGATTCGGATGAATTAAGGTGAGTAAGCAGACCAAAGGAAAAAGATTGAAACCAAAACTTTGGCAAAGCCTCTGTAAAGCACGGGGGATGAAGTGTAATGGTTTGGGGTTTTTTCTCTGATCTAGGGTGTGGTCCAATTCACTAGACTAAAGGAATTATGGATTGTTTTATGCACTTTGACATACAAATGATGTGATGCTGCCTAATGCCGATCAAGAGATGCCACTTAAATGGGGGTTCCAACAGGACAACGATCCAAACACATACCGCTTAAATTTGTAAAGCCTGGTTTCAGAGCAATGGGTTACAAGTTCTTGGTTGGTCTGGCCAGTCCCCAGATTTGAATCCCATTGAGAACCTCTGGGAAATCGTTAACACGAAAATCTACAAGGAAAATTGCAAAACCAAGTAAAATCCCTTTGAAGCTTTGAAAGTAGCCTTGGGAAGGGATATCGCAGGACATCATCAATAATATAATGTCCTCTATGCTTTAAAGATATGCTATTGTTACCCAGTATAAAGGGGTTCCAACTAAATATTAATTTTAAAAGTTTTTATTAAATGCTAAGAAAGGGTTGCTTTAGTTTTGTCCGATGAATTTTTTAAATTGTGATGTTTATTAAATGTAAAGTCTTAATTTATAAAACCCTGAATTTTTTAAGTTTTTGTTTGTCAATAATAAACGTATAAATAATTAATATAAACACACAAACTAACTCAATAACGTCGTTTTCTCAAAAAAAAAAAAAAAAAATTGGATATAAGGGTGCTTAAGTTTTGGCCGACACTGTATGTATATAAATCTAATAAATTTAATTAAAAAAAAACAAGAAACGAAGTTACGAATTTCGTATCGAATTCGTTACAAATTCGGAACCTTTGGTTTGTTGGGAGTTAAACATCCATATATAAATAACACCAAAAACACGACAATTTCCGTATTTGTTTAAAATTTCGTTAGTATTCTTGGAACAGATACAGTTTAGCTCACAATTGCGAATTTTTTTTTTTTTTAGGACAAATAGTGCTATTTAAATAAATAAAAATCTGGTATCATATGAAAGGTAATTTAATAAGCTACAATATTGATTCACAAGTTTTTTAAATCTGGCTCGTAGTTTTCGAGATATTTCTGAAATTTGGACCGATTTTTTTTTCTACAGTAATTTCACATAAGAGTAGGGGTAAGTGGGCGGCATGTGGCCGCAGCTCAGGATTTAAAACTCCCAAAAATCCAACATCGGCTTCTCGGCGGCGTTCGGCCGTGGATCAGTTTATAATATATCCAACACCTAGTTTGCTAGCCAAATTCCAAATTTCAGAAAAGTCCTAATACCCCAAAAATAACGAGCCGAATTCAAAAAATTCTGGATCATTATTGTAGCTTATTAAATTACCATGACACCCATATTTGTGAAATCAATGCAGGCGTTTCTGACTTATATTGATTTTTACAAAAGCAATATCCGCAACTTTTGATACCATATTAATTCTTAGATTTCAAAAGCACATAAGAAAATATTTGGTTCATTATCAATTTCGATTGTGAGCTAAACTGTATTTAAGCCGTATTCTTGTATGATATAAGTCTCGAAACTTCCAAAACTAAGGGAGATATAAAAAAATTTTATTTAATTTTTTCAATTTATTTTGTGTTTTTTTTATGGGAAAACACAGTTAACTTTCCTTAAAATTAATTTTTTTCTTGAAATTTCTTCAGTAATCCCGTATTCCTTAAGTCGAAAAAGATGCAGGATATCGAAAAATTTTATTTAATTTTTTCAACTTATTTTGGGTTGTTTTATGTTAAAACATAGTCATATTTAACATTTCTTAATATTTCTACAATTTTCTCGTATTCTTTCTTTGAGCCTTGATATCTCGAAAACGAAGCGAGATATGAAAAAATTTTATCTAATATATTCGACTTATTTTGTCGGGTTAAAACAACAACTGGACATCTACATGTACTGACGTTAAGTATACTGAAACATGAAGATGTTAAGTACATATAAAGTAACATGAAGAAAAAACGGATCTATGCCCCAGTCTAGTTGGTTTTTTGAAATGTAGTCCCCATCCAATTTTACATAAATAAAAAGTTGAAAACTGGAAAATCCCATACAAAAACCGAATTTCAAACGACTTAAAACGCTTTTTTCTCAAAACATGAAAAATGAAGATGTCTATTTTAACCCCACGATATATGGACTGGAGCTTTTCTTTCAGTAAATATCCATATTTTTCCGAACATTGCCAACCTATCCTTACAAATTGACTCTGTGGAAGCACCCACACTGAAAACATGTTTTCCAGTAATTTATTTTGCTCTGCTTCTTTTAAGTTTAGTATTTTCAGCTATTCTTCAAATTAATCGATATTTTTCATTGTGGATACTAAAACTAAAACAATAAAAAACACTACTATAAGCTATTTGCATGGGTTGTTACTAGTAAAGTTGGAAAGCTAGGAGCAAATAATCAAAAAAAGTTATACTTAAACATTGGAAAATACTGGCAAAAATTATTCGGCTCCAAATATTCCAAAAACTCTAAAAAAAAACCACCCCTTGTCGTTCCAATACATTTCAATATTTTTCAATATATACATAGGAACGACGAGGAGATTTTATCGAGGGGTTAGGAAAACGAACCAAACAAACATATGCTTCGTGATCCTAATCGCTTGATAAACACTCCTCGTCGTTTCAATATATTTCCATACTCCAAATTTAGATACAAGACGACGAAAAAAACTAAAACGCCTCAGAAACGAAATAGAAACGACAATTGGGAATATGGGTGATTATTTTATTCGACCATAGCAATCTGGGATTTCAAGTTTTTCTTTAACTGAATTTTAAAATACCTTAAGAAGGATCACATATTTCAAGGTTTTAAAGAAAAATAGACTGATTCACCACAAGAAAAGTTGTTAAATATTAAACAGCGAAAGACAAAAACACAAAAACTCTAGTGAAAAAAAAAAAAAAATAATGAATTTTACAGGCTTGTAATACAACAATTTTTTTTTTTTAATTTTTGTTAGGATCAAAATCAAACGTTTTTTTTTCGGACTTTTTTCGCTCTACGAAAGCACATTCAGACGATAGGGATAGTCGGTGCTTAGAGCAAAAGATGTGTAAATTTGGATTCAAATGCCAAATTTCGCAATGCTACAAGCAGAACTTCCACAATGATATAATAAAGCTAGTTATTTGAGATATTGCACTATATCAAATGACGAGCTACATCAAAAATGCAATCAGAGGGCTATAGCAAACGAGGTCAAGCTGCGCAAGTGGAGATGGATTGGTCATACTCTCCGGAAACCACACAGCGAAGTCTGTCGCCAGGCTCTTGAGTGGAATCCACAAGGCAGTAGAGGAAGTGGTAGACCCAAAACCAAACGGAAAATGTCGCTGGAAAAGGAAAAACAAGAATCGAGAAAGTCGTGGCAAGAGATCAGTCATTGCAAGGGATCGCAACAAATGGAAACGTTTCATATTGGCTCTATGCTCCTCCTAGGAGTTAAAAGAGAATATATACAAAAGAATGCTGCGGTGTAGGGCCAAAGATAGCACACTTACTAGTTATTCTTGCTCTTCTCAATTTCAAGTATTAAGACGGAAGGGCTATATTATTCGCCCAGTTAACGGGTAACGCAATTAACCGCGCTTCCCTTTTTTTGTCAAAACCTAACGGAAAACCTTTTCAATCCACTTCATTGATAGTTTCTACAGAAAAATTAACTGCTATTGCGAAATTATAAATTATTTCTCACCCTTTCCTGATGCAATAAAATTTGCTGTTGCTGTTTATAGGAATTAGTGCTGTTGTTTAAAGTGGTGGTAGCTTCGATGCCAGTCAAATCAAATACTTCGTCTCCAAATAAATAAAGGTGTATGAAATTGCACATTAATTTTTTATTATGAATGTCTATTGTTGTTGAAAATTCATGCTTTTTTCGCTTTGTTTTTTACTATTTTGAACTTTCCAACAAACAAAATTAAATCCAGTGTGAAAAGAACATGTTCCACAAATGCAAATGCCAAACCTGACATTTAACGTAACGTAACGTATGCTGAATGTAACGTCAAACAGTGTGGAGAATTGAGTTATTTTTTTTTGTAACGAAGAAGCAAACAAAAGGTACTTTTTAGACAAAAAGTAGTGAAACTTTGAATCAAGAAGGCCTTACTTGAGCAGCAAATATAAGAGATCTAAAGATTGGAACGGTATGTAGATTTACTGCTGTGTCTATTCCACACGAAAACCTACCTATAATTTCTTCCATTTTGTTTTTTCATCTTCTTAACTTGGTTCACAAGAGAAATATTTAAATGACTTTTTTACCGTTGTAAGCATCCATTTTTTGTATTTAAGATGAGAGTTACTTCTTCAGCTTTCCACGTTTCTTAAATCAAGGTTAAACTCAAGTAGTTAAATTGCCACCACAAGTTATTATAAGGAATTCAGTAATAGCTGTGTTTTAGACGGCAGCGTGTTAACATGGAGTTAGAGTTCTTCTATCGTCTTCTTGTTTTTTTTTACTCCTTATTCTATTGTTTTGCTTTTCGTTTCCACACCCCTTCCCACCGCTTGACCAAAACTCCATATGTCAATGTTAAATCTATGTTAAAATCCGATTAATATTCAGTGTAAAACGGCAACATTAATAGATCTACTCTGTGCTTAAAAATTTAACACGGAAATTTATCTGCGTTAAATTAAGCACTTTAGTTGCTGCTTTCCCATACAATTCTCAAAAAGTGTTTAATTAAGCACTTAAAACTGTCATCTAAAGCACAGCTAATAATAATCACTAAACGATATTAAATGTCACTGAAATTGTTGATTTATACCAAAAAAATTATCCATTCATTCTACTGTTCTTTTTGATTTCATATAACGGTTCCGTTTTGATAAGTTAATTTGGGATATGTTCCGGTGCTCAAAGCACAAACCCAAAATGTTTTGCTATAGTCGAAGAGATATATATACAAGAGGCGCAAAGAAGCATTGGAACAATTTTTTTGACGTTTATACTTTTCGCAGAAGCTAGCGGAGAGCTAAGAAGTTGAATGGCAACGTATTTCAACCAAAAAGTACGTACAATGATTCCAAAGAATATAAATAAATGTTTCAGAACAAAAAGGCTTATTTCCAAATGTTTTTTACTTTTGCAATTACTACAAATATGTTAGAATAAAAATGTTAAGGGGATTAAAATCTTTGGTCAACTCACTATAACACTGTAGACATTAAAAAAAAAGTTATTGTAAACAGCCCCTAAAAGTTTTTTCTCATTACTGAAAATTTGTTTAACATGGTTTTACGCCTTTTTGAAAAATCACTCCTCAGTTCATTTTCAAAAAAAAAAAAAAAAATAAATAAAAAATACTGAAATATTTGATGTCGAAGTTTGGCGAACGTTGCAAATAAATATAAGTAAAATACTCGTAAGGGTTAATGAAGCACAAAATCGTGAATCAAGAAATCCAAAGAAATCCTTTTCGTGAAAAGAAAAAATCCTTATTTTAAACACTAGTGTATCCTGCATCCAAATCAATAAATGTGCAAAGTTATGTTTACTATCTGTGGACTTTTGACAAAACAACCCGACTTGAAACTGACAAATAGCCAAAAAAGCATATTCGAATTTTATATTTATGACTAAAATTATGCAAAACTGTTTAATTTTGACATAGATATTTTCGCTAAAGGTACTTAGATATTACTTTAATAAATCTTCTTCCAATGGTTGAATATTCGGTAAATTTGTGTTAACTTGTTTGTAAAATCTCAGTACCAATATCAAAGTAATAACAACAACAATTTGTTGACTTAATTAAGTCTTTAGCTTGGATCAGAGCTGAGCACGTAGATACCGCCAAACGATTTTGATATCTAGTTTTTATCAAGTTTTATTCAGAAAATATTCTTCGCACATTCGCAGAAGAAATCTCAATTGATACAATTCCCTGTGCAATTTGTTGCGAATTTTCTTTTCGTGTTAATTATTTTCTTCAAATGGTTAAATTTTGAAAATAAACTGTCAACCATCTGGCGGCAAATACATAAACTGCGAAGAAAAATAGGAAGAAGAGCTTTAAATACCACTAAATCATTCGATAAGAAAAGCCAGTTAGAAACACGCAGCCATTTTACAATATTATCCAATAAGGAACCGTATTTAGGCGTCACTTTGTCCCTGACGTGCCTAACGTGAAAATTTTGTCTTTCTTGAAAATGCCTCATGTTCATTAAAATATTCCTAACATCAAAGCAAATACCATTTATGTAACAGCTTACTTGTTATTTAGCTAAATAGAGATTAAAATTGTACTGGGCTATCAAAAAAATTGAAGTAAATGCAAAAATTGTAAACTTGAATATTTACTAAAGAGTTAGGTATTAAAGGGTTAATTTAATGTACTACGTAATTTTACGAAACATGAGACACTGTACGACGACAGTTAGACAGTTGGTTTTTGAGCTGCATCGCGACGAGTTGGTTTTGGATCTTCAGCGCGACGTGTTTGGTTTTTGGCGAAGCGGCAGTAGTGTGTGTTAATTGTTTTTTTAATGATGGCGAGCATCATAATTATCGTGGTTACCGGAACTTTTAAACTTTAAACGGCAATTACCCGATAAATTTCGTGAAAATAAAAATTAATGTAAAGTTCGGTAACTTGTGACAAGTGAAAAAAAAACAATTGAATAAAAAAACTACTCCGGCCATTTTTATCCCCTGCATACATGGCCTGCATTGAAACGTGCGAAATTGAAAGTGAAATTTTACCTCACTAAAACAAAAAAACTCTACGCCGGCTACCAAATAATTAAAATCTCTTATGTTGAAGATACATAGAAAGTGAGGAAAATGTGCGTGCTCGTACCTAACCTAAAATAAGTATTTGAAGAGCGCTAGCGCTCCCGCGAATAAAACTATATTCCATAATAGTAAATTCAAATGTCAGAAGGAGAAGTTCGCGGTGCTGTGGGTGTTAAAATCGTTTTAAATAAAATACCGCAAATGTGCAGTGGAGTGAATGCAACAAATTGCTTTCACCTAAATTCTAGTTGGGTGCGGCTGACAAGTGTACTTATACACTGAAGTACATACGTTAGTGTGAGTGAGACCACGCGTCAGCATAACGAATAAGAAAGACAAAAGAAAAATTAAAAGAAACAAAATAAAAATAAGTAAAAAGTAAAACAATGTCAAAGTGACACAAAATAAGAAATGCGACGTGGGCAGAAAAAAAAAAGAACAAAATGTGCTAAGACAAAAATAATAAAAATAGAAAAGAAAAAAACGATTTTATAAAATAATAAATGCTACGGTTGAACAGAGAAAAAAAATAAAAAAATTAAAATAAAATAAATAAAAACCCAAACTAAAACGACGAAGAACAAAAATAAAAGAACATCACACTACACATTTTCGTCAGCATCTTCAGCGAGTCAGCTATTAAAGCAATCGTCCAGCAACAGCGTTCAGCGAACTTTATTCTACCAACGTCATCATGACCAACAGCAAGCATAAGAGGAGTAAGAGATCGTATATTTATGTATATTAGGATTTAGTAATTCAAAAATGTATTATTAAATTTTTTTTTTATTTAAGTATCCATATATTTACTTCTGAAAAAAAACTAACTTTCATACATTTTCCTCTAATAAGTATTTTTAAGATTGGTTGTAAACAAAACCATATGTTTTGATAATTAGCTTTTAGGTTAATTTTCTTAAAAAAAAAAAAACATAACTTAAGATTTTCTTTTTTTATTAAAATTAAATATAAGACGGAAAATGTTTAAAATTTAAATTAAAACTAGAATTTTAAGCATTCAAGGCATTCGATATATAAAAAGAAAAAAAAATATGAATTAAATAAATTTTGATTTAAATTGCAAATTTAAAATGAAAATGAGGCGTTAAACTTTTATTTAAAGGGATGCCAATCCGATACAGTATGCAGCATTATAAGTAAGTAATTTTGAAGTACATCAGGGGCAATTTCATAATTGAGTGCCGGAATTGCCATAGGTGGGGCGGGACAATAGCACTCCAAGTGACAGAACATCGAGTCACTTGATTGCTTTTTATCGATTTTTCTTGGGGTTTACTGCAGAATATAAGATCTCAAGTTTCACAGATTTTTTTTTATGGCTATCATTATGGCATGACATTTTCTATGTTCACGCGTTAGGACAAAAAGGGAGAAGCACGACCATCAGATAGTCTAGCCGGAGATTAACCATTTTATCATGCCGCTTTGTACCTAATGCCTTATTTTGAAAATATTTTTGTTTTTTACGTTGTTTTGATTTCATTGTCATATAACCCGCGCGTAACATAGATGGCGCCCAACGTCAGGAAGCTTGATTTTTTTTATTTCTTCACGGTTAATTTTATCTTGTTGGTCGCGTAACATAGATGGCGCCCAACGTGAAGCCAGGGAGCTTAGTAATTTTCTAAAAACAGAAAAGATATTTATCTTGTGTTGGTCGCGTAACATAGATGGCGCCCAACGTTAGCAAGCTTGATTTTTTCTTTCTTTCAAAAATGATTAATTTTCTGAATTTAGTTTATTTTTCTTGTTGGTCGCGTAACATAGATAACCAACGCTGATCGAAAAAACTAACGAAAAAGAACAAACAAACCAAAGATTAACGATTTTAGCATTTTCTTTTTTTTAAAGCATTCTGCATACAGATTTCATTTTAGAAAACGAAAAAAGTGGGAATGCTGCATTAGACCTAATATTTAGATTTGATTCTGAATTTAGTAGCAGTGTAGCGCTCAACTTATGAATTTTTTTTTTATAAACTTTCGTGTGGCTGTTCGATTGTGGAAATTTTTTTTGTTGTTGAATTTTCAATAACATAAATTGAAACAATAATTTTTTTTGAATAATTTTGAATGCTGATCGCCTTCATGATACGAGAAATGGAGTCCGCATTTATCATTTGTAAAGTTGATATCTCGCGTTGCACATTTCCCGGTCATAAAAGAGTTTAGTACACCATAGCAGGATTTGTAAGTCCTTGAACTTTCTGTTCAAAGGAATTTCATGCCGCGACAAATTTTGGTTGGTGATAATATAGCAGCACACAGATCTGTATGTAGGAATTGAAGCCTGTTTGAGTCATTATATTTCTTTTAAAAGGATTTTAATTGTTAAACTAGGCGATTTAATTGAACTAGTCAGATTTGCAAAACATTTTAGTAGCTTTTCTTTGCAGTTCACATAATTGCTTTTTATAGTGCTGCAGAGAGTTTTATTGGCATCCCTTTATTTTTTTTTATGAAATTTTCTTACTGGATTTAAAGATATACCGTTGGAAACTTCAAAAGCTGGAAAAAAAGGTAACTATATTCAATAGTTATAACTTTTCTTCTTAATTTCTTAACAGTTTCTTTTAGTTGTTTGCACTAAATTTAAATATTTATTACTAACAGCTTTGATATGAATAATTGATAGTTATATGTATTACATATACCTACTATATTAAATTTTAAATATTTTTTTTTCTCTGGAAAAGAAGACATCCGCGTGTGACACTAGAGATTTGTGGTCGTATTTTAAATTTCTTATTCGCCCAGAATTACGCGCGAGAATTCGAATTTTTTTTTAATTATTAATATTTCAAAATTATTCCATTTTATAATTTTGAAAACTCGGACTAAACTTTATTTTTGTTGCATACATTATGCACCTTCGTTCAAAGGGTGACACAACTAGCTCTCGAGGAACTCCTGGAAGAGGTAGAGGTAATTCAAACGCTAGAGGCTTAAGCGTTAACAATTCAGGTGGATCTTTAGGGACAACGCGTAATCCTCCCGTTTTGCACTCACCTCATACTTCAAGACTTTCCCTTGATATTCAGCAGGAAATATTTCAGGACCCTGCCGTTGTTCAGTACGCAATATCAAACTTGGGACAACCCTCTGAAGCCGGTTCACTCGAATCAGACAAACATTTACTAGACTTTTCCACCATGGCTCAACAGCCACCAGCGCAAAATCCACTTCCAAATACGGAAAATTCTGCAACTAATCATCCGCTCGATGTTGCCGAAGATAATGGTAATCAAGAGGCAAATTCAAATATGGTGTCCGCTAATGCACTCGCCACTTTGCTGCAACAGTCAATTCTTAGTAATCAGGAGGAGCTAAGATGCATTAGAGGCAACATTGACCGCCTTAATAGTAGAATGTCGGCACAAAGCGCCCAGCCATTACAACAAAGGCCGTTGCACAACTCACAACCTATTCAGCAAGCATCTTTGAGTAACGCACAGCCTATTCCTAGTTCAAGAATTGAAAACTTTCCAAAGCTTCAAGATTGGAAAATTTCTTACGATGGATCTGGCAATGCCCAAGATTTTCTATTTAAGGTTGATACACTTTCTCAACGAACTAGATGTTCCACTGACCATTTGATGACCAATTTTCATGTTCTTTTGTCTGGAAAAGCTGATGAATGGTTTTGGCAATTTATCAGACAAAATCCGAATTCCACTTATCCGCTTCTTTGCTATTCTTTAAAAAAAGAATTTGGAAACCTTGAGAGTGATCATGAAGTTGTGCTTAGAATTTCACTTAGGAAACAGCATAAAGATTCTTTTGACGATTTTTACAGTGACGTACTCTTAATGAATTCTCGTTTAAGACAGCCTATGACCGATAGCGTGTTGATTGACATTATGAAAAAAAATCTTAATGTCAACCTTAAATACATGCTTTTTAATTGCAAATCAAATAATTTAGACAGTTTTCGTGATGAAGCTCGAAAGGCAGAAGAGGTTCTCCGTGAGAATAAACATCACACACCATTTGTAAACCCGCAGGTACATGAAATTGATCTCGAGTCAAAAGATTCTGCTGTAGAATCCGAACATGATCCACAAATAGAAGCATTGCAATTGACACGTCGTTTTTCCAAACCAGACTATTCTAAGATACAATGTTGGAATTGTATGAAATTCGGACACTCCTATATTTATTGCCCAGAGGCAATAATGAATACTTTCTGCTTTAAGTGTGGACAAAAAGGAGTAGTAACTCCAATGTGTCCTAATAACCATCAGGGAAACCACACTCAGAGCGTGATGGCCACCGGGGACTCACGTTCTTCCCACTCAACCCCGAGTTACAATTAAATTCATCTGTTTCAAATATAGCAGAAGATTCTATAACTTTATCAAAACCTAATTTTGATAAAGTTATTAAAATTTTAAAACCAATTACCCGTGACTTTTCGTGTCAAACAGACACAACTTACTCTGACTTTCAAAATCGGTTAAATAATTATGAATCCGTTAGAAACCGAATTTTTAAAAATGAAATTTGCTCTGTAAAGAAAATTAATGATCTGAAAAAGTGTAGATTGAGACATAAGAAACGGAAAAGATTTAGGAAAATAGTAGAATCCACTGTGCTGTCCACTAGCAGTGACGATCGTCCTTTCATTAAAGTTAAAGTTTTTGATGGATTTTTAGTTGGCCTACTTGATTCAGGAGCTAGCGTTTCTGTTTTAGGAAAAGATTGCCATATATTTTTGGAAAAACATAAAATCCCTATAAAATCTTTTAAATCGTCGCTATCTACTGCGGATGGAAATAGACAAAAAATCATTGGATTTTGCGAAATTCCTGTTACTTTCAAAAGTATTACCAGATCGATACATTTTTATATTGCACCCTCACTGACTCAGGAAGCGTATTTCGGAGTAGATTTTTGGCGAGCATTCGCAATCGCTCCTGACATTTTTCCACAAATAAGCTCGTTGAGTATCAGTGAAGATTCGTTAGAAACCCCTGATTTAGATTTTCATGTTTTGACTGCCGAACAGAAGTTTTCGCTTGAAAAAGTTATTTCACAGTTTCCCTCTTTCGAAAAAATGGGACTTGGTTGCACAAATTTATTAGAACACCATATAGACACAGGTGATGCAGTACCTGTGAAATCGAAACATTTTCCTCTTTCACCTCCAAGACAAGAGGAAGCATATCAAGAAGTCGATAGACTATTGAATATGGGAGTGATAGAGGAGTCGAATTCACCATGGTGCAGTCCTGTCGTCTTGGTTCGCAAACCGGGAAAAGTGAGGCTATGCATTGATTCGCGAAAGCTTAATGCCTTAACTAAGAAGGATTCTTATCCGCTACCCCATATAAACGGGTTACTAAGTAGATTGAAAGATACTTATTTCATAAGTGGAATCGATCTTAAAGATGCGTTTCTGCAAATAAAATTATCGGATTCTTCAAAGGAGAAAACTGCATTTGTTATTCCAGGGAGACCCCTGTATCACTACAAAGTAATGCCCTTTGGGCTTTGTAATGGTCCTCAGACAATGAGCCGTCTGATGGATAAAGTTATCCCTTCGAAGTTCCGAGAAAACGTATTCATCTACTTAGATGATTTATTGGTTTGTTCCACAGATTTTGACACCCATATGCAACTGTTGAGTGATGTAGCTAAATGTTTAAAAGACGCTAATCTGACCATAAATGTAGCTAAAAGCAAATTTTGCCAGAGAGAAATAAAGTATTTAGGTTATCGGATAGGTCATGGTTGTCTGAAGGTGGACCCTGAAAAGGTTAAAGCCATCAAAGACTTCCCTTTGCCTAAATCTCCTCGGCAAGTAAGACGTTTTATTGGTATGGCAAATTGGTACCGTTCTTTTATAAGCAATTTTGCCAACTTAGCTGGCCCCTTAACTGATTGTTTGAGGAAAAAGACCGGAAATTTTCAGTTGACCGATGATGCCATTGAATCCTTTGAAAAGATCAAAGATGCACTTTCTACAGCCCCTGTCCTGGCCCAGCCAGATTTCACTCGTGAATTTATAATTCAGTGTGATGCATCACGCATTGGTGTCGGTGGTTTGCTTCTTCAATGCGATGACGAAGGTAAAGAACACCCCATTGCTTACGTTTCACAAAAGCTCAACAAAGCTCAACGTAATTACACAGTTACGGAGCTTGAGTGCATGGCAGCGGTGGTTTGCATAAGAAAATTTCGACCTTATATTGAAGGTTTGCCTTTTAGAGTCATAACTGACCATTCAAGCCTTAAATGGCTAATGACTCAAAAGGATCTAAGCAATCGACTGGCGCGTTGGAGTTTGGCACTCCAGTGCTTCGATTTTAAAATAGAGCATCGAAAAGGAGCTTTAAACGTAGTTCCAGACGCTTTATCGCGTTTTGACGTGGACGAAATTGGCACAGAAAATCTTATGCCTGATATTGACCTTTGTTCGTCAGATTTTGACAGCATTGAATACCAAGATCTTCGTAAGATCATCACTGAAAATGATGCTTCGTTACCTGATTTATGCGTTAGCCCTAATGAAGGTTTAGTGTTTAAGCGAGTTAAGTTCAGACAAGGTTGTGAGGAAGAAGAGGAGGATTTGTGGAAGTTGTGGTTACCGAAAAATTTGACCACTGAAGCCATTAAAACTGCTCACAATTCAGCTGCTGGTTGTCATGGCGGATATGCCAAAACACTCGAAAGGGTTCGTCAAAAATATTTTTGGCCATCCATGGCAAAAGATATAAAGATCTTTGTTACAAATTGCGACACTTGCAAGTCAGTAAAACCGACAAACCAAATTTTAAGACCACCTATGGGCCAAGCGTTCATAACCGAACGTCCTTTTCAACGGCTGTATTGTGACTTTTTAGGTCCCTACCCCATGAACAAGGTAACCAAAAACACCGTGCTTTTCATTGCACTTGATCATTTGACCAAGTTTATCTTTCTCAAACCAATGAGGGCAGCAACAACAGTCAATGTGATGCATTTTTTTCAAAACGAAGTTTTTCCCGCTTTTGGCGTACCTCAATTTATGCATAGCGACAACGGTAAGCAATTCACATCGAAGGAGATGCAACAATTTTTGTCTGGATATGGTATTCACCATATTAAAACAGGTTTTTATTCTCCGCAGGCGAACGCTTCAGAGCGAGCAAATCGGGAAATCATCACTAAGTTACGAATTTTTCTTGAGGGCCATAGCGATCATTGCAATTGGGATAGATATGTACCCCAAATTCTTTCAGTTCTGCGCAGTGACTACCACTCGGCAATAAAATGTTCCCCCTATTTCGCTGTCTTTGGACAGAATATGTGCCAGCACGCTTCCTCTTATGCAATTCTCCAAAAACTCAAATGTTTAGAATACGATGACGTTGAGATCGAACATAAATTTGATCGCCTTAATAGAATGCGCGATAAAATTCGAAAAAATCTGGAAGTCGCTCATGAAAAAGCGACCAAAACTTATAATACCCGATCGAAACCTGTTAATTATCGTATAGGTCAGGAGGTTTTTAGAGAAAATGTTAGCCAAAGCAATTTTGCAAAAGGCATTATCTCTAAATTTAACCGAAAATTCATTAAGTGCCGCATAAGGAAGAAAGTTGGAAACGCATTGTATGAATTGGAAGACTTTAAAGGGAACTATCTTGGTACATATCACGCCGACAAGATCAAACCCTAGTTCGGTTAAACTTATCTGGTATAAATTAATTTCGCCCGGCTATTCGTGGGTCGTGCCACACGATTTTCTTAAAGGTTTTAATGCTAGTCTTTGTGTAGCGCGCGGGTGTCTTCTTTCTTTTGCACGTTCAGTGAATCCGTTTTCCTATTTGCTTTAAGTCTGAAAAGCCTTAAAACAAAGCAGGTTTGTTGCGAATTTTCTTTTCGTGTTAATTATTTTCTTCAAATGGTTAAATTTTGAAAATAAACTGTCAACCATCTGGCGGCAAATACATAAACTGCGAAGAAAAATAGGAAGAAGAGCTTTAAATACCACTAAATCATTCGATAAGAAAAGCCAGTTAGAAACACGCAGCCATTTTACAATATTATCCAATAAGGAACCGTATTTAGGCGTCACTTTGTCCCTGACGTGCCTAACGTGAAAATTTTGTCTTTCTTGAAAATGCCTCATGTTCATTAAAATATTCCTAACATCAAAGCAAATACCATTTATGTAACAGCTTACTTGTTATTTAGCTAAATAGAGATTAAAATTGTACTGGGCTATCAAAAAAATTGAAGTAAATGCAAAAATTGTAAACTTGAATATTTACTAAAGAGTTAGGTATTAAAGGGTTAATTTAATGTACTACGTAATTTTACGAAACATGAGACACTGTACGACGACAGTTAGACAGTTGGTTTTTGAGCTGCATCGCGACGAGTTGGTTTTGGATCTTCAGCGCGACGTGTTTGGTTTTTGGCGAAGCGGCAGTAGTGTGTGTTAATTGTTTTTTTAATGATGGCGAGCATCATAATTATCGTGGTTACCGGAACTTTTAAACTTTAAACGGCAATTACCCGATAAATTTCGTGAAAATAAAAATTAATGTAAAGTTCGGTAACTTGTGACAAGTGAAAAAAAAACAATTGAATAAAAAAACTACTCCGGCCATTTTTATCCCCTGCATACATGGCCTGCATTGAAACGTGCGAAATTGAAAGTGAAATTTTACCTCACTAAAACAAAAAAACTCTACGCCGGCTACCAAATAATTAAAATCTCTTATGTTGAAGATACATAGAAAGTGAGGAAAATGTGCGTGCTCGTACCTAACCTAAAATAAGTATTTGAAGAGCGCTAGCGCTCCCGCGAATAAAACTATATTCCATAATAGTAAATTCAAATGTCAGAAGGAGAAGTTCGCGGTGCTGTGGGTGTTAAAATCGTTTTAAATAAAATACCGCAAATGTGCAGTGGAGTGAATGCAACAAATTGCTTTCACCTAAATTCTAGTTGGGTGCGGCTGACAAGTGTACTTATACACTGAAGTACATACGTTAGTGTGAGTGAGACCACGCGTCAGCATAACGAATAAGAAAGACAAAAGAAAAATTAAAAGAAACAAAATAAAAATAAGTAAAAAGTAAAACAATGTCAAAGTGACACAAAATAAGAAATGCGACGTGGGCAGAAAAAAAAAAGAACAAAATGTGCTAAGACAAAAATAATAAAAATAGAAAAGAAAAAAACGATTTTATAAAATAATAAATGCTACGGTTGAACAGAGAAAAAAAATAAAAAAATTAAAATAAAATAAATAAAAACCCAAACTAAAACGACGAAGAACAAAAATAAAAGAACATCACACTACACATTTTCGTCAGCATCTTCAGCGAGTCAGCTATTAAAGCAATCGTCCAGCAACAGCGTTCAGCGAACTTTATTCTACCAACGTCATCATGACCAACAGCAAGCATAAGAGGAGTAAGAGATCGTATATTTATGTATATTAGGATTTAGTAATTCAAAAATGTATTATTAAATTTTTTTTTTTATTTAAGTATCCATATATTTACTTCTGAAAAAAAACTAACTTTCATACATTTTCCTCTAATAAGTATTTTTAAGATTGGTTGTAAACAAAACCATATGTTTTGATAATTAGCATTTAGGTTAATTTTCTTAAAAAAAAAAAACATAACTTAAGATTTTCTTTTTTTATTAAAATTAAATATAAGACGGAAAATGTTTAAAATTTAAATTAAAACTAGAATTTTAAGCATTCAAGGCATTCGATATATAAAAAGAAAAAAAAATATGAATTAAATAAATTTTGATTTAAATTGCAAATTTAAAATGAAAATGAGGCGTTAAACTTTTATTTAAAGGGATGCCAATCCGATACAGTATGCAGCATTATAAGTAAGTAATTTTGAAGTACATCAGGGGCAATTTCATAATTGAGTGCCGGAATTGCCATAGGTGGGGCGGGACAATAGCACTCCAAGTGACAGAACATCGAGTCACTTGATTGCTTTTTATCGATTTTTCTTGGGGTTTACTGCAGAATATAAGATCTCAAGTTTCACAGATTTTTTTTTATGGCTATCATTATGGCATGACATTTTCTATGTTCACGCGTTAGGACAAAAAGGGAGAAGCACGACCATCAGATAGTCTAGCCGGAGATTAACCATTTTATCATGCCGCTTTGTACCTAATGCCTTATTTTGAAAATATTTTTGTTTTTTACGTTGTTTTGATTTCATTGTCATATAACCCGCGCGTAACAAATTCTGTATATATTTCCAACCATCTTTTCTCCTAGTTAATTTTTTAATACATGCTACAATAATCCCCTATGTCCCAGTGAAGTATTTTGTGAATTGCTATAGCAAGTTTACATACTAAATACACAAAAAATTACGAAAGGACTTTTTCGAGGCGAAAGTACTTCAGTACTTTTGTAAAGTCAATAGTACCAAAAAAAGTACGATTCCACTACAAATATCATCCCTGATATATCTCTTCGCTCTACGTAACGTAACATTTCACGATGTTGGTGGAACATAAGGATTATACAATAAGGGTATTCATGCGTTGGTGACACTTGCTTGGTTTTTGTTCAATTTATCAAACGTAAACTTTTAGGTTAGGATGTCTCTGAGGAAAAACAAGATATCCAAATAATTTAAATGAGGATTTAAGGAAAAAAACTAGTGCTTTCAAAAACCATGCCACGTTTATGTTTTTAGAGGCAACAAATTTTCAACAGAAGCCGTTTTCAAGAAATATTGAGTCAAAATTTTGCAATGGGTACTCGTAAAAATGAGCCGTGGAACTTTTCCAATTTTATCTAATTTTTTATATAGTCAGTAGCTGTATATCCAATTTCATCAAAATAAAGTTTTGGGCGGCTTACGAGATCTGACCAAATTAAATTTAATGTTTTGGGCGGTGCCACGCCTCTTTATGAGTATCTACAAAGTCAAAGTCTATCTTATTCTTTTGTTTATACTAATGTGCAGCATTTTGCAAAGTTTTATTAAAATCGGTATAGTAGTTCTTGAGAAAAACATGGCAACAGTTTATACACGAACAATTTTAGGTCGTTAATGAAGAAATGTTGTCTCAGAAACCATACAAGCAATTCTGACGCCAGATTCGGATTTAGCATCGCCAAATACATTGAAAATTACTATTTTTATTTTTGTCTGTTGTAGTTGGTTGGGTTAAAACTACAACTAGACATCTACAGTATTCATGTTTTGAGAAAAAAGCGTTTTAATTTTTTTGAAATTCGACGATATCTTAAATATTGTTTAAAAATTAAATAGTTGCGATACAGCTCCAATTTTAAATAAAAAAAAAATCATCAAATCGGACCTGTTCTTGAGGACTTCCTCATTTTGCCTGTTTTAGGGCTTTATTGATTCCACGATATTTTTTAAAAATAACGTAAGAGGACACCGTCAACAAAGCTGGGTGCTTGAACCTGACTATCAAAAAATTTGAAAAAACTTTCATCAGCTCTCTTTTTTGACAGAATCTTTCAGATTTTTAGGGGTAATCGTTGTTTTTCCAAAAATGGTCTTTTTTTGAATATTTTTTGTGCACGCAAATGTTAATAAGTAGTTTTCTCTATATTGTCTCCCCTGGAGCATTAGCAGCGTACGTCCCTGAGTAATGGGACCGTTATAAGTTGAAGTCTATTCTTTTATGCAATTTGTTAAATGTTTTGTTTGTTTCGTTTCTAAAAATGTCGTTTCAACATAAATATGAATTCAGAAAAAACAAAATTGCAACTTCATCTACAATTCATAATACAATTGAAACAGAAATTGCAGAAATTGGTTTGAACTCCTGTATAAATGAGCTGGACTTTGCTGAGATTTGTGGTTTCCTCCAAAAATTTTCTCGAAATATTCAACTCACCTTGCCTCGTTTTCGAGACTTACAGCTTTGGTTACAGACTACAGACGAATGTAAGATGTGCAGCATATTGTTTAAGTATTTTCTTCACCTTTCTCCGATTAACGCATATTTTGATCCAGCTATAGTTTAATATTTAAACTATATATATATTTAAACTATAACTATGTAAAATTAACTATTTAAACTGAATTCAGTTTTCCATTCCAGTGATTTACGGCAGACTTCTATTGTAATTTTGACATTAAAAGGATTAAGAATTGAAGATGCAATGTTGATGAGTAGATTGATAGTCTAACCGGGTCACACCCACTTTTTGACAGTGCCCACTTTTTTAACAGTCATTAGAAGCCAAGTCACCGATATTGATATATCACTTATCTCTACTCCAAATGTTTGAAAAATGACTACCTGAGCCCTGATTGGCCCTTTGGTCAATTTGTGTCCGTCTGTCTATTAAAATTATGATATCAGCCAAACTGATAAAGTTACATATGTAGATGCATAAAATTTGTTGCAGAAATAACCGAGGGTCATAATCTGATTGGAATTAAAAATTTTATCACAAATTACTTAAGAATACACTCAGAATAAATTAAATTAAAAAAAAAAAAAACATATAGCATAATTTGATTAACTTTTAATGAGAAATAAAGTTTTAATTTAATAAAATATTTATTTGCAGCTTGAATTTATTAACTTCTTTAAAGTTATCATTGTTTTCCAACATGATTTATCTATTTAACGTAACCTTTGTAATACCAAAACAGGTTAAATTTTTTCTTAAAATAGGTAAAAGTTGGATACTCCAAAATTGATATTTAAAAGCTTTTTTTTTTTGCTTGAGTGTTCTCACAAATGGTTCAAAGTTTAAAAAAACTTCTCGTTTTTAAAATAAAACACAAAAACATACAAAACAAGAGTCGTCATTCGTTACGAAATCGTGATGCTGAATCCAAATTCGTTCATAAAATTGCTCTATCATGTCTGGTTTTTAGATATTCTGACCTAAATGTTTTAAAAGTAAATCGTACTGTTATTGAAAGTCACGGTTCGTTTGAACTTGGTTTTACTTCGATGTTGGCAGACTCCAGTTTGTTGATGCAAAGTTATTCACAGAGTTTCCAAAATACAGAAAAAATATTTTTTTTTTAAATCGGTCATCGAACTAATCGGTTTTCAGGGTCGAAATTCAGTTACCAAATAGTCTTCACATTGTTTCTGCATCAAAAAAACTGAGTAAACAGTTAGTTTTCCGTTTATTTTCAGATTCAAAATTGGAATTTTTGAAAATTCTGCCTTAGCGCGGTAACAAGATATTGTATTTTTAAAAAATTTTTTTTAAGATTTTAATAAAAAAGTAAGTTTTTGGGTTTTTTTTTTTAGAAAATTAATAACAATCGAGAACAAGAATAATTATTTTCAATGCATATTTTGATGCTGAATCCGCCTTATATAATTGCTATACCTCGTATGGTTTTTGAGAAATCTTAACCAAAAGTTTTTTTTTGGAGATTTTTGATGTTAAATAACAGAACAAAGAAATCCTTAGCCACAAATTCTGATAATTCAGCTTCCCAGTCTTTTACTTCAAAACTCAGTTTAAATTATATCGATAATTTTCTCCGTCCTTGAAATATCGAAAAAACGTGTTTTTTTTGCTTTTTTCACATTTTCAGGTTAAAATAATTTGAAGAAGGAACTAGTAAAGGTGTTACCTTTGGCTAAGCCAAACATTAAATGCCCTTCATTGCTGGTACGGGAGATGCTACGAACTCTTGTCGAAATTCACATAGGTTTTGCTCAAATCTTGCACTTACTGTTTTTAGAGTCTGAGTGAAATTTGGTTGCATTATCTCAAATAACGCTTTCAGTATAGCATTTTGAAACTATTGTTTGTATGGGAGGTGCCACGCCCTCTTGTCCGAGTTCACCTAGTTTTTGTCAGAGCTTGACTTTATTGTTCTTAGTGTTTTAGTGAAGTTTGGTTGACTTGTCTCAAGTATAGCATTTAGAACCTTTTGCTTATATGGGAGGTGCCACACCCTCTAGTCCGAATTCGCATAGTTTTTGCTCAGAGCTTGTATTTACTATCCCTAGTAATTATGTGTATTTTGGTTGCGTTATCGTTAATAATGCTTTAAACATGTTCTTTGTATGGGTGGTAGGCGTGTGCGTTGACCGATTCCACTCATTTTCAATCCTTCGAGCTAACTTTGACGACGGTGGCAGAGTACCAAATTTCATTGAATTATCTTGCTCAGTTATCCAAAAAAATTTATTTCCACGCGCAGCCTGCAAGCCAGACAGACAAACGGACATGGATATATCGACTCAGGAGGGGATGCTGATCAAGAATATATATACTTTTTCATACCTGCCACGCCTTTTCCTCTGCGTTACAAATGGAAGGACAAATTGAATATACCCTGGGTGTAGGGTTTAAAAAGTTATCGATATAATTTAAACTGGGTTTTGAAGTAAAAGAATAGAGCTTTAAGATTCTTTATAAGGTTTTATGGCTAAGGATTTCCCTGTTTTATTATAAAACCTCAAAAGTATAAAAAAAAGATTTTTTCATAATAATAACTTTAAAAATCTCGAAAAACAAAACTTTTAGGTTAGAATTTCTCAAAAACTATACAAGATATAGTAATTCTGAGGTCAGATGCGGATTCAGCATCAAAATTTACTTTGAAAATGCAATATCTCGCTAACCCGATCAGGAAGGATTTTCAAAAATACCATTTTTGAATCTACAAATAAAACTAACTACTGCATACTCAGTTTTTCAGTTAATTTTTGTCAAACGATTAGCGCGACTTTTTCTGTATATTTGGACCTCAATGAATAACTTTGCATCAACAAACCTGGAGCCTGCCGACATCGAGGTGAAACAAAGTTCAAGCGAGCCGTGAAGTACGGTTCATTTTCTTTAAAACTCCTTGAACTATATCAATATCGGTACACCAGAAAATATAAAATTCCTGGGATTATTCTGAACAGCTTCTCTAAGTTTATTTTTTCAAAAATCGCAAAAACAATGGAGCTATTTGAGTAAGTCCATAAAGGGACTAAGTTATGTCATAATATGAATTGGCTGACATTTTGTTTGAAATGAATAAAATTGGGCTCTGTTTTCACGACAGATTTTATTGATGGTGTGAATTTTATGGCAAAAAAGTTGAAAAAGTTATATCGGTCAAATAACCTATTATTGCGGCACAAAATATTTATCACATTTGCTTAGCCTCTTTACGCACTTGAAAATCAAATGAATTGTTTTTTTTTTTAATTGGAATAACTCCATATAGGCGTAAAAGTAATAGCAAACAGATTTTGTGCTATTATAATTAATTTTTAAATGGATATAATTTTTTCAACTTAGTGCCATCAATTTAACACGTTCAGGTAAACTTTTCGTGAAAAAAGTACCCAACCCAACAAAATGTCGGCCAATTTATATTATGATATTACACTTGTCCCTTTATGTACTTATTCCAATAACTCCGTTGGTTTTGCGAATTTCGAAAAATGGAACAAAGAAAAGTTGTTCAGAATAGTCCCAGGAATCTTACATTTTCTGGTGTTCTACAGATTCTCCGTTCAATATTTAGTGTACTTGCACCAAGAATTACTCACACTGTTTAAAATTTATTCAAAAGACATTGCTTAAATTTTTTGTATTCTCTAGTCCCTAAAGATCTACAACGCTTCATTGCACATTTACTGCAAAGAGGAAACCATACTGTGCACAGAAAAATTGATCAAGACTTAATTAAATTTTGCCACACATATTCAGCACAGGATGCTAGAATTTTGGAAGAAAGTGATGGCTTTCATACTTTAAGCCTTCGACAAAAACTTCGCTTTTTAAAGGTTTGTCTTCTTATTACTAAGTCTAAGTATTCTAACAATGCAGGTTTATTTCATAAAATTTGATTGCATACATTTCTTCTTGGTTTTTCAGGAATTGCTTGAATCTCTCTTTTTTTCAAATGAGCGACTATCGAGATTTTGTGAAAAAAAATCTGGTACAGAATTACGCATACAGCCACTAGGATGCGATCGTTATGGATGTCACTATACGCTGGAACAAAAAAATAGTGGCAACTGGGCTGTTTATAAACACAACGAGATTTTAAAATACTTTCGGCCAATTGCTAAAACTCGTGAAGAAATTTTGGACTTAATAATAAAACTAAGTGCCACTTCAAATTCCCTTTCAGATAGTGGCGTTGCTGATGAAGATAGCAACTCATCATCACCCCTATTGTTGATAGAAAACGAGGAAGATTTGATTTTATTCTTGAAAGTGTTGAGCTCTACGCTTTTCAAATGAATGGTGTGCGTTGTAGTCAAATTGTCAAAAACGTTGAAAGCAATTGATGTCATCCATTGAAATTTTAAAGTTATGCTTTAGTACTGTGTAGTTAAGGACAAAAACTTTATTTTCCATGTTATTTTTCGATATAAGTATTATGTTATCACTTAATTTTGTTTTAGATAAATATGTATCCGTATGATTGTTTTGAATTTTAAGTTTCAATGACGTATTAAATTTCATTTGTTTTACTTTTTATTGTTTTAATTCAAATCTGCAAAATGTTACTCCAAAAAGTTATTGCCAATATCTGAATTGTGGTTCGTTTTGAAATACTGAAGGTCAGCTGATTGATACAATGGTGCTGTTATTTTAATTCAATTTTTGGGACTTCAAAATAAAAAATGTTTGCTGGAGCTTTCGGATTTTTTAATAAAAGGTTTTATGTACAGTGGCGGACAAAACTCTACGTACGACCCCTTTTCTGAAATTTACCATATCCTAATGCATTTGAAAAAAAAGTAATGATGCAGGTTTGTTTTAAATCTTATAATTGTATTGTATAAAAAATAACAAAATAATATGCATCTCTAATATTAACTTTTAAAGTTATTCACAAAAAACTTAAAAAAGACACTGACAAAAGTGTACGTACGAATTTAAAAAAGGAGAAATAATATGAAAAAAGAATAATAAATGTAGTATCTTTCACTCTGATATCCCGGTTGAGCCACCAATTTATAGTTTCTTTTATTTAATTAGACCACACTTTGACGAGTTTGTTTTTAATGCATATTTAACAATATTTATTAAAAGGTTAATTTAAATTAAATTAAAAGTAAAATGTTCATATTCATAAGTTCATAGTTAATTTTTACATTCTTTGATATTAATTAATTATATACACTTTTATTCCGTCTTGCTGTTTCGAGTGTTTGTCGCCAACTACTGGCTTTCGTTCGTTCGTTATTTTAAAAACGTCGCTTTCGTTCATTGTTTTCGTCCATTCAGTGCTGTCTGTTTTCCTTATTTTTAAGTAGTGTTGTCCTTTGTTTCTGTCTTACCCAAATCGTAGGGATTTGTCTTCAGTCTTTAGTCCGCTGATTAAATGTCTAATCCTACATTCGGCGATCCTGACCGAGCATTCGACCCGAATGCCGAATCCTAAATTTCCCACCTGGCTCATATGGCCATAAAACTTTCACTTCTACGTCATTCCCCATGTACTTCAACTTGGCGGTTATATTATAAGGTATCTCGGATCGTTCTACTTTCTTTTTAGTTGTTTTCTTTTCCCTGTTATTATTTAATTCTGTCTCTTTAACTTCTCCCCTAATTTTATAATAATCTTTCTTTTTTACTTTCTTTCTAACTTTGAATCTTTCACTATCCTTTTCCATTTGTCCTATACAAAGTTCTTTAACGGGATCCTTGAATGGTTTCATTCCTTTTAACATCTCTTCTTCATTACTTGTCTGTTCTATCATATTGTCGTTTATTTCCTTTAAGTCATTATCCAAGTTTTCTTTACTCTTTGAAATTTCGAACTGATTTGTAATTTCTGCATATGAGGTTCTTATCGGAAATCCGTATACAGGAATTTTTCGACTCAAAACCATTTTTGTTTCTTCTTCATGTTGCCCACGGCCCACCATTTCTTTACCATTTTTCTTCTGTTCAAATTTTGTCAACTCTTTAACCATGAATTTCTCATGAGTTTGAAATTCATCATCTTTGGCTAGACATAAACTTTTAAACTCACTCAACAAGTCGTTTTTAATTTTTGTTGGCATGCATTCTTCCTTTTTAAATTCTATTTTATCGTTACGACCTATCTTGTTGACTTTCTCCTCCTTATCAATGTCTTCATCGGATGATCTTATATTGCGAAAAAATTCATCGTCAGAATTTAAACACAAAACCTCAAATTCACTAAACAAGTCTTTCTTGACTTTAAGCTCTGTAGCACAATCTCTTTTCCTTAATTTTGCACAAATAAATTTATTCTTGTTGGGATTAATTGTATTTATGCGGCTTTGTTTCGATTCATCTCCTTGTTTTTCCTTTCCTAAATTTTTACTATCGCACTGATAAGAATAATGCCCCTTTTGTTTACACTTAAAACAAATTACTCTTTTTACTGTTAAACTATCTTCAAAATAACATTCGTTTCCGTTTTCATAACACATTTCCTTATTTCCAATTTTGTGAATACATTCGCTTAATTTATTTCCCGAAAATATCTGTGAATCCGAACGATTTGACGATCCATACGGTTCCCTAATTTTCTTATAAACACGAATTCGCTCTTTTAGATCTTTTATAGTCTTAGCCTGATATAATACTGTTTTATTCGACCTACTGTCCGAAATGCCTTCTACAAAATAATCAATAATACTGGCTTCATCAAGTTCTATTGGCTTTCCCATTTCTATTAAAACATACAAATATTCAAGCAAACTCTCTTTAGGTTGCTTGCGCCTATTTTGCAAGGCCCTGTGCACTTCCGACACACACAATTTTGCACCAAACTCCTCTATCAATTCATTCTTTAGTGCATTCCAACCTCTAACACCGTTTAGTCCCCTAACAAACAACTTGGCAGCACCCCGCAACAGCTGTTTTGCGTATACATATTTTTGTAGGTCATTCCAATCAACAGTGTCGGCTATGTCTTCGAATTCTGTAACCCATTGTTTCACATCGTCAATTTCGTTGCCTGAAAATGTACTTATACTATCCTCTATGTCTTGTAAAGTAAAATTATACTTTTCCGCTTTTTTATTTCTTCCTAACCTACGACTAGTTATTTGCCTTGCGCCTGTGGCATCAGCGTACCCTGAAGTTAACGATTCAACGTCGCTTCCACCGCTACCTTCTTCTTCATTTAGTCCAAAATGTTCAATCAATCTGTTTTGTAATTCCACTTTCTGTCCTGTCGTTCTCAAATTAAATTCTTTTAATTTTTGTCGTAGTTCATCTACTCTAAATGCACGTATTTTGTCAATATCCATTTTACAAATTTTCAAAATAAAAAATCTTCAATTAAATTAAACTTAACAATACTAAAAATATTTCAATCAAAAAGTAAAATATCAAGTACTTAATAAAGTAAAACTTAAGCAAACTAAAAATCAAAATACAAAAATTCAAAACATGAAAAATACTTATGAATCCAAACTTCTTTCTTATAAACGTGTGCTTTGTTTTGTTTCTTCAAAATAAGGGTTGTTTTGCACACACAATCTCTTTTCGTCTTTATCTAGTTGACAGCTCTCCAATCGTTGTACTCTCATTCTCTATATCTCTTTGCAAATTCTGCAGTCGTTGTATTCGCTCTCTTTATCGCTTTCTACAAAACGTCACTCAGTCGTTATAAAATTTGATGATCTTTCTCTGCTTACGGCACGCAGTCGTAATCTGCAATCGACGATGTTTCGCTGCTCACGGCACGCAGTCGTAATCTGCAGCTACAAAGTCTCCCTCTCTCTCTATGTATCGTTGTCATCAAACAGAACGCAGTCACAATCTGCCGTCGACGCTGTTTCGCTGCTCACGGCACGCAGTCGCAATCTGCAGCTACAAACGTCCAACGCTGTACCAAAACTCGATTCGCAACAACCGACGACACACAGCCGCCACTATTGTTGTTGTTGTTGCCAAAACTGAATACGCAACAACCGACGACACACAGCCGCTACTATTGTTGTTGTTGCTAAAACTGACGACACTCAGCCGTTACTATTGTTGTTGCAATGCGCACTCAATGACGCTACGCATATTTCTGCAAAATTGAAATGGCGTTCAATTTTCTATTTGCCTTTTTGCAAATTTTCTTCAATTTAATTTAATGTTTTTAAGTTTTTAACTGATGTTCTTTGCATTTTCTATCCAATTGCGCACTTTTCTTTACACGCACTTAATTTTCACTCTTCACTCGGGTATTCCGGCATGAGCCCCCAATTTGTAGTATCTTTCACTCTGATATCCCGGTTGAGCCACCAATTTATAGTTTCTTTTATTTAATTAGACCACACTTTGACGAGTTTGTTTTTAATGCATATTTAACAATATTTATTAAAAGGTTAATTTAAATTAAATTAAAAGTAAAATGTTCATATTCATAAGTTCATAGTTAATTTTTACATTCTTTGATATTAATTAATTATATACACTTTTATTCCGTCTTGCTGTTTCGAGTGTTTGTCGCCAACTACTGGCTTTCGTTCGTTCGTTATTTTAAAAACGTCGCTTTCGTTCATTGTTTTCGTCCATTCAGTGCTGTCTGTTTTCCTTATTTTTAAGTAGTGTTGTCCTTTGTTTCTGTCTTACCCAAATCGTAGGGATTTGTCTTCAGTCTTTAGTCCGCTGATTAAATGTCTAATCCTACATAAATAACAAAATTTAATATTTTGTTGGGCCACCACCAGCATCGATGATCGCTTGCAACCGTCTGGGCATTGAAGCTACTAAATTTTCAAGCTCTTCCGGCGGTATTTTCTACCATTCCTCTTGCAGCTTCTCTTTTAAAGTTAGAGCACCACTAATATCGTGCTGCAACTGCTCCCCAAACTATAACACTGCCACCAACATGCTTCACAGTCAGCATTAGGTGCTTGTGATCCATAACAGTGTACGGTTTTTCTCCAAACTTTGGCTTTCCCGTCGTATTCGAATATATGTATTTGGACTCATCCGTAAATAGAACATGTTTCCAGAAGTCAATTCACTTATTTATATGCTTTTTTGCGAACTCTAAGCGAAGTTTCCGGATTTTGTCGCTTATAAGAGGCTTCTTGCTAGAAATTCTGCAGTGAAATCCTTCATTATTGAGGGTCCTTATTACTGTGCGTGGGTGAACAACAATTTTGGATATCTCAGCTATATCATGGGCCAACTTAGTGGCATGAACTTTGGGATTTCGGTCCACTTCTTTGCGAATGAATGAAACGTCTCTACGGTCAAGTATTTTCGGACGACCAGTGCGCGGCTTAATCTCAACGGATCTTGATTTTTTAAAGTTATTAAATATGGTCTGCACCGTCAATTTGCTTAAACATAATAATTTTGCTATTTCGCTTTGTTTAATAACTAATTTTCGCACATCCGCAGAAATTTCTTTGCGTGGAGCCATTTTTCCGATCGTACACTTTTTGAAATTCCAAAATGCAATAAATTCCAAGAATAATACAAAGTATACACATAAAATGAAACAAACTGTAATTTACCTTAATGTTTCAGCAGAGAAAAATAGCAAAAAGAGCGAAACCAATAAAACGTATGTAGACTTTTGTCAGTGCATTTTTTCAGTTTTAAGTGAATAACTTTAAAAGTAAATATTGGAGTATTATACTTTTTTGTTATTTGTTGCACAATAATAAGATTTAGAACAAACCTGCATCATTACTTTTCTTTCTAATCCTACAGAACATATTAAAATTAAGAAAAAGAGGTCGTACGTAGAGTTTTGTCCGCCACTGTACCTACAAAAAAGTTTATTTGTCAGATTTTTGAATAAAAGTTTTATTGTCTGATTTCCAAAGGAACTTGGAAACATTTTTTGGTCTACGATATTTAGAAATTAAAGAAACACAAATGAGACTGTGCTAGTCCTCAACGAAAAAAAATTTAATTCAGACCAAGCTTAACTACTTTCATGTTCAAAAACTAAAAAGTTACATAAGACCAAAGACAAATAATGTGAACTGAAAAAAATGGGGGTATCACGCCCCACAAAACCACTTCATCATATCTCCGAAAATATTTATCGCACACGAATGAGATTTGATACATGTATACAGAACGTCAGGACAAATTATGTACCTTGGGAAAATGGGCGATGCCACGCCCCTAAAAACAGAAATTCGTAATTTATGAGATTTGGGACACATGTAAAATGGATAGGGACAAATGAATCCCTTGGAAAAATTGGTGATGCCACGTCAACTTAACAAGATAAGGTGATCCAACATTTACTGGGAAATCCTGATTTTTTGAAAGATTTTCAATTTAAAATTTATATGGTGGAAAAAATGTCACGTTCATATTGTCACATATCACAGTGCTGCGATAGAAGGCATTTGCGTAAAAATTTTTTCTATAAATTTAAAATTTTTGTATGCCATTCTACAGCAAATAGTCCAATTAAGAAATACCCTGAAAATTTTTGAAAACTAGTGTGATTTGTAAGCGTTACAGCTTGTTAAAGTCAACCTTTTTTTCGAAAAAAAACTTCATTTAAGAAAATTTGTTAATCGCAGGACTTTTTAAAAATAATTGCTGCTGCTAAACTACAACAGTCAATAAAATAAACTAACTTCAATACAAAAGCAATTGTTATAAAATAAAATGCATACAAAAACCTACATACCCATTAATTTTTAATATTTTTTTATGCAAATTTTTCTAGCTGGATTAAAGCTATTTTAAAAGTTATAAAAAAAAAAATTTCATATATGGTACAAACCATTTCAAAACGATCAAGATTTTTTTTATGGCATCCGATTTGGCTATAAATTGGTATAAGCAATAGTTGCATAGTGGAAAAAATTACTACCAAATATTTTTTCAAAATTTAAAAAAATGGCGGAGATATGGGACTTTGAAATTTTTAGGTTAGTTTTTTTTGAGAAGCTATAACTTCGGTTGCATTTATCCAATTTTCAATTTTATGGTGTTAAATGATTTGTCTTAAAACAGACTTTAAAATAAAAACTAGCAAACATTTTTTTTTTCTTTTTATATATAGTTTACACTGAAAAAAAAAAATTAAATTGAGTTTCTTAAAATACGTCCTTTTTAATATTTTTTATTTTTCTTGTAAAAAAAGCTACAAGTGTAACTTACCAGTCCTCCAAAAATTGGAGTGGGCCTCCCAGTGGTTCTCCAGAAAAACAATAAAATGTAGCTTTTGCCGCAATTTTTCAGTACAATTTTTTTGAATTTGAAATTTTTAATTAAACGTTAATTTGAATTTGAAAAAAGTGCGTTGGTACTTATATTAGTACTATACAAGCAAAAAAACAGTCAATAAACTATTTTCAGCATTTGAAAATTTTTTTTAATAAAAATTTTAAATTAAAAAATGTACTGAAAAATTGGGGAAGATGCTACATTTTATTGTTTTTCTGGAGAACCACTGGCAGGCCCACTCCAATTTTTGGAGGACTGGTAAGTTACACTTGTAGCTTTTTTTACAAGAAAAATAAAAAATATTAAAAAGGACGTATTTTGGGAAACTCAATTTAAATTTTTTTTTTCAGTGTAAACTATATATAAAAAGAAAAAAAAAATGTTTGTTAGTTTTTATTTTAAAGTCTGTTTTAAGACAAATCATTTAACACCATAAAATTGAAAATTGGATAAATGCAACCGAAGTTATAGCTTCTCAAAAAAAACTAACCTAAAAATTTCAAAGTCCCATATCTCCGCCATTTTTTTAAATTTTGAAAAAATATTTGGTAGTAATTTTTTCCACTATGCAGCTATTGCTTATGCCAATTTATAGCCAAATCGGATGCCATGAACAAATTTCTTGATCGTTTATACATGGTTTGTACCATATAAAAAACCAGAAAACGCTAAATTTCTTCAGAGCAAGAAAATGTATCTTAGCTGTTGTGTACCTTCGCCTGCTATTAAAGTCGGCACTAATTAAGGTGCTACCTACCTTAGAGCTATACGGATAATGTAAAGAAAAAACTAAAATAAAAATATGTTTTACTTCCACTTTTTTTGCACTTTAAATCTGTACGACGGTCACGTTCGTTACATGGGAATGCCCATATGTATGTTTATGGTATATCGCATAAGGTTACGAAGCTTCTGCGAGGTGATAAAGGAGGGCTAGACTATCAAAAAATTGCACGTGAAGGATGGGTCCAAAATGTGCTCCTCAGGAGTTCTAGGGTTAAAAATGATTTTTCAGCTTATTTTAGAAAATAAATTTCTTGGGTTACCCTAGCGTTTTGGAGAAAACTTTTTTACAAAGAAATTTTTGTTAATTGTATGAGCGTTCTGTGAGTGTATTAAGTTTTTAGGTTTTAAAATGATTTCGCAAAGTTCTGGACCTTTAAAGTTGATATTTTAATTTTTTTTCCTTTTCTACTTTGGCGGCCATGTTAGTACAAAAAAGGTCCAATAAACATAATTTATAATTTTTTTTGGAATCCTCATTAAATTTCCTTTTTTAATTTGGTGGTGCATTTCTCATACCAAATTTTTTAATTGAGGCCAGAAAAAAATACTTTACCCTTTGTCTGTTCTGCTCGGCAGCATTTTAATCTTCAAATTTTGGTTATTTTTTTAAGTAGCTTTTACAAACTTGAACTTTCAAGACATGATTTTTTTCTTATTTTACATGATTGATTTTGTTTTTAATTTTTATATTTTTAAGCATTAATTTACCTTTAAAATGATCCCTACAACTAAGCTATGTGTAACACTTTACTTACAAAAAATCGTATAAATTAATCAAAATGAACCAAAAAAAAAAAAGGTTTCACTATGATATATTTACAGCGAAACAGAACAATAATAGTCATGTGTAACATGGAGGCCTACCACACTTTAGGGCATCACAATTAAAAACTCTAAATGCTGGTTGGCAAGAAGCTTGGCTGCTGAACATAAGGGGCTGCCCATAAACTCCGTAACGCTGCTAGGGGGGAGGGGGTTCGTCACTTTTTGTCACGGGGGGGGGGGGGGTGTTCCAGCAAGCGTCACGGGATGGCGTTTAAAATATCCTATTTTTCAGAAGAAAAACATTAAAAATTAAACTTGAGTTATTCAAAGGTATAAGAACATCTAATTTCCTTAATTTTTTTGCGATTTGGTTGTCATAGAAGTATCGTTATTTGATTTAAAAGGCCGTTTTGACACTACGGACTTCGAAATAATAATCGCAATCGTTTAAATTCAATAAAAGTACTTCCGCAGTTCTTACGATTATCGAATCTACAGTGTCTTCAGTGCTAGGCCTGATTATAAAAACAAATGTACAAAATATACAAATAAGAATGTTAGTGTATATAAAGAGAAATTTGAACTTGTGTTTAATGTAACTCAATCATTTCAATTATCTAATTTTTATAAAAGACCTTTGTCACAGTTTTGAAAAATTTAAAAAAAAGTAAACTTTAACTTTTGTTGAAGAAATTAATTTAAGGGGTTATTGAGAATAAATTTGTAAGTTTGGGAAAATTAAGCTTCATTGGTTCAGGTTTTAGCTTTATCCTTTGCCCGAACATTTAAATTTTTTTGTTGAAAATTTTGTAAAAAAATGTAATGCTTTTCTTTTTAGTTTTCGTCAGTTATTAGAAAGTGAACGAATGATATATTTTTAAACAGTGTTCTTAACTTCATTTCGTGAGCTTTTCCTTAGTTAAGTTTTATTTCATGAAACACCATTTAATATAATTGAAAACGAGGCCTGAAAATAAGAACGCTACACGAGTTCCGCGTGAAGTTTTCATAAATTTCGGTACTTTTTTATATATGACTAGCTGGCCTGGTTGCGACTTCGTTCGCCCATTCCCGATGCCTTTAAGTACGAAGTCCCATCCATCTCCGTCGTCTCTCTCTTCCAATCACCAAGGTTTTTGAAGATCCATGTATCAACTTTTGTAATCATAGCTCCCATAGGTACAGAGATACAGCATTTTATATATTTTTTGTATGAAGGGTGCAACTCCCCCTTCTCAACCCCCCGCCCAAGTTTTTCAAAGTAAGTGATAGATAGAATATTCATGTATGTACCAAGTTTTATAACGATATCTGCGATATGTGAAGAAATATAGCATTTTGTGTGTTTTTGAAAAGTCGATGCAATTCTCCTACACCCAATATCCCCAAAGTTTTGCATGGTGAATGGTAGATATGTACATTATGCGTAAGTTCATTAACTTTCATAATCATAGCTTGTATAACTGTAGAGATATAACATTTTTTGTATTTTTTTCGTATGGGGGGTGCAACCCCCGTTCCCCTCAGTGGCATCCCACCCCCTTAAGAACCTTCTACAGACCATAACAAACAATTTAAAAAAAAAATTATGTAAATCGGCCTTGTAGTTTCCGCGTTCATAAGCTACATACGGACACCATTTCATTTTTATATATATAGATTTTTAAATGCTACATCTACATTCTGTGTATTCTTCTACAGTAAAGTTCAATTTGATGCAACTCTATTAATTTGGTCGAAATAGGGGCTTCAAGGATTTTTCTTAAATTACTGAAAGGTCTTTTCAAGATTTGATTTTTAACTGCTTCGTCTACATTCCGCGTACTCTGCCACAGTATAGTTCAATTTGATGCAACCCCATCAATTTAGTTCCCGGTCACTTTCCCGAATGCAATATCACGACAGACCATTTTCCCGACAACCTTTTTCCCGACAACATTTTTGCCGACAACGTTTTTCTCGACAATGATGTTTACAGTCATTTTCACGACAAGCCGATAACAGTCTCTTAGCGACGGCTGCTTGACATGTTTTTGTTTTCAAAATTTGATAGTTCCTTTGATCTCTTGATTTTTTTATCTCTCACATTTTTCGGCATTATGAATATTTACGACGCGAAAATTGTTGGTAACAAGTTAGTCGTGGACGGTTTCGTTTATTTGCGATCGAGAGTGCGAGATGAGACAACCTATTGGGATTGCCGACGTCTGCGAAAACGGGAATGCGAGGCAAGAGCGGTGTCCATGACGGCCGCTGATGGAAACGTCGTCGTCTTAAGAGGTCCGCGAGAATCGATGCATTCGCATCCTCCTAACCAAGAAGAGTGTGAATCAGAAAAAATTGTCGAGGAATTGGCTGTAAGCATCATTGTCGGGAAAAACGTTGTCGGCAAAAATGTTGTCGGGAAAATTGTTTGTCGGGAAAAGAGCTGTCGGGAAAAAGGTTGTCGGGAAAATTGTTTGTCGGGATATTGGTTGTCGGGAAAATGGTCTGTCGGGATGATGCATTCGGGAAAATGGACGGTAATCCATCAATTTAGTCGGAATAGAGGCTTCATCAATTAGGTTGAATTAAAGTACGGAAATAAAAACTAACTTTAATGATTGATTAGCCACTGATTTTAAATTACAATTTTAAAAATATTAGTTCTTGCATACAAAAATAATGGTTAACAATTTATAACTCACTTTTAGTGTGAACTGAGGAATATTTTGAAAACATAAATTGTTGTCCTTTAGAATCGTTAAACGTCAGCGATATACTGAAAAACCGTCAGTTTAATGATTGTAGTTTATAAAGAAAATTTTGGCAGAAAAGCGGTCATTATCATAATAATATAACAACTCAAAGTTCAAAATTCAATGCCCGTCTAAAAAAAATTACAAAACTAGTGCAACTATATCGAGCCTTAACCGCCAAAAAGACTTAACCGACAAAAACAAATTTTGCAGTAGAACCTTTTTTGAATATTCTTTGCATACATTGTAGTACAAAAGTCAAAATTGCTTTCGGTATAACTTCGTAATGGTACTTTTTACAGTCATGAAATTTGAGGGAAAGACGCGAGTTATCGATTTCTTTCAAAAAACGGAAATCTGAAATCGTGTCGGTTAAGCCTTTTTGGCGGTTAGGGCTCGATACATTATATGAATATAAATAGAAACTTATAATCAGAATTTATTTTGCACTGGTATATGCATAAAAAAAAATATGGATAGGGGGGGTTTCGGTTACCGTCAGATGGCACTAGGGGGGTCTGATCCAGCGTCACTTTTTGTCACATAGGGGGGGGGGGAAGGGGATTCATTTTAGCGAATTTTAGCGTCACGGAGTTTATGGACAGCCCCTAATCTTTGTTTTGTAGTCGTCAAAGCTTTTTGAAACTTGGGCGAGAATGGTAAAAATCTAAAATTTTTATTGAATCACGTTTTATTTTATTAAATAATGAATGTTTTTACTTTGAATATCTACATAAATATAAATGATATTACTTAAATTATATTTCTTAATTTCACATAAAGTTAAATAATTCTGTGAAACATAACATGTTATTATGCTTATTTTTTGCGAATAAATATAAAACATTATGTATGAAATATTTGTTAATATAGACAGTTTTGAAATATTATATAGTATTTCTATTGTTTATTGCTATTTATATATTTACATGTTTACTTATTGATAAAACGTATCTTTATTTTATTATTTTATCACATTTTTACTACATAAAATACCTAATTTAAATTTGAAAAAAGGAATAACATTTAAACAAGTTCAACTTTATAAAGTTAGTTTTCGTAAATTATTTACATTGCGACTATTTTTTCTTATCTGCTAATGAATAATTGCAATATTGCAGATTTCCCTTCTTTAAATTTTATTCATTTACGTTTTTGTGACTCCAAATAAGTGGCCGTAAATGTTAGTAATCGATATCGTTGCTTCAAATTTCGCGCACGTACATGCGCCGAATTGACTTCTTCAGTGAAATTGCCGGGGAACCAACCGATGGCACCATCACGTATGCGTTCGCCTTGATACCAACCTGTTATAGAGATTTTTTATTTATTTATTTTTAATGTTTAAATTAAATTTCATTTCAATCGCTATAGTGTTTACATACCATCTGGCAATTTGCGCGACACATTAACAACATCACCAATTTCAAGCGCCAATGCATCGGGTTCCTTGGACACGTAAATATGTTTTGTAACAACTTGAGGACAATCCCATTGTTCGTAGAGTTTTTCACCAGGAGTTTCAGCTTCTGGAGGACGCATTGCTTGTAACCAACGTTCTTGCTCGGAGACAGAGGGACACGCAAGTACCTGGAATAAACGTGTGCAATCAATTAATAAAGGAAAGCAATGGAATTCTTTTAATTTCTCTACTCACCAATTCAATTGTCTTTCGTTCATGATTCTCCAGCAAGGTCATCAATATCAAATTCTTACCCGTTTGGTTAATATCTTTGGTTGGCAATTGTGGCAACAAATCTCCAGATGATATTGTCAGCATGTTACGTGGGCAATAGTCGAAAACAAGAAATTGTTCCTCTGAACGACGTTTAGTTAAAACAAGCAGATCCGAAAAAAGGAATGCAAATATTGTTGTTTTGGTAAACTTCTTTCCAAATGTTAATTTTGCATCATCACCACGCCATATCAAATGAGTTAGTTCGCCCTTTTTCACAAGAAAACGTGGCTTTGAACCTGGGGCTGCTACACCCGCTGGTGCAATGGCAAGTGCACGTATTGATATTGGAAACTCTAGCTGTCTTGCTATACGCTCAATTTCATAAGCTTGTTCACAGCGATTTGCCGCCTCATTACATTGTGTTACGATTTTATTCATAATAGCGAGCGTCATCTTCCAACTGTCGTATTCATCATCATTTGGATTGGCTTTACTGAAGACAGCATCGATTAGCAACGGTAAACGTGTAATGCGTTGCATAGGCAACATGAGAAATGAGTGCAAGTTCAGACCACAACATGTGGGACTTGATTCCAATAGATCTAAGTTTTGTGAAAAAATGCTGCTTTTTGACTCTTTAAGACGACGTAATGTGCGATCCATACGACCTTGATGTTCACAGAATGATATATAAACGTGAAAATGCTTTTCTGCAATTGCATAGATGCTTTTGCTTAGGCCCAACAACATTATGTTATCCTGCCAACAAGATTCAAGTGCTGTTAACAGCCGTTCAGAGCACTCGTGTACTGGTACGATATGCGAAAAGAGTGCTTTTCGATCACGTGCACTAACCACGCTGGTATCACGAAATACTGGATGGTTCATGAAATGACTACGCAGGAGATTCAGTGATTTAAGATAACTGGCTTCAGAAGTGACAATTTCAAATTTGGCTTCTTGAAAACCTCGTTCGCGTGGTGTCAAAGTTGCTACGCAGGAAGAGAAAGACAATGTATTATTTTAACTATACTTTCCATGACAGAGTCATCTATCAAGTATTCTCTTAGTGTTTTATGTAACTTACGTAATATACAAGAATTGATAACCTCAGTTATCTCGCTCCATAAGGTGCGCGACGGTCCATTCTTTGGTCCAACCAGCTGTAAAGCTGTGGGTCTTGTGCGCTTTTGGCATTCTTCTAATGTTGATGCATCGCTGTTGCTGCCTCCATGTTGACCAATCTCTTCATAGCCATCAGTAGAACCACCATCCTGATCTTCCATGTCACGAGATAATGACTGCAAGTAATGAAGGAACAAGTAAGTAAACATAAAGAGTACGCAAATCAATATTTCTATATCTATACTCTAAACTATTTATACAAAATTGCTACATAACGCTTGAGCATAAAATATACTGAACCAATTTAAATACATTTTTTTTTTAAAACATTATATTTGTGCTAAGAAAGATACTGTCATACTTTTTTTTTTGGTTATTTGGATCTGAAGTATTTGGGAGCGTGGTACGCCTTCTTTCCCACTTTGGGAATAAATGCAAATTGGACTTTAGTTCAATATACAGGCACTACTCCCAGTTTTAGACTTAGTCTGAAGATATTTAGTAGTCACAGTGGGTGCTAATATGTGTATCTTTACTTTTCTGTAATAGCCAAGGTTGAATATTGTCAGCTGCAGCAGATTTAAATGTGTAAAATGTGGAGAATACCCAGTTTACTTTGTTAATGGTAAAGATTCTACATTTTTAGTGCTTTCTTCCATAAATTATGTATTTATTTGAATTGTATTTATTTTAGTAGAGCAAGTGATATAAAGCAATTTGTTGTTTCTATTTTTTCTGCGAAAATCCCACTGTGAAAAATTACACAAAACCTGAACAACGCGGGATTAAATAGCTTATACTTATTTATACAAAAAACACAACTCACTTGCAACTTGGCAGCGCTGTAAATCTGATACAATGGCTCATTCTGAAACATGCTGTGTGGCATATCATCACCCAAACCTGCTTCGTTACCAGTCGATACGCCCGAACTGCCACTAGAGCTGGCTACTGATTCTCCACTTGTTTGATAAAGACCCGCTTCTGTATACCATGACGTACTTCCCATTAAACTATGATGAGATTGACTATCGCGTTTTCCGCCACCTGTCGAACCATTTCCATTCATCATTAGTGATGCATGTTCGTCATTCAGTGATGTACCGTTTTTAAAAACTCCACATTCCGCATACCAAGAAGTACTGGCAGCGCTACGATTTTTGTTGCTACGTAGTGCAACCACATCACCATCAGCAGCAGGCGGCGGTGGTGGTGGTGGTTCATGTGGGCGCATACCAATAGTGCGACGTCTTTGGGAATTTGCGGATTTCGATTCTTTTTTGAACTTACGTGCAACGGTATTGAACTTTTGTGTATCAGTTGTTGGCGTCGTATCGATTGTTGTGGTATTGATGGCAGTTGCTGTCAAGTCACCCGTTGAAGCCTTTTCCGAAAAACCAGAATCCAATTCTCCAGAACCACCATGACTTGGATCCTCTATGTAAAATGTGCTGCGTGTTGGTGTCAATACCGAAAGCTGTTTGGTATCAAATGTTGAACCGACTAAACTTTTACGCAGTCGTGATTTGAAACTTTTGCCCGATTTCGATTTAGAACGTGGGGTGGTAGTTGCTGCAATTGTAATCGAAGTGCCATTCTCAATTAGGTCTGTGTTTGAGCAATGTGTATTTAGGTTCTTATTCGATGTACTGAGTGATGACGTAGCATTGGGTGCAACTGCAGCGACTGTTGGTGGACTGTGAAATTCTGTATTCTCGTAGTCTTCGTTGTCCTCCCTCCTTGTAGGAGTGGTTTTTCTTGCCTTTGAAGGCTTTGCAGATTTATTTAAAGATTTCGGTGTATTCAAGTAAATGTTACCCTCTACATAGAATTGTGATGAATTTTCATAAATTTTCTGTTGACTTCCGCCATATTTCGATGAATTTGGTGATTTTTTATTCGAGATGAAGTTCTTAAGCTTTTTGACCATAGCATATACTTGGTTCGTCGAAGGTGGTGGATCGGGCAATTTAACATTACGTATATCGACACCGCTATCATTGTGCTATAAAAACATAGAATAAATAAATTTATATACATTATCTTAAAGTTTAGAATTAAGTATTAAATAAACATAAGAGAGAGCATAGGAGATAAATTATTTTCTGTGCTTTTTTACGGATATAGTCTCAATTGATGTCAAGCCTAAGAAAGCTGATTACTTATTTTTTACTGCAGCTTTAAGCTCTTCAATATTAAAAAGCTTTTGTTTGAACTTACATTTTTGAGATTTTCCTCCGTTTCATAAATCTCATCAGTGTCTGTATCGAACGAGTCATAGTCATCGGATACCCGCTGTCCAAGTGCATGAGCCGATGCTGAATGCTGCTGCTGATGGTGCTGTCTACGATGCGAACGTCTCATGGCGTGATGTGGCTGCAAATCATGGTTGTCTTTATGACCATTCGTTTGCTGTATCATAGAATGAATCGAATGTCGTTTGTTACTCAACGGTGAGAGCGATTCATAGTAATGATCCGAGTCATCTAAAAGTAGAATGAAAAAATAGTTTAGTTAAAATAAGTCATTCTTTATTAGTTAACCATCGATCGTTTTCGCCTAACCACTTCCAATAATTTTTTATATTACAAAGTAACCCAAACCACTCAAATCGGTTGATAGAGGTAAATTACCAACATGGAAGGCAGCTATTTGATTATTTGGCCATATATAAATGAATGGTTAATTATGCACAACCGATTAAGTTTTTCATGTAGTTGCAAATTCAACTAACCTACAAAAGTGCTCACAACCATTGACTCTACACTCTCATCACATTCTAAGATTGTGGCGCGTACAAATGTTAAGTGTCCTCTGCGACAGTGGCCGTGCGCCAACAACTGTTCCTGTTGCTGCTGCTGCTGTTTGTTTATATTCTGGTAAATTGGTTCGATGATTTCGTTCTGTTCATTCACCTCACTATTCAAGTAAACCTGACTTGAGGGGCACGTTATATAAACTTCACCCACCGCGCGGGGGCGACGTTTTCTTGGCATTGTTTGGATTGTATTACCGCTATTGCTGATGTTACTGTTGTTACTATTGCGATTGTTACTGCATTGTTGCTGCTGTTGTATTGTTGCATTGAGTGCCATTGTCGCCATTTTTCTAGAGATTTCATAGTTTTGAATTTCAATGTTTATTTAAGAAATTGTTTTCGTCACATTTGTCTCTTTTTTGTTTTTAGTTTTTTACATGGTTTTTTTTTTTTGGCGGTGAGGAACTCTTTAGTTTGAAGATATTTATTTGTTTTTTATCCAAGAAATTTTTTTGATTTACTTTCAATCTATGTACATATGTTTCATTGGGCACTGAACAAGATCGTCAGTAAGTTTAATGCAGATATATCCTTATTCTATATTCATTGAAACACAAACCTTAAATTTCATTACTAAATCAATAACCCTCGTATCTCATAACTCAAGCAAGGTTTTTTTAAAAAAAAAATATATGTTTAATTTTATTTAATTTTGCGTACACAGCAAGGGACAGCCTTTATTAATAAATGATTACTAATCGTCTGTATGAGCCGTTCAAAATGAAAATGGTGCAAGTCCAAAACTAGGCAAAAGTAATGTCAATATCAATTGGCTGACATTTTGTTAGGGATGAATAAAATTGATTTCTGTTTTTACGAAAAATTTACTTGATGCTATGGAATAGTTGAAATTAAGTTGAAAAATTATATCGATCAAATAACCGATCATTATGGCATATAATTTATATGACATTACTTTTGCTTCGTTTTGGACTTGCACCATTTTCATTTTGAACGGTTCATATACATTTAGTTGCTCACTGAAGACGTAATTTTTATTCCATCGTAAGAAATGATAACAGAGTTAATAGGTTTGAATGAGGTAGATGAGGGATGTTCAACATCATACAGAGGGTCTTAATTGTGCAAAGCATTTGGACCAAAGACTGTGAATCCAAAGAGTAAAAAGAGACACTAGCAACCATAAATTAAAAAAATTGTAAATTGACATTTTTCAGAAAATTTAAAAATAAAAGTTTAATGCATAATGTAGGTTTCGACCAGTGGAGATGCAAAAGCAACATGATATAAATAAATTACTGACATATAATTCTTTTTTGTAATAAAGCACACTTTCAATACTTTCTTCCAACATTAATATTACCCTACCATTACATTTTGCGTGATTTTATTCAAAACCCTTCAGACATCATGTCTCTTGTCTTGTTCAATTAAAGAATCCAAGAATTGTTTCTTAATTAAAAGCAATTAAACTGTGCATTTTTGTTGATTAAAGTAAAAAAATGTATATAAGTTTATCAGAATGCAATATGACTGTTCTATTTATGCTTGAACTTTGTACAATCATATATGCATGGAAGTGTAGTTGTTAAGGAGAGAGCCAGAGGTCGATTTAACACTTTAAAATCAATTTCAAAAATACAAGGTTTAACTGATTAAGAACTTTCTCACTTGCTTTACAGGACTTTCAACTCTTAAAAAAAAAAAAAAACAGTTATAACATTTGATATAATAATACAAGGGTCGCTGATTCCGAATCTGGCAACAGTTTTTTTCTGAGGTCTAAGTTTTTTTTTATTTAAAGTGCAGAAAACGCTATTTTGAGACATATTGCGTACATCCACGAAGTAGTGTAGTTCACTTTTGCCAACGGCATCGAAAAGCCATCCTTCTTAAGCTTTCCCTTTAATTTTTTTGAGTGGATTATTACTTTCCGAGATATCATCCTTTAAGTAAAATTATCAAAAATACATTAATTTGTGATAAAATTAATGATATCTCAAAAAGTAATGGTCCAATTGATAAAGTTGAAGCTTAGGGCTATTCGAAGCCGTTGGCAAAAATTAACAACGTTACTTCATGCAAGTTCGCCATATGTCTGAAAATAGAGTTTTCTGCACTTTACTCAAGGATAACTAGGATTTCAGATCTGATAGGAAAAAACGGTTACCAGATTCGTAATCAGCGGCCCTAAGTTAGTCAAAAAAATGTTATAGAGATCAAATTCGGATTTTTGTATCGCACAGTCTAATCGCAGTAGCACTTATAAAAACATCTGAAGCTTTTATCATAGAAATATACACGGTGGGTAGAAATCGCTAAAGCACTGAAAAATTAAAGATTTCATAGGCAATTCTGAACAACCTTTTCTATTGGCATTTTTTTGAATTCGAAAAACCAACAGAGTTATTTGAGCTGTTTATTGTGAAAGTGGGGTAATGAGACAAAAGTAATGTCATAATATAAACAGGCTGGAATTTTGTTTGGAATGAATAAAGTTTATGTGCATTATGGCATTAAGTTGAAAAAATCATATCGGTCATATAACCAATTATTATGGCACAAAATGATTTTAAAGTGCTTAATGGGACAAAAATAGTGTTACACACATTATATACGATAATAATCGGTTATTTGACCGATATCATTTTTGCAAACTAATGCCATCATCATCAGGTAAACTTTTCTTGAAAACAGATCCCAGTTTTATTAATTTCTAACAAAATTTCAGCCAGTTCATATTATGACATTACTTTCGTCTGGTTACCCCACTTCCAAAACTAACGGCTTAAATAACTCCATTGATTTTGCGAATTTCGAAAAGTACCAATAGAAAGGTTGTTAAAAGTAGTCCCAGAAACCTTAAAGTTTTAAGTTTTCTACGGATTTCTGCCCACCTAGCAGACTTGTTTTTTTAAAGAAAAGAAACAGTTTTCACGGTATACAAAACAAAATGGAGGAAAACAGAAGATTTTAAAACGAAACCGGAATTTTCTAAAAAATATGGACTATGTAAATTAATAGTCCTTACTCAGCTATGTCCATGTGCTGCCATTCCTGACTTCACAGGAAAGTAAGTGGAAGGTTTGAATGCCTGTCTATAAAAATGAAACTCAATATTTTCCATACTAAGGGAAATTAAAACTATTCTCCTCAGTAGTCTAATATATAAAATAAAATTTGCTATAAGATTTTAAAATGACATAGGAAATCCTAGAAAAATTCATATTTTCATTTGAACATCGAGTATGATGGTGTCTAAAGTACATTGCATTGTTTAATCAGCTGCGCTTGGCTTCGCCAAACCATCGACCATGCGGTGTAATCACTATATGCCTTCCAAAATCAATTTTTGTCAAAAACTGAAAATTTAAATGAACTATGAAGTATGAAACTTTCTCAGGACTTAAAAAAGTTCCTAATTTTCTTTTGAAATTGTCAAAATAAAATTTTTTTTTCAGACACAAATAAAATAGATTTTTTTAAAGATTTTGAATTTATAGCCGTGTTCACGATCCGGAGCATATAGACTTGCAAGGTAGCAATAATGTCCACTTGATTGTGAGCAGTATTAAAAGAATAAACATTGCTACCCTGCAGTAAAAATATGAGGCAGCCTACAAAAAATACTAGTTCACGATTAGTACTAGCAAGAAACTAGTGAAAAAGAGATGCAGTGGGGGTCAGTTTGATATCAGTTTGTAGTGGGGCAAATAAATTTGAATCATAACGAAAATAAAATACAATTTTCGTTTTTTGTTTTTGAAATAATTTTAAGAAAATATAAGCTAAATCCAAAAAAAAAAAAAAAAATATCACTATAGGTTGACTACACACCACAACACTGGTTGAAGACTAGTTGTTAAAAGACTACTTCACACCATAACTAGCCCCGGACTGGTGTAAACGTAATGCAGAAGGGGACAATTGAAATTTCGTAGGACATCAACACACAAAAAAGAACAGTTGCTTGTAAGCAAAAGGGATTGAAGTCGGACTAGTACTGGTTGGTAGAGTACTAGTTAATGAACTATATTGAACTAGTCCGTTTGCCTGCAGGGTAGCTACAAAAACATTTATTTTTCTGAGAAAATCGAATAAGCAAAGAGAACGAAAGCATAAGCAAAAAATTTTTGTTTGGAAAATGGTTTTTCGTATAGAAAATGCATAAAAGTATGATAAATTCAATCTTGTATACATATTTCGTTGTTGTAAAGCAAAATTTTTTAGCACTTACTTACAAATGCTATGATGCAAGACCTTTTGCACCGAGTCGTGAACATGGCTTATGCATTTTTTAAACATTTCTTTAGAACAAAGATTTTGATAAAATTTTCTTTTTTTGTCTTCTTGCGCTTATGGAATTTGTGTATCTTCCGCATAATTTAAAACAATGCAAAAAAAAACAAAAAAAACAAAGAAGCAATTAAAATTACACAATAAAAAAATGCGCAAAAAAATTTAGTAAATATACATAAATATACGGAACAACAATAAAAAATGAAATTTCTGATACTATCGCTTAATTTTATTATGATCATACACCCGTATATTTGTAGCCACTACCTACATGCACGCGATACAAGCCGCATACTTTTACCATATTACAAGTCCAAGTATTTTTTATAAAAATATTTATACATTTACCGTGGGCATTAAATAGAAAATAAAACCAACTCAAGCAACAAATACTAAGAAAATTTATTGCAAAGCTTTGGACCAAGTCCATCTTTGTTTTGTCTACAATGACAGTCGGTAGCGGCAGGCAGCTTTATACTCAGACCGCATCTGTGAATAGCAATTTACAAGGTTAAACAAGATCATGAACTTTATTATAGAAAAATCTCGTTATCTATGTATGTGTACGACGCATCGATGAATTCTTAAAGTAGATAATGCAGATACCAATTCATCGATTGATCGATACTTTAATTATAAAGAATTATAGAGAATTATTTAATTATATATTGGCCCTATGCTCCTCCTAGGAGTTAAAGGAGAATACATACATACATACATTTAATTATACGTATATTCATTCATACAACAAAATACTCATTGTTGTATTTATATTTACGAGTAGTATTTAACAAGATCTTTATAGCACGCATTCGATTTTTATAGATTCGTCATCAGTTGCTTGATTTTTGTAATGTCGAATTAATTAATTAAAATAGAATAAAAATAAATTCGAAAAGAAATGGTTTATGTGCTTACTAATAGTATAACTTACTTAGATAATTATTTTTTAAGAGAATAATAAAATTTTTCTACAACCCTTCCTAAATTAATATAAATATATAAGCCGGTTATTTTGAATGTGGCCTAAGTCCATTTTCCAAAAAAATTCAGTTAGCTGCTGTATTAGTTATCACTGCCCGTTTTTCCACTTATAAGCTTTCTCCTGATCGACGATAACATCCTCGGTAAATTTCACCAGTATCAGATGGATAGTTTTCTAGTATATTTATATTTTATATATACATAGATCGTAAGATAAATGTTTTTTCTATGAGAATTGTATTTTTTTTATAAATAGAAAAGTGAATTTTTAATTTTGAAAGTGGCTTAGTGATCATATTATTGTTAAAAAATTTTGCATTCTGGTGATTGGGTTAGTAAATAGTCAAGAAGGCTAATAACTGTAGTAACTAAACTCTATTTCCATTTTTTGGTCAAATTAATTTTCTTAACTCACTGTTAACAAAACAAATAGCACTTGCACATCAAAACGTTTTGAGTACGTTTATGCTAAAAAATGTCAAACTATATTATGGTATTGCCAGATTTTAGCTATTGACATTAGTGTTGCCAGTTCCCGAAAAATAAATAGTACACCTCGTATATTTTAACTCGGGAAGAAGAAAGTGTATATAAATATAAGATTTTTGCAGATTCAAGGTAAAACTCGGACATATCATATATCGCCATCTGTGTACAGATATATAATGGAATGACCTTTAAGATCTTATGCGACACTTCCTTCCTTTCTAAACCATGTTATACTATTTATAATTCTGTCTAAATCTGTAGAATCTATTAGTACAGCACTTAGGTACTTGATTCAGCGTTTCATGCATATGTTTTTCTGTTCCAGGTCTTCTTGACAGATTCAACAGGAATCGTCATATTCTAGCTCCATTTACTGTAGGTGGCATTTGAGTTTACAGTGTCTAGTCATTATTTTAGTGAAGATTTTAATATTGTTTTGCTAAGGTTCAAAATACATAGATTCTATGTACCGTAATGCGTTTAAAGTTGAACACCCTACACCTTCGTAGGGCTGCTTTCCTTAATTTAGTTGTTTTTGAGGCTATTGCTTACCCCGTATAAAGGTTTTGAGCATATGAAAGCGTTGCATACCCCTCTCTTGGCGAGGTAGTCTACCCTTATATTGCCTTGATATTCCTTGGTTCGTGATATCTAGATTTGAGTCATATTGTTCGTTCTCAGCAGGAGGGATTTCGGTAAGGTTATTTTTAAATCGTGCTGGACGATGTTGGTATTTAGCTGCCACTTATCTACACTTTAAAAGTTGCTCAATATTTTAGCCTATTTTTTTATTACATGTATGTATGTAAACTTTGTATGTAAAGCCAATAAGGCCAAAGTTTTATATTTTTCTTTTATAAAGAAAGTACATACGTTTGTACAGATTCTGTAGCAGGAGAGTTCAAAGTCGATTTTTGGTTCATAAAATCCTCTCTTATTCTTCAAATATGTAAAGTAGAACATATCGTACCAAAACTACTGCAAGTGATTAGTTAGGAGACAGTCTTGTTATGTACAATGATCAAATTTATATTTTTAAAATGTGTATCTCGGACAAATGCAAATGAATGAAGTAAGCCGAAAATTACATTTTATCAATTCTTGACCACATACGTATACACGTATATTTCAAAGACCAGAGCCAATTGAGCAAAATGGAAGCTAACCATTCTCCCATAGCTATCTACTGTCGCAAATTGATTTCTTTTATTTGCCAAAAATTCCAGAAAGTGTTTTGCTTTTCTTATGAGAAAAATTTGTAAATTGAACTTAACGTTAGTATGTTAGATTTAAATCTTAATAATTCACCACAGTAAAAGATTTCTTGCATATGGAATTTTTATTAAAAGGTAATACGAACAACTAACATATACCGGTTTCAAGATACATATAAGTATAGTATATTAAAAACGCACACAAAGGAAGAAAAAAAAAAAAAAAATCTGAAAATAACGACCAGATGATAAACCTACTCAAAAATCTTTGAAAAAAAAAAAAAATTATAATAAAAAATCAAGTGTCAGTCGCTAAACTTTACGAATATGCCAGGTACAGAATACACATAAGCTCGCGCTTTATATAAAACAACATTTGAGTTTTAGTTTTTTTATTTTGAACCGGTCTGTTGCTCACCCTTACAATTCAGTTATATTGTTTGTAATTTCATTAAGTTTCTGTTAAATACATAGCTTGTGTTTCGTATATGGTATAATATATTTTGCACATACTTTATAGTATATTTTGAATTGTTTTTGCAGTTATAAGTTTGACTTTTATAGATACAACAGTCATGTTTCCATTGAAGTGCAAATTATAGCAAAAACAATAAATACAACCTTTTGCTTTTAGAGCGAAATTTACGTTTTTTTGTTAATTTTGATGAACTTTATTTTGCGTACAATATATCGTCGGGTTAAGACTACAACTAGACATCTACATTTTTCATGTTTGAGAAAAAAGCGTTTTTAGTTTTTTGAAATTAGTTTCATGAATGGGGTTTTTAAGTTTTTTGCTTTTTACTTCATACGTACGATACTATTTATGTTTCGGGAACTGGCAACACTAACGTCAATAAAAAATTTGGCTCGCCAAATTGATTTTCTTAACTCAATTTAAACAAAACAAATAGCACTTGTACATCAAAACGTTGTGGGTACGTTTATGCTAAAAAATATCAAACTTTGTTATGGAGTTGCCAGATTTTAGCTATTGAAATTAGTGTTGCCAGTTCCCGATATAAAAATAGTACCCTTCGTACTAATATGTATAAAATAGAAGGCCTGTCTGTCTATGTCTTCATAACTTTAGAACCGTTTGTCCGATTTGCATGATTTATTTTTTTTTTTTCACAGATATTTTTCCTGGTGAGGTTTTAGCATACATTTTCGAAATACCCTCGGCTTCACCTGGGTTCTTGGAAAATCCCTTAACTCTAAAACCTGTTATCCGATTTGCCCGATTTTTTTTCTTTCAAAGATATGTTATTTGATTCAAATTCTTTCGGCTTCACCAGGGATATTAAAAAATTCCGGCACCGCGCCAATTAACATCCGCTGGAAAAATGGGCAACACCAATCCTGTTCAAGTGCCAATAAGACGAAGAACCACTCGAAGTAATGAAAACATTGCTGCCGTTTAGGCAAGCGTTGGTGAAGACCGCAATTTGTCGATTCCAAGACGTTCTCAAGAATTGGGACGGTATAGATCGATGATAACCAACTTTTTATGGCCGAAATTGGAAGAAGTTGATCTTGACAACATCTGGTTCCAACAATTGAATTATTGCGAGAAAAGTTCGGAGACTCGATTATTTCAAGAAATTGTGACATTGAATGGCCTCCAAGAAGTTGTGATTTAACACCATTAGACTATTTTTTGTGGGCGTAGTTGAAGTCATTGGTCTTTAGCAATAAACCAGATTCTCTTCAAGCTTTACAAGTCAATATTGAACGTGCTATTCATGACATACGACTTGATTTAGTGGAAAAGTGCTCAAAAATTGGCTTCATGGAATTCGTTCCTGCAGAAGAAGTCGTGGAGGCCATTTAAATGACGTTTTATTCAGAACTTAATTGTATCGATTGTACTTCACATTAAATAAATAACATTTGAATTTCCTTAACAATTAGTGTGTTTTTTTTTTTAAGAAATCATATCACTCTTATTAGAAAACCCGTTATTTAGATCCGAACTACATATAAAAAGTCAAAAAAAATTATTTTGGAAGCAACTCGTGAGGTCTAATCATAGATTTTGATCAATATTTTGATGCCGCACAGTGCGGCGATAGAAGGCATTTGCATAAAAAATTTTTGTTCAAATTTAAAATTTTTTTTATGCCATTCTACAGCAAATAGTCCAATTAAGAAATCGCCTGAAAATTATTGAAAACTATTTTGATTTGTAAGTGTTACAGCTTGTTAAACTCGAAATTTTTTTTGAAAAAAAAATCTTCAAGAAAATTTGCTAATCGCAGAGCTTTTTAAAAATAATTGCTGCTCCTAAGCCTCAAAAGCAATTGTTATAAAATAAAATGCATACAAAAGCCTACATACCCATTTATTTGTAGTATTTTTTGCATGCAAATTTTTTTAGCCAAATTAAAGTTATTTTAAAAGATATAAAAAAAAAATGTCCAAATGTTAAAAACCAGAAAATGCTAATTTTCTTTAGAGCAGGAAAAAAAAGACGGGACTTGCGGGCATTGTTCTCAAACGTACAGATAGTAAAGATTCCATATTTTAAGATAGGAAAAATTCACAACCCCGTTTTTCCCCGTTTACTTTAAATATTTATCTGAATATCCCGTATTTACGTAAAAATCAATGATTTTGTAAAATTTACACCACAAAATTTTTTTCAAATGCTTTTGAATTTTTATAAATTTGATTTTTTTTTACAGCATACTTTTATATGTCAAAAACACTTTGAACTATTAAAATTTTAATATGGTTTTTTAAAGCCTAAAAGCATGCACAAACATTTTTTCCGGTTAACTTTCGTGGTTTTATTTATTTGAATATCTCTTTTTCTATTCATTGCATTTGAAAATTAATTGCATTTCTGAAAACAACGTAAAAAAATGTATCAGTATGATAAATCTTATTGAAATCGAACCAAAACTGTAGAAATGCCGCTCCGTTGTATGGAGTGACAGCACTGTGTGCCGGATTGAAACGGCAACAAAAAAGCACTGCCTACGGTTTGAGGGAGAATAGAATGGATTGATCTGCATAGGTATTTCAATAAAAATTTCATTGGTTGTATACATATTATATATAAAACTTATTATATCAATGTTGATCGGAAAATATGTATTTCATATTCAAAATAACTAAAACAAGAATTATATTACATACATATGTATGTATGTATTAATTTTACCAATCAATTTGGTACTTTATATACGCGCAAATGTAAATACTATATATATACGTTAGTGGTTCTAGTATTGTTGTATGTTGTTATTTTCATTATTTTTTAAATATAATTTTGGCGAAACTAAATGTACCTTAACAGTAGAAAAAAATTTTGTTTATTTATTTTTTGGGGCCTTTTTTGTTTTATTTCTAAGCTTTTTAATTTATTTTATAAAATATAAGCCAAATATTTTAAGCTTTATTTAATTACAAGCTTAATGGAAATAGGATTGATACTCCATTATAATTATGTTAACCATAAGTTTGCGAAGCTGATATTATATGAAATAACACATTTCCAAATAAACGAAATACAATTGGTTAATTAATAAGTTTGTTAATGTCACATTGTGCTCCTTTTATGATCGGCTTGTTTGATCAGCTTTTTGAGTTTTATCAAAATACATGTGATTTGATAATTTTATTAACCTTAACCTGAATGTTCATATCCATATTAAATATAAGTTGTGTTATTTACACACATTTATCAATTTTCTAGTTTTAGCTTATAATACTTGGCATTTGCTTCAAACAATTAAAAGATCATTACTCATAAACCACGAGATATATGAAACATTTCCGAAATGATGATATAATGCAGCAAACGATTTTTGTTTCGTTTCGGATTTCAGAAAAAATTAAATCATTTTGATGGAACTTTTTTAAAAAAATACACAAACGAATTTAATAGCAATTCATGCCAAAAGGGAAGACGGTAAAACAATTACTAAAAGAGTTGGATGCTTTGAATAAATAACACGTTTTAAAATAAGAAAATCTTTAAATATGTATGTTTTAAATTGATAACTAAGTTATTAAAATGATTTTTTTTTAGATTGTACTAAACTTCCTGCTTATATTAAAGAGTTTCTAAGAATAATATTTCCATTTCATTTCAAAGCATTGATAATATTAAAACATATTTATTAAACAAACAAGCCTGGGGCCACTTTAAAGGAGAAAAGTCTGCTTAAATAAAAGCTTTTTAGCGGGAAGTTATCAACTATAATACCACAGCTGTGAAATCGTTTGATGATTTATTGTTTAAAATATCACAAATTAGAGGAGTTTCGATTTTGAGTTCTTTGCATAAGATACTAACTAAGGAAATCTTCAACGGTATCCAGTCACTCGTTCTCAGATCATAAAGTCATCTTCCGTAATACTAATCTCCAAACAGGGGAGTCAAATAAGGTTGCTTGATGTTTCTTTTTCTATTTCTGATTGTGCTAAACAATGCAATACGCTTACTCAAAATCATGCAAATACCATGGGATTTGATGAAAACTTTGAAGTAATCCGAAAGAACTTATGCCGGCGATATCGTTTCGTTACTGAAATAATTTCAGCAGAAGCGCTTCTTCCGAGTTTTAAAACATACGAAAGCAATTTAAATACCAACGCATTGTTGTACTTCTTTGTCAGCTTCTATAATTTGATCATGCAAAAATTACCTAAGGTATTTTTTGAAAATCTTAGAGCCTTCCCAATGTAAAAATCGTTCGCAGCTGTACTACGATGAGCCTCCTAAAACTAACGTAGTTTATGCAAAAGCCCCAAAGAATCTGACTATAGTTTATAATCAAAAACCTTCAAAATTTACAATCAAAAATCCAATTCAAACAGTTTGGTTGAATTTTTCAATTTTGGGAAATGCAAAAAGAAGATTTCAAACAGTGGTTATTTAGAATTGGCTGCTATTTTGATATAACGATACATGCAATAATTTAAACCCTAGTATATTTTGACATATTTTTATGCTTATTCTATTAATTTCTAAAAAAATCCTAGCCATTTTATACTATGCCATTACTTTTACCCTTATATGGAATTGCACTACTATTCAAAAAAAAAACGGCAGGTGGCACTCGGGGAGTGGCCGATGATATTGGAAGCTAATGCTTATGTGAAATGTATATATCTATATATATGAGCGCCCCTCTTACGTTCGAAAAATAAGTGAGAGAGTGAGAGAGAGAGAGAGAGAGAGAGCATGAGCTGGTGCGCGCAATGTTTATAAACATATATATATGTATACATACATATATACTGTATACTGTACTTTGTATACAGTACGTCTCTATTTTTATATGTGTGACGCATTTTCGTTGCAAACATCCGTTACACTTTTTCGTTGCATGTTTTCGCTGTTCAGACTCTGCCTCTCAAAACGTCCGATAAGGAAGCATTCCAAAAAAACGACACCATTGCGACACCTACTCTTGTACAGAGTTCGGGGCATCTCCAATTAAATTAAATGTAAATTGTCCCGATGCAATTTATATGTATATGCACCAAATCTTATCTATGTGCTTTAAATTGTTTCAGAGATATGACATTTTTTTAAGGACGTGGCGCCACCCATTTTTCTTTAGACATTATTTGCCCCGTTAATCTTAATATATATACCACATCTCATCCATGTCTGTTAAATGTTTCTAGAGATATAACAAATTATTTTTTTTGGAATCACGAAATAACAAGAAAAAATAGTTTTAAACATTTTGGTTCCAACATTCAAAGCGGATCCTTGAGTGAAAAAAAAAGGTTTCCACTAAAATGTCGCAAAAAGTCATAAAACGCATAGAAAACATGAAAAAAAACGAAATTTTTTTTTTTTTTAATTTTTGGTTCCGATATCCAAGGGGCCCCCTTCACACTGCTCCTGAAGCATCATTAAGTTCATCTAAAATGGCAACGTATACTGAATGTTTCCGAGTGTTTGTAATGTTATTCTGATGAAATATCACTTTGAATCAAAATCGTAGCTGATTTATTTTTGAAAATATCTCGATTTTTCTAATTGGGGCATTTTCCCATAGAAAAAGAAAAAAAAAAATTTTTTTAACTACATTAAACAAAAATTAAAATAATCACAACTGATGTGTTTTGCGATGCTAAACGCGAATCCAACCTCTGGATTGCTCTATCGTGTATAGTTTATGAGATATTGTAACCTAAAGACCATTATATCTATATCTTCGTGCTTCTAAGAGATATCGTAGACCAAAATATTGTCAAAACGGGTTTTTTGCACTTTTGTGTCTTTTTAGGTTAGGATATCTTTGAGGAAAAAAAAGATAACAACATGATTTAAAATAGGTTTTAAAGGAAAAGATTGAGGCTTTCAAGTATTTAAGCCATATTTGACAAATAAATGATATGTTACATAGTTATATAGCTTCAAAAAATGGCAAAAAACGACTTTTTTTGGTCTTTAGGTTACAATATCTCATAAACTATACACGATAGAGCAGTCCTGAGGTTGGATTCGCGATAAACATAGCAAAACACATCGATTGTGATTATTTTAATTTTTGTTTAATGTAGTTAAAAAATTTTTTTTTTCTTTTTGTATGGGAAAATGCCCCAAATGGAAAATCGAGATATTTTCAAAAAGGAATCAGCTACGATTTTGATTCAAAGTGATATTTCATCAGAATAACATTACAAACACTCGGAGACATTCAGTATACGTTGCCATTTCAAATGAACTTAATGATGCTTCATGAGCAGTGTGCCTTGGATGTAAAAAAATTTGTTCACTAAAATGACTTATAAAATGATGAAACGCGTGGAAAACTCGAAAAAAACGAAAATTTTATTTTGAAAATGTTACTTATTTGAATACTCAGTGGAGTAAGCACAGTAGCGCTCTTAAAAAAATTACAGTTTGGAGATGGGATTTTTCTTGATTCTCGAATATTTTGGTGTTTTAGTGGTATTTTGACATCCCACAGTTTTCCACTCGGCATAGTAACTCACAAGGATAACTGCAAAAATCTCAAAATCGCAAAAAGTGGTGATAGGACAATAGCGCTCTAAGGTATCGTTATGTATGTCTGTTCTAAAAATTATCTTACTGGTTTGGGTGAGCAATTACATATTTGAATTCTCACCAAAAAAGTTACAAAAAATCACTTTCCGAATTATTAAGACATAATGCTTAAATTTGCTAAAAACAAATGACATTTAAATTTTTGTTTAATTGCTGTCACATTAATTTAGATGAGCGAGTAATTAATTTTTTTTTTATTTTGGCAAATAAGTCAAATTTTTTTTTTTTAGTCTTATGATGATTTTGATAGATAAACTTACATACTCTGCTTAAAGTAGTAGCTACAAATATACATATGTACATTAGTGTTTATTGTGTGAAGTAACCGTGAAAACTTCCTGATGCTTCACTTAAATGAGTTAAGCTTTCACTTTTTCTTGCGTGTTTTGCTTTTAATTACGTATGGTAAGAACTGTTAAGCCAACTAGCGGAGTTTTTGTCTGAAGCCAACAAGGTCATTGATGTGGTTGCATATGATTTTGAGTTTTCTTAAGCTATTTAGTTGTTATGGATTTATGTTTGTATATAAGTCATTGAGTCTCATTATCTTAAAAAATAGAATTTTGCATTAAAAATGATTTAAATCAAAGCTTGACAGAAAATTGAGTCTGACCGGCAGATACTTACTACTTCGTATCCCGGTATCCAGCTTAAAAAAGTTAAAATCAAATAAACCAAATTTATGCTTCAGGTGGACCTTAATTTTTGAAAATTAATATTAAGAAAGTTAGTCCCTTTTAATTTTTTTTCTAAAAATAGAATTATTTATTAAGAGGGACCAACTTTGTTAGAATCAATTTTCAAAAACTAAGATCCACCTTTTTCCAAAAAATCAATTTTGTTTTTAAATCCAAAAATAGGTAATATTGAAAAGATAATTCTTGCCAAATTTCATAGTGGGCGCGAAAGTCGTTTAGGAGCTAGTCTATATTATGTTTATTATACAGTTTCAAAACGTACTGACGAAATGATTGTAACTGGTCTAGCCTCTAAACGCCTTCCACGCACACTATGAAATTTGATAGGAATTCTCTATTCACTATTGGCTATTTTCAAAAATTAAGGTCCCCCTTTTTTCCAACAAACGAATTTTTTTTTAAATCCAAAAACGCTGTAAGAAAGCTAATCAAATGAAGTATAAATTTGGTTACTTTATTTATTTGATTTTAACATTTTTAAGCTGGATAACGGGATTCGAAGTAGTACGTATCTGCCGGTCAGTCAAAATTTTGAAGCCCTCTAGCTCGTTAATCAGACTTTATATTTGAAAAAAATTTGCATCTGAATCCAGGGTATATATAGATGTAGAATGCCCGGTATGCAAATGTTATGTTCACGCTATTATTAGACCCAGTTTCCTTATGTGATTAGTAATGCTTATCATGAAAGGCGCTCTGGTTTAGCTTTTCTCTTGAGGAACATAACGTAGCCAGCTAAAACGGATTCAATACTTTTAACAATAAAAGCCAAAATTTTAACCATCACCTTAAACTGCAGACTCTATCACATGAATAGATGGAAAAGTAACGAAACGGGTCAGAAGAAACCAATGCATCCATTCAAAAAATAAAGATTGTAGCCAAAAATTACTTTTTGAATACACATAGCAAGACTTTTTTGTGAGACTTAGGTATGCGTGCGGAAGTTTTTTTTAAAGATCATTAATTATTTCAATTCTCATATATTTAGTAAACGTCTTTTTTGCGCAAGTTTTTGTTACTGATCAAATTTAGTAAAAGAATGAAGGAAAAAAATTTCTCAGGCGATAGGTTATATGAAGATCAATAGTGAAGAAAAGGCTGACGAACTAGAAATGTACGGCTCTCTCCCCTCTTACCGAAACGGATTCGAAACACATTCAGTGAATTGATTATTTAGTATTTTTTATGGAAGCCACCTAAAGGGGTGGAAAAAGGTGTGTAGTTTTTTCGAGAGAAATATTAGGGAGATTAAAATTTTTTCCTTCCCTGGCGACTAGAAATTTTTTAGTCTTTTTTAATCTTTCATTGCACAACAATGATTTTGTTGCAGGGCAGCTGAAGATAATTTCTGAAGGAACTTTTGACGTAGAGTCAAAGTCCGAAATCAAACTTGGCCCATTAGCTCTAGATTTTGAGATATTTGAGGTTGAAGCCACGAACACGAACATTTTTGAGGTTCAATACAGATTGCACAAATTGTTTTTTATTTTTTTTTTTTTACTTAATTCATCACATAGCTCTACTCTTTCTCTTCAAAATAAGCTCTTAAAAATGGTCGTATGATGTTTTCTTCAAAAGCTGTGGTCGACAACATAAAATTCATAGACTGCTTCGTGTTAGTCGTTATATAGGATTTCATGATATGCATCATTTTAATTCGGCCATAACTTTTGAAGCAAACATCGTACGATATTTTTTAAGAGCTCATTTTAAAGAAAAAGAGTAGCACTACGTAATGAATTACGTAAAAAAATAAAAAAATAAGATTTGTGGAGTCAGCATCTAACCTCAAAAATAATCGTATTCGGGTTTTTAACCTCAATTATCTTAAAATCTAGAGCTGATGGGCCAATTCTGAAGTCAGACTCGGATTCTACGCAGAAAGTCCTTCAATGCAACAATCAAAAACCCATTATTTCTGTGGCAGGAAGAAAAAATTGCTTAAGTTGATATTCGATAAAAAAGCAAAGCAACATATGTAAATTCTATACATAAAAACAAAATTTAAACTGCTTTGCTTTCTACTCAATCAAAAATCGACTTAAGCAGTTTTTCCTTCCTGCCACAGATTTGTTGAGCAGAGTTATTAATTAAAAAAATAAAAAAATAGATCCTATCGTTGTCATTTTCAGACTAATATAAATGTATTAAGAAGTGCCATCAAAATATATCTTGCAAGAAAATAATAACCAGGGACCTGATAGACTCGCCGTGAGACTATCTCAAATACAAAACTAAGGAAATATCGAGTTAAATAACGTAAGTTTTAATAAAATTGAATATTAATTGCAAAATGTTACAATTACAGTGAAACACTATTGATATCTCGTTTCTAGTGCATATTCGAAATTGAGCTTATATTACCATTAAAACTTTAATTTCGGAAGACAGACATACTATAAGAAAAAACTAGTAAGGTTTTAACGTCTGGCCTGGCCAAAAATTAAATCCCTACACTGAAGTGTTTTGAAAATTTTGCTTGTATAGCGGTTGCGTTATCGTGAATATGAATATGATTTGCTCATTTTTAATACCGCGAGATAACTTTTACGATAGAGGCAGCGTACCAAATTTCATCGAATTATCTTGCTTATTTTTCCCGTAAAAAATTATTCCACAGACGGAAAGCCTGCCAGTCAAACAGACGGAGGTGACGTTGATCAAGTATATATGTACTTTTCCGTACCTGCCAAGCCTTCTTCTCTGCTTCACAAATGGAAGGACAATCGATGCAAAGGCCAAATGGTTCAGCATGTAATGCCTCACATTTATTACGAAGACTTTGTAATCTCCAAATTGATATTCATTTTGTAGAAACAGCAGAAGACATTCCAAAAAATTTATTTAATTGGATACAGAGCGAAAAGGTCTGAATAAATAGATTGTAGGGCCACATATCGCACCTATCGAAAAGTTTCTTTTAAAAATCTTGTTGCTTTTTCTTGATGCATAAAAACATGTGTATGTATTTCTAAAAGCTATTTTAATATCTTTCTAAAAAACGTTGCTTAAGCCTACCGACAACCATTCATAAGTTGTATTAAAATTTTTCATATGCATCATTATCTAAGCGGGATACCATCATCGCTTAATCTTATCTATGTAAGACTTAACTGTAAATGTTGATAGATAAAAACTAGCAACAACAAACAACAAAAGCAATTAAAATAAAATATCTCCCAAAGATTCCACAGTGAATTTTTCAATTGCATTTAAGCCAATTGCAGTAAATTTGCAATGCAGTGCGTTCACTGAACTTAACATTTAAAGCGCATTCATTTTCAAAATGGCGCTTAAAAATGGGGAAACTTTTGATGGATTTTCCATGCATGCATGTTGGCACCTTTAGTACCTCACAAAAAGTTTGTAGAGTCATGTTTCTTTTTTTTTGTCCAATTATTTCTCATTTTTTACTAACAATCTTGTGAATTTCGTAAGATTTCGCGATGCGCTTCACTTTTTTTTTCGTTTTGTTTGGTCACAATACGATTTTTTCACATTGAAACCTCGAATTTTCAAGGTTTTACAATTTTTTCTTCGTTTTTCTTCTTCTTTAAACATTTAATTAAATACGGGTTTTGTTAAATTTCAACCTTTTTATTTATTTGTTATTTTTTTTTTCATTGTGCTCCATATTTCGCCATCACTCGCGATCACATATGATCAGCGCGTAGTTAACTTTGTGCGATCATCAGCACAAAAGTGAAAAAGCACAACACAACAACAAAAGTGCACAATCCGTTTAAGCAGCACTGCACAAAAGATCGAAAAGACCATTGCAGATCATATCGTTTTTAGGATGGTAAAGAGGTGGAGGGGGGGGGGGGGGGTAAATGAGGCACTAACTATACCGCGCGTACGGTACGCATTGAAATTTTTTCTTTCTGCTGCTCTCGTTCATTCGAAACTGTGGATTTTAACACTTTTTTGTATTTTATGCGCGATTTCTGTTGGCTTCATGATAGATATTTGAATGATAAATTGCACTTGTGATGATCACACTCAGAAATTTATGCTTTACACGTTTTGCATTTGAAACAGAAAACAAAATACAAACAAACCAAAAAAATGTATCTATGCAAATAAATAAACACTAGCGATTACGCTTAGCGGCGGAGGCGAGCGTTCGTATATTTAACGTCCAAACGTTGGAACATGACGGCTGTAACTGACTCAATGTTTAAGTTGTAGATGGGAAAATTTGGTGCCTATGCCCAGTTTATGGTGCGAATGTGAACGTGTTGGTGCATTTACTCTTCAGCTTAAAATTTAGCTCTTCTCCTGGGCACTCTCAGACTCAGTCATGACGGACAAATTCCATATATGCGAAAGCTTTAATTTTGTGTAGCAGCTTTTAATTTGTATCTCGTAGATTAGCTTCTTTAGCGCTTTTTATTATTTGTGGATTTTGTTTGGCATTAGATTTATGAATTTATTCTGAGTACTCTCTACAATCTATCTTCAAATCTGTTGTTTTGTGTGCTCTCAGTTGACGTTACCATTATCTGTTTGAGCTGACTGAAGTCACTGGTCCATGTGATCGACAAATGTAAAGTTTTTTCAGCTTCTCTTTTGGTTTTATAAAAATATTTGGTTTTTTTGTTAAATTTTCAATTGTTTATTTGCTTTCGTTATTTATTTACATTTCCTCTAATTGTTTTGCTTTTGAGAAAATTGTTGGAAAATTCAACTGAATCATTCATGAGTTTTTCATTGAATTACATGTCTGGAATTTGTCTGGTTGATTTTGTACCTCCTCTAGAGATATTTGATTAGGTGCAGGTTAAAGCAAAAATTAATAAAATGTTGGCTGAGTAATACTTTTAAAGAAGATGTTCTAATACGAGACATCGTTTTATTTTATTTAAATAAATCTGTACAAAAAACAGATTATACGGATATATTTGAAACACGACATCAGTCAAGAGATCATATTTGTCAAATTTTCTTTCAGTTTTTGACACAATTTCAGCTCTTTTTCACTAACAACACCTATGATATTACATAAGGCAACAATGATTTTACGACGCACAGTTGTATGGCTTCTTACATATTTTGGAAAAAGAATAGGGGTGCTCCAATAACAATGAAATTTCAAATGCTTAATAAGATATAGCTAGTTCAGAAATATTCCAAAAATGGGCATGATACGTCAACGAACATACCTACCTCTCATAGAAAATGAACAAAAATTCTAAAAAAACAAGAAATTTCAATGTATTTGTCAGTGCAGAATTCAAATACTGACTCAGAGTTACTCCATCATGTATGGTTTTGAGATATCCTAACCTTAAAGTTAAAAAAAACGATTCTTCAGGTTATATATGGGACTCAACAAAACTGTTTTACTATTTGCTATTAAATGCATCATATAGTTAGTACAATTATTTGTCTTTTAAATTAGATATGAATTGGTCTTGTATGATTTTTCTTTAAAAAGTTAAGATCGTGTTTTTTGAACTTTTAGGTAAGGTTATTTGAAAAACCATATGTCATAGAGCAATTCTGAGTCCGAATTTGAATTAAACATTTAGAAATACTTACATCGAAAACTACTATTTTTTAAAAGTTGTGTTTTTTTTTTTTTAAAAAAAATTTTTTTCAACCATTTTCAAAAACCGCATTAATCAAAGTAAGGTAAGTGTACCGATTTACGGGCTAGTACCTAATTCCGTCAGTTTCTGAGTTTTGTTGAAAAATAAGAAAACAAAGCACGGTTTCGAATATTTTTAAATCAAAATATACTTCATACTTATAATTGATGCAAAAAAACGGATGCTAATAAGTTTAAGACAAAACGAATACCTAATATTTTACAAAAAAAAAACGGCGATTTTCTTACTGACATAATAAGGTGCATAAATATGTGCGAGTGAACGTATTTCCGTGCCTATCACGCAATTAGGAAAAATAACAGACGTTTTGTTTTTGAAATTTAATTACACAGGTTTACAAAAAAAAAAAAAATGTCATGGCGTTTTGACCGGACTATGTGTTTCCTAGGGACTTTGACGTCCTGAATCCGAATTCCGGGTCCGTTTTTTTCCAGAACGTCTGAGAAAAAGATTTCAAGGTCATATGGAGGTCAAAATGGGGTTCATGTGTCGCTTAGTGATAAATTCTGAAACTAATTTTTGATCATTGAGCTCTTAGGCCTTAAAAATAACATGTGAGCAAAAAGAGTATTTCGGACCTAGTTTTGGAGATATAGCCATCGGAAGATCAGAATATATATCTTGTATGAAAACTGCTATAAATTGGGAACCCCTGAATGGATTTGGAAAATATTGGTGTCGTATGAAAGGTATTTTGTTGTGGTTTTTATTGTTGTTGTTGTTTTTGTTGTTGTTGCTGTTGTTGGTGTTGTTGATTTATTTGTTGTTGCAATTGAAAAATTTCACAAAATTTCAAAAAAGGTCATATCTCAAAAACTATGAATCCAATTGAAAATAATATCGGAACATTTTTATAGGCTGTCAAAATACCTTTCATATGACACCAATATTTTACAAATCCATGCAGGGGTTCCCAACTTATAGCGGTTTTCATAGAAGATATATCCGGATTTTCCGATGGCTATTTCTCCGAAACTAGGTCAGAGATACCCTTTTTGATCACATATTCTTTTTAAGGACTAAGAATTTAATGATAAAAAATTAGTTTCAGAATTTTAGCGAATTTATCCCTAAACGACACATGACCTCAAACGTTCTGGAAAAAAACGGACCGGAGATTCGGATTCAGGACGTCAAAGTCCCTAGGAAACACATAGTCCGGTCAAAACGCCATGACATTTTTTTTTTTTGTAAACCTGTGTTATTTATCGGTGTTAAATTAACCAAATATTCATTTGTCATGAAATAAGTAAACTTTTGTAAATGTAGTGACGTAATTACGGCCTAAAATTTCCTCTTTGAAAACCCTAAATAGCTGCGAATAATGTGAACAATTATACAAAAATTCTTATGTATTATTTGCATACAAGGGTTATAAATAAATGAAGTTCATGAAGTAAATAGCAGTGTTTAAATATAAATTTGTGAAATTATTAATTGACATTGACCTATAAAAACCATTTCTAATAAGTTTAAGACAAAACGAATAACATTTTGCCAAAAAACGGCGATTTTCTTTATGACGTAATTAGGTACTGAGTTTTTTACTCGGCATGGGGGGCTTAAATTAAAAAACATCATAAGCAAAGTCGATTCATTTTTCATCAAGGAGTTTGCGTGAATTTTTCAGAATTTTAGGACCTGTTATGTGGCCGTTATGAGCGATTTAAACTTTTAACCCATTTTGTCGCCACGACTCACACACGATTTTTTGAATTCTACTTCAGAATTTTCGGAAAGCTGCCCCGTAACATATCTACTACTTCTGAAATATGTGTTCTCCCGTATATTATCGGAAATTTCGATTTTTCCCACAATTTTCAGATAAAACAACCTCCTGACACTCCTCAGGTCGAAATTATTTTGTACACCTATTGGAAATTTCATTTTACATATCTAGGAATTCCACCACATTTGGTTATTGAAAGTTAAATAAATGTTAACATGTATAAAATGAAGAAACTTGACATTTTTGATTGTTGTATAATGAAAATATATCATGTTTTAAGTTAGCACGGAATAAGGTGCAAGAAAGTACGGAATTAGGTTCAACGCAAAATTTTAGTCCGGAATAATGGACAAATGCAATGTTTCTTAATATATAAATGTATTGCAATATCAGCATTATGATGCTCAAATTGAGTTACAATTGACTACGAATAAATCAATTATTATGAGAAATCATATTTCCGGTCTTAGAATTGAGTTGTATGGATAGGAGCCATTCTAAAAGTGGTGAGAACCTTAACATGCCGTAATTCGGCACACTTACCTTATTGTTTTTTTTTTTTTTTCTAAATTTAATAACGAACAAAATGAGTTATGTTCAACAAAATAAGATATACGTACTTACATATTTAACTAGTTTACCTGTACTATTCCTTACATTGCAAGCTCGCATTGAAAATCATATGACCTTTTTCAGAAAATTGTGGATCTTTTTTTAACTTAAATTGAAAGAGTGGATTCTCATCTTTAATTTATAGTTGAAAGACGTAGCTGACTTAGTAATTTTTCGAGCAGTGACAATTTCCTACATGGTTAAATTTTTCGCGATGAAATCCTAAAATTTTGTACGTGAATTTCTTACTTTTTCAAAATTAATAGATTTTAACGGTATGCCGGCTATAAATAAGTCAGTCTAAATTAGGAAGTAATGAAAAGCATCGAGTTGGAACATAGAAGATTTTTGTAGGTATTCGAAATATTTATAATTGCTTTCTTTATTTCATTTTCTTTGTTCGAATTTTATTTCCTATAACTTATATGGGCTATGGACAAAGTAAGACTATCTGGCAATCATATATGAAGCTCAGAGGCAGTATGCGATTAAAAAATTTTTTTCTGGCTGGTGTGTCATGTGACACCATCTTGTTTAAAGTAAAAGTTGTTTGCATCATTAGTATCAACTTCAGGCCATAAGAAGTCAGTTTTTATCGCCTTAAAATGCATTGAAACGGCTAAACCACCCTACATTTTTTAAAACTGTGATCCAATGACCATTCTACCACTCGTTCTAAATGAAGAGATAGTTAGATAATAGGTTTTAGTATTAGTCTTAAAAAAAAGTGACCAAACTTTGTTTTATTTTTTAAAAAGTTTCAATAATAATGAATTATTCACAAATTATTGAGTTGCTGCCACTATTAAATGACTCTCTTAAAGTTCTCATGTATAAGATCATACTTTTAAATTAAAATCTACAATACGGATTAATATCATGTCCACATTTGCAGGTGATGAACTTTTTTTTTATTAGTCACTATAATGACATTAGGTTTCTATGACCATAACCACAGATACAACTTGACGACTTTTGAGACAGGTTTACGCGGGTACATGATCTGCCATTTATTTTGCTTGTCATAAAAGCCACAAGAAAGCTCATTTCATTTAACAAAAGTGAGCTTTAAAAGCTGTCGTTCAACTTTATAAACTAAGCTTAAATGTAGTATGGAACGTAAGTTTTTGTGGGAAGCATTTGTTCGAATTTTCGAATATCAACAATAAAAGCTGTGATGGTGGGAAAGCATATCTTTAACGATTAAATTGACTGAATGATTGTTTTGCTTCTTGAGGGAAGTAAATAAAGTCAAATAAGTCACATGCAGTTTAATTTGCAAAATGCAACAATCCGCAGATGTTGTCATATTGATAAGGAAGATGAGTCGTGCACAAACATCAAGTTTCGCAATTATACGTATAGTCTCGCATATATGGTAAAAGTGGATAGCAGGAAGAGTTACATTAGGAAGAGTTTGGTAACGGATGTAAAAATTATTTAAGGAAGTTTTAAGTGAAAGTTTTATAGGCGCAGGATCATTAACATTTTCTGAAATTCAAGCCTCAGAAATAAACAAAATTCTGTATTTATGTATAAGGCTACACTTAATTGTTTAATATTTTTGTGTATTTGTCGTAGAATTAATTAAAAATTTTTTCTCAGTTTTTTCAAAAAAATACACATATTTTTTCATTTTTAAAATCAGATTTCATTTTCAGCTCAGAATACGAATTGATGTGCATTTGCTATGCTATCAATGCAGATCAGGGACAGAATTTTTTTGGTATTAAATTTTTGTTTACAAAGTAAAACTTTATATATAAATCGTTTTATAAAAAAATAATACATATTATTGCGCTTTATATAAATGAGTTTTTTTGAAAGTGGAATTAGTTCATAAAGGAACAAAAATAAGTTGAAGCACATTATATGCCATAATAGTCGGTTATTTGACCGATATCGTTTTTTAACTTGATGACATCAATTCCACACTATCAAGAAAACTTTCCGTGAAAACAGAGCTCTTCTTTATACATTTCGAACAAAATGTCGGAAAATTTTTCTCCGTTATGGACAACACGTCTGTCTGTATGTTTTTTCTTTATATCCATGGATCTCCAAATAGATTCAAGAGCTATAAGTTATTTTTATGGTTAGGCCCCGATTTTTGAGATACTTATTTCACAAAAAAATATGTTTTTTGGCCATTTACAATATTTAACAGATACCTATTCGGTTTCATGAGATATTTTCCATATTTGCCCACTAATTGAGTGCTCTCGATCACAGAGAAGGATTTTTATTAAGAAACTTAATTTTTCCATTTTAATTAAATGCTCATGCGACATATTGTACATAAGAATAATTTTGAAATGGCTATAACTTTTGCAAATATTACGATAAGCTGTACATTTTTTCACCATTTTAAGGACGAAACCATATATTTACTTTTAGAAAAAAGTCAGATATTTCAAAAATATCTATTTTTTGTGGTATGAGTGAGATTTGTGGGAAGTTAAAAGGTAAATTCGAAAATGGCTATGATCACTTAAATAAGCTTGTGAATTGTGTTAATTACCCATCACCCGTCAATGTTAGAATTTTCGAATAGCAAATAATATGGCCACGCATGCTATACATACGGTGACCAACCGTACTAGGGGCCTGTACAAGAAATTTTGAGATATAGTGTATCTTTCTCTTAATCGTAAATTTTAGATTGAACTGAAGAGTTTGATCCAAAAAATTCAAGATTCAAATTTTGTCTGGTTCTTAATAATTTTAACATTTCTGAATAGTTTTATCTGTGCCAAAAATACCTCATTGCAACAGATATTTCAGTGTACTGTATTTTTTATAAGCAAATACATCAGGTCAATGTAAAACGTGCGAGTAGAAAAGCTACGGTAAAATTTATGAAATGATAACACTTGCAAGTTGCAACGCATTGGTAACCCAGGATTGTAGTAGCACAAGAAGAGAGCGAATAACTGCTTTTGTCACTTAAGTAGCATTTTGTAGTATACACTATAGCTGTAGTACGTATATATGCATTGAACTGAAGCAAATCAAACAAGACAGGACAGTATAGTATTCGTTTTTGCTCTAGAGTTGGCGGATAAACGTGTACCCGGGATTCCCGCGTAGGCGTACTGAGGCCCGTTTCCCAACTGAGACCCGTTTATCAACTCAGACCCGTTTCTCATGGAAAGGGGTATGAGAAACGTTTCACAACTGATACCCGTTTCTCAGTTGAGAAATGTTTCCTTTGTATAAGGAAAAGGGTACGAGAAACTGGATTAGGAAAAGTTTCCTTTTGTCTATGAAAACGGGATATATTTATGGAAACTTTTCTATATGCAGATGCTGATTATGAATTGATCTTTCAGGTCTGCTACCTGTTTTTATTTTTATTTTGGCTAAATGGAATTTTTTTGGTTAAAAAAAAAAAAAATTGGGTTTTGAAGTTCTTAGAAAAATCTAACATACATTTTTAGGGTTGCCACCTGGTTATTTTTCCAAAATTTTTTTAAAATCATACCTTTTGTGACTGAATTAAAATTTTTAGTTTAGGAAATGCTCAAGTAAACTTTTTAAAAATTGTATAAAAACTTTCAGGGTTGTCACCTGTTTCTTTTGTTAGTTTTGCTTAAGCAATTTATTTAAAAAAACAAATTAAATTTTAGTCTTAAAACTCTAAGACTAAATTCAAATTTTTGGTTTTAGAAACACTGAGATAAACTTCTTTTAAATTATAAAAAAAATGTTTCAGGATTACCACCTGATTTTTGCAAGTTTTGCTTAAGCCATATGTTTCAAAAAATGGGTATACATATAATAAAGAGAAGTACGATTTAAGAACAGTTCTGTATTGGAAGGCTGTTTCCTATTAGTGATGAGCAAAATTAGTCTTGGTCTTGAGTCTTGTTCTTGGTCTTGGTAATTTTGCGAGACCAAGACCAAGACGCTGATACTTTTGAAAGACCAAGACCAAGACTGCTATGGTAATAATTTCAAAATATAGACAACGTTTTGGCAAAAAACTGAAAAAAAAAGTCAAGAACATGCTATATAGAAGAGAAATCGGTTGAAGTTTGAGCAAGATTTGTCTGTTTTTGAGTATTAGGATTTTACTCGCTAGAGTAAAACTTTCAGTACAGGGTTAAAAATTAAATGAAGTGTAAATTTTATGTTTTGGGCTTTTTGGAACAAATTATGTTTTGCTGTAATGTATTTTAATTTTAAATAAATGGTCACCGTAGCTATACGCCATCTTTTGCAATGATTTATAATTGGTACGGTAATACAAGCACAAAAAAAGATGATCTTCTTGGATGTAGCCACGTGTTCAAATAAAATATCTTAAAGGGACTACGTAGGATACTCTTTTTTTTTGCTGAAATCAAAATTCCTAAGTCTCTTGAGTAAAATGATATGCTTTTTGAAATCGAAACCTTGGCACTTTGTTTTTTATTGGGAAAAATGGGTCATAGATAGTTTTCATAGATTTTTTAAGGTAAATAAAAAATGAGTAAATGAAATAAGAATTAAAATAGCCATTTTAGATGTATTTGAATCTGGTCTCAAAGTTGCTGTATCTTTTATGGTTTTTGAGATATCACAACTTAAAAGAGCTAAAAACACCGTTTTTTGCTAATTTTTAATTAATATAACAATACAAAAATGTTATATGGTGGTTGAAAGCTTCAGCTTTTCTCTTCAAAACGTAATTTGAAATATACCGATACCTTTTTTTTTCTCGGAAATATATCCTAAAAAGTTAAAAATTCAATAAACACGGTTTTTGCAATACATATTTCAGTTTACGATATTTTGGAGGAAAAAGGAGATATCGACAAAATTAAAATTGAGTTTTTATAGCTTAAAATAGCAAAGTCTTGTTATTTTATACGGCAAAACTATGCAAGATTAATCGATGAAATTTGATACAGTGGATTTGCCGTAAAACTAGTACGAGCGATTGAAAATGAGCGAAATAGGTCAACGGACACGCCTACTGCCCGTACAAAAAATATATTCAAAATGCAACTTTAAGAGTATTTTTCACGAAAATGCAACCACAATACACATAAATACTAGAAATGGTTAGCGCAAGCTCTGCGCGAACACTAGACGAATTTGGACAAGAGGGCGTGGCACCTCCTATATAAGCAAAAGTTTCAAAATGCCATACTGAAAGAGTTTTTTGAGATAACCCAACTAAATATCAGTCAAACACTAAGGACTATAAATGCAAGCTCTGAGCAAATGCTAGGTGTACTCGGACAAGAGGGCGAGGCACCTTCGATATAAGCAAAGTTTCAAAACGATATACTCAAAACGTTTTTTGAGACAATCCAACTAAATTGCACACAGATACTAAGAACTATAAATGCAAGCTCTGAGCAAAAACTGGGTGAACTTAGATAAGAGGGCGTGGCACCTTCTTTATAAGCAAAATTTTCAAAATACTGCAGTGTAGGGTATTTAATGTTTGGCCAGGCCAAAGGTAAGTAACACCCTTACTAGTTTTACTTTTTTTAGAAAATCTATGAAAACCCATTAACCCATTTTGCCCAATAAAAAACGAAGTGCGAAGGTTTCGATTTTAAAAAGCATATCATTTAACTCAAGAGACTATTGATTTCAGTAAAAAAAGGGTACCTTACGTTGTCCCATTAAGATATTTTATTTGAACACCATGTAGCCACTACTGCAGATATGGTAAATATCATATTTTATGCGAAAAATGGTACGGACTGTCGAAAGCCCTTAACAGCGAAGTTTTTAAATATTATTTTGTGGGTTGGTGAGCATTTTGGTAGTGAGCACTGTTTTAACAAAATTGAAAAAAAAAAAAAAAAAAAAAAATTTTAAAATTTCCCCTCAATTTAATAATACAATTGAAATGCAGCTTATTATCTCTCTCACCTTCAATGCAGCTTATCGCCTTTTTCTGTTGCAAACGTTTGTCTCTAACGCGTTTTGACCAGTCGGGGCTGCGATGAACTTTTTCACGTACGCTGTAACAAAAGATAAAATGCATTAAAAAACAATAAACCAAAAATGATTTTCTCAAATAATTATTAATGCTTTATTAAAGAAAAATAAAACTGTGCGCAAGAATGGAACGCACAAAATAGAACCAAGCAGATAACTAGACGATTAATGTATGTTTCTGCTTCAAAAACAAAAAACCAACTATCAATCAATTTTTGTAATACCAAACCCATTAGATAGATATCGGCGTTTCAAGTTTGGGTGCATAAGAAACGACACCAACACAAGCGTCTTTTGTAGGCATGAAAAGCACCGCTCTACAAAGCTGCTGCTTGAGCCTTATCAGCAACAACATTGATTTCTGGGTCATCTTTTTAAATGGTGCACAAAATGTTTTTTTTCCTTCTTCTTCTCGCTAGTGTTGTTGAACTTGTGCTTACAAGCGAGAACGGCTACTTACTAACTTTTACAGAATACATAGAATGGAATCAATGAAATGAATGGTTAACGATTGCATGTTTGTTGGAACAACAACAACACAACAACTGTTGACTTTGTGTTTAATTTCAATCCCGTATTTTATATCTGATTTTCTTATTTCCAAGAGATACCAAGTGCTTTATTTAATGCAAGCGATGCTTCATTTTACGCGGTCAATCAATAAAATTGTGGAACACATTGAGTGAGGTTTCGAAACGGCTTTTAAAATGTTTGGGTTTTATTCGTTTTTGTTGTGTTCTGTTCGAGTTTCTTTGGAGGAGCCATTACCCCATCCGTGATGTTGGGCGAAATGCACAATACAGAAGCCTTTTTTTTTAATTCATTAAGCAATGAATCGTCAATTTGCCATGGTAAGCGCTGTCATGAATGCGGCTGCATCATGGTACATTTTTCCTCTTCTTCTTTTTTGTTCTTCTTCATAGTGCTGTTGTGGTTTAATTAAGTCTTTTCAAGCGAAGTGCAACAAATAATTAAAGTACTGTTTCTTGTTTACACATTTTTCATTTCTCTTCTGCTTTTTAGCACTTCAAAGAATTTTTATTGAAGAAAAGACAACTATGTATTTTATGCCATTTTGGTCATTGAACTAAAGTGTTGGTATGCAAAAACCTTAATAACGGCTGAAGAATTTTTCATAAATGTAAATTTCTTGCATCGTATTCAACAACATTTTTTGAATATGTTATGTTGTCTCTTTTACTTCATTCAAAATTTATTTAGGGATCATTAGAGGTCAGGTTTTTAAAATATCGCGCCGTAACCACCAAAAAAACTTAACCGATTTGATAGAAATTCAAATTTCGTAATTGTTAAAATACCATTATAGCGAAAACAGTTTTGTTTTTGGCACTGCATTGTATGCAGAGATATTAAAAAAAAAAAAAAAAATATTTTATTGTGGAAGATTTTCTATAGTAAAATTTGGCGGTTAGTGTTCGATACCTTCAAACTTCTTAAAACTATACTGTTTCTCACTAAAATGAAATTTTCCGATTTATTTTTAAATTATTTACAGAAATAAACTGCTATTCACTAAGTTTAACCAATGTTTTCCATATAGTACAGTCAGTTGGGACTAAAAAATGGCGTTAGCTGGAATGTTTTCCGTGTTTTTGGAACATGAGTTATAGATCTTGTCCGCACGCGCCGCCATATTGGGAAAATTGCGCCTTAAATCAATTTTTTGCAAATATCTCGTCAATGCTTTTTCTAGAGAAAAATATTGTGCGATTATATTGTAGCTTATCTTGGCCCTATGCTCCTCCTACGAGTTAAAGGAGAATACATACATATTGTAGCTTATAAAATTTCTTATGAAGGTCCCTCCGAACATTTGTTCGGCCGACTTACCGGTTATGAGATATCGCGATTTGAAAATCAACATATTTTTATGTGCACTCATACGCCTTTTTTAAGTAACAGGATTATGAATTTCTATGCATTCTAAATAAAACTGTTTGAAATATTTTACAAATATAATGTGTGAAACTTCTTGAAATTTTACTTGGCAATGTTAAGAATTTACTCAGGAATAAGTCAAATTCTCTCAGTACTCTAAAAAATGGAAAATTTTACTCAGTTATTTTCTTTACTCAGTTTCTGTGTGAACAATTGACACAGTATTACATAGAATTCTCTCATTAACATGTAAAATTCTGTCAGCACTCAGTTTCTGAGTGGAAATTTTACACAATAGCGTGTATAAAATGTGCCATACAATTTTATTCCACATGGAGAATTATTTGCTTAGGTCAACTTTTGCTTAAACAATTTCTATTAAACAGACAAATCGGGTATTTGTGGTAGAGTAACTACATACCATTCAGGGATGTATTTAGGACCTGTAAGCCCCTAGGCTTAACATGTGGTGCGGCCCCATCTGAAAGTATAGGATAGCCTCTTGAAAAACAGATGATTCGGGAACCCTCCCCTATTATATATTGGAAACAAACTTGCAAATATTGCATTATAAAGCTATTTTCGGTTACCGGACATAATCCCAACGGACATAATCCCCATTTCGTAAATGGGGACTATGTCCGAAAATTTTTCGGTCATAATCCCCATTTTGGCCATGGGGGTTATGTCCGAAAAATTTAATTAAGATTGAACAAAATTTTTGCAATAATCCATTTAAAAAATTTATATAGTGTTGGATGTTACAGACTGATCCGCGGCCGAAGGCCGCCACGAAGCCGGTGTTGGCTTTTTGGGAGTTTTAAATCCCCATTTCGTGAATGGGGATTATGTCCGTGGGGACTATGTCACGGCACCGTTATTTTCTATCTAAAAACCAGAAAAAAATCGTTTTGTCAATTTTTTTTTATTTTTCAATAAATTAAACATAAGTTGATACTACGCAACAACACCTTTCCGACAGTGCTAAGGTCATAACAATACAACGAATCGTTGAGAAAGTCTAAATTTTCAAAGCCAATCTCGCAAAAAACACTCATAACTTCAAATGATTATAAGGCGCCTCGAAATTCACCGAAGATATAAAGGGCTTATTTGCTATTTAGGTTAGGACTGTACGCATTTTTTTTATTATTTTTTACATGGAGGTATTGTCACAACTAGAAATTGGTTTTCTCGCAGAGGAGATCCGATCGGATTTTCTATGCCATGGGGAAATTATCATAAAAGCCTCTTAAATGACCCCCTATTCACAATTTCCGCCGGAATTCTTTCATTATCTTGTTCTTCAAGCCCAGAGTGCAGCGTTAAATTTAAATTCTACTTTTAAATTGTCTTATCTAATCGGATTTATTATTTTAAGATTCAAATCGCTTACCGCTTTTATGTTATTTATAATTTCATTTTTTTTATAGTGCAAGCCTCTTTATGGTGCGGACCTCTTTATGGTGAGGGCCCCTAGGCTGTAGTCTATATAGCCTATGCCTAAATACGGCCCTGATACCACTGATATCCCATTCTGGGATGTTTAATGTACCGAGTTGTCTTCATGGACAAGTAGATATAATGACTTATCGATTTCTTTAATAATAACCATGTATGTAATTAAACTGCTCAATATATTTTACACAAAACAAAGCTAACATTTTACTCATAGGTGGGGAGCCGGTGACGGTAAAACTGCACTTGCACGGATTTTAAAAATTTTTGTATCAGTCGATACAATTTAAGCCTGGTGTGCTAGGTATTATCCTGGTACTAGTATTTTTTTTATCAATTTTTGAAATTTGCATTTGCAGAAGCATTTTGCACTCATACGGATTTTATTTTAAAAAATGCCATTTTGTTGCAAATTTCTTTTAATTTAAGAAAAGTTTGGTGTGCCAACTGATAACCTGGCACAAAAGTCTGGCACACCGATTTAAAGAAAATAAATGCAGAGAAATTTTTTTTGTTTTTAATTTCCTCGTTTTTAGCTCTACTTTGAAAGCTCAAAAATTGACCAAAATACTGTCATACCAGTTGGAGCCACGTCATTTTAAAATTATTATAACTGATTTAAGAAATATCATACAAGACCACTTCGCACTATCTCAAACACCGAACTACACTAAAAATGCAATCAGAAGCCTATAACAAACGAGATCAAGAGGCTATTTTCTAATTCTTTCACTAACAACAGATATTGCTAACGATTAGTTATTATTCGATTACTCAAATAAATACTCTTATCACTTGCAGTAGATGTTGCAATCAACGGGCACTAATTATGTTATCAGTTATTGCTTGCGATATCTATTAACATATACCTACATACATACATACATATGTATGCAGATACATTGATAAGATAAAATTGGTACTTACACAATAAATTGCTGTTTGACTGCGGCGGCACTATCGTCTCCGGCTACTTTCTCGCCTTCTGCTTCATTGTCAGTAATATCAACCCATTCATCGCTATTATCACTTGATGCGGCAATTGAGTTTGTGTACTTATTGACATTAGTGCCAATACGACCTCCCGTGCTACTACTACTATGTACGCTACCAGTACGGCTACGACCATTGCGTATATGACTACCACCCGATGACGATAAACTGCTGCAACCGTGAGTGCCTGAACCATTATAAAGCAAACCAGCGGCGAGAGATACTTCATATAGACTGTTTGTCTTGTGATCTGAGGAAATTGTGGAAGTAGATCCTGCACTACGCAGGGGAATTGTCAGACAGCCCTGACCAGTATTCACACTGGCATTATTCGATGTTGCAAGGAGACGATAGTTGGTAATGCTTTCATAACAATTAGATGTAAGTGAAACCGTATCCAGTGATTTGGTAGCATTTTTTGGCGACAGTTTGACAACTGTTGCGGACGATGATGATGCCGCTGCTGCCGCTGCTTGAAGTGATTCATAACAGTGCGCACCCTTGATGGTGTCATAGATGTTCTCATCATCCGCATAATAATGATGATCATCGTTGTCATCAATAAGTGGGTAATGCACTTGCGGTTGGGGTAGCGTTGAGGGAAATGTCATAATTTCTGCTGAACGCTTTGTTAATGGTGTGGGTGGCAACTTCTTACATGTTAATGGTGATTTGGGCAGTATACGTTTTGGTTCAGGTAAAGCTGGCAGCTCATCGTTGGTATTCCGCACGAGCGTTGCTCCGTATGTAGTGGGTGATGGAAGTGTTGGAGTTACTGGCAGCTTTTCATCTGGTGGTGGCTCACAAATTTCATAGCCATCGTAATACTGTTGTTGTTGTGTGGAAATTTGGGAGACTAACACAAGTGGTGGTGGTGGTAGTGGTGGAGCTTCACAAGAACCAGCAATTGACTCGTAACCATCAAGTAATGCGTTAGCTTCTGCAGTTTTTAGCTCTTCTACAGTTTGGTAGATATCATCAGTCATATTTGATATGCTGTCATGTGCTTCCTCTTTTATCTGCTCGCTTTTGCAGCGTTTAAAAATGAAAGATTCTTGTGGATTCAAGATTTCAGTCTTTGGTTTCTCTGCTGTAGGAGTTATGGGCTCATACATGGGCTCATCTGTTGGAAATTGTTCACACTCCTGTTGTAATGTTTTCTTATTTTCTTTTGTGACTTCTCTATAGGTACTTTCAGGACTAAGTTGTGTCTGTGACATGTTTGGTATTTCAATTACACGTATAGAATGCCTATTGCTTTCAGTCAACACCAAATCCTGCTCCTTCAGTAACTCCTTCAGTAACTGCTCACTTTCGATGTTATTGATCAGTGCTACGTTGACTGCTTGTGCCACTAGTGTTGGCGTCTCGACGGACGTTTGCTTCATAGTGGCTTGATAAACAAACGAGGTATTGGGCAACAAACGCTGTTCGAATTCATCATTCGCACACAGGACAATTGAGGTCTTGGTCTCTTTTGTTGCTGTTGCCTCATCTGCGAGACCCTTAAGCTTCTGATCGATTACCTCTAAAGCATCTAAGATTTTTGCATCGGAATTTACCGTTGCAGTTTCTACATTGTCCAGTCGCTTGGAAGTTTCTTCTGTTGCGTTGTTGCTTTTCTTCTCGCTTGATCTACTGCTGGTTGCGCTGTTGACCGTTGACTTTTTATTCTGTCCACTGCTAAACGGTGAACGAAAACGGAATTTCTCATAGATTTTAGCATATCGATGTTTGCGTTGTTGAAGTTTTTCTTCGTTGGCCACGGCATCATCGAGTTCTTCTTGTGAGCTGGTTGGGTTGACAATTTTTTGCTTCGTTGCCGTTAACTTAACTTCAAAGTTGTCATTAGCGCTGCTTGCCGTGGGAAATGTTGGCAAAATTAAGATTTCTTTGTTTTGTTCAGCTTGCGGTTGTTGTTGGTCTAAATTGCTTGCGACTGCTTCTTGGCCCTCAGGTGGCAATCGTAGAAACTGTTGCTGCTGTTGTTGTTCTACTGCTACGTCATTTAATATCTTATCAGCAGTAACTTTGTTTATTTGCGTTGTTTCTACTGCGTTGGTTAAGCGTTTTGTTTCCGCTTGATTGACGGTGTTTGTTTTATTATCTTGTTCTACGTTGTTGTCATTATGGTTGGAGTTATTTTTGTGCTCATCTTGCATGTCGTATTCGAACGTGCTCTCTTTTTTATGTGTATTTGACACGTTTGTTAGCTCATCACCTCCGATAGCAGCAGCGACAATTGATTTTTCAACGTTTTCCGATGGTGTCTTTATTAATGTCTCTTCTTTTACCACCTCCAGAAGTTTAGTTGGCGTTTTATTGAGTTCCAGCTTTAGTTCTAATTTATTGCTGCTATTTGCAAGGCTTCCATGACGTATATTAAGTGCACACTGTCCTGCCACAGTCTGATTTTTGTTATTAACCAATTCTTCTCGTTTTCGCAGCACCTGCAGACTTTTAGCTGGAAGTTGCGGTTTCTCTTCTGTTCCACTCTCAAACTTTTTTATCGTCTTACGCACACTTGAGGAGTTCATAGATTTTTGCGTACCACCCCCTTTGCTTGTCTCAACAACTTTATAAACATGGCCACCGCGTGTCAGTAGCACTCCATTCTTACGCTTTACTTCTTGCAAAAGTTTCTTATCCTTTTGTATGATTTCATTGAATTGTTGCGTCAATTTGGCCACTATGCTGCCGGTAGCAACTCCACCGGCAGCACCATCACCCTGTTGTTGCGATTTATTGGCATGCAACATTTTTCGATGAGGATGATAGGTTTTGGCATGTGTCTTGAAACTGTACTTTCGCGCAGATGCCGGATGCTTGCGCAAACGCGTTGTCGACGACCCGCCCGGACTTCCCGATTCGATCGTACCGCCGGAACTACTCGAGATGGAATTAATGCTACTGCGTTTTGAATTTGAACCACTTGCCGTTGTCGTTGTGTCATTTGTTGTTTTGCGCAGCGTATTTGTCGCGAAACTGCGGGCGCACTGCGGCGAATTCGTTGCCGTAAGCGTAGAATCTTCAGCAGTATCGGTATTTTCACTACTGCTATTGTTGTTTCTGTGTAGTGCGGGAGTGGCGTTATCATTGTGTTTGCTGCTGTTATCAGTTGGTATTTTTGTTGCTTTCACGTCTTTGTTTTCGTTATTCGTTGTTGTTGCTGTTGGCAGCACCAACATTCCCTTTCCGCCATCCCTTGCTTGCAAATCACGTTTGGCAGTCATAGCAATTTCGTCGCGACGTAGCCAATGTATACGCTCACCTTTAGCGCTTGCTTTGACGGCTGGAAAATGCGGCGCGATCTCGGTTGCACTTTCGCTAACGATACCCGCGCTAAGGCGTTTCGAAAGCGTCTTCGCTTTGATTTTTGTATCGCGTGTTATATGTTTTGATGCCTGCTCGGCTGTTTTGTACTTGTAAAAGTTGTCCTTCTCACAATGCAGTCGAAAATCAATATCGTTCGTACTGTCCGCTTCGATTTCGAATTTCGTACAGTCGTGCAGGCTAAGCGCTCGCTTTGTCGCGTGATATTGCCGCCGTTTGGCAGCACTGTCAGTGATGTCTTCTTCGTTTTCGTCGTCTAACGTGCGGTTGTTTTCCGTTTCGTCGCACAAATTCGCTGGCGCACTTACCAAACAACTCACGGATTTTGTTAATTTCTTTGTCTTAGCGTTGCCAATTGATTTGGCTTCACAGTTGGCACTGCTTATACGTTTATTCCACAGGTGTCGCAGTGTTTGCACACCACGAAATTCGCGATAGCTATTCACGAGTGAGGTATCCGCAGATTTGGTACGCACAGCTATAACGCCCTCGCAGTTGCATGCGTCCACAGTGTTGACGTCGCTATAAATTTGACTTTGGTTTGGATTGTTGGCAACACTGTCGAAAGATTTGGTTGCACTTTTGAGCCAACTCAGTATGGATTTACTTTTAGTTGGTGTGGAATTTTGATTAGTGATTAGTTTTGTTGTTGTTGTTGTATATAAATTACAATGTTTTTCCTCAGCAACAGCAATTGCTGATATTGGCAACGCTGCAAATGCAGTTGTACCTGTTGTTTTGTCCTTCATGTTGTTTAACATTTTTGTTGCTTCGCATATAAATCTGCTTATTTGTTAACTGCTCACGTTTTAATTTGTCGCTGTCATTTGGCTGGTGATCGCAAATCTTTTGGTGTTTGTTGTTGACCAGCACACCTGTGGCCGAGGTGCCACAAATTATTGAAGACGTTTGTGGTATCCTGAAATGTGAAAGAGAAAGTCAACATCAGTTACAGATCTTAAATGCTTAATTAATGGTTCTATGTAATTTGATAACAATCTCGTCATTATTAATGGAAATAAAAAATTTTGAGCTAGGGACGAATTGAAAACCAAATAACGACCACATTATTTCTTTATAATTTGAGCGATTATCTTTTTGGAAATAATGCCCACAATTTATTTATATGAAAGACCCTTTCCATCTCAAATTTTTCGAAATTTTCAGTTGGGTCCTCAGATTTTTATCAAAATTTACAAAGCTGTTCAAAGTGCTCAGTATAGGGACCTTTCATTATTAGTTTTGCGTAAAGTTTTTTTTTTTTTGCAAGCTATGATGCAATTTTTTTTCTGAGTCCCGCCATTTTTTCAAAAATAATTAATTTTTAATTTTTGTTTCCAGATTTTTGTAGCATTTTAAATGTTATTTTGATTTCCATTTTTAAATTTTGAAAATTTTCAAAATGGCGGCCATTTTTTGAAAAATCTTAAAAGCTGATTTTCTAAAAACTAAATTTTAATCATAAAAATTACTTTCCTCTGAAGACTTTGAACTTTAGCGCTACGATGACTTCTACAGAATTTATGAAATTTTTAACGTTCCAATTCTCAAAATTTTTGTTATTATTTTTTATATAAGGCATAGCCCAATCATCCATTGTGGGTTGGTCCATTATAGTTTTTTTTTTGAATTTTTCACGGTATCTTAGGTCAAAGGGCTAAAGTTTTCAAAGACTTTAAAGTCTGAAGGGGACGGTAAGGACGTGAAATGGTTTTTTAAATTTTCATTAAAAAAAAAGTTCAAAAAAGGTTCTTCAAAAAATATACAAAATTCGATAGCAATTATTTGCAATAATTTTTCATCCTGGAATAGTTTTCGTACTTTTGATAATATACAATAAGCACAAATGTTTCAGTGTTATTGTCATTTCTTCAAATGCGTTTGATTTTCATAATTTGGCAACGTTGTTTACTTATGTCAAAGTGATGCCAAAGAGCGCCAAATTTTTATTTTGCGGACGAAGTTTCAATATGGACAAGTTTTTATTTTAAGTCGCAAAAGATAATTTAGTTAATACCTATAACACATGTTTTTATTATATAATTTTAGTTTTATGTCGAAATAGGTGAAGTTTGCACTGAAATGCATACTATCGATAACTATGGTCGCGACCATCGCTAGTTTGCGAGCTCTGTCTAACTCTAAATGAATCTACGTAATTTAAAAATTTAATGAGCGTCAATAATTTAAAACACAATAGTTTTTACAAAAAACTGATTTTTCTTACAGTATAATATAATAAAAAAGTACATTGTATGAAAAATAATAAATTTGAACCATTGATAATAATAACTAGTATAGGCTGACCATTTTTGTAATCGTCCAATGCGGGACGGAGAAAATTTATTTTTTTACTCTTATAAAAAAAAATTAAACAAATGATTTACAGTGTATTCAAAAAATTTATTTTGTTTTTTTTTTATTTCTTTATTTTTGTTTTTCCACCTGGTTTTTTATTTATTGATTGTTTCCTAAGTGGTTCATTGATTGCGAATTGCCTAAATGAATAAAAAATAGGATAAAAATTTTGTAAAAATTTAAAAGATGTTCTTCAAACTAATATCAGAAACAGGCGTTGGAGCTTACCTTTTCTCTTAGTTATACTTATCCAAAGTGTGAATTTTTTTTAAAAATGCGTCATTATTTTCGATTTCTGATTTGAAATCTTCGCAGGTTTTGGACTCAGAATTATTTTTTGTTATAATCATTGCTTTTATTGTCTCTATGCTCAATTGCGATTTATCTGATGTCCATAAATTATTTATTATTGAAAATATTCTCTCCGTAGCAGCATTTGTCCCTGGCAGGCAGAGAGCAAGTTCGACAATTTTTTTCAAAGCATGAAAAGGAACATTATTGTCCATAAAGTGCTTGAAAACTTCAACCCACTTCTTATCAATTTCAAAATCATTACTGTTCCAGTATTGAATTTTATCATATGTTACATAACGCTTTAAATATGAAATTTCATCAAACAGCTCATTTTCCAGTGCTTTCTCATTTTCTGTTAAATGTTTATTTGCAAATTCCACTGTATTTTCTATATCTGACCAAACTATTTCATGTTTTAATTGAATCCACTTCAAATGTTTTATTCCATCAAATTGCTTTCCCCATAATTCTAAGTACGAAGAACAGTTTAAATAAAATTTTTTGACTTGTTCAACAAAATCCGTTTTATTAAAATTTTGATTGGAAACTAAATTGTTTAAAAAGTTTTTTAAAGTTGGCGGAATGAAGGCACAAGCAGCTCTCTCTTTATTTTTAAATATGAGTTCATCAATTTCCTCTGATATTTCAATAATAGTTTTATTTTCTCCCTCAATTCTTTTTACGGCATTATAGAACACTGATGACTGATTGTGAATGAAATAAAGCCAAAGCTCCGACTGCTCATTTAAAAAAAAGTTTGTCAGAATTGTTGGACTTTTTTCGTTCGAAAGAAAATATGATTTTAATGGAGCAAATAAAAGCAGCACTCTTTCAACTGCAGGCATTAAGGCTAGCCATCTTGTTTTAGAAGTAGCAAGTAATCGCTTATAATTTACTTCTGCTTCAATACAAAATTTCTTCAGTGTTTCCACACGAACTGTGTATATATGAAAATGGCCATAGATTTTGACGATTATACCTTCAATGTCTATAGGTAGTAAGTCCGCTGCTGTTTGAATTGCATTATGGAGTATGTGTGCAGCGCAACCTACTCCAATTATTGGACGATTTAGCTCAGCAGTTAGGCGTGAAAAAACATTGTTACTTCCTTTGCGGTGCACGCCCCCAAAATTAGAATTCGTGTTGTCTGCACAATATGCCACCAATTTATTTTTTAAGTGGTTGTTATTTAAAATATCCATTATAGAATCTGAAATTTTTTCTGATGTTTCTCCAGGCAAAGAAACTAAGTCTAATATTTTTGTCTTAACACCTGATTTACAATCAAAGTACCTTATTACAGTAGGAAATAGTTTTATATCTTTATGATTTGAAGCATCTGAATAAATAGTTACGAATCTTATATCTTCTAATGTAGTTTGCAGTAAAGACAACAAGTGGGGAGTGATTACACTTTTTACTATGGCTTCAGTTTTTGTCCGGGCGCAACTAAATTTCTTCTCAAATAAATATTTAATTAGTTTCGAAGTACAATCCATTGATCTGAATGAATGGTTGTGAAAAACTGTATGGAATGAAAACATAGCTTCCATTAGTGCAAGCTTTCGTTCTTTTTCACAAAATACTTCATTACGAAAATATTGCGTCACTGTACTGGAACTTGATGCTGCTTGGTTTGCTTTTTTATGTTTTTCAGCTTGAATGTGTCTATTTATGTCACCTATGCCACTATGTTTGATTGAAAATTCGGAATTGCATTGAGTGCAGAATACATTTGTTTCAATCTTCGCTCTTTTAATAAAAGGAAATTGGTTCTTCAAATCTTCATTAAACTTGCAGAACCTTTTTGGAAGTGCCATCGCTAAAATATAAACATATGTACATTAATAGTTTGATCAAATTTTAGGTCACGATATTTTGTACTTGCATTGTATTGTATTTCAAAAAATATGTATTTTCACTTTATTGACGTTACTTACGACCACTCGCTGCAGTTTCAATAATAAATTATTTTAATAATGAATGAAAGTCTTTTCTAGTAATTTTTTACTTATACTTGAGGCAATTGTCGAAGTCATTCAAATGTCAAAATTTTCGCTTTTTGCTTTGATCGTTCATTTAGAAGGGAATATAAATAAAAAAAGAAAGCATCACTTGTTACTCAATTCACTAGTACTTATGCATGAGCTGCGGACAGAGAGGGACAAATGCTAAGTTTATTATAAAAATTAAAGTAGAAAGGAGTACAATAATGCAGGTGTTGCCAGTTATTTTTTATTGCGAAAAGTGTTCAATGGATAACACGAACTACCATTAATAAGAATTTCATTTGATTTTGCACGATTTTATTGAAATTCAAATTTGGTTTGCAACATTCCTAATAAAAGATTCATATTATAAAAAATATCTAGACAATGAGCGTCCATCTTAAATGAGGGACATTTCCGGGACATACATAAAAATGCGGGACATTTGCGGGACATTTCTGAATGCGGGACGAGAGGGAAAAATGCGGGACTGTCCCGCAAAATGCGGGACGGTTGGTCACCCTAAACTAGTAGCAGTATTTTGAAAATTTCGCTTGTACGGGTGATGCCACGCCTTCTTGATTGAATTCACTAAGTTTTTGCTTAGAATTTGCACAAAATATGCACTGATCATTATCCTATGCACAGCGAGCCTTAACCAAAATAAAGTTTTATATCAACCACGTCAAATTCGGCGTATGCAGGATTATTCTACTTAAAAACACTAATTAATAACTGCAAATAAAAGTTTCGTACCTGATCGTCTGAAGAAGATATTGCATTTTTACTAATTTCTTTTCTTTGAGTGCATTTATTTTCATATCGTTTTAAGTTTTAAGAAAAAGATAAAAAACTGAGTATGCACAAAATTTTCTGTATGTTTTTAAATTTAAAAACTGCAAAACAAAAAATCGTGACTGATTCCATTCAGGAGATATTGAATTTTAAACTATTTTTTATGCTTTTTTTAAAAAACCCGGTTTTTTCGTATTTAAGACAAACACAAACAAAAACCAGATATACTAATAGTCACTCCAGATGTGATTTTTGATGCTTAGTCCGAATCCGGTCTTAGAATTGTTATATTACATCTCGGTTTTAAGATATCCTCACATAAAAGTTTAAAAAACACAATTTTTTCCTATTTTTGAAGTTATATAACAAGACAAGGTCATTTTAAGCTGAAAAATTTGGTATGACAACTAATAGCCCTAGTTTTTTTCTTCAAAACACAATTAAATTGATATCGAAATCTTTTTTTTTTGTCGGAGATATCTTAACCTAAAATGCTAAAAAAGTGCAAAAACATGATTTTTGGCTATATTGGATGTCATATGCAGGACGCACAAAATTTTTCTGTGAATTTCTATCACCGAAATCATTTGGTACTCTTTTTGGCTTCAAATTGAGCTATCAAATGGGTATTTCTAATATTTCTCTGCAAAGTTATGATCATTTTAAAATCACATCATGAAACTCAAAGTGAAAAATCTCGGTTTTTGGCTATATTTGAGGTTGTATACATTACGGACGAAATTCGTCTGCCTTTTTTTACTGACTGGATCATATAATACCATTCTTTATCTCCAAAATGAGGTAAAAAGTAGTGTCCTATGATTATTTTCAACAAAGTTATGACTATTTTAAGATTCCATGCTGCAGCAATATAATAAATACTCGTGAGTGACACCCCTGTGAGTTTTGCACTCCATAATGTAATTTTGAAATGGTCATAACTTTGTAGAAAATAATCATAGAACACCACTTTATAGCTCATTTTGGAGATTAAAAATGGTACTACATGATCCGGTCTGTAAAAAAAGGCAGACGAATTTCGTCCGTACTGTATACAACCTCAAATATATCCAAAAACCGAGATTTTTTACTATGAGTTTCAAGATGTGATTTTAAAATGATCATAACTTTGCAGAGAATTATTAGAAATACCCATTTGATAGCTCAATTTGAAGCCAAAAAGAGTACCAAATGATTTCGGTGATAGAAATTCACAGAAAAATTTTGTGCGTCCTGCATATGACATCCAATATAGCCAAAAATCATGTTTTTGCACTTTTTTAGCCTTTTAGGTTAAGATATCTCCGACAAAAAAAAAGATTTCGATATCAATTTAATTGTGTTTTGAAGAAAAAAACTAGGGCTATTAGTTGTCATACCAGATTTTTCAGCTTAAAATGACCTTGTCTTGTTATATAACTTCAAAAATAGGAAAAAATTGTGTTTTTTAAACTTTTATGTGAGGATATCTCAAAACCGAGATGTAATATAACAATTCTAAGACCGGATTCGGACTAAGCATCAAAAATCACATCTGGAGTGACTATTAGTATATCTGGTTTTTGTTTGTGTTTGTCTTAAATACGAAAAAACCGGGTTTTTTAAAAAAAGCATAAAAAATTGTTTAAAATTCAATATCTCCTGAATGGAATCAGTCACGATTTTTTGGTTTGCAGTTTTTAAATTTAAAAACATACAGAAAATTTTGTGCATACTCAGTTTTTTATCTTTTTCTTAAAACTTAAAACGATATGAAAATAAATGCACTCAAAGAAAAAAAAATAGTAAAAATGCAATATCTTCTTCAGACGATCAGGTACGAAACTTTTATTTGCAGTTATTAATTAGTGTTTTTAAGTAGAATAATCCTGCATACGCCGAATTTGACGTGGTTGATATAAAACTTTATTTTGGTTAAGGCTCGCTGTGTATGCTTTGAGTACAGCCTTTTGAAATTTTTGCTTATATGGGAGGTGACACGCGCTCTTGTCCGAGTTCATCTAGTTTTAGTTAAGGGCTTGCAAATAATGTTTTTAGTGTTTGGTTGAAATTTGGTTGGGTAATCATAAAAAACGCTTCCAGTACAACTTTTTGAAACTTTTGCTTATATGGGAGGTGCCACGCCCTCTAGTCATAATTCGCCTAGTTTTTTATCAGAGCCTGGTTTTACTGTTTATAGTGTTTTAGTGAAATTTGGATGGATTATCTCAAATAACGGTTTCAGTTTAGCATTTTGAACCTTTTGCTTATATGGGATGTGCCACGCCCTCTAGTCCCAATATGCCTAGTTTTTGTTCAGAGCTAGTATTTACTATCCATAATAATTATGTGTATTTTGCTTGCGTTATCGCAAATAATGCTCTTAAACATATGCTCTTTTGAACATATTCTTTGCCAGGGCAGTAGGCCTGTCCGTTGACAGAGTTCGCTCATATTCAATCCCTCGAGCTAACTTTGACGACGAAGGCAGAGTACCAAATTTCATTGAATTATCTTGCTCAGTTTTCCCCAAAAAATGTATTTCCACACACACCCAGCCAGACGGACATGGCTATATCGACTAAGAAGGTGACGCTGATCAAGAATATATATACTTTTCCATACCTACCACGCCTCCTTCTCTGTGTTACAAACAAAATTACAAAGCGAATATATCCTGGGTGTAGGGTATAAAAATTAACAAATAACGTATGTATTTACAATAAAGTGTTTTTATTATTTATGTTAAAGCCAACATGACACTTCAATTTTTGTTTTCATTGACAATATCTTAAATAAAAAATCGTGTAACAAATTTTTTAAAGAAAAGTATGACAGTACACCATTGTTAACATCGTATGCACGAGCATGTTAACATATTTAGCATATATGTTTTTATGGCACTTTATAGCATTTTTTTAAAATGAAAAAGAAAAAGAACATATTTATGTATTTTCAATAAGTTCTAAGTTAGTTGAAATTTTTTTTATACATTTTTAAGAAATTTATTCGACATTTTTTATACAAATTAAAAAAACTTTTTGGCTACAGGTCAGCACCCTAAAATGGTCATACACGTAATAAATACGGCACAAAATTTGGTAAACAGAGCACTAACAATTAGCGATTAAGTATTTCATAAGGAAAAGCGTGAAAAATTAAAATAAATATTAGAAAAGAACCTAAAAATTGCAACAAGATTAAAAACAAAGTTTGACAATTTTACAACAATACAAAATCTTCAAACTTGCCAAATCCAATTTAATAAACAAAATTCCTTGTGATGGTACTGCAAAAAACAAATTAAGGACAAGACTCTCGGGACACCGTTCAGACCAAAAAAAAAAAAAAAAAAAAACTGGACAAGCTCATAAAACAGCGCTTTCAGCCCGCTGTGCTGAATATGGACACTACCCCAATTATGACGCTGTGGGGAACTTACAAGAAGAGCGACATTATGAAAAAAAGATTTATATCAGAGATGCGTGACAGAGAAGAGTGACATGGAAAATTGTGCTCATATACATATATGGGTGATTCTCAGATAACTGTACTTTTTGTGTCCTCTGGAGATTTCACCTATACAGTAGGCTTTTTTTTCACAAAAAATTACGCTATAAGTTAGAAACTATGTTTTTCTAATAGAGCGGATCAATTTTACCACCAAATAATTATTGGTCTATTGTGAAAGTTTGCAAATATACCCCAAATGTCACAAACGTGGCATGTCCTACCCCTACTTTTTATACACAAAACGATGAAAAACGACCAAAAAACGGAAATAGAACAGAAAACAAGTTACTACACATATTAAGTAAATACTTAAGGCTACAATATTCTGAGCTCATCTGCAGTTTTTAACAATTTTTAGAGGGCACAATTTCGAATTAAAAACTGTCCCCTAGTTTTGAAAAAAAAAATTCTTAAAAGTATTATGCTACTACTGCATGGTACCACTGTTTCAGTCAATAGATTGCAATACATATGCATTAATTCTGATCACTATCCATCACCCAAACGTCATCATGTCCGAACGCGTCCAAAAAGAAATCTGTTTGCGTTTTATAGGGCATTTTATAAACAAAAACAGTTTTTTCTAAAAATTTTGGTCACAAACGTGGCACTCGGCACTCCCAGGTAGGACATTTTATTTTATGCATGAAACAATTTTTTTGTAGGATTTGCAGACATGACCCCAAATTCTTTCAGAAAAATCTTGAACTCAAAGGCGTGCTTTACAATGAGCGATAAACTACAAAAATGTCACAAACGTGGCGCATCAAAAATGTCACAAACGTGGCACTTTTTATCAGTCTGCAAAAAAACATATTTCATATAAAGTTTGAGTATACAGATGTTTAGTTGAAGGCTATTAATTATGTTTTTAATACAAAAATTTTTCTACACCATCAGAATCCTGAGTTATCCTTGCCCAAAAGTGAAAAAATCACTGTTTTGACATCTACTTAAAGCTATAGAACAAAAACAACAAGAAGTAAAATAAATTTTTGTCAATGGATTCAGACAGCCAAATTTATTGTCAACAAGACGTAATTTACCGTTTTTCAATTGGATTCTTAGCTTCCGAGTTATAAGCGTTTAAATTAAGGACATCTTTCGATAACATACAAAGGATTTTTCGAGACCGAAAAGTTACAAAAAATCAAGTTTTATTATTTTTATCAATAACATATTTAATTACAAAAATTTCGTGACTTTGCAGACCATAATCGCATGAAAAATGACAGCTCTATTCTAGATTTAGTGACTAAGCCTACTAAACTACTACTTTGAAAATTCACAGAATCAAAATTTCAGCTGTTCATTCACTAAATCTACAATAGAGCCTTATTTTTTCATCCGATTTTAGTCTGCAAGGGCTTAAAATTTTCGTGATAAAATATATTTCTGGTAAAAATAATAAAACTTACCATTTTTGTTAATTTTTCGGTCCTTTGTGTGTTATTGAGAGGTATCCTTTTTTTAAAGGCTTATAACTCGGAAACTGGGAATCCAATTGAAAAACGGTAAATTTTGTCTTGTTGATAATAAATTCGGCTGTCTGAATCCATTGACAGGAATTAATTTTACTTATTGCTGTTTTAGTTAAGTAGATGTCAAAACTGTGATTTTTTCACTTTTGAGCAAGGATAACTAAGGATACTGATGTAATAGAAAAAAATCAAGATCAGATTCGTAATTAGGAGATCCTAATCCATCATAAACGGCTATTAAAACAGAGGACAGGGATCCATAGTTGATCTTTAGGGCCGTAGGGTATAAAAAAAATGGACCACCGGAGACATGACACTGTTGCAAAATTAGTCTTGAAGTGTAAATTTGTCATTATATGCAATATATCTCTCATCAGAACGCTTCAAAACCATCATTTTTCCATACTGTGGCTAAAATGTCACAAACGTGGCAATTTGGTCACAAACGTGGCAGGAAAATTTCTTAATTTCGACCTCAAAGCCGTAAATTCACACTTGTTGTTGATCTACTTAAAAGGTGAGTTTTAAGAGTGTGTTTACACAAGATAGCATGAAGAAACTTGCAAAAATCCAAAAAAATTATCTGCCAATTTTACAACTCGAAAAAGCACAGTTATCTAAGAATCACCCATATAGGAATTAAGTTGGTAATAAGGTTAGTTCAAGTTTAGTTTTTATACACTTTGAATGTAAATTTTTTTGTTAATTGATGTTTTTCAATTTTATTTATTTTTGTGTAATTTTTATTATTTTATTTATTTAATATCATCTGCCGGGTCAAAACCCTTACAGATTACAAATCTTAAATACAAATACTTAGGAACTAGTGGTACATGAGATCTTAAACTTAACTATATCAGCAAGCTCTTTCTAAAAAATATTTCTATTTACACTAAAATCTAATTGATTTGCAATTGTATTACAATTAGAAAGGCACTTAGAGATAGGCTTATTAAGGCCATAATTTGTTCTATGGAAAGACGTGTAGAATACATTTAACTCTCTAAGATTTCGAACTGGAACATTAAATGTAATTAGTGCCAAAAAGTCAGGAGAATTTATCCTGCTATCAATTATATCCTTAATGAACATTACGTTGTTAAAAACTTTTCTGTCAGCCAAGCTACAAAGATTCAGTAGACGGCACCTCACCCAATAGGAGGGCATGTCCTGCCATGAATAAAGTCGTCGTAAAGCATACCTGGAAAAGCGTTTCTGAATATTTTCAATACGATTAATTGACGCGTTGTAATAAGGATCCCATATCACGCTTGCATATTAACCCGAATCCTCCTGGATTTTTTTTTTTAATTTTTGAAATAAAAACTTTAATTAATATAATTTCTAGGATGATTAAGCACTTATTTTTTGATTTTCGATATTATCCTTCGCCTCGGATCATCAGGATATGTCAGTGATCATATGATCACGCTAGGAGCTACGGGGTACTGGTTTTTTTTCTTACTAAATTTTAGTAAAAACACAAAGTTGGTGTGTTCATATGATCACGCTAGGAGGATTCGGGTTAATAAAGATATTGAAAAGTAAAGGACCTAAGCGGCTACCTTGAGGAACACCCGAATTAACAAATATAGATCTTGAATAATGTTCACCAATCTTAACCATTAGTGTTCTACCCGTTAGATAAGATTCAATCCATTTCAAAAGCTGTGAATGTATACCCATTTTTTCAAGCTTCAATAGTAAAATATGATGGTCCACACTATCAAACGCTTTTTTAAAATCGGTGTACAGAACATCTACCTGTGAACCGCCTTCGATTACATTTAAGCAATAATTTGAAAAATCGCAAGATTAGTTGTAGTGGATCTACCACTAAAGAAACCATGTTGTTGAGTTGCAATATAATTTTTCATCTCGGAGAATAAAAGCCTATTCACAAGTTTATCTAGAATTTTAGGAATAATTGAAAATTTCACAATACCTCTGTAATTTTCAATTTTCATGTTAGTTTACCGTGTTAATTTGTGTTTATATCTTAGTCACCCCCTGAAGATGAGCACGAATCTTCCTCGAAATATTGCTAATTATCTTTAAAAGATTTCAGGAAATGAAAAAAAAAAAAAAAAAACTGATTATTTTATAAAGAAGTATAATAGTTATAAAATTTATTTTTGAGTTACATTTTAGAGCGACAAACAAATTTTCAGCTGGTACTCTTGGCGTGTTTTGCATCATATAGCAATCCACGCCAAGTTTACCAGTTCAAAATTTGTTTTTCTCCGATTTCGCTCAAATTTGACAATATGGTAGATCCGGTGTGCAAGAACAACAATCCGGGAGGATTTAGTCCCAGTACCATTTGTTGTTAAAATACAGGGTGTTGAAGTTGGCGTTTTTAGTCATTTTCATGAAAAGGGTGTTTTTCAAAAATTTATAGCTTACACTGAAGTTTTTTAAGTGATAAATCTAAGTAACTGGTCCCATTCATTTGGAAGTGTTCTTTTTATAAAAAAATATTTCTTGGTGAAAAAAATTTTTGTACAGTTAAAAATACTTTCGAATTTTTTTTTAAAAAACCCCCTTAGATTTTTTTTAAAAGTGCTTTAAATTAAAGCATAATAAATTTTGGCCCTATGCTTCTTCTAGAAGTTAAAAGAGAATGTTTTTGGCTTTTGAACGCCCGCGGCAGGCAAAATTCTTTGTTTACTCAAAAGGAAGGCATCTTACGATAAAAGTGTACCAAGCATAAAATGTTTAGAATCGTCCAAGAAATACATGTGAAGTTTTTGGGAGTTTTTTGGAAAGTTAAAAAAAAATTTTTTTTTTTCTAAAGAATTTTTGAAAAAATTGTTAAAAAAAAAATTTTCAAATATTATTCTAATAAAAAAATTTTAAAATTCCAAAAAAATTCACACGTGTTTCTTGAACGATTCTAAGCATTTTATGCCTTGGACACTTTTACGTAAGATGCTCTCCTCTCGAGTAAAAAAAGATTTTTGCCTGTCACGGGCGTTCAAAACCCAAAAACTCCCATGTAGCGTCTGAATCCCATCTTGAGTCATACATCTTCTTAAAGCTTATAAATAATGCTTTAATTTGAAGCACTTTAAAAAAAATCTAAGGGGGGTTTTTTAAAAAAAATTCAAAAGAATTTTTAAGTGTAAAAAATTTTGGTGAAAACAAATTTTTTTCACCAAGAAATATTTTTTGATAAAAAGAACACTTCAAAATGAATGGGACCAGCAAGATTTATCAATTTACAAACTTTAGTGTAAGCTATAATTTTTTGAAAAAACACCCTTTTCATGAAAATGACTAGAAACGCCAACTTCAACACCATGTATTTTAACAACAAATGGTACTAGGACCAAATCCTCCCGGATTGTTGTTCTTGCACACCGGATCTACCATATTGCCAAATTTGAGCGATATCGGAGAAAAAAAAATTTCGAACTGGTAAAGTTGGCGTGGATTGCTTCATATATACTCACATAATCAAAAATTGTCACACTGTAAAATTTTGAATTTTGTAAAATTAATATCGCAAATAAAAATTGTGTGCAATAATAGCTTTACACAATTTTTGGCGAACGTACGCTTTATAATTTATAATAGAGAGCGTTAAAAATATGTCTTTCAAAATTACATAACAATAAATAAAACTAAGTAGTGCGATTTTTTTATTATTCTTTAGATGTACGCGTACTCGAAAAGTAAATAAAACATAGGTATAAGAGAGACAATTTGAAAAAGTTTTTGATGTAACAAAAAAAAAAAAAAAAAAAAAAAAAAAATACAAAACACGTTAAGAAAAATCAGGTAAGAAAAACACTAAACTTAAGCCGCTTAACACGTGCAAAAAAGAAGCGCACAAAATGTTAAAAATACGATTATTTTTATTTCTTTAATTGAAATAAATATTTCACTGAAAAATCAATAAATTTGTGTTATTACCCATTGCTTGGATTAAATGTTAGATAATTGTGTTATAGTGACATTTCAAACACTAAAACACAAATAAGCAACCAACGTCTGTTTCATTTTTATAAAAAGAAGAATAAAAAATTCAAATTTACTCTTTTAATTTATTGTTTTATATAAAACGTCAATATCAAAACCCACAAGGTTCTTGAACAAAACATTCTTCAACTGAAAACGTGCTTTAGTAAATTCATGCATGTGTTTATTTTGCTGATATTATTACAGTCAAACCACGATAATGTACTAACGTTTAGCAAAATTACTAAGTTATGTTCCTATGTATCTTCTACACATGTTATTTGATACTACAATCAAAATTCATTAACATTAAAAAACTTTAGAATATGAATTAATCAATGCTGTATTAATTAATATTTGTTTAATTTAAGCACTCGCATTCAAACATATATCTACATAAATGTTAAATACAGCGACACACCTGCCATTCAACCAAATCATATAATTTGTCAGTCAATTATTGAGCAACCAAGGCCATTCGTTTAGATTATTTGGGCCTGAATCTTTAGAATTTTAACTAAAATTGGATTGCTTTAGAAATTCGAATGAATCACGTACCATTTTAAGATTTGCGTTTTCTTATGGAAAATCTTTTGTGCAATTTAATTTAAAATAAATATTCATGCGCTTCGACTTGATAAGAATAATGCAACTTGTGTAAGGGGGTTGTACTGCTAAAAATTTATACAGGGTGTATTGCATAAGGATACAAAGCTTCTGGGAGGTGATAGAGGAGGCCTAGACTAACAAAAAATTGCACCTGGAGAGGGGTCTAAAATGAACCCCTGAGGAGCTATAGGGTTAAAACTGATTTTCTGACTTGTTTCAGAAAAACATTTTTCTTGGATCACCCTAACATTTTAGAGAAAATATTTCCATGGCCAAGTTTTAGCTAATTGTACGAGCTTTCAGATAGTGTATATGGTTTGTATGTATGTATTCTCCTTTAACTCCTAGGAGGAGCATAGGGCCAATATGAAATCTCTCCATTTGTCACGTTCCTTTGCGATGACTTTGATCTCTTGCCACGATTTTCCCGATTCTTGAATATGTATGTATATGGTTTATAGGGTTTAAAAGGATTTCGCAAAGTTCTGGACTTTTAAAGTTGATATTTTAATTTTTTTCCCCATTTTTTGACATTGGCGGCCATTTTGGTATGAAAAAGATTGTATTAACACATCCTCTTATACTTTTTTTGAAATCCTCGTTCCATTTGCTTTAATTAAGTAGCACTTTTGCCTTATCAGTTTGTTAGTTTGAGGTCAGAAAAAAATACTTTTCAAGAACGATCCATTTCAAAGCTCCTCTAAATAAAAGGCAGTGCGAGAAGCGCGCACATTATAAGCAGCGCACTGTGGGAAACACTTAAAAAATAAAGTTTTGGGTATGCTATTCAATTGTGAATACTTGCAAGAGAAAATCCTCATACTTAGTTTTTTCTTAAAGTTTTTATCCTTTAGTTACACCAGTGTCAAAGTTTATACTTCCGAAAAAATAAAAATTTTGTTGTTCTCGCTCAAAAAATTCGCATGTATTTAAAAGTGAATATTCCCGATCAAAAAACTTGTCAAGTTCTTGTCATTGTATCAGAAATGTATATCAAAATGATATCAAAAATTTGTCAGCGGCTGATATCCATTTTTTGTATATCATTTTGATATATTTTTGATATCATTGAATGACATGTCAATTTTGTATCAGAAATGTATATCAAAATGATATCAAAAATTTGTCAGCGGCTGATATCCATTTTTTGTATATCATTTTGATATATTTTTGATATCATTGAATGACATGTCAATTTTGTATCAGAAATGTATATCAAAATGATATCAAAAATTTATCAGCTGCTGATATGTCAAAATTGACGTTTTCGTTTGTGGATTTTATGGAAAGATAACTTTAGAAGACAAACGCGCAGTCAATTTTAGTGTAAAAGAAGTGAATTTTCTACTGAAATTAGTGAAAAGCACACAAATATAATTGAGTGCAAAAAAACCGACACTCCCTTCAGTTGTTGTATGCAGCCTGTGGTTGGGAAAACAAAAGCTATGGAAAGCGGACGCGCAGCCAATTTTAGTAAGTGAATTTTCTCATGAAATAAGTGAAAAAGCACAAACATATAATTGAGTTAAAAAAACCGGCACTTCATTCATTTGCTGCATGCGGGCAATTTCTAAAAACTTGTTGCCGACGATCAAATACAATATTGCAAAATTTGGTTATGTCAATTTTGTATCAGAAATGGATATCAAAATGATATACAAATTTTGTATATCATTGATATACAATTTTTGTATATCATTTTGATATCTTTTTTTGATATCATTTTGATATCTTTTTTTGATATCATTTTGATATCTTTTTTTGATATCATGGTGATATACAAAAAGCGTTACATTCCGTATATCACTGTGATATCCTTTTTTTATCAAAATTTTGTATGTCACTGACAAATTTTTGATATCATTTTGATATATTTTTGATATACTTTTTTTGATCGGGTTTCTCTTAACTCAAAGCTAATAAGAAATATTTAAAATTAAACGGGAACTAATAGAAAGTAATTACTCTGTATATGGGTAATTCTATTCTAACGCGTCAAATTCAAATTTCGAAATGAAAAAAAATAAAGTTATTAATACTCGAAGTTTTACATACGTTTTCTTATTGTTGTACCTCATAAAGTAATATTTTAAAGTGGGCAAGCTGTCCATACATTTTTATATATATACATACATTTTTATATGTATATTCATCATAAAAATGCCAGGGGAGTTACTTTGACAGGGGAGGTTACTATGGCGTTTGAGTGCGATTTCCAGGTAGTAAACAATCTTTATTATTAATATACAAGGATATTATAGTAGCCCTATATTACTTACAACTCAAACGTATGTTATTTATTTGAATATTGGTTTTCATCTTGTTGGTACAACTAAATGTTTGTCGCCAGGGGAGTTACTTAAGAAAAGGTACGTTTTCTTTCCTGATAAAAATGATGTTTAAACGTAAAAAACATGTATTGGGTTGTGAATATATCAATGTTTTATTGAAGTTAGCATACAATAAAAGAAATTAGGTATGATAGGAAATTTTTATATCCTAATAAAATCGAGATATAGGCCTTCATAATTTGATTGCTTTTTGTATTGAAAAAAAGTACCAACTTTTGAGTAGCTACATAAAGTTAATAACATTTTTTTTTTTTAATTTTTTTCTGAAATGTGTTCAGGCATACTGAAAGGTAAATTTTGGTCATTTATAAGTGCAAATTCTATTTATATTTTGTCTTATATACGTTAAGTTAGTAAAATTGTTTATGATTACAGCCAGGGGAGTTACTTTTTTACTCATATTTTTGGTTTTCCACGAGAGCTATGTAAAATAAGCGATATACTAAGTGGTGGATCTTATAAAGGCTATTTAAATGTATATAAAAAAAATTTTGCTATAATTTTAGAACCTCATATTGGTGTTTTAGTGGACGATTACATGATTTGACGCGTTAGAATAGAATTACCCATATAAAAAAATTTGTTTTTTCATATAGTGGTTTTAAAAAAATTTACGTTTTCTTCAGTGAGCTTAAAATCGTAATTTTTTTTTTTCAAATTTAGTTTTGGTGAACCCGGAAAAACACAGCCCAGCCTAGGCCTCTTTCTAACTTACATAAATATGTACAGTGATCGACATTTTTCTCAGACAACTTCTCAATACGAAATGCAGACTTATTCGATATTCGGAGAGCCGAAAAAGACAAAGAGTCAGCAGTTTTAAATCATTTGATAAATCTCTTGAATAAAGGCGATAGATTGAACTCGTTGCGGAATATTTATAGTACGAGATCCGGCAGTAAAAAAACGTATCGATCGAGTTTTTAGTTAAAATCAAGTTTTTTACATATATTTATGAATGGGAGAACATATTTTTTGCGGGTTGCCTATCAAAATGTGGCCGCAAGTATTATCAAATTGCTATAACTTATGAACCGTGAGTCGCACGAGAAAAAGTGCCCAGATCTTTTTTATGGAGAGTCATATGCTCTACAAGCAATTTTTATTATATTTAACATATAATGAATATTACATGTAGAGCTTATGACTCTTCATAAAAAAGATTTTGACACTTTTCCCCGTGAGACTCACGGTTCATAAGTTATCGCAATTTGATAATACTTGCGGCCACATTTTGAGAGGCAACCCAGCAAAAATATATTCTCCCATTCCTAAATATATGTAAAAATTAGGTTTTATCTAAAAACTCGATCGATACGTTTTTTTACTGCCGGATCTTAGACTATTAGGTCAAAAGTCTAAAACCTTTTGCAAACATTTGATAACCACTCGTATCTCAATTCAATAACTACTAAATTTGCACAAGTTTGAAAAATTTTGTTTTGAGACTGCTGATTTCATAAATAAATATCCCCGGTATCCGATGACACCAACAGTCTACAAGGTCCTTATTCATTCTAAGGAAATTATTCAAAATATGGTACTTCGGTAGGATACTTTGGAGAAGACGCAGCTGAGTGTGGGAATATAAATTGCAAAGCAGATAGACAGCATTCACAAATGTGATAAAACAATAAATCTTTCTGATAGACTAAGAGCCAGCGCTTGGCTGACCCTCCTCATAGTATCAAAGCTGAATTTTTTTGTGAGTGTTCCTCCAATAGTAGGTATGAACTTCTGTTCTAGTGAATTCCTGAGAGGTGGTGCCTACGTGAGATATCGGGCGCAAAAGGTCGAGAAAAACAGTTTTTTGCAAATATCTCTCACGATTTAACTAAAACAAAAAATAGAATTCTTTATTAGAAGAATACCCACAAAAAAATTCAGCCATGACTCTATGACGTAGGCGTAGTTAGAGTACTTTGAAAATCAACATTCATATTATGAACACTTGCATGCGGAAAATACCTTAAAATAGGATATCTCCAAAACTGTGGGTCGTACGAAAATAATTTGCACCACTTTTTGATATGAAATTTTCTGAGCTACAAAATTGTGGAGCACCATTTTTTTGTAGAAATAAGCGTTAGCGAGATACTAATTTTCTCGACCCTTGTGCCTGAATAACTTTTTGTACGACAGTGAAATCGGTCTCGAATTTTGGTGCATAATTTGAAACTATGAAATAGGCCGACTAGAAGAAAAAAAATTATGGATTCTATATGTTGGGTTGGAAGGTCCAATTTCACTGGACCATATCTCCTAAACTGTAGGTCGTGCGAAAACAATTTGCACCACTTTTCGATATGAAATTTAATGAGCTACAAAATTGTGGAAGTTTGTTTTTTCGTAGAGAGATATTTGCAAAAAACTGTTTTTCTCGACCTTTTGCGCCCGATATCTCACGTAGGCACCACCTCTCAGGAATTCACTAGAACAGAAGTTCATACCTACTATTGGAAGAACACTCACAAAAAAATTCAGCTTTGATACTATGAGGAGGGTCAGCCAAGCGCTGGCTCTCCGTCTATGATGTTTTTCATAGAAATTTGAATACCTCAGATCCCGTCATTTCCAGCATTTCTTTAAGTAAACGGATAAAAAAACGAAAGCAAGCGCCACTTCCACTAGAAGTCATAAATTTATTAAGTTACGTTGAAAATAATAAGGAAGATAATTTAAGCAAACCAATAGAAAATGAAGACGAAACAAAAAGTAATGATAATTGTACGTTCATAAACAAAGAGTTCGAGAATATATTGAAAATTTCGAACTTGCATCTGAGTATAACTTTTAATAAATCTTAATATGTATTTTACTGATGAATTTATAATATTTTCTTATGATTTTAAATTAGCTCAGTTTATGAAACGTTTGAAAAAATTAGTTTTTAATATACATAGTATGCTTTTAGATCTCTGTAATGTTGCTTTTATTGTTAATATATGTATGTACATATACGTACATATATACTTAAAAAATATGAATATACCATACTAAATTTTAATAAAAAATTTTTTATATTAATTCCTCTGAAAAGAGGTTGAAAAAGGGGCATGACAGTTGTACAATTTGACCAATTTTAAAATATGATGTTCTTAGAACAGTTTTCACGACATTTCAGCTCAATATCTTTATTTTTTTACTTTTGGCCAGAAAAAATTTTCAAATTTCCCATAGTGCAGCGCAACGCATGCGAATTACCCGGGTGTTACATAGAAAAGCATTTTTTGCCGACCTCAAATTAAAATACTGGTATGACAAAAACACCACCGAATTAAAGAAAATTAAACGAGGTTTTCAAAAAAATTTTTAAAAAGATATGTTAATAGGACCTTTTTCATACTAAAATGGCCGCCAAAGTCAAAAAATGAGGAAAAAAAAAAATAGAAATATCAATTTTAAAGGTCCAGAACTTTACGAAATCCTTTTTATCCCTATAAACCATATGCACAATCTGAAAGCTCGTACAATTACCTAAAACTTCGCGACAGAAATGTTTTCTCTAAAACGTTAGGGTGATCCAAGAAAACAAGTCAGAAAATCAGTTTTAACCCCATAACTCCTCAGGAGTATATTTTAGACCCCCCTCCAGGTGCAACTTTTTGTTAGTCTAGGCCTTCTCTATCACCTCTCAGAAGCTTCGTAACCTTATGCAATACACCCTGTATGTGCATATTAGACCGGGTCGATTTTGTGTGAAGCAAAATAAAACCTTCCCGAAACCGACTCAAAAGTTAGAGGGACTCTTTAAAACGATATTTGCATAATTTTTTTTTATTCTGAGAAAAATTAATGAAGCATTTATGATTCTACTGAAGGCCTATTCCATTGTTTATTGTTATGTATTTTGTTTCTGTCGGAGCATATGTCCTTCATATAAGTTTTTCCACTTCGCGCCGCGACTAGTTAATCCCTTCGTTTCTCCCCGAAAATTGTATGATTCTCTGTTACGAAAGATTGACAGAGAAGGTAATTTGCTCAGTACGCAAACTATCCAATTAAATTTTAATTACAGTTTTGTTTTTTTCGGAGAATGAATCTTATCGGTATGTGATAATCATCACAGCATTTTCAGAACGAGGACGAGAAAAAAATTTGCGTCTATATTTTACTTACGTAGATGTTCACGCATACCTCTTCTAAAATATAACTTCCCAACGGGAAACTACATAATGCATGAAAAAGATTATACCATTGGCAGATCCAGGGGGTGTGCTATGAGGGCTAAAGCCCCCCATAAGCTCTAAATTATGACTGGATATAAAAGGAAAATGATCAGTTAGATCTTAAAATTGTCCTATCGTCCGACTTCAGCCTCCCCCCATAGTTGATCCTGGATCCGACAATGGATTATACTTATTCGATGAATATGATTCGATTCTAAAACTGATTCAAAAATAAACACAATTCGAATGCAAAAACTTTTTTTTTCATGTTGATCAATATAATTATACATAACTTCATAGTTATAGTTTCGGTAAGTTTTGAGTACTTGAGATCTTCAAAGTGCTCATCCAACGTTTATTGAAAACAGCGGTAGATGGGCTCTGCTAAGTAAGAATCTTGAAGAGGATTAAAATAACCTCACGACTATGAACATAGCGTAGTATCTTAAATTGCGACGTACAACTGCGGGATGAGGCGGGTATATTTAAAAGCATCGGAACATTTCAAAAGGAAACAATTTGTTATAAATTAGTTATTTGCTCATATTTTAAGGGGTGGTCCAATTATTTGTGATTTTTTTTCGCAATTTTTTTCTTATCATTTATTAATTGCACTGAACTCTGCTCAAAACAAAATCTCTCAAATTATGTAAAAATTTTCATCAAAACTCTAATCGATAGCTCAAAATGGAATTTGGAAATAAAAATCAATTAGCTTTACTTATTTATACACTATTTAAGTTAATGGCTATGAATGAGAAAATATTTTTTGATAAACTATCATGCCGCACCTCCAGTAACAATAAGCTGCCACTAAGCATCTTTACTTTTTACGCACTCGGACGCATACCAAAAGCAATCATTAAGGTAAAGTTCTTAATATACGAAAGAAACCATATAAAATGTTTATTTTTTTTTTTGTGTAGGATTACAGGCACAAATGTGAAATGTTATACACAACGTATCAGAACCTCTGCCATTGGGGTAACAAAGTTCATTAGACACCAAAGCATTTTAGGCCTAATGAGTAATTATAACTTTTGTTAATTTATGTTAAATATGACCCGATTCAGCAGAGTTACCATATGTAAATTAGTTAATTTAATTGGAAAGATATGACGTTTAAAGAACTGCAAGTAGGTTAGCTTGCAAATATTAAATTAATAAAACATTTCATCAATGATTTGTTAATCAAATAAAAATATTTAATTAAAGAATTTGTTTTTTAGTATTTGCTTTAAAATGTAAATGACACAGCATTGCCAGCGGCAAATACACATCTTTATTAATACGATGAGGGTTGGATTTTTTTATCAAATTTTTAAACGTCTTTCTCTTTAAATATAAGTAGTTACAAAAACAGTATCTTGCTGATTTTACTACAACCTTTTAAGCTAATTTTTTATGACATTTTCTATTTTTGTCTTAAAACCATATAAATAAAAATCTCTCAATATACGCGCATTTGTCATTTTAAGCAGCCTCTTCGGTCAATAACATTGATTTTTTTCAGCTGTTAGTCTAATTTGCATATTAAAAGCGATGCGATTTAAAGTTGAAATTATTGTCAGCAATCTCAAATGGATTAATGTGTTGACTGCCACAAGTAGTGAATCCCAATAGGAAAATTTCATTCGAAAAATAAATCAAGTTTCTTATGTTTGTGTATTTTGATGAATCTTGGTTGCTTTTTCAATTATATATGGTGAGAGGAGCTTTAAAAAAAAATTCTTCAGGACTGTTCCGTAATCCATGTGTTTTCAATTACTTTTCACTTAGAAGGCTTTTTGATGAAAATGGTGAGTCACAAAACTATAAGAACCTTTTTTCTGGAGAATTTCAGGCTTTACAAATGATATTCATTTGTATTTACGAAAAAGTAACTGTTTCGGAAATATTCAACAAAGTCGAGTTTTCGACTGTTTGCGGTTTTTTAATAATATTTCCCAAACGGTTACATTTTTGTTAATGCAAATCAATGTTATTTTTTATCGTGTGACTCACCATTTTCATGAAAAAGCCTCCTAAATGAAAAGTAATTGAAACCACACGGATTACGGATTTTGCTGGATTGAGTGGCTTTTGCCTTCTTGTCTCAATACGCCAAATAATTTCTGGCTTTTTTGTGAAATTTGTTTGAAATATATTACGTACCCTTATTCTACCAACAACATTTACACCTGAAAAGATGAACGTGTATTTTATGACATTTTATATGACTTTCACAAACAGTTTTGAGATTTTTTTTTATTATTATAGATTACCACAAGGATTAGTAAAGTAAGAGTTTCGTTACACTCAAACCAGAGCTTCTATCCGAGGCAAAACAAAGTTTGCTCGGTACATATCTAAGTAACTGAGCTTGTGACTCTTAAACAAATTTTGCCTTCAAATGGAAACTTAATATAGAAAACCCGTAGATAAAAAACTAGTAAGGGTGTTACCTTGGGCATGGTCAAACATTAAATACCCTACACAGCAGTATTTTGAAAATTTTGCTTATATGGGAGGTACCTCGCCCACTGTCCGAATTCATCCAGTTTTTTCTCAGAGTTTGCATTTTGGTTGGATTATCTCAAAAAAAGTTTTCAGTATAGCGTTTGGAAGCTTTTGGACGTTCTCTTGTCCGATTTGATCTAGTTTTTGCTCAGAGCTTGCATTTATAGTTCTTAGTGTCTGAGTAAAATTTAGTTCTATTATCTCAAACGCATTTGAAGCTTTGGCTTATATTAGAGGTGTCAAGGCGCTAAGGGTAAAGTTGTAACGCGACATATTTTTTAGTGCGACGAGATAATTGTATCCCGTCACATCTCGCTAACTATAAACTACTTGGTAAAAAGGTGTCGAATGTGAACATAATATACTTGTTGAAAAGTGGGCGTAATCAAGTAAGTGCCACACCCAATTATAAGTTTAACTGATTTCAAATCGCAAAAGGTACATTTGTAATAAAAATTGTATAACCTTTAAATTTAGCGTGTGTCACGCGAAAATATTTTGTTCGTACAAAATTGTATGGGAAAAAGCTTCACTCAGTGTTTTCTATCATATTAAAGTTCTGTAAAATTGTAAGATAATGCAAGTTATTTAAATAAAAGAATCAAAAAATATTGAAAAAATCAAAAAACTCTAGAGAAGTCGAAAAAGATTTTATATTCATAAGATACGATGTTAACGTTCTTTGGTCTAGATACGAACCAAGTAGGAAATTTTTCACGTTTCTTACTTCTGGGTCAAATTTAATCCGAGGGACTTACATGTCTGTGAAAAAAATTTGACAAATTTATTCGAAAACTTTAAAAATCTATTTAGTTTTAAAATTATGTAAATAAAATTTATAAAATATTAAAAAGAAAATCATTTATTTTTAGGAAAAATGAGTTACTCCAAATTAAGAAAAATTTGACCCGAAGCACTTAAAAATGTTTAAAAGCCCAAAAATTTTGATAAAATTGGAAAAAATAAACGACAAATTTTACAAAATCGTTAAAAAAGTGTGGAGAAAGAAAATGTTAAAAAAGTCGAAAGAAAAAAATCTGAAAAATAATAAAATCAAATAGAATGAAAAGTCGAACAGTGTGTCGTTCGTGACAACAAACCAAAGTGTCGACCTTTGATCACAAGGCCAGTGTACCCTTGTGTGTGTGTATTACCAATATTTTTTTAAAAAATGTTAGGAATTGCGATTTAATTTGAAAGTATCATTTTCAGTTTACTACTTGATGTTGTTTGTAAAGCACATTCCTATTGGGTCAAAGCAGCCTACAGCTGCTGTTGCACCGCACCCCAACACATGAGTGACAGATAAATATTTTCAATATTATTCGATTTCATATTTGGACGTGCGTTGTTTATTTACATTAATGGTATCTGGCCGTCGTCACTATGACTGGTATTTAACGATAATGTTAACGCTTTTTGTTATTTATATAAAAAACAAGTTGAAAATAACAAAAAGTTGCAAACAATAACTAACAAAAACTGGGACTCTCAGGTGTGCTGTGCTTATCATCATCTTTCAACGGCAACAAAAATAAACAAAAGCGCAACTAAGTTGTAAATAAAATTGTAAAAATCTACATTTTTACAAAAAAAAAAAAAAAAACAACTTTAGGTATTCATTGTACTGTTTGGTGGGCATCTCTATAACTAAAATTCAACATTTATGCCAGATAGGAGGAGAAAGTTATACAAATTGTACATTCATATGTACATCATGCATTCGTAAATAGGCCTTTTTTGTTAACAAATGTCAACAAAGGATTGTCTTAAAGTATTTGTTAGGTTCAATTATTATTTTGTTTATTTATTTACAGCATAGTCAAATGAAAAACACTCTGTGAGCATTTTAATTGAGTCCATTTATATGCAAATTGTTTTTCAAGGCGATTACGGTATATTGGAATTTCCTTATTATGAGACATTACATGTTTTAAATAGTTTATTTTGCTTTGAAGTATGTATTGGATATACCACTTAATCGTATGAGCGATTCCACAAAATAAATATACAAAAGTCTTAAAAATTTTGTTTTTTTTTTTTGTCAATAAAAATAAAATTTTAGAGACTTCATGGATGTTGCCAAGCTTTCAAATGATAAGGCACTGATTAATTTCATTTTTGCTTCCATCACATACAATGCTTTTGGAGTTGTCCTACATAAAATCACATGCGGAGGCGTCTATCAACTATTGCACAGAAAACACAAAAAAAAAAAAACGTTCTATAAAATAAAGAAATGAAATGAATGAAAAGACTTAGTAGCAATGATTCTGCTTATGCCAGCTACAAATAGGTAAGGTTTTGTTCCACCGGCAGTCCAGGAAGCAAAGTTTTACAGACATACTCGTTAGTACTTAGACAAAAGTTATTCCATTGTGTTGTTCTAAAACAAAATTTGAAACAAACAGCTCTACCCCAAAATCCAGTTCCGACAGAAAGCAGAATAGTTACAAAGGCGGTGCTTCAAACTTTTTTCCTCCTCACGTTTGGGTGGTCCATATTTTAAGAACTTTGAAATTTATATTCTCCGCATGGCTAACCTTGCTCCAATCATAATAATTAATGTTTTTCCCAAATTTCAGCCCCATTGGACCATACTTAGAGGTCGTTCAATAAAAGCGACTTTAATGTTTAATTAACATAGGATTTGTATGAAAAAGGAAAGCTACTAAATAAAATTATATTTTGAGCCGTCTACATTCATGCAGATGGCGTTTTCAGTTTTTCTCTGTAATGTCACAATTTTGAGAAAGTCATACTTCAAAATGCAAAAAAGGCCTTTTTTGGGTCACAATCTGGTCGATAGCAAAACATATTTGAGTAGATTGGAAAACTCTATAGTGTTCATTATACAAAAATCTTCATGAATCTTGGTTTGTACAAAAATAGCATGACTATAGGTGGTTTAAAAAATCGTTTTATTTAGTCGCTTTCTTTTTTCATACAAATCCTATGTAAATTAAACATAAAAATCGCTCTGATTGAGCGACCTTGAAATACGGTTTCATTCGGCTGAAATTTGGGAAAGATATTAATGATCATGATTGGAGCAAGGTTAGCCCTGTGGAGAATATAAATTTAAAATTTCTTTAAAAATGGAGCACTCTAATTTAGCGTGTTTATCAAATAGAGAATGGGCGGTTAGAACACGAACTTCTTATTTTATAACGAACTTTCCAAAGGCTAAGGAGCTATTGACAGTAGTGATGCCAACTTTTTATTTTCAATATCCTCTAAAATAAATAAAAAAAAAAAAACGCTTTTTCCAAGCAAAAGCCTCTGGAAATATACTATACGAAAAATTTTTCTTTCTCAACTTATGTCTTTTTGATAGCGATTAGAACGAAATTTATAGCGTGTTTGAAATTCAGAAATGCACTAAATCTGGTGGGAAAAGCACTACGTTGGTATCATTGTTGGTCAATTTTGGCGCATAATATCGCATGTCTGGCATCGTTAGCTCATCTAAAGTTCGCTCACTCCTGGAGAATATTCCCAATGCATACTTAACTTATAGGTAGTAAGTGAAATGCAGTCTCATCAGGTTTTCCGTCTCTCTCAACACCTTTGATTTGTTGATTTGAGCTTCTTTGTTCAGTACTTAATGAAAACCACCAACAAAATTACATAAAGTTTTTTTAGTGTTTTGCATTAAACACTGAACAGAAAACTCAACCCAACATGTTAGTTTTTAACACATAGATTTTCTGTTCTCATTGAAACTGTGACAACTTTTGAAAGTCTATCAAATTCGATCTCGAAATATTAATCCAAAAAGATGAATGCCTCCGTTTATAAGCCCATTTTGCATGGGGCGATGGCCCAGTTTGCCTCTCAAGTTATGGCACCGCATTGTAAACAAATATTTAAAGATAAGTCGGCGCATCATTATTAACATAAGATGATGATTATGGGCCATAAAAAGATGTGCGCACTGACCCTTTTTAATAATATTTATATTTGCTCACACACTTCTTCAAAATATATGTTTTTCTTTCCATAAAATTCAGTTATTCTCAACCTATGTGCCGTGAGATTTTTAAAGTGTGCTGCCACTGTCAGAAAGTAAATTTGCCGACATGATTTTTTAAGATTTCTAGAAATTAAAACTTACAGACTATCTCCTATCACACCTCTGTTCCTAACAAACTTCCAGGTGGTAGTACCTAAAAGGAATAGTTAGGCTATTTTAAATACGTTTTTTAAAATATACTCGGATGGGTCAAAATTGGATACAGGTACTGGATCAGGAAATTTTTCCGAGTATATAGAACTAAAAAATACCGTACAGACAGCTAAATGACTGTAGTGTCTTTCAGGCAGAGGTTTATGCTGTTCTCAAAGCCTTAATTTCTTGGAAGCGTTGCTATTAATTTACCTTGATAGCCAGGTGGCCATCAGAGCAATTTCATCAAATCATATTACTTCAAAACTTGTATTAAGCTATTAAGAAGGATCTTTGGCGATATTAATAAGGACTACAGTAAGACACTTTGCTGGGTTCCCGGTACTAGTAATTGCTTATGAACTGCTGGGAAAGGATCAAACCAGAATATCCTTTTGGCTGACCTTTCAATAAGACAACACATCAGCGTAATCAAGGGAACAATCGAAAGTAAATGTATTCAGCTTGCTAATTCCAGATGGTCAAGTCTACAAACTTCAAAATATTAGATCAATTTATTTTGCCATCCTTAAGTATGAATTGATCTAAATTTTGTATAGCAATGAAGAAAAACAATGTGCGTAACTTAATGGGTGCTATTACTAGAAACTGAGGCATACAAAATCATACATTTGTAGAAGTTGTGAAGAAACTAATATGGAAGATACAGTTCTTCATATCTTTGGTGATTTCAATTTTGAACCGCTTGGCTCACTATCTGAATTGTGTCTTAAATCCATATGGTAGTATACTCGTATATATATGAACATTAAGGTGGGCCGATTTGAAAACTGATCTCGGCTACACCCCTATGTGAAAGTTCATTCAATTCTATGAATATTTACCCAAGGAACTATACCTCTGCGTTCAACTTTAGTTTGGCGCGTTTTTGATCGAAAATTTTACCTTGCGTTTAATATTTATTTTTATGCTTAATTTTTAAAATTCTCATAGAGACAAAAGTAATATCATAATATGTTTTGGCTGGTATTCTGTCAGTAATCAATAAAATTGGGTTTTATTCTTACGTAAAGTTTACTTGATAACGTGAAATTGATTATATTTATTCCAAAAAATTTTATCAGTCAAATAACCGATTTCAAAATAAACGAGTCATATTTTTACATGGATTTTTTCAATCGAAACACCAACCCAAGTATTTTTGGATGCTAGGATGCCGAATCTGACACTCATTTTTTTCCAGGGCAACATATAGTGGCAGTTTTAGGAAATAAATTAGCCGCTTCTTTTAATTTTACAGAACAATATACCAAAAATCCATGTAAAAATATGAATCGTTTATAATAAATCGGTTATTTGACCGATATAATTTTTTGGAATAAATATAATCAATTCCACGCACCTAATGGTGTATAATTCAAAGTTGAAGTGCATCTCTAACATATTAAAAAAGGTAGGACAAATTTTTGTCTTGTGTATTAATATATAGATATGATGTTTTTTGTAAAACTTCTTCAATGAGACTTTTATAAACATTGTAAATTTATAGCTGTTTTATTACTCGTATATTTTAATTTTTATGTGAAAGTTTTATTTGTTTTATTTATTTTAATTTAATTTTGTTTTTAAATTTTTTTAAAGCGTAGACAATAAATTTAACATTTCACAAAAACGTCTAGTTAATGCAATGGTAACAACAAAAATATGCACGAAATGTGGCTAATTCCTTAGCCTTAATTTATGTTAACACTGACTTGACAGTGGTGAGAAATATTTAACAATTCATGTTGTTAGTTAGTTAGCAGGCTGTTTTTCTGATTTAAATAAAAATACTTAATTTTAATAAGAATCCAATATAAAACGTATGCAAATGTACACATACAATACATACTTGTATATGCAAAATTGGAAAGTTTTTTTTATTTTTTTCTTTAATTTAAAATCATTAGTGGTTTCAAATGTTAAATGCTGTTGCTGTTAAAATCGAAAGTTTTAATTCTTAGTTATAAAAGAAGAAGAAGAATAATGACAGACCAGTGAAGGTTTTTATTTTATTTTGTTTAAAGTCTTAAGTTAAGTAAGCATTTGTATATGAGCACAGTACATAATATTGGTAAGCAAAAACCTACATTAACCGAAGGACCAAATAGCAAGTCCCACTTGATGTATTAAACCCATTAGCGTATACAAATTAAATTTTAGTAAAGCAAAAACTCCAAAACTTAAAGAAAAATTTCCTAAACATCCACTACAGAAATGGCTTTCTTAAATAAAGTACGCTGATTCCTTAAGCAATAATAAATTTGCTCTTGGAATTGAAATCCGATCACAACCGAAAAGTTATTATGCTACAAATTTTGTTTTTACCAACTTCTTCTTTAGGTTTCTGCACCATAAAGGCACTCCATTTAGTTTTAAAATATTTAAAAAAAAGTAATATTTTTGTATTATTGAATTAAATCGTTACTTTTCAGATTATTATTATTAGTATTTTTACAAAATGTTTTACACTGACTGTTTCACATTTAATTTTTTCACTTCTGATGTTTACATCATCACCATAATTTCCATCACAAGGACAGCACAAATAAACTAAAAACAATGAAAACAAATTTCCTTAATTTTTTTTTTTTCAGGTTGGCCAAAACAAAAGCCTTTATTCTTACTTGTATTACCGTTAGCAACGCACTAATATAAAATTGTATCTAGGGTACATAAAACGAGCGCTCGCGCGGTTAGTCACTAACTAAATTGTGTGCTCAGTACAATGCAAAGTCGAAGCACCCTTAAGTATGACATAGAGACGATAGTCAGCATTCACTGGAAAGAAGCAAGCAGGCAGCTCACATAATGAAAAGAAAAGTTCTAAGTGGCGTATGGATAACAATTGATAATAATTATTCCTATGCTCCCCTATGACCACTATGGTACTATAGTTGACGCAGTTTCAATATCATTAATTGACAGACATACGATAGACAGACAGCGAATGCTTAAGGGTTGTTATTGTGAAACGTACTACACTTCTGGTTTTTCTTTTTTGCGATTATTGGCAACGCAAGAATGACAATATGGATGGTATGTAAATAATTCAAATATTCTATGGAATATTGTTTATTTGCTTACAAGAAAATGTGGGTGTTTTTTTAATGATGAGGAATACAAATAGTAAAATAGCGCTTACTTTAACTGAAGGTTAAACTTTTTTGTTTTTATAACGCGAAATATTGTGCAAATATTGTCACTAAGGAAACCACCTGGTTTTGGTGATTTTCTACTTAATGTGTTGTCGTTGGGGATTTTCACTTTATTAATTTTTATTGTTCAGTAAACAACTGTTTTCTGTTATTTAGATTTTAAAATATTTTAGTTTCTCATTTTGTATGTGATATGTTTTATCGAAAGACCTTTCGAGTAAATTTTTAATTTGCCATTGGAATTTATAATATAGGCTTAAGACCTTAGGATTAATGCTCCCCAAATTACAAGGAGTCCAAATCTTCAAGACTATTTAAAAAAAAAAACTATTTAAATATTTGTATTTTCTACAAAAATTAAACAATTCAGTCTTAACCCTTTCGACAAGAAAAAAAACTGTGGGGTACATAATATTTGTTTTATCGAAAGACCTTTCGAGTAAATTTTTAATTTACCATTGGAATTTATAATATAGGCTTAAGACCTTAGGATTAATGCTCCCCAAATTACAAGGAGTCCAAATCTTCAAGACTATTTAAAAAAAAAAACTATTTAAATATTTGTATTTTCTACAAAAATTAAACAATTCAGTCTTAACCCTTTCGACAAGAAAAAAAACTGTGGGGTACATAATATTTGTGTAAGTAAGTAAAATTTTTGACCGTCTCATAATTTAAATTTTCACCGCCAGAACCGCTTCCGGGGTATACTCCCAACACATATTTTTGATTTGAGTTTTTGGAATATAAAATCCTTGGAGTGGTTATAAACAAAAACAGTGGTTACTAAAAATTGCATTAAATTTATTAATTCATTCAATTTAAGTGACATAAATAACCGAGTTATGTATGTAAAATTTATTTATTTAAAATTTTTTGGGATATATTGTCCCAACCGGTTCGAAAGGGTTAAATAAATATATGTACGTATGTATTTTTATATATAAGTCTATACCAATATACATATGTACTATATGAGGAGTGATTTTTCAAAAGGGCGTAAAACCATGTTAAACAAATTTTCAGCAATGAGAAAAAACTTTTAGGGGATGTTTGCAATAACTTATTTTTTTTAATGTCTCCAGTGTTATAGTGAGTTGACCAAAGATTCTAATCCCCTTAACATTTTTGTTGTAACATATTTGTCGTAATTGCAAAAAGTAAAAAACATTTGGAAATAAGCCTTTTTGTTCTGAAACGTTTGGAAATAAACCCTTTTGTTTCGAAATCACTCTTATTTCACCATTTGGAAATTTAAGCTGCTGTCTATAGGCATGGTATGTAAGCACCTATATAGCCTGGGGCATAAAAAAATATTAAAAGTTTTTTTTGGCCACTATTCGAAATACTTCTTTTTGTATCAAACTCTAAAAATTTCTATGAAATTATATGGAAATAAGCCCTTTTGTTTCGAAATGCTATTTTTGATCACGATTTTATCTTGGAAAAATGTATTTTTTGTGATGAATTTTGAATTAGAGGATGCATTTTAGCATGGTAATGGCGATGGCATTCTTAGGTTTGTTCGAGGTTGGAGGTTGAAAAATCACTCCTCATTTTATATACTTACATTGTATATTTTTTAGATAGTATCGACCCACATCAAAAAAAAAAAAAAAAAAATTTCGAATTTCCGCCCCCAGTTTGATGGCTAATATTGAAAGATTTTTAAGGAAAAAACATTTTTTTTCGGCCTCTAAATTCGATGCAGTTTAGTTTTGTTTTGACGTCCGATCAAAAAGTATAGTATATCGTTGTTAATGTCTTGACTATATGTCATTCACAGAAGTCATTTATCTGAAATGTTTTTTTCGACTAGTTGTACTCATTATCTCAGTTTCTACCACCCTAAGGAGCCAAGAAAACCTTATAGAATTGAAGCCCACAAAAAATAACAAAATTCATCTCTAGAAAGTTTCCTCAAATTGTTGAAATTGAAGAAGTTATAGCGGATCTAAAAGTTCAGTACAAAATATAATACAGGATGAATATTGTGTCTAACAAATTTTTATAAAAGTTGAGAAGAGGTTTGAGCAGAAGACCTAGCACTCTATGAAGAAAAGTGTAGAATTTGCTAAACTTTTTGCTTATTGAATTTAAAAATTTTTGTTTTGTTTTTTAATTGATTTTTTGTTATGAAATTTTATTCGTTATTAATTGTAATATTACTTTATGCATAAATCATCTCTCATGTCACCAAATAATGCATCATTCTCGTATATGTTTAAAAAAAAAATATGTCTGCTGTTTTTGATGTTTGGGTTTTCATATTTATTCGAATAAAGGTTAATTTGAGTAAAGATCTTTTGGAATGATCATATTAAGACCAATATGAATTTTTGTAAATAGGAAAGTTATTACTGATTGCAGTTTCAGAAATTCCAAATTACTTTAAAATTTTATTTAACAAAATCCGCATAAAGTAGTGTTGAGCAAACCAAGGCCGCAATGGTATGTTTTGTTTAGTGATGACCAAACCAAGACCATAGCAGTCTTGATCTTGGACATTAAATCTTGGGCTTGATCTTAGTTTGACAGTGAGTAGTGGCATTAAATCTTGTTCTCGCTCTTGGTCTTAAAAAATTTATAAAGATTGTTGAGTATTCAAAATTTCCAAACCTTATTTTTTTAAAACAGTTGGGTTTTTAAGTTGATAAATTTTGTATAAGGAGATGTGTTAAATATTAGCACTCAACTGATGTGCAGCACGCATAACAAAAGTTGGCAATCAAATGGTGCACAGCACGCCTAGTTAATAATAACATCAATAATCGATTTTTTGTCTTTGCCATCAGCATCTGTCAATCTTTTCTTTTGCTCATATTCATAAGCTAATCATATTTTTTTCTTCTTTTTTAATCTTGTTACGGTGCACACGTGAAAATTCTAATCATTTAAAATCATTGTTATAAATACCTAATTTAAGTTTCATAATAAGAATAAATTGATTAAAATAGTTTGATACGCAACTAACAAAGTGTATTTTTAAAGTTTTCCAAAAACAGAGTTTTTACACGGAGAAAAATACGTATCATAATTTTTACTTTATCGTCTAGTCGAAAAATTAAAGTAATCAACACTAAATTTCAAGTATAATTTACCTTACGTAAGAACTATTAGATGAGTCCGTAACGTCATATCTACAAACAAAATGTAGTTAAATAATAAAGGAATATTTACTATAAATTTCCTACATTTGACTTTATGTAAGGTAATTTATACTTTCAGAAAAAAAAATGTGTGACCATTTTGAATTTATAATTCTAGTCAAAATAACTTTATTTTTTTCACGCACAAAAATGAGTGTCATAATTGTCACCTTACTCGAGTAAGGTAAATATCATAAAAAAATAAAATCATTTTGACTTTTATAATTTTAGTAAAAATTTGTATTTTTGGACAGACATTTTCTTTATATACAAATTTTTTTGCTTCTACATCACATGCGTGAGCAGCGCAGAGGATATGTATCTGACTATCATATGGAAGGGCAAGGGTTCGTACCCCAGCGCCGGTCAGCTAAGTTTTTTTTTTTTTTTTTTTTTTTTGTTGTTGTTTGAACTATACAGTAAGGTAAATATCACGCCAATATTTTCATAAAAATTACTAGCAAACATACATTCTGAATTGACTAAAAAATTAAGGTGAAATTTATATCGGTGTAAAGTTGTCACTATTCTGACTTGAAATTCTGGTAAAATTTATGAGAAATAAAGTAGCAAGTACTATTTTTTTTCTCCGTGTAGGCTTCGACTTAACCTTGTGCCCGGTGAACAATTTCATCATTATTTCACAAGATGATTTTATGCTTTAAAGGGGCGTGACACACCTATTAACTATATAATGATCGTGACCAAGACCAAGTCCAAAGCAGTTTTGGTCTTGAAATTATATCAGCGTCTTGATCTTGATGTCGAAAAACTACCAAAACCAAGACTTAAGACAAAGACTAATTTTGTTCAACACTAGTTTTGATATCGAGTTGTGATCTTGGTCTTGGGCGTTCAGTTTTGGTATCAGTCTTGATCTTGAACTTAGAAATAAAAAATTACAGAAAATATTGCAAAATTTTATATACTCAACAGCCGTTTCTGAGCTTCATATTTTCATAGAAATTGGATTTTAAATATGCCAAATTCCATAGGGAAGTGCTAACTAACTTTAAATGACCAAGACAGAACAGGGCACTATTATTCTGGCCTATCATCTTGACCAAGACTCAAGACCAATAATGAATTTGCTCATCACTAGCAAGAAATATTGCAAAATATGACATGTTAATCTTTATGAATTGGTCAGAAAACGGAATTTTAACTTTAAAATGGTGGGAAAATCTGTCATTTCATATTCTATCAAGTCTCTTATTTTGATATTCAAAAGATGCAGAGGTATTTGATTTTACCAGCTCTTAGGTCTTACTAAGAGCTGCCCAGATTAAAAAAAACTATCTACATATAACCAAAAAAATTGGACATATTAGATTTTATGCCAACCTAATTTTGCCATCTTTGCTCAGAAATATGGTCTTTTCCAACGAAAACACCTAACGAATAGATTTACATTAGCTTAGTGGCCAAATCTCATAAATTACTTAATAGCGGTTATTTTCATGTTGCTGCACCCTATGAGCTTACATTACTCTAAGCAACTAATAGCTGCTTGCAACCACAATTACATACAAACTCTTTCGGTAATCTTTCAAGCAGCTAATTAACTGATTTTGCATAGACACGTACTAAATTCGAGCAAACAACTAGCAACCTAAGTTGTCGAATATTCAATGACTTACTGAAATATGAAAAGGGTAAAATTTTTCAAGTGTAAACTTCCAAAGGTCACACAAATTCCAAAATAAAAAAAAAATAAAAAATTGGTAAGTAAAATCTAAATTTCAAAGGAAACACTACTTAATGTATTAAAATATTTCATTTAAAATTGTTAATTATTTTTTTTTTCTTGTTATCAGGTAATTACCATTTAACTTAACCAAAAGCAAGTTAAAATAATCCACAAGAATGCACGACAACCACAGCACGATTGCGCATAACTGAAATTCCACAGATATTTTTAAGGCTTGCGTCAAGTTTTGCCAAAGGTTAATGAAACACAGCTTCTATAAAAGCGGTTTTTAACAACTTTGCTGACTATGGAAAAGTACAAAAAAAGACAAATTTCTTATGTGTAAGAAAAAGATTTCACTTTATAGCCATTTAAGCACTTTAGATATTTGTTAAAGAATTACCGATGCCTTTTGAGATTCTTCTTTTATGTGATTTTTACTTTTTACGGCATTATACGTATGTTATGGATATTGTTATGATGCACATAAATAATGAAATCTAACAGTTACGTTAATTAAATAAAGTGTTTGTTATTCTTTCGAAATTATTTGTTTTTTTTTAAATTCTTTGTATTTTTAATTTTGCAAAGGTTTGATTATAAATTTCGCGTTGCGCTTGGTCAAAACCATATTGCCGGAACACAACTCGCACGACGAACGCTTCAAAGAAAACTAAACGAAAACTAAAAAATTCCAATTCATGCGCGATAAGCGCTCAAAGTCGACTTTGACTGTGGCTCATTTGTTGCCGTTGGCTGATTGAGTTGTTGTTGTTGTTGCTGTTGTTGCCATGATTGTGAAGCTCAGCTCAAGACGACGTGCTTTGAGAAAGATGCGCGCGCAAAGAAGAGGCTTAAATTGCACAAACACACAGCGACCATAACCAGAGCCCCATGTCCCACGAGGAAAATACATTTTTATGCCACAGACTTTAGTAGGAAATATGACAAAAATGGTCTTGTCATTTAATGATACGGTGCCATGACATAATTCCATTTACGAAATGGGGACTATGTCCACACATTTTTCGGACATAATCCCCAGAAAAAAGGACATAGTCCCCACACCGATTATTTTGTTATTGACAACGCCACAAGAACAGAATTAATATTTTTAGTAAAAATTTTATAATGATTTGGAGTTATAGCCAACGGAAGTTGCGGATACAGCTTTTCTAAAAATCGATATAAGTTTAAAACGGCTGCATTAATATCCAAAATATAGGTGTCATATGAAAGATAATTTATAATAAGCTACAATATTGATCTAGACATTTTTGAAATCTGGCTCGTAGCTTTCGAGATATTACGACTTTTCCGAAATTTGAACCGATTTTTTCTTCCAACAGTTATTTTACATAAGAGTAGGGGTAAGTGGGCGCCCTGCGGCCGCAGCTCTGGATTTTAAAATCCCAAAAATCCAATAGCGGCTCCGCGGCGGCCTTCGGATCAGTCTATAATATATCTACCAATCAGAAAAGTCGTGTGTCTTAAAAATGCATATGACGACTAGCTGGATGTTGCCGGGTGCTCGCTTTTTTCACATACATTTCTATAATGGTTTTCCGCTTTTAAAGCTGATCATAGGGTTTTGGACCTCATATTTACGAATCTGTGCTTGGTTTTTATCTGTCATGTCCGTATTCTGAATTATTCTGGATTCACGGCGCGAATATCGCTTTTTTGATTGCAGTAATGATAACGGTGCCTTAATATGTAAAGCTATTGACGTCTTCAATTTTATCATTGCCAGCTTTTAAAATGATGTCATTTCTGGGTATGTTAAACTTTATGCTTTTAGTTTTCGATGCACTGATTTTTAGATAAGGTATTCAATCTGAGTATTTGAAAGATACATTGTTTTCGAAAAATCAAAAAAGCTGGCCAAAATTTTAAAAATAAAGTTGCTGTTTTTGCTTCTTTAACTGTTAGAACTAGTAGAGTATGATCTTCTTCGTTTGTTTCAGAGGTCAGAAAGACCATTGTGCCTAAAAAACCCTCCACGAATATTTGCGAAGAATTTCTTAAAATATAAAGCGTCTTATTAAACAAGTGGAAAAAATAACTTTTGTTCATCTTTTTCCAATACAACCAAGCGGTGAAAGTTTTTTCAATATGTGTCTCAAATCATGAGCGTTTTATATCAATTACAGTTTATATGAATAGAAAACTATTTCCGGAAAATACTTATGTTCACGAAAAAATTTATTGAAGTGGTTTTTAATATGACACATATCAACGATCCCGCAGAAATTAATCTTGTTTCCACATGCAACGAATTCAGGGTACATACAGGTCCAAATTTCCGTTGTTGTTCATGAAAAATTCTTTGGCTTACTTTTTTGTTTTCCAATAAAAAATGTGCTAATGTAGGAAATGAGGTATTAATTGCATATTGAATGCAATGAAATTGATTAGGCTTCCATAATTTGTTGCAAAAACTATAGGTTTATCAGACATTTTCTGGTAAAATAGTGCTATGAAAATAAAAAACTGAAAAATATTTTCGAAAATACTCCATATCTCGAAAATCATGACTCGGACATAAAACGATTTTATAGTCAGTTAAATACATTTCATATGACACCAATATTATAAAAATTCAGCCAGGGGTTCCTACTTACACCGATTTTCATAAAAGCTATATGCCGATCCGAAAGTAGATCCAACCAGACATTTTTGATTACATATTCTGTTATAGAATTAAAAGCTTAACAAACCAAACTAGGTTTGAAAAAAATATTAACAGCCGATAATCTAACATTAAGCCTAGCTGTTTATGATAAAAAATTATAAACAAGCAATAAAATAAAATTCTTCTGAATTCTTCACTTTTCACATAATAAAAACCTGACAGTAAGCAACTAATAGCTTTAAGATCGCTCTAAGATCTCCTATGTAGCAGGAATTAAAAGAATACTAAAACTTCTTCGTTACAACTTTCGTGGCAGTGAAAACTGTGGTGAGCTGTTTGACAGCTCTAATACTGTCGCCAGAATAGCCCTATATATGAAAAAAGTATATGCACTTTCAGGGTTGCCAGGGTAAACTATCAAATTTTAAATTTAAACAAGGTTTTGAGCCCCATGATATTGAATGGTATATTTTTTGGAGAATCACCAGTACACAGAAAAATTCTGTAGTGTACCTAACGGATGATCCAATAAAAGCTTCCTACTTTGTTTTCTAAATAAAATACATAAAAATCAATGTATTGATGTTTTGTTGCCAAAAATTCAGTGATAATTGTTCTGTAGCGAGCACCATTGACCGAAACACTGGGCCTCCTGCCCATAAACCACACCAAACAGTACATTTATCGGGATGCATTGGCAGCTTTTGGATTGCTTCTGGTTGTTCATCGGCCCAAGTATGGCAATTTTGCTTGTTAGCGTAGCCGTTAAACCAGAAATGAGTTTCGTCGCTAAGCACAATTTTTCGATAAAATAATGGATCAATTTGAAATTGATGTAAGGCCCATAAACCGAAATTAAAACGTACACCAAGATCAGCTGGCTTCAATTCTTGTACGAACTGTATTTTATAGGCCTTCGGACCAAGATCACGCCTCAAGATATGCCACAATAATCTATGAGAGATGCCCAAAGCATTAGATCGGCGACATATGGATTGTTCACAGTTTTCACGAACACTCTCTGCTACCTCAGCAATATTCACTAAATTACGTGCTCTATGCACTCTGGTTGAACGATGAATGTCCAATAGTGTAAAATTGCTTCGAAATCTGGTGATGGTGTTACAAATAGTGCGCTCATAACGATCAAAATGATGTTGAAAAACTGTATAACATTTTCTGATGACTGATTTTGGTAGTAAGTTTCCGCAATTAATAAACGTTGTTCAGGAATAAGTCTATTCATGATTGAGTCGTATTGAATACAGAACACAAACGTCATATGAACAAGCCATTTGACACATAACAGCTGTCAAAACAATACAGTTGGAAAAGGGACCTAGTATTCTGCCGTACATATGGAAAACCGCATTATCTCCATTTTTTCGAAAATTGAGTTTTTTATACCGTCCGATTCGTAAAAAAATTCTCTATTTAAAACGGTAAAAACTATTTTAATCGAATAAATAGGTTTTGAGATAAGCTTGATTTTCCACCAATTTTCGTGTCTGTCTAGCCCAAAAATACCAGAAATATATAGAAATTTTGATTATCTCCAATTTTGTGGAGATAATGCGTTTTTTTCATGTACGCTTCTCATAAATTCAATGACTAATTCACAATATATTTGATTATGTCCATGGAAATTTTAAAAAGAATACACAGATCATTTGATTATGTTCATAATGCTGTTTTTCATATGTACGCTCAAGTGATGTAGTGAACATTTTTGATTATCTAAAGTGAAAACTGTGAAAGGGTTATTTTTGATTTTTGAAAATTGCACCATTAAAAAGTGCATCCCTGAATTACCCTGAATCAGGTGTTACAATATTTAAATTTTGAAAAACATTCAAGAAATACCAGAAAAAGCTTTTTCCTTAATATCTCGAATTGGCAAAAATGGAGATAATGCGGTTTTTCATATGTACGGCAGTATTGGATCACCCTTTAGATAGCTTTAGAAATTCGTGTCTAATTTTCGTGTTGGGGTTACACTTCATGAGTTCGTGTATCTTATATCTACTTATAAGCTAATTCTTTTTTCTTGGCTATCTATATCGCATACTTCCATGTTTTCTAGCATTGCTATTTTGCATTATGTATTGGAAAATTTCATTGTAGTTCTTTCTTTCTTTCTTTGAAGTATTCTTTACTCTTTTACTACTTGCTACTTTTGCTACTGCTTGGGCATTTCCAGATTTGTTTTGCGTGTTCAAATGCTACTTGCCTTCTGTGTTGTGTTGTTGCTAAGTATGTCGACCTAAAAATGTTTCTCTGGGAATATACATCTATTTTTTCAAAGCGTATCTTCTCAAACTTCAGCCAGCCTACCTACTTCAAACGCGTACAAGAGTTCAACTCCACTATTTTTTTCGCTTCTTAATAATTTGTATGAATTTATTGCCGCATTGCAGCATGACTGCAGTGCAGTCAAGTCGATACACTCAACGATGGCTGCATTGTGTTCTATGTCCTCCTCCTCCTACCGTCGCGTTATTGCACTTCACCTCATCATAACTGGCCTGGTAAGTGATCAAGTGAATGATCTGCATATTAGCATGTTTTGTTGTTGTTGGTGTTGTTACTGCTACCTTTTTGTTATTGTATTACTGCCCTCTTGTATGTATTAATCCGTTTATTTGTTTATTTCTGTTCTTTCGAGTTGTTGTTTTTTTTTTTGTTGTTGCCATTTTTTATTGTAAACATTCCATTATGAATACCCCGTATATCACTTTGTAAAGACACCATGATATGTGCGAAATGATTTGTAAACATTTGTAGTACAAAACTTTAAAAGGTCAATGTTTGAAGTCTTTTTTTAGCATCCATGGATGAAGAACTAAATATTTTTTTAAATTTTCTGTAGCTTTCAGTTTATCCAGCGAAATTTTTTTTTTATATTTTGTAAGAATTACTTCCAACACCCACATGAATGCCAAAATATCTGTACAACTTCACCACCTCTTTTTTAAAATGGCATGGAAAGTTTTTTCCAAAGATGAAGAAGTATATAAAATACTATACTCATTCACGACTACAAGATTCTATGTTGACAAATTATACCAAACTTTCATACAAAACACCCCGACTCGACGAGAAATAAATCGTGAAATAGTAGGGGAACTGATGCTATTGTGGTATAGTTTTTCAATGTGGTATGGTCGCATATCTCCGAATTGGGAAGGAACCTGCGAACGTAACTGCTTTTATCCTGTCATACAAAATGAAAAAACAGGGATGTGTTGCTGTCATGTACCAAACTAAATCTTTCCGATGTCAGTTGAACGAAATGTAAGTCGCGTGTGGTTGATTTTTTTTTTCCGGATTTTTTGCAAAAAAATTTTGTTAACAAAAAGTTGCTTTTTGGGTAAATTTTTTTTATATTCAATAAAGGTAAGTGCTAAGTATTGCGAAATAAGGGTTTAACTGTGTAAATTCACAAAGTTTCCCATTTTATTTTTAAAATTTTGTAATTTCTAAAAATTGGCCAGTGTGGTATAGTCGGGATTCGCTAATGTGGTATATGAATATTTCTTGTTATTCCTAACATTATTTGATTGCTGTTTATTTTTTTATAAAAACTATGAGTTTGAGAACCAATGTAAATGTTATTATGAACTTATTTCATACCTTTCAAACTTTATATTTGGTTGTATGGTTGAGTATACCACATTACCCTACTTATATGTACCGCATTATCAGCCCAATTTACAATTACTGATCAGTATATATACCACATTGTGCCACCATACATACCACATTACCTCCCAACTTTTTGAAAACAGCTTTTTTGACTTTTTCCAGATTTTGCTCAATAACTTTTTTTAATGAAATTGCACACATTTTATTGAAATATATTCTGTAGCCAATACTTCAATGATTAGCATACAAAAATTTGGCTGAAATTGATCCAACGGTTCTCTTTCAAATTTCACCTACATTTGCTATACCACAATAGCATCAGTTCCCCTATAGGTCATAACAGCAAAGAAACTATTGAAAAACTGGTACTGAACTATTTTCAATTTGATTTTACGAAAAACTTTAGTTTCTGACTTAAGACCTTTTTGCCTAACGTCAAAGAACTATAACATTTTTGGTGTCATCGAATACAGGCGACTTGTTGATTGCTATTCCTGAAGGTTCATGATGTTACTAGCAAAACCATATTTGGGTTTTATTAGCAAAACCATATTTTATCTTCAACAAAAATTTGGCTATAGACTGAAAGAAAGAAAGTGTTTCACAAACTGGTCCGAGAAAATTGCACCAGAGGCCTAAAAAGCACAAAAATGCAGAAAAATTATACCATTTTTGGTCATAGCTAGCAAACCGTTCCATTTTTGTCTAACTGTTAAAATAAAATTAGAGCCAAAACTAAACTGGATAACTCTTAGGAGCATGCCATTTATGCCCCCATATCTACGAATCTTCGTTGATTAAAAATTCACTTCTTTCGTTGATTGAAAATTCACTTCGGATAAAAAATATATTTTGCCCCATTTAACAAAAACTGTGCTCAGATTGTTATAGGAAAGACCTCAATTAGCAAGAGAATGGATGTTGCCAGGATCTACGGTGGTCCATTGTTTTTTAACCTCTATCCCCCGTCCAGTAAAAAATGGTTTTCCGTATTTATAGCCGTTTTTGGTGAAATAGGAATTCCCAATTACAAAACTGAAATAGATTTTTTCTAACCCATCAGGATCCTGTGTTTATCTTTGCTTAAAAGTGAAAAAATCACTGCTTTCACTTCTATTCAAAGCTACATAGCAAAAACGGAACAGGGTAAAATTAATTTTTGTCAAGCCACACTTATAAACAATTTTTTTTTTGGATTGCTACTTTACAAGTTATAAGTCATTGAGGGTATTCCTTAAAACGTGTAAATGGCTCGAAAACCTCGTAAACTCGTAATAGTTGTCAAAATCAAAACGAACTTCGACAGTTTAATTATAAAAATAAGTTTTAACGCCATACAAAGGACCAATGATTTCATGGTTTGAGATTTTAATACATATCTCACAAATTATACAAGCTATTTTTTAATGAACATTGCTGGATGGACGGCGAACTTACATACCATACACTGGGAAAAAAGAAGACGAAGTCAGATAAGTGCCACGCCCACATTTTAACGATTGGATAGTTATAATTTAATACTTCAAAAACAGGAACAGCAATAGTTGTTTGGATTTTTCGTGTTGCTCTGTGTAATTGCTCGTCGAGTCCGGGTGTAAGATGCATGTCTTTTAAAATTGACATCATAATCACCTATTTTAAATGTATTAGAGAAATTCATGGAACAAAAGACCAATCTACACAAAAGATTTTCTAAAGCATAACCCTTTATTAAACATGACCCAATGCAAATAGAACTTCTCGAAGTCAAATAACTGGTTTATTGAACCAATCATACGTTAAAGAAAAAAAAAAAAAAAACAACACAACAAACACGTACACTCAAAAAACATGGCTAACAAAATTCTTGGCCACACTCAAGATCAAGCTGACAGACAACAACGTGGTTTGAGCCAAAAGTTTGAAGGTTCGATTTGACAGCAAAAATGCTGTCATGCAAGTTAATAATAAACAAAGAAGAAAACGAGGAAAAATCCAAAACAATGTAAAACAAAACAAGAAAAAAAAAAAAACAAAAAAGCAAAAAGAGAGAAAATAAAACAAAATTAAGCAAAATAAAAGAGAGAGCGTGTTATCAAGTGTGAGTCGATAATGTGGTTGTCGATAAGGTTGTTTTCTGTTTACTTATTTTTGTTAAAATTATCAAGAGCATTAAAGCTTAAATAAAGAAAAGCACGATAGTTGGAGAGCACAACAAATAATGAGGTGACCAGAATGCCATTTTTAACTTATCGTACAAAAACAATAATTTTATCGTCGAAATACTTAATTTTTAGAGATAAGCTATACATCTTTAAAAATAAAAAAAAATCATGCAAAAATTCCTAGCAATATAATATTTGTTTATGTATATGTATAAACAATCTACATATTAACAATCATGTGCAAACAATTTTTGAATAATATCCACATTCTTATCTCAAGTAAGTAAGTATGAAAAATTAAAAACAAAAATTGAAAACAGTATGAAATTTTTGAATTAATTTATAGCACTGTATTTACCATAATGGCACAACTAAAAATGTTTTTGTAACATTTAAATTTCAAACATTATAAAATATCTATATGGCCACTGCCACGTAAGACGAAACTATGAAACTTTTTTTTGTTTTCTTTAAATTTGCACTTATTAGTCAATATTTCATAAGTATACATCTAATGCTGTCGAGAAATAATATTGTCAAGTATAAAAGTAGATTTCTGGGGCGCTTTTTTTACAAAAAACTTACACTTACGCTTGTGAAAAAAAAACAAGTTCCGAAAAGAAGGTAAAAATTTGCTTTTTTTTATTCTGGCATGTTCTGAAATCCGATTCAATTCGGAATCAGAATGAAAGCAATCTTAAAGAGCTCCGCATTTCGATAATTAACACCAAATCGGATTTATGTTTCGGTAAGTCGAATAGGAACAATAAGTAAATTTTATTTGTTGAAATACAAATCCGATTCCATCTTATTTGTCGCAATGTAGAGCTCTTGAAAATTGCAATCATTCCGATTCCGAAGTGTATTGGATTTCAGAACATGTCTGATTGTATTGATGCAATTTTGATTCTCTCAGAAAGAAAATATTTGAAATAAAAGATTTCGATTGATATTTTGATGGAAAAGCCACATCTTTTGCATATTTTTTGACAATGAATTGTACCGCAAAAAAAAACGTAACGTTACCAACAAAATATTTATATTAAGAAGTTTCTTGTAGCGGGTTAAGTACTAAAATACATAAATTTTTATCGAGTATTTTCAGTCTTGTTTCTGAATCAATCTTTAAATTATCTAAATAAAGCATCTACGATGGGGATCATAGCCACTAAATATGTGAAGCGTTACCAACATATTTTAATCAAAAATCATAAGCTACATTTTTCTACTAAAATTTCTTCTGAACCTACGCGATGACAGGTTTTGAAAGAAGTAGAAACTTCTTACAAAAATTTAAATTAACCAACAGGATCAGGGGGATTGAAGAGGAAGTTATAGACAGTTATGACGCTAATTGCTATTTTGAGATCTATCCAAGTGCTAAGAATATCAAAAATATTTCATTCCCTATAGGCTTTTTGAAACATCCCAGACAACCTAGGAATATTGTTGTTATGCATACCAAATTTCATGCATCTAGCTTAATCCGTTCGGCCGCCAGTTAGGGCTCAACATAAAAATCTGAAAAAATCAGTAGAATTTTATTTTCGATTTAAAGATTTTTTTGTTGAGCCCAGGAATAAATATGATCAATTCCACGCTATCAAGTAAACTTTTCGTAAAAACAGAACTCAATTTTATTGGTTACTGACAGAATATCAGCCAAAACATATTATGATATTACTTTTGTCTCTATAAGAATTTTGAAAATTAAGCATAAAAATAAATATTAAACGCAAGGTAAAATTTTAAATCGAAAATGCGCCAAACTAAAATCGAACGTAGAGGTATGGTTCCTTGGGCAAATATTCATAGAATTGAATGAACTTTCAGCCTAGGTTGGTGTTTTTTTTGAAAAAATTCATCCAAAAATATAAATCGTTTATTTTGAAAGTCGGTCATAATAATCGGCTATTTGACCCATATCACCTTTTTAAATATATAGCATCAATTCTACACCAACAAGTAAACCTTTTATGCAAACAGAATTCAATTTAAGTGATTACTGACAGAATACCAGCCAAATCATAAAATGACATTACTTTTGTCTTTATAAAAATTTTAAAAATTTAGTATGAAAATTAGAAAAATATTAATGAAATGTAAAGTTTTCAATCAAAAATGCGCCGAACTAAAGTTGAACGCAGAGGTATAGTTTCTTGGGCAAATATTCAAAGAATTGAATGAACTTTCACATAGGGGGGTAGCCGAGATTAGTTTTCAAATCGGCCCACCCTAATATATATGCTAGAATAAACGCATATTTACTTAATCTGATATAATATTTTGTAGCAAAAATGCCAAAAAACAAGATAATTTTGTTTTCACAAAGTAAGATATGTAGATATGTATAAGATTTCATAGAATTCCACGTCTTACCAAGTAGAAAAGCGATTGCACGTAATTAAACAACTTTGTTTATGTCATATTTTCTGGTTCTCCTTTAAAGAGCCTTAAGAAACTCTTTGGCATACAAAATTTTTTTGCAGTAAGTCTCTAATACTATAGTATGTAAATCTATCAGGGGGATTACATAGAGTTCTACACAAACCTTAACTGAACATTATTCATTCAAGGCGGAAAATTAAATTAATAAAAATAAAATAATATAATCTTAATTTTCCACCTTTTATGCAGAATATTTCCAAGACTACATTGCAGATTAAATTTTAAGGCAAACAATTTTTTCAATTTCCATGGTTTCAGATCTATCAGATGTTCTCTGAAGTAGACTAAAATTTAAATGGTGTTTACTTTCACCATTAACTTTTAACTTTTGAAGTCTGATGTCAAGAATGTAGTTTACCACTGAATTCTCATATGGTGTCTGGTAGATTCATTATAGTTCTCCGTAAGCCTTTCCAGACCAATTAAAATAAGATATTTTGTCTATTCAAAATTTTGGACTATCCTTTAATCCAAGACTAGACACCACTTTTACCGCAGGCCAAAACAATCGCTATAAGTTTCATACTTTTATCACGTATCTACGATGACATAAAGCTTCGTTACCCTGGATGTGATCCAATCTAGCGACATACTTAAATGTGTTGGCAACATCATTACATATTTTAAAATCAACCCGAACATTAAATAAATTAATGTAAAGTAATTAAGTAGTTAATGGCACAATAAATTAATGATGATGAAAATCGATTACATGCTGTCAAAGTGCTCCTAAACAAATGGACCCGAACACTTTATGACAATGCGGTAGCACCAACAGCGCAACAAAACTAAGCCGTCTAAGCAGATTGATCAGAGTGAGTTAAATGCATCCCATCAACCGCTACTAGCGTGAGTGCAGCGATTTCTTGTCTGTTGTTTTGTTTTTGCATAAAATTGCAAAATTTTTCCCGCCTTCAATTTTTGTAATGCATTAATTTGTAAATTACTCAAGACATACAAACGTAGAGTACCAGTAGCTATGCATGCAAGTCAAGAAATTCGAGCCATAAAAATTGAAAACTGTATTGTTGTAGTTGTTGTTTTGCATGTTTTGCCAAAATCCGCACCAGTTTCAAGTTTTATAGATATTAACTGAGATATCGTATAATGAAACTGAAATCGGGTTTACAGGTCGTTGGAGAAAAAATGTGTGCATGCAACATCCACGCATTTTTGGTTTTTTATGCAGCCACTGTTATTGTTGTGTTGTTGTTGATGTTGCAGTTGATGTTGCTGCATCATGTCACTACATTTTTTGCTGCTGTTTTGATTGTTTCGTTTGTAATGAAACCTTGTGTTGAAGAAAAAAAAAAAAAAAAAAACACAACGTGCCAAATTACAACAAAATAAAAATAGAAATACAGTCAAACAACAAGTTTTCAAATTTCATGTATCGCTAAATACGAGCATGTTGCTTATGTTGTTGTTTGAAGTGCCAGCCAATGTTTGCCGCCGATTGACCCAGATTTTTCGGAATGAAAATAACAAATTTGCTTCACATTCAATTTTTTTTTTAGCGAAAGGAGTTACACCTCCATAGAAAAGCAGTGTCTTTTCATTGCATAAATTATGGGGCTAAAAGTAATACACAAATAATGCACATAGGAAAAAGTGAAACCATATAAGTATGTAAGTACAGGCGTTAGGAAATAACGCCCAAGGAAATAACGCCCAAAAATAAAATGACGTAATAACGCCCAAAATAAAAAACGAAATAACGCCCAAAAAATATGAAATAACGCCCAAAAACAGAAACGAAATAACGCCCAAATTATTTTCATATAAATTTGGGCGATAATCATTTTGGAAATAACGCCCAAAAATTTGGGCTTTATTTCGTTTTTTTGGGCGTTATTTCGTTTTATTTTTAAAAAATGAAATAACGCCCAAATTATTTTCATACAAATAAATTTTGGGCGTTATTTCCAAAATGATTATCGCCCAAATTTATATGAAAATAATTTGGGCGTTATTTCGTTTTTGATTTTGGGCGTTATTTCATATGTTTGGGCGTTATTTCGTTTTTTATTTTGGGCGTTATTACGTCATTTTATTTTTTGGGCGTTATTTCATTTTTTTTTGGGCGTTATTTCGTTTTTTTTTAAAAAAAAGGAAATAACGCCCAAAAAAACGAAATAAAGCCCAAATTTTTGAGCGTTATTTCCAAAATGATTATCGTCCAAATTTATATGAAAATAATTTGGGCGTTATTTGGTTTTTTTTTTTGGGCGTTATTTCCTTGGGCGTTATTTCCTAACGCCGTAAGTACATACGCACTTGCACAATGGGTAAGTTTTTACATGAAAAAGTAGGATATTGGAGATGGTGGAATTGGCAAGCCATACCACCCCTTGCGTAAATTTAAGAGATTGATAGCATCATTGACGGTTTTGCTCTGATATATGTATTTTTTATATGAAGCAAAACACGCCAAGTGTACCAGCTGAACATTTTTTTTTGTCTCTGATTTCTCTCAAATTTGGCAATATGGTAGTTCCGGTGTGCAAGAACAATAACCCGGTAGGATTTGGTCCTTGTACGATTTGTTGTTAAAATACAGGCTGCTGAAGTTGGCGTTTTTAGTCATTTTCATGTAAAGGGTGTTTTTTAAAAATTTCTAACATACACCAAATTTTGTAAATTGATATATATAAGTAGCTGGACTCATTTATTTTTGTGTTCTTTTGATAAAAAAATATTACTTGGTGGAAAAAAAATTTTTTCTCCAAAATTCTTTATACAGTGAAAGTCGCCTATAACGACTCCGCTTATAACGTCGAACCGCTTATAACGACCATTTCTCAGTTGTTTGGTTGGTTTCTTCATAAACCTTATGAGCATTTTGTCGGTTATAACGACCGTCGGATATAGCGACAAGCCGGATGTAACGACCGCATTTTGTTACATATTTCTTTTTTTCTGTCGCTTATAGCGACGACATTTGAAAACGATTAAAAAAAAACAATTGAAAATAAGTAGTAGGTTTTTAAGAATTTTATTTGAACTTTTTTCGTTGAAAAGAAAATGAATTTTTGCGTTTTTTTTTTAAATTAGCAACAAGCAAAAACAAAAAAAAATAATTTTCAATGTAAATTACAATGTTGAATCCGAAGGAGAGATTTCCATGTTCTATTAGAAACCCCCAAATGTATAAAAATAAAAATAATAATAATGTGATAACCACATAAATCTCGAAAAACCAAACTTTAAGGGTAAGATTTCCCAAAACCGTACATGATATTGAAATTACACGGTTCAGCATTGAAATTTACATTGCAAATTTGTTTCCTTGTTTTGGTTTGCTCATAAATTTGTAAAAACCCGTAAAAATTAATTTTTTTTTTATCAAAAAAAGTTCAAAAAAATCCTTAAAAACACAATATTTCGTTAACGCGATCAGGTAGATTTTTCGAAAATACCATTTTTGAGTTTGCAACAAATGGGAAATGAACTGCATACTCGAGTTTCTAAGATTATTTTCGTCAAATCCTTTTTTTTTTTTGATTCAGAATCAATAAGAGGACCATTTGGTAACTGAAATTCAACCCTGAAAATCGATTAGCTCGTTGACCGACTTTAAGAAGCTTTTTCTGTATATTTGGACTCCAGTGAATAACTTTGCATAAAAAAACATGGACTGGGACGACATCGAGGTAAAACCTAGTGTTTGATCATTTCATAATATCATTTCATATTTCATTTTTTATATCGTTTTTCATTTTTTATATTCATATTTTTATTATACTTAAATACTAATCTAAATTAATTCTTTAAAAATATTTAATATTAGTACTTAATATATTAGTATTGTTAACATTGAATTTTGCCCTTAAGGCGTTAACAAAAAATACATTGCAACATTGTTTGTTTGCATTGTATAATTACATACAGACACTTTGTCTTAATTCAGTCTTCTTTGAGTTCTTGTTGCGCGTTCACGCATCGTACTGTGCTAACGCAAGATCAATTTTTGTCTAAAGTTTTTTTATATATATATTTCGGTAATAAATAATTTGAAGTCGAAGACTAGTCTTTTTAATTAATCGGAAATAATTCGTGTAAACCAACGACAAAATAACTACACCTGTAACTTCATGGAAATAGCACCATTGTGCAAAAAGCTGCACAATCATTTTTGGCGCCCGAGCAGGGACTGTTGTGTCCAGTTTCACCAGGATTAGTGTCCGATTCGAGGGAAATAACCCAGGAAGGATTCGAGTCCAATTGAAGGGAAGTAACCCACCACGAAGAGTACAGGTATAAAAACGCAAATATTGTCCTCGAGCATTGATAATTTGGCTACATGAGGTTCAATATTCGCATTTTTTCGTGAAATTGAATTTTTTGTATTACGTACATAAGTATGTACAGTGCTTTTGATGGAAAGTGTTAAAATTTCGGGTCTCAAGGGTACATAATTTGTTGGTTTTTTATTGAAAAAAATCTTTGCTAGCAACGCCGGTCGTACTTATTGCAAGTTCACGACGGTTGCTACATATAAACGTACACTTGTGATCGGTAGCAGCGCAGGTTATACATACTTATTGCAAGATTATAACTGTTGCTACATTTGCACGTGCCTATATACAATTTGTACGGTGGTTTTTTGCACATAAAATTCGCCGTTGCTTTTTTGCAAAAACGGTTGTTACATACGCACATAAATACATACTTACATCAAACCTTGTTGTTGGTTTTTTCAAACCAAATTTCTGCCGTAGTCGTTGCTGCATAAATAGATGCGCAACTTTCGTAACCCTTTGTTCATACTTCGGCAATTTGAATACTTCGTCAATTTGAGTACCAACGAACGGTGCTGATCAAACTCTGTCATCGCAAAATAGTGCGGTCGACGTCAAGCCAGTTGCCAGCAGCGCGCTGCATCGATCATATTTTCTCTCTTTGCATAGCAGCGAACATTTCGTGTGCTTTGAAACAATTTCGTTTCGTTTTGCAAATTAGGGGTGGTTTTTTATTTTCATAGAAAAACTTTCGCTCAACTTCAATAAGCAAGTTGAGTTTCTTTGTTCACTGGCATTGACGTTAGGAGACAACAACACGCATTTACATACATACATATTGCGTACGTACGAACAAGTGGGTTCTGCGTTTTAAACGTTCTTCACTTATTGAAAGTGGAACAAGTGGTAACGAAATAAAGTTACACTGGTAAACAAGTATTGCACTTCGTTTAATTTTGGGCAGCATATGCCGCAAATATTTACTTAATAAGTTTTTTATAGTAAATAAACAATTTTTTGGGAAATCTTATTCCTCAATAAATACATAATTGAAATTTTACACGCATCCAACACATATTCATTTGTTAATTACGACAAATTTATTGATTCAAAATGACTAAAGGTAGAAGGCAAGATCTATCTTTCACTGGTGGCGATGCAGATGCATTAATTAAAAAAAGGGATAAAGTTTTGGACAATATTTTGCACATGAAGCAATCATTTAAGGAGCGGTCAATTTCAATGAACCCAGTTGAACTGGAGTGCAGGCTCGATATTCTGAATAACTATATTGACCAAGTGATGGTTTTGCAAAATGATATCGAGAACGCTGATCCTTCAAATAATAAGCGGTTCGAAATTGAAAACATTTGTGTAAGCACAAAATCATTATTTTTATCCGCGACTAAAAGCAAAAAACAATCATCCAATGACACTTCTGCTAGCTTTTCAACTCCTCACTCTCAATCGAGACTACCTCAAATGAAATTACCTAAATTTAGTGGGAAATACGCAGAGTATAAAAATTTTATCGGTGTCTTTGAAAGTTTAGTAGATCATGACTCTACTTTGTCAGATATTGAAAAGTTTAACCATCTGATTTCATGCTTGTCAGATGAGGCATTAGGCACGGTTAAAGCATTTCAAATTTCTGAAAGTAATTATCCTAAGGCCTTGGCAAGCCTTAAGAAAGTTTACGATAATCCGTGTCTGATATTTTTTGACAACATTTCAAAACTTTTTAATTTACCTGAGATGACTAAGCCATCGGCTTCTTCTTTACGATCAATGATCGATACCGCGTCTGCTATTTATGAATCATTGCTTTCCATTGGCGATGATAAATCAGTCGCCAACGCCATGCTTATTCACTTGGTAACATCGAAGGTGGATCCGGCTACTCGGACTAAATGGGAGGAGCAACTCAATTATGACAAGCTTCCGCTCTGGTCCGACTGTGAGGAACAGTTAAATAGACGTTTTCAGCATTTATCAGCTGAGGAATCCTCATTTAAGTCCAAGCAAAAGCCGAGGCATGAAAATTATTCAAAGAAGAGTTTCAACTCATCGTTTTCATGCACTAAGCAAAATAGTCAGGGTGAAAGTAAATGTTTTCATTGTAAATCTCATGCACATTCAATAGCAAATTGTTCTAGTTTCAGTTCATTGCCAGTAGCTCAACGTTTTGAATTCGCTAAAGGAATTTCTTTATGTATAAATTGTCTTAAAAAAGGACATACGGTAACAAAATGTAAATCATCAAATTGTCGCATTTGCCAAAAACCACATAATACTTTATTGCATCGATATGCTTCAAACTCTACTCAGTTTGAGTTTCCAAGTACCAGCTTAGGTACAAACACCAATCAAGTTTCAAATGTTTCCGTCAATCACATGTCAATGGGTGACGAACAAGTGATTTTGGCCACTGCAGTAGTGCAAGTCAGAAATAAATCCGGTGAACTTTACTTAGCCAGAGCGTTACTTGATTCTGGTTCCCAAGTAAATGTTGTAACTGAGGAACTTGCTCAACGATTACAATTAAAACGAGAAGAGAGAAATTTGAATATTTTGGGTCTTGGTAAAGCCAATTCAACGGTAAAGCACAAGATTCATGCCTCCATTAAGTCTCGTGTAAATTCACATGAATTTTCTGCTGATTTTTGGGTAATGCGATCCATTTCTAGTAGCCAACCTGACCATACAGTGACGTGGAAAGATTGGAATGTGCCTGCTAACATTAAGCTAGCAGATCCATATTTTCATCAGCCTCAAAAGGTCGATATGCTTCTTGGAGCTGAGATTTTCTTTGAGCTCTTATGTGTGGGGCAAATTAAACGTAGCCCTACGTTACCTACATTCCAAAAAACCCTCTTAGGGTGGATAGTTTCAGGCAAATATAAGCCAAATCCTTTGCATACGGAAAGTTCAAATTTTTTGACCGTGGTTCAAGATGAAACTTCTTTAGATTCTATTGTCAGAAAATTTTGGGAGCTAGAAGAACTTCCCACTGAACCGAAGGCTATTCCACTTTCTGAGGAGAATCAGTTGTGTGAAGATCACTTCACAAAAACTATTAAACAATTGCCCTCTGGCCAATTACAGGTGGGATTACCTTTCAAGGTACCACCAACCGCTTTAGGATTTTCATTCGACACTGCAAAAAGACGTTTTTTATCCCTGGAACGTAGATTATCCAGAGACCCGACTTTACGGGAAATGTACATGGCATTCATGAACGAATACTTAGACTTAGGTCACATGTCCGCGATAGACGACCAAGAGTTCAAAAAACCCCATTACTTCATACCACATCAATGTGTGCTTAGGCCAGAGAGTACTTCCACAAAACTGCGAGTGGTTTTCGATGCGTCAAGTAAGACGTCAACACAAAAATCGTTAAACGATTTGTTAATGGTTGGTCCCACTATTCAGCCAGAACTGTATTCAACCTTACTTCGGTTCAGATTGAACAAATTTGCAATTACTGCAGACATCACTAAGATGTACCGTCAAGTATTCATTGACGAGGCGGATCGTGATTTTCAGCTCATTTTATGGCGAGAAAATCCATCCCAAAACATACAAGTTTATCGTTTAAATACAGTTACTTATGGAACAGCCTGTGCTCCATTTCTGGCTATTCGAAGCTTATTCCATTTGAGCCAATTACATAAAAATCAATACCCAGTAGGTGCAGAAGTCATCAATGGGGACTTTTACGTTGATGATTTGCTCACTGGAGCGGATAATTTTGAAGACTTGGAAAATATTCGGTCTCAAGTAGTGTCTATTTTAGGCTCAGCTAATTTAACGCTAGCCAAATGGTTTTCTAACCATCCGTCTTATTTAAATGGAAGTTGTCAAGAAAAGTCACTTAAATTTAATGACTCTGACACAACTAAAACATTAGGCATGAGATGGGTGCCTAACGATGACATTTTCAAATTTCATTTAGATGAAAATTTTGACCACTTGCCAGCAACAAAGCGCAATATTTTATCCGTTTCAGCGAGGCTTTTTGATCCGCTTGGACTTTTATGTCCAATAGTAACGAAGGCCAAAATCCTCTTACAAGAATTGTGGCTACAAAAACTCGATTGGGATGAGTCAATTCCCCTTAATCTCACGGCGGATTGGGAAAATTTCAAGGTAAACCTATCTAAAATTCACACAATTTCTATTCCAAGATTTGTGCATACATCATTGACTTCTCCATGCCAAGTTCACGGATTCTCAGACGCCTCAATGCGCGCCTATGGTTGTTGTCTGTACATTCGAACACAGACTGCTAATGGTTTCCAAACGCATTTGCTGACAGCAAAGTCCAAAGTTGCGCCGCTAAAAACAAAGCGTCTGCCTGTTCTCGAATTATGTGCGGCACATTTATTGTCAAAATTATGGACTAAAGTAAAACCATTATTAAAATGCGAAATTGAATCTGTTACCTTTTGGAGTGACTCTGAAATAACTCTGCGTTGGGTTAAAATGATTCCATCAACACTTAAAACATTCGTTTGTAATCGAGTGGCTGATATTCAGGAGTTCGCATCTGATGTAATTTGGCGTCATGTTCCTACAAAATTAAATCCTGCGGACATCGTGTCTCGAGGTTCAAATGTTGATGAACTTGTTCAATCTTTTTGGTTCAAAGGTCCTCCATTTTTGGAGCAAAACGCAGATACTTGGCCAAAGTCCAAGTTAAATTTGGTCACAGATGTAAGCGAGTTAGACTTACGTCAACCAAAAATGGTGTTAGTTACTATTCAAACAGATCCCAATCCATTAATGGATCTGATGTTAAAGAAATCTTCATACTGCAAACTTTTACGTATTGTTGCATACGTTTATCGCTTCATTAATAATACGAAGCAAAAGAACCGCCACAATAAATCGCTTTGTCCCACTGTAAAAGAACTTCAATTCGCATTCTTAAAGTTAGTGGAGGTGGTTCAAAAAGCTGAATTCGCAAACGAATTTGATCAGCTAAAAAAGTCAAAAATTCTGCCACCTCACATACAAAAATTAAATCCCTTCATACAAAATCTTGAAGAGGGTGGTCATTCACTTTCATTATTAAGAGTAGGTGGAAGGCTTAAAAACGCTTCATTACCATTCGAAACTAAATTTCCACTTCTTATGCCAAAAAAATCCCACTTCGTTTCAATTTACTTGCGACATTTGCACATAACTAATTGTCATGTCGGCACAAAAGCTTTAGTGGCAATTTTACGCCACGAAATGTGGGTTATCAATGCTCGAGAGGCCTGTAGCAAGGCTATTCGAAACTGCATTACATGTTTTAGATTTGCACCAAAACTGCTCTCCCAAATTATGGGAAACTTACCGCCAGACCGAGTCAAAGCACTACGCCCGTTTTCAATTACAGGGGTAGATCTTTGTGGTCCCGTATTCGTATCCTTAAAGATACGCGGGAGACCTCCGGTCAAAATGTACATTGCAGTTTTTGTGTGCTTCACGTCAAAAGCTGTACACTTAGAATTAGTTACAGATCTCAGTTCTGATGCGTTCATTTCTTCTTTCAAAAGGTTCGTCGGAAGGCGCGGTGTCCCGCTTAAAATCTACTGCGATAACGCAACCAACTTCGTGGGAGCTGATCGAAAGCTTCAAGAAGCCGAAAAACAGGAAGCTGAAAAAGTATCGCAATTTTGTGCCCAGCAACGAGTAGAATTCATCTACATTCCCCCGAGGTCACCCCATTTCGGAGGAATATGGGAAGCGGCGGTCAAAAGCGCCAAACAGCGGCTGCTGCGAACTCTCGGCAATGCTCACCTGACAACAGACGAAATGAACACGATGTTGATAGAAGTCGAAGCCGTGCTAAATTCACGACCTATCGCCCCACTCAGCAGCGACCCGAACGACGGAGAAGCCTTGACGCCCGCCCACCTGTTAATCGGCGAGCCTATAACTTCGCTGCCGCAAGGATTCGCAAGCGACGTGCCCGAGAATCATCTATCCTCTTTACGCAGGTGGCAGCTACTATGCGCGCTCAAGCGATCATTTTGGAGACACTGGTCTCACGACTACCTCTTGGAACTCCAAAACAGAGGAAAGTGGCAAATTCCACAACCAAACATCTCCGTGGGAACGCTTGTGTTGATGCACGAGGACGACGCTCCACCTCAGCGATGGAAATTGGGTCGCGTGGAGGAAATTATAAAGGGCAGCGACAACAAAGTCCGAGTCGCAGACATCAGGGTCGGCGCCAGCATATTTAGACGAGCCATCCATAAATTAGCACCAGTTCCAGTATCTTGAAGACATACGTACCCCGTAGTCCTTCAACGCGGCCGGTGTTTGATCATTTCATAATATCATTTCATATTTCATTTTTTATATCGTTTTTCATTTTTTATATTCATATTTTTATTATACTTAAATACTAATCTAAATTAATTCTTTAAAAATATTTAATATTAGTACCTAATATATTAGTATTGTTAACATTGAATTTTGCCCTTAAGGCGTTAACAAAAAATACATTGCAACATTGTTTGTTTGCATTGTATAATTACATACAGACACTTTGTCTTAATTCAGTCTTCTTTGAGTTCTTGTTGCGCGTTCACGCATCGTACTGTGCTAACGCAAGATCAATTTTTGTCTAAAGTTTTTTTATATATATATTTCGGTAATAAATAATTTGAAGTCGAAGACTAGTCTTTTTAATTAATCGGAAATAATTCGTGTAAACCAACGACAAAATAACTACACCTGTAACTTCATGGAAATAGCACCATTGTGCAAAAAGCTGCACAATCACCTAGTTCAAATGATTCGTCATGTATTTACTGCATGCAAAAAAGGGTTAAGTCAGTTTTGTTTTTAAAGAATTTCATTGAGTACGTAATTTTAATAAGTTTACTAGGCATAAAATGCTTAGAATCGTTAAAGAAATACGTGTGATTTTTTCTAGAAATTTTGTAACTTTTTTTTTTGAATAATTGGCGTTCAAAAGCCAAAAACTCTCAACTAGCGACCGAATCCCATCTTGAGTCAAACATAATTTTAAAGCTACTAAATTATGCTTTAATTTAAAGCACTTTTAAAAAAAATTTACGAGGGGTTTTTTTTTAAAAAAATTCAAAAGTATTTTTAGTGCAAAACATTTTGGTGAAAAAATTGTCTGTAAGTACTGGACCTATCTGGCAACTCTTTATTGCTAAAGGTAGTTGACATCCCTGAAAATCATAAACAATTTTTACCCATTGACACTCCGATATATTTTACTGTACCAAAAAATTGGATGAAATTCTTGAAAAAGTGGAGGAAGACCAACACATAAACAGTCGGGACCTCGTTAAAGTGAAAAAAATTCATTTCAGTGTATGAATCTCTTCTGAAACGGAATGATCTCGAATCATTTTGCATAGATTGGTTACTGGTGACGAAAAATGGATAACCTATGATAATAGAGTAACTTCGGGTAATGTGATATAGGCGGGTAATGTGATATACCAGCATATCTTCTTCAATAAACAACTCTCGATAATGATTTTTTCGTCAACACCACAGTAACTGAAAAAGAAACGTGCTGCAAGTTTTTTTGCGCCCACCTTTATTTATTCTACCTTCAGTGTTTTAAAATCGATTTAACAGTAAATAAAAACTTTATTTGCGTGTGATTTATGCTAGGATCTAGCCTAAACTAAAATTGATATCATAGCCGAAATATTAAATTCTGCTAGTGGGTGAATATACCTAACCATAAATCAATTGAATTTTTTATTTGCTGGAGTGTGTTTTTCAAAAATAATGAAATTCGGGTAATGTGATATAGTGCACTTCTGACGCCGAAAATATTTGATGTTCCACTTGCAATGCAAAATGTTTGGCACGACGGTCTTTTGGCCCAAATTTAAAAGGTTTTTCCTTATTAACAATTTGTTGGTCCAACATTTTTATATAAAGGTCACAGTTTTTAAGAAAAATGAGCTAAAGCTTTGTAAAAGCGATTTTAGTAATGTTTATCACTCCTTACCTGAAGTAAAAGTTCCACAACAAAAGTATCTTTATAGCACGATAGACTTTTTGCTGAAAATGCAATTTGTTGGTCCATGCGATATAGTATATCACATTACCCGCCAATTTTTTTTCTTAACTTTTTTCGCCTTTTTTCAATTTTTTTGAAATAGCTTAAGATTGGCCCACGCTAAAGAACTCCAAAATCACAATATACTGCACAATATAGTAATAAAACATGATACATAAAGTGGTAGCAGCTTTGCTTTGAAAACGACGTGTAATTGAAAAAAAAAAAAAAAAATAATGCCTATATCACATTACCCGAACTTACTATAATGTGCGATTGTTGCTATAATTATATTTGGTTGTTATTATTATGAATAAGTGGCATGTTATAAATAAAGCTCTTCTATGCGAACAATCTAAATCAATAAATAATAAATAATTAAAAAAAAAATATCATGGTCGATACCCCAAATACTTCTTTGGTGAATCGCCAAAAACTGTGGGAGCTTGGCTGGGAAGATTTAATGCATCCACCATACAACTCAGATCTTGCACCTTCGGATTACCATATGTTTCAATTGTTGCAAAATTATATTGATGGTGTAAAATTGAATTCCCTAGAAGATTGCAGAGAGGTATTGTCCTAGTTTTTCTAGCAGAAGCCCAATGAATTCTTCAACTATGGTTTTTCTTCAGAGATGGCGAGAAGTGGTAAATAACAATGGCATTTCCTTGACTCAATAAAGTTATTTTGATATAAAAAAAATCGTTAAACTTCCCAGTGTGCCAGACGGTTCATATCTTCGCTTTTTTACCCGTTACGGATCCGTTACTGATCCGTTTGCGGGAGAAATTCCAAAAAAAAAAAACGATTCGCTTTTTTTTGAGATTTGAACCGTCTGTCACACTGGGTTAGCTCACTTTTCTGAACTTTCTATTTAGGCAACTTTATATTTGTTGGCGTGTAGCAATTAATTTCAAACATTTTTAGTATGCCATGAACCAAAAAAATTTAAAACACACTAGTCTGTACTATCTACTTCATTTTTTCTTTCTGGACGATACATTCTATTGCACAATCATTGTTTGGGTGAGAAAAACAGAAAGGTCCATATTTTCCTACAATTCAGAAGAGAAAAACAAGTCTTGTTTTTTTATCTAAGGAAGGAAACAAAAAATGTTCAGCAATAAAAACAGAATCAAATGTTTAAGGCGTGTTTGAAACATCAACAAACTATGACTGACGTCACTATAACTGCCCGATAGTTCCAAAGATTTATTGAAGACTTTTTGTTGCTACGACATAACAGGACAAAAGCATTTTAATTGCAAGATAAAAATTTAACTAAAGTTGTTTATATTTAAATGAATGACTAAATGTACAAATTTAAATTTGTTGTACAAATTGTATGTTTTTGAGTTGATAAGTTGAGTTGCAGCTTGCAAGAAAATTCATAAACATTTTTGCATTTTTAAAATACTCTCTTTATCTCGTAGAAAAGTACGTTTATAGCACTTACTTTTAACTTACTACATGAATCACTTCGGATTCATACCAAGTATATATTTGAGATACCGACGATTAGTGCTGTAGTAGTTGCATCAATCGAACCACGTCCAGTCTTTTTCATAACAAATCCTTCATCACTTCAACTTTGATTAAAATTGATGCCGGGTGAAATCAGTTTTGATCTTGAGTCTTGCTCTTGGTCATAGTTTTGGTCTTGGTTTTGACATTGAGTCTTGATCGTGGCCTTGAACATAAGGTCCGGGTGTCTGTCTTGGTCAAATTTTCAAAATTTATGAATATTTCCGAGCCTAATATTTTCATAACGGTTGGCTTTTTAAGACGCCAAACACGATGATTTTATATTTGAGGGGGCGTTACACCGCTATTACCTATAAACGATCAAGACCAAATAGCAGTCATGGTCTTGACTATCATCTTGACAAAGACCAACCCTAGTGTTGGTTTAGGTCTTGAAATAATATCAGTGTCTTGGTCTCAAAAAATTATTAAAAAATTAGATGAAAAAGATTTAAGCATTATAAGATAATGCTATTATAAATGAGCCGTTCAAAATGACAATGGTGCAACTCCAAAACGAATGTCATATAAATTATCTGCCATAATGATCGATCATTTGGTCGATATCATTTTTTCAACTTAATCTCAACAATTCCATAACATCAAGTAAATTTTTCGTGAAAACAGAAATCAAATTTATTCATCCCTAACAAAATATCAGAAAATTAATATTTTGACATTACTTTTGCCTCGTTTTGGAGTTGCACCATTGTCATTTTGAACGGCTCAAATAATGGAATATAATGGAGTTACAAGGGAAGATTATTTAAGGTCTTAACTTCATAACAATAAGTATATTAAACTGTGATAACTAATACGAAATAAAATTAACTTAATACATATATGAATAATTATTTGTCTTAATATGGAATTACATAAAAAATAACATACTTGATCCAATAAAAATCTTTTAACTGTTTATTTATGGTATATTATAAATTATAAATTTTTAAACAAATTCGTTAATGGCACCAACAAATTCTGTATCAAATATATTTTACTATTCATTTTGTTTTCCTGCGATATTACAACTGTCAGAATCATTTCCTAATTGCCAAATTTAATCATATAATTCATATCAAAAAACTGCCACCTCAATTCGCCATAAAATTTCTAAAGAAAAATTCAAGTTTTTATTTCACCTACATTCTGCTGAATATTCGAACGTGATCATTTATACTTTTTGTTGATTTTTGTGATTTCCATACGTTTATTTAAAATTAATTTTATTGTGAGTAATAAACGCAGGCACGATTTTCCCATATTAAGCAGTTTCTGTTTAACATTTTATTGAAAAAATAAAATAAATGAAAATAAGCAAAAATGCTGACCAAGGTAATGACGACAATATGGCAGTGATGTCAGTAAAACAATTTTTAAAATAAATAAAATTAAAAATACAAAACAATGAAAGCCATAGCTAACACAATCGATTACGGCGTAATAAACTCTTCTCTCTCGAAATGCCAACAAGCTGTCGGAAAAAATGTAAAGTGTTACGCATAATCGTTTTGACATTTTACAGTGAAAACTATGAATTTAATTAAAAAGCGCAATATCAATAAATATACTATACCGTACAACTGCATCTTAATTATTTGAAAATGTTTGCTATTTAAAAGATACTTCAGTAATTGCTCAAAATTACTATTTACTTGTTTTAAAGTTCAACGTTCAAATTTTTGCGGTTAACCCATTTTTGAGCGGACATATTTAAATTAAAACTAAATGAGAGTCCTTTAAGATCGAGTATACTCTCTTAGTATGAATGAATAAAATCTGATTCTGTTCAGATGATTCGGTCAAAGCCTGAATAGGAGCTGAACAAATTTTCACAGGAGTTCCTTGCATACAAACAAAAACTTTAAAACGCTTTATTGGGAACGTTATTTGTAAAAATCCGATTAATCTTACACATTTCATTTCATATCATTTCATATCATACCATATCATATCATATCATATCATATCATATCATTTCATATCATCTCATCTCATCTCATCTCATCTCATCTCATCTCATCTCATTTCATTTCATTTCATTTCATTTCACTTCACTTCACTTCATTTCATTTCATTTCATTTCATTTCATTTCATTTCATTTCATTTCATTTCATTTCATTTCATTTCATTTCATTTCATTTCATTTCATTTCATTTCATTTCATTTCATTTCATTTCATTTCATTTCATTTCATTTCATTTCATTTCATTTCATTTCATTTCATTTCATTTCATTTCATTTCATTTCATTTCATTTCATTTCATTTCATTTCATTTCATTTCATTTCATTTCATTTCATTTCATTTCATTTCATTTCATTTCATTTCATTTCATTTCATTTCATTTCATTTCATTTCATTTCATTTCATTTCATTTCATTTCATTTCATTTCATTTCATTTCATTTCATTTCATTTCATTTCATTTCATTTCATTTCATTTCATTTCATTTCATTTCATTTCATTTCATTTCATTTCATTTCATTTCATTTCATTTCATTTCATTTCATTTCATTTCATTTCATTTCATTTCATTTCATTTCATTTCATTTCATTTCATTTCATTTCATTTCATTTCATTTCATTTCATTTCATTTCATTTCATTTCATTTCATTTCATTTCATTTCATTTCATTTCATTTCATTTCATTTCATTTCATTTCATTTCGTCTTAACGATTTCTCACAAGCGACAATAGTCTCATTTGGGTTAAGAAAAAGGCTCGCATAGTAAAACAATGCCATAATGTAGCATATTTTTCTTTAATTTCATTTCGGTCATATATTGAACCAGTTTTGGTGTTAACTTGTTTATTATTATTAGCACATTTAACAGTTATGTGTATGTGGTTATGGTTTAAATTACACATGATTCACTACGATGTTATTTCCCTTTGGCTTTTTAATCTTTTGCTTCGGAATTTCCATGCTGCAAAATTTGTTTATTTTTTTTTTTATTCTCTTGTATGTGATATTAAAAATGCATTAATCTTTAAGATTTTGCAATATTTTTTTTTGTTGTTTTTTTTATGTAAAACAAAACTTTTCACAAGCATTAGTTGACATAATACGCAATTGTTTTGTAATTGTAATTGTAGATCTTTTATTTTTCTGTACATTTTTCTTAACTAATTTTTTTTTTTAAATTAAATCATATATTGTCATTAGCTTAATGTCTTACTTACTTAGACATATAAAGAGTAGTATTTTTTATTTTCATGTCACGTAAGTAATAATTTTGACATTATTATTGTCATTCGCCCACTTTAGAGGAAAGTGAATTTAATAAGTATCTAGCTGGTCCATAAAAAGAAATGCTATTGTTATTATATTGCTATAATAAAAATAAAATTATGTAATTTAATAAATGAAGTCGTAATGTGTTGTTATACAAGACGCAGTGTTAGCAAGTTAACACATTCTGCTCTAGAGAAATTATTTTGTGAAAAAATTCTCATGCATTTATTTGAAAGTTATTTATTAAACTGTTTCTATGTTTAACTTATGAACAAAATTAGTAATCACATTATTATCATGACAACTACTACCTAAAAAATCGATGTCTCACAACATTCTACTTGGAAAGAATTATTCGTAACATCAAAATCTTTTCCAAATCAATAATCATATTAAAAATGTAAACACTGTGGTTTTGACAAACATTAATACTTCTTATGTACTTAATATAGGTACATTAGGGTGGGCCAAATAGTATGGACAAAATTTTATCGACCTCGGCTACCCCCCTATGTGAAAGTTCATTTAATTCTATGAATATTTGCCCAAGGAACTATACCTCTGCGTTCAGCTTTAGTTCGGCGCATTTTTGATCGAAAATGTTACCTTTTATTAATATCTTTTTTATTTTCATACTAAATTTTACGAATCTTTTTAAAGACAAACGTAATGTCATTATAAGATTTGGCTGGTATTCTGTCAGAAATCAATTAAATTGGAGTCTGTTTACATAAAAAGTTCACTTGATAGTGTGAAATTGATGCTATATATTTAAAAAAGAAATATGGGTCAAATAGCCGATTATTATGACCGACTTTCAAAATAAAGGATTCATATTTATGGATGAATTTTTTCAAACAAAGCACCAACCTAGGCTGAAAGTTCATTCAATTCTATGAATATTTGCCCAAGGAACCATACCTCTACGTTCAACTTTAGTTCTGCGCATTTTCGATTGAAAATTTTACCTTGCGTTTAATATTTATTTTTATGCTTGATTTTCAAAATTCTTATAGAGACAAAAGTAATATCATAATATGTTTTGGCTGATTTTCTGTTAGTAATCAATTAAACTGGGTCCTGTTTTTTTGAAAAGTTTACGTGAAATCGATTATATTTATTCTAAAAAATTATATCGGTCAAATAACCGATTTCAAAATAAACGACTCATATTTTTACATGGATTTTTTCAATCAAAATACCAACCCAAGTATTTTTGGATGCTAGGATGCATTTTTTTCCAGGGCAACATTTAGTGGCAGTTTTAGGAAATAAATTAGCCGCTTTTTTTAATTTTACAGAACAATGTACCAAAAATCCATGTAAAAATACGAATCGTTTATAATGAATCGGTTATTTGACCGATATAATTTTTTGGAATAAATATAATCAATTCCACCTTATCAGTAAACTTTTCGTAAAACAGAACACAATTTTATTGATAAAAATAAATATTAAACGCAAGGTAAAATTATCAATCGAAAATGCGCCGAACTAAAGTTGAACGTAGAGGTATAGTTCCTGTGGCAAATATTCATAGAATTGAATGAACTTTCAGCCGAGACTGCTGTTTTGTTCGAAAAAATTCATCCAAAAATATGAATCGTTTATTTTGAAAGTCGGTCATAATAATCGGCTATTCGACCCATATTACTTTTTTAAATATATAGCATCAATTCCACACCATTAAGTGAAGTTTTTATGTAAACAGAACCCAATTTAATTGATTACTGACACAATACCAACCAAATCATATAATGACATTACTTTTTTCTTTATAAAAATTTTTAAAATTTAGTATGACAATAAAAAAAATATTAATAGAAGGTAAAATTTTCGATCAAAAATGCGCCGAACTAAAGTTGAACGCAGATGTATAGTTCCATGGGCAAATATTCATAGAATTGAATGAACTTTCACATAGGAGGATAGCCGAGATCAGTTTTCAAATAGGCCCACCCTAAGGTACATATAGTTAAATGTTATACCAAATTCAATAATCCATTATTTTACAGTTTAGATAATGCAAATTAAGCCGAGTTTAGTTATTATAGTAATTCTTAGCCCTTGTTTACGAGATATTCAAGTTTAAATGTTAGAAACAGGCATAATTTGACTTTCCACAAGCATGCCCCATATATTAAATACGCCTATTTTTCTCAAAGTATATATTTAATTCTTAGAATGGTAAAAAAATTAGTTATTCGTCATATAGGCACTTCAAAATTATTTCCAAAATATTACGTTCAACATGTCGTATGAGTTACATTTAATTAATATGGGAATAGAAATTTTCTTATTAACTTCTTAGTAGCGGCTGTTCATAAATTACGTCACACGAATTTCACAGAACCCCCATCTCCCCCATGTCACACTATGTCACATTTTCATTGACCCCGCCCCCTATTTGTGACATCACATTCTTACCTTTTATACCTTAACATTAATTGAACGATTTTTTTTTTTTAATTTTAGGTTTACTTACACATTCTATTTGAACACGTCAACTATGTATTTTGTCTCAATCTTGTTTGCTTTTTATGAACAAAATATGCGTGAAAATTTCGAAATTGAATGACACTTGGATTAAATAAATTCTGGATATTTATTCAAAATTGTATTTTATAAGTTGGATACCCAAACACCCCAGTGCGTGCAAGACGAAGTGTATTACTTTTGTAAATGATGACAATCCAAAGATTGCATGTAAAATCAAAATTTTTACTCAACTTACATGTAAAAATGTACTGTGGTCACCATCAAAATACCTGGTTGCTTAAACAGGGTTAAGTTTGAGATTTTAATTTAAAAATATTTTAACAAAAGTTTATTGAACCCTTTATACATTTTATTTACTCGTAAAATGTTCAAAAAAAAAAATGATTGTTGCCGGACACATGAAATAAGAAAAAGGGAAGGTTGTCACGAATGTATGTATTTTTGAAGGTAAATTAAACTTTCTACCATTTCACTTATGTACAAACAAATAACTAACTACCAATAATAAATCTTCGTTTTAATAGTTTCTTGTTTCCTCACTTAAATAAAGCGTAAATACGTATATCTCAGAAACAAATTAAAATTTTATTTTTTTTTTAGGTTAACTCCTGTTAATGATTTTTTATGCTTTTTCATCTGGCTGAAGCTTTAGGTATTTGCGATATTTTAACATCTGCATATGTATGTAAGTATATTAGAGTAGATGATAATTATTTTAGCAAATAAATTAAATTTCACTCGAAAAAAATCCGTTTTCTTGCTAATTTTTTCTAACAAACATAGGCACATTTTTTGTTAAGTTAGTGTTATCAGTTAACAAAGTATCTATATATAAATAGGCAAACGAAATCGGTTCAGTCCCTGTTTCTATACCTAAATCTTAACCGATTTGCTAGATTTTTTTTTTGTTGGAAAGGTTGTAAGGAGGAGCAGTGCATAGGACTATATTTTTTTTCAAGTGGGCGGTGCCACGCCCCTAAATGGAAAAAACGCTCTCACGGCTAAACCGCTACATCGATTTTAACGAAATTTAATATGGAGATAGGGTTAGCATTAAGGAACGATAATATGACCATAATGTTTTTCAGTGGGCGGTGCCACGCCCCTAAATGGAAAAAACGCTCTCACAGCTAAACCGCTGCATCGATTTTAATGAAATTTGGTATGGAGATAGGGTTATTACTAAGGAAGGATTATATGACCACTATGTTTTTCAGTGGGCGGTGTCACGCCCCTAAATAAAAAAAACGCTCTCACAGCTAAACCGCTGCATCGATTTAAACGAAATTTGGTATAAAGATAGGGTTAGCACTAAGGAACGATAATGTGAACATTATGTTTTTCAGTGGGCGGTGCTACGCCCCTAAATGAAAAAAACGCTCTCACGCTAATCCGCTGCATCGATTTCAACGAAATTTGGTATGAAGATAGGGTTAGCACTAAGGAACGATAACATGGCCATTCTGCTTTCAGTGGGCAGTGCCACGCCCCTAAATAAAAAAAACGCTCTCATGGCGAAAACACTGCATACGATTTTTATGAAATTTGATATAGATATAGAGTTAGCACTATATAGCATGATTGATTTTAATGAATTTTGGTATAGAAAGATATCAAAAACTGTTTGCTCTTTAGTAGGAGCTACACGCCTCTAAATGGAAAGTACGACTTAGCTGCTGCACCGATGCAAATAACCCGAACCCTAAGGAAGAATATTTAAAGTTTTATGTGTTTTATCGACCAAGGAAGTGTATAAAAACTTTTTCCTTTATTTTATGGTCAAATCGAAATGGTCGAATTTCGGCCACAAGGCGAACTCTAGTAAATATAAAAAATCAAACTAGTAAAGGCCTTGCCAAAACTTTAATACCCTACTCTGTAGATTTGTATTCTCGCAAAATTCTTAAAATTTGAATAACGCTGACAGCTTATCGTTTTAATGCTTTTGCTTGTATGGGTAATAAATACTACACGCTCTTGTCTGAATTCATCCCTTTTTTCCTGAACTAAATTTATTTAGATTCTGTGAAGGTTAGGATAGCCTGAAAGATGACAAGTTCCATCATAATTATACCCGGCTTATAACATCATTGAAGACCATTTCGAAATTTTTATACACTTCATAATAGATTTGGGACTCTTTTGAGCGATATCTTCAAGAGAGTCGAAGAAGTGACTTTTGAACACCTTATAATGTCGGTTTGCTAGCGCTGGTCATTCACAAAACAAAAAATCAAAATGACTTTTCGATTTCACGATCTTTATAGCGTCTACGTCAGTGAGCCCCAACATTGAGGCGTGCCTGCCTGTACTCGTATCGAATGAGATAACTATACGTATTCTTTTAGCGTCATAAAGTGGCCATATCGGCGTCGACGTAGAACATGTTGTTAAGTTCTACCATCTTTAACCAGGAAAATTCGTTTCGAGTCAATGCTGGCTCTAATTAATCCAAGTGGTATTTTAATATATGTTTCAGAAATTTAGTGAGTTGATGACCCTTTTCTAAGAAGTCCATCTGCATTTTCATAACCAATGATGTGTCCGAAAATATAACATATTGTAAGACTACATAGCTATTAGTCCCTTATGTCAAGTACAATTTCTAGCCAAAACTTAAACAAACCATCCTCAGTTTTTGTGTCGAGTTAAGAAGGTTATAGCATGTATCTCGCCTTGTCAAAACTGAGCAAATTGTCAGCAAATTCCTGCTTATACTATACCTAGTGTCTTTCTGTAATTTGGTTGCATTACCTCCGGTAATATTCTCAATATCGATATATTCAAAGTGCAACTTTAGGAGTATTTTTCACAACAATGCAACCGAAATACACATAAATACTACGAATTGTAAGCGCAAGCTCTGAAAAAAAATTGGGCAAGCTCAGACAAAAGGGCGTGGCACCTCCCGCATAAGCAAAAGTTTCAAAACGCTATACTCAAACTAAACTTTATTCAGACTCTAAGAACTATAAGTGCAAGCTCTCAACAAAAACTAATAACTTTAAATGCAAGCTCTCAACAAAAACTGGACATGAAGGCGTGGCACCTCTTATTTTAGCAAAATTTTAAAAAGAATGCAGTGTAGGGTATTTTATTTTTGTCCTGGCCAAAGGTTACACCCTTACTAGTTTTGCCATCTTATTTTTGTCTCTTTGATATAGACACCAAGCAAAAAAAAAATTTTGTCCCAATCGGAACATATTTGACCATGCCGCCATTCCGTTGAAGGTTGGTAGAACGCTATTTATATGAAAAAAATTGTCAAATATTTTCCGATCAGGACCAACATATTTATGCTTGATATTTACACCAATAGGAAACTTTTCAGCCCCTGGTAGCAAGGTTTTTAACATTTTTAATTTTTGCCATAAGTACAACATATGATAGGTCTAATGTATATGTGATATTATATTTCTTTTGGTTGACTAAAATTGGTTCATGTACCACAAAACATCGTGCCATCCTTGGGCATTAGTAAAAAAAATTTTCTATTCTAGATTCTATTTAAAATGTACTATTTTTCCAAAAAATTTAGATAAATACTCTCATTTACGTTACAAATGGAAAAACGAAGTGAATATGGCACATGTGTAGGGTATAAAAATATCTACGGCTTTATACTCAATTTGAGAAAAAGCAATTGAGAAAAATCCTCAAACGCAGGTATATAAATAAAAGGTTAATTTCATTTCTTTCATTTTGGTATTTTTTCTTTGTTAATCTTTAAAAATTTCAGTTAACCTAAATTTAACGATTAAATAAATGACTCACCGTAAAGCACAAATATTTTTTTTGTGGTTTTTTATTAGTTCTTCAAATACGCTAAAGCACAAAGTTTTGATACAAACAAATTAAGTACATTTGTTTTATCTTTTTACTCTTATAATAAAATTTTGGATTCAACACAGTAAAAATTTTAAAAATATAAAATAAAAATTTATAGATTACACTGTGCTCGAATCGGAGCAATTTTTTTTCTAACATTGATGGTACTCATGTAGTAAACTTAATTCTAGTATGCTGATTTAAATGGTCATAGTCATTTTTATGGTTTGGCTCTGGATTTTGAGAAATTCATGTTTGAAAATTAGACTAAAAAAAAATTTTTAATAAAAATGGTATTTTTTTTTCCACTTCAACAATTTTTTCAACAGATACCTATTCAGTTTGATCGAATTTTTTACTTTTTTATTATTGAGTGTTCACGACCACCAAAGTGTAGCAAAATGTTAAAAAAATCCTTTTATTGCCAAAATTTAGAGCTTTTTACATGAAAATAACATTTTTTGTCATATTTATTCTATTCTTGATACTCTTTCTTGATTTTATAATGAAATTATAACATTAAACGATGAAAGCAATCATTTATTCGTATGTCAGTGCATAATTTTATCGGTAAGTCATATTAATTGTGCAAAATTAAACAATGTAATTTTTGTGGAAAATTTACTATTCCGTTAATCAAGCGTGGTGGAAAACCACGGAAGTGTTTCACTTATACTTTGGTGAACATATAGTACGTAATGTAGAATGGGCCCCGTTTAATATATGTCAAGATGATTGGTACATGATACAGAAGAATGTTATGCGTGCTTGAATTCAGTAATGGATTAAGCAAAATGAAAAAATAGAACACGAGCCAACAAAATTTATTCAGTTGCAATTGCCGCATTCAGGAAACATTCTCATTCCAATCAGACCAATTCCAATGAGTGAATATTTGCAACAATCATTGGAAAGTATTAAAGAAGCATCTAGAGAATTGTTTCAACCATCAAATGTAATTCCACAATGCAACTACATCGAAATTACGCAAAATCGTCTCAAGTTATCGCAGCGACAGTCGATTACCTTAGCCAAGGAACTAAAACAAGTGAAGAAGTAGCGTCAGAAGTAGAACAAATTTGATAAATAAATATTTCCATGCACGACCTACAAAACTTATACAAAAAAAAAGGTTTTTTTACATTTTGCTGCACTTTTTGTAAGCGTGAACACTGAATAAGTTGTAAAAGTGAAAAATTTTACCAAACTGAATAGGTATCTGTTGAAAAAATTGTTGAAATGGAAAAAAATACCTGTTTTTTTATTTAAATTTTTGTTTTTTAGTCAAATTTTCAAACTTAAATTTCTAAAAAAAAAAACAACAGCCAAACCATAAAAATGACTATGACCATTGAAATCAGCATACTCGAATTATGTTTACTACATGGGTCCTATCAATGTTAGAATTTCCGACTAGCACAGTGTTATTAGATGCATAAAGATACATGTTTCCTATATTAAGAAGTAGCTTCGTAATGATTGATTCTCTTAGTGTAGATTGCGTATCTATAAAAAGATAACTTGTCAAGCTAAAAGTTTAACACAACTTTGCCTAACACATATTTATCTTTTTGAACACATGAATTGCAATAGAACTGCATACCCATTCGGTTTTGCGATTATTTAACCGGAAATAATAAAATTGTACAAGAAGTTATACGAGGCCTGCTATCGACAATAAGCTTCTAGATAATTGTTTTTGTTAGTTAATTAAGCGTAAGTTCCAAATATCAATATGTATCTTGTTTCATTTATCTGTAGATGGGTAAATTTCTTTTTGCTTTAATTCTATATTACTAAGTATAATCAATAAATTCGTGAATACAAAACAAAAGACTGATTTTTATTCAACTTTTTATAAAAATGCTAATTAGGTTATGTGACAGTAGCGGCAAAAATATTGGGAAAAACACTTTTGCATTTACAAAGTTCTTGTTTTTTATTTTATAGTCATGTTTTTCTAACAAACCACATTTTAATTAAAAGAAAAATTCTTAAATACTGCAGAAAAAATATAAAAATAGTTTGCTGAATTCGCTTTAAAAGTCTAGTGGAGTTCAAATGTTCAAAAGATATCAAAGGCAGACATAATTAGACCACTGAAATTACTAAATCTTGGTATACTCAAAAACTCAATTTTAACTAAATTCTCTTTACTAAAGATCTCGCAATATCTGAGATTTAAAAACAGAAGCATTGCACCAGTGTGGGCTTAAAAGTTTGGCCTAAAACGTTTAGTGCCGTAGATAAAAGTGTACTACTCTAGTGCCTGGAATAGCGTCATATGTCTAAAAAAAATGTTTTCTTCACTCTAAAAAAAGAATAACTCGGACCTCAGAGCTGATGAAGAAAAACGGTTTCCAAATACGAGTTCAGCAACCACAAGTTAACCAAAGAAAATGATTGAGATCTAAATAAATTTTTTTTTCTCGAAATGTTGCACTGTGATATCAAATGTAGATAAAAAAAAATTATGCGCGTTAGTGAACAAGCATTTATAACATTATCATATATGAATTGCACTAAAATTATTTTTTGCAGATAAAGAAACGAATGTTTTTTCAATCATTTAGTTTTGCGAACATATGAGAAGTTCTGCTAGTTTTCAATTATTTATTACAAAATGCATTTTTTAATAAATAAAAAAGTTTCAAACAATTTAAGTGCTAATAAATGTAGAGTGCTTATCAATAACGGCTACACTCAAAAAACAAATTTTTAATTTTGTCAAGTATTTGGTGAGCAATAAACAAGCAACAAACAAGTCCAGAAAATCCTACTATTCATAACCTATAAAAAAAAATTTAAGTTTTGAAAAAAGGATAAAAAAAAATTCCAAATTGGGAGATATTTAAATGGCTCAGTTGGGAAGTTTTGACTCTGTTACAAAAAATTTTCATTTGTTGCATATTTTAGTTTTCATGTTAATTTAAATTTCACAAGCTGTGCCTTTTTAACACTTGCCAATAATGGAAATTTTCCAAACCAAATTTTATTGTTAATAGAATTTAAAATGCAAGTGTTCTTTTTTTTTTCCGCATTAAAATTCTTTTTAACCTTAGTAGCTTTAAAGTACTGCCTTTTCATATTAAAAAAAAAATATTAACGTATTCAACTTTCCATCATTTCTTTTTCGAAAGAGGCCTTGGTTTTTTTTCGGTACAAAATTTCAACAAGAGAATTAAAAAATACGGGAATGGTTCAAATTTTAAAATTATAGGACCAAAAACACTGTGTGATATATAATTTATGGTCCATTTCATATTGACCAAACATGCATTTCATAAATAAATTTGTTTCAAATTTCATTGCGAATGAATAGCATCTTAATGTGTTAAAAAATACATATAGTCATATTTGAACTGTTTCACATTGAAGTTTTCCACCTACATTTTTATGGTCATTAACCATTTTAGTCATGGATATATATGTAGGTACTTCGTAGAACAACGCAATTAATTATCCAAGCATTTTACAAAAATGGCCGTGAAAAAGTAATGCATATTATATCTGTGTTTTTATATCCTACACTCAGGGTATATTCACTTTGTCCTTCCGTGTGTAATGCAGAGAAGGAGGCGTGGCAGGAATGGAAATGTATATATATTCTTGATCAGCGTCACCTCATGAGTCGAACATATATGCCACACAAACAAAAGTTTCAAAATGCTATACTGAAAGCGTCTTTTGAGATAATCGATTCAAAGTGCAAGCTCTGAGAAAAAACTAGGCGAGCTCGAACAAGAAGGCGTGGCATATACCATACAAGCAATATTTGTGTCCTTTAAAATCAAAAACTTCAAGACCAGATTCCGATTCAGTGTCGCAAAATACATCGAAAATGGCTTTTTCTTTTGATCTAATGCGATTTTTTAAATATTAATATGGATTCTGACTATATACGGTCAAAGAGTTGATGTGCATGCTTGGTTTCTTTTTTGCGGCATCGCGAAACGTCTTTTTTCGCTCAAGACATGTGTGTAAGGGATAGTTCATTGCCAATTTTAAATTTTTCGAAAATCGCATTTTTAAGTTTACGGCTTGGCAAAAGAATACTAGATAACTCAGAACTAGAGAAAGATAAAATATTAAAAAAGAGCATATTTGCAAGTAAAAAGTAGCAGTTAAAGAAAAAAATTTTAGGCATTTACAATAACTGCACTTTAAAGTTTTTTGACTAAAAAGCTGCTCCAATTAATTGCAGTCTGTATTTTCCGATTATTATACTCTTACGACCCAAAAACAAATTTGAATGATGTTCGAACAACAAAAAAGAAAAAAATCTTGGTAAGGCAATCCTGCGTTTCGGGCATTACATTCGTGCGCATATATATTAATCATGTTGGTGTTCTGAAAGTTACAGTTAGAGAAAGTTAGGGCAATGTGGACTATGCTGCTTATGTGGTGCACCCTTTTATTCCCCATATTAAAGACTGTATAACAATTCCTGTTGTTTGTGCATACTAAAGCGCGAAAAATATATTTTTTACGCTATTCGGCTTTTCTATTATGCTCCTTACAAGTGTGCAGTTTCTTAACATAAGCTGTGAGGTCAAGTTGACTTTTGTTTAGTATGCTCTGAATATATAACTTCCTAAGAACACTGTTTTCTAAAATTCAAATACCTCTAATGTAATAGACTGATTCCATTTCAATTCATACGCTGAGTGTGCACTTTGGTTTTCAAATCAACTTCAAACTAGCAAAATATTTTTCTACAATTAAAATAAGGGAACACATATTTTTTTTGGTTTGGACCAAAATTGGGGATTTTATGGCGTTTTGTAGGAATTTTGCCGAAAATTTAATTTTGAAAAATTCATGAAGTTTAATCGGTTTTTTCAACCGCATTTCTTTATTTATCAACTGATTTTCATGACTTAAAATTTATTTGGTGCTCAATAAAATTTATTTAAGTAATAATTAAAAAAAAATTTTCTTTAACCCTTACTTTCCTTAAAGTTGATGTTTATATTTTAAATAAAAATGCTAATTTTCTCAAAAACACCATCTTTTTTTCTCTCGAAAATTTGCACAGTGATAGTAAAGCACGTCTTCTTTATTTCAGTAATGGTGGTTTTCTTGATATTTTTGTTATAAGTGCAAAATTTGCAATTTTTAACGTTAATATTGAGTTCTTCTATACAAAATGAATAAAAAAAATTACACAGTTCAGTTTTCACCTTCCTAGACGGTTTTGCGATACTGATTCCGAAAATGGCACTTACATTCTTCTACCATTTTTGGTTTTTTTTATTAGTTTTTTTTTCGATTACTTTCGTGTAATTGTGTTGTGCTGTTCTGGATATGTAACAAGAAGTTAACCCTCTGGTTCCCTCACTCTTCCAAACATGGCATTTTTGAATACTTTTGCATTTCTTTGCATTTTTCCACTGTACAATTTTGTTTATTCTAAAGGAATAAATTTCATCAACAGCAAAATTTTTAATTGAATAGCTGGTGTCAGTTTTAGCACTTGAGTTAGAAACTCACAAGCAGTCTGGATAGCAGCCGTGTGGTCATTTCACAGACTATGATGTGTCGCGAAATTACATGAAGCAATCGAAAAAGAAATTAATAAAAATCCCGATAACTTTCGAAGAAAAACAAAAGCCAAGGCACGGTCAAATCGCAAAAAACACAAACAATGCTTGGTTTTCTATACCGGGAGTATATTTAAGTTCCATCTAACTTACTATAAATGAATTTTGTGTCAAAAAAATAAAGAATTCGGTTTTTTTCAAATTTATGGGTTTTATTCAAGTTTTTCAAGATATCTTGAAAACCAAAAATGGTAGAAGAATGTAAGTGCCATTTTCGGAATCAGTTTCGCAAAACCATCTAGGAAGGTGAAAACTGAACTGTGAAATTTTTTTTATTCATTTTGTGTAGAAGAACTCAATATTCACGTTTAAAATTGCAAATTTTGCACTTATAACAAAAATATCAAGAAAACCGCCATTACTGAAATAAAGAAGACGTGCTTTACTATCACTGTGCAAATTTTCGAGAGAAAAAAAGATGGTGTTTTTGAGAAAATTAGCATCTTTATTTAAAATATAAACATCAAATTTAAGGAAAGTAAGGGTTAAAGAAATTTTTTTTTTAGTTATTACTTAAATAAATATTATTGTGCACCAAATAAATTTTAACTCATGTAAATCAGTTGATAAATAAAGAAATGCGGTTGAAAAAACCGATTAAACTTCATGAATTTTTCAAAATTAAATTTTCGGCAAAATTCCTACAAAACGCCATAAAATCCCCAATTTTGGTCCAAACCAAAAAAAAAAAGAAAAAAAATACGTGTTCCCTTATTTTGATTGTAGAAAAATATTTTGCTAGTTTGAAGTTGATTTGCAAACCTAAGTGCACACTCACCGTATGAATTGAAATGGAATCAGTCAATAGTGGAACTACTATTCAACTAAAAAATGCATAAGCAAGTCTGATTTAACATTTTTTTTGTAAATTCAATGATTATTTCAAAAAAGTGATGTATTCGTTGGACAGGGTGATCCACATTACCCGACATTTTTTTAGCTACTTTTATGTAGTTTCAATTTACCTGGCCTCATGCTTGAAAATGTTAATATTGTAGTTTATGAATCATCAAATAGTAAAAACAATAGGTTAACTACTAGGGGAAGGGTACCGGGCGTTTTCGGCACATAACTTTTGACCAAATGTATATTATGCAGACATATACAGTGGCTCACCGCTTATTTCGTGCAGTAATATTTTTTAACTTTAAAACACTGTATCTTAAAAACTAATATATATATCATAAAATTTTGAATGCTGGCTAAAACTGGCATGCCTATTGTTCATAATATGTGGGTGAGTATTGATTTAGTGGAAAATAAATGAATCGTCAGCGGGATTAAAATTTTTGATTGGCGCATTTTTACCCTTATTTTCGACCCGATTTGCATTAACGAATTGTGCTTTACATTATAGACAGAACTCAAATTAACATATTGAACAGCTTTACGCAGGGATTGACCGTTCTTAAAATGACTTATAACCGATTTGCGCTGCTTCATGACCTATTTCTGCAAAATTCACTTTTTTACCCTCACATGTACAATATCAAACTAAAAATTGGCTGCATCTGGTTGGAAATACCACACAAAGAACATTAAAAAATAAATTAAGGATCTGCACGAAATAAGCTGTGACCTGAATTTCCCCTGCTCAATCGGTTTTTTCGCCTTGAGCGTCTCGGAATTAATTTTTGTGGATTGGTATTAGTTTTAAAGGTACAGTGTTTTAAAGTTAAAAAATATTACTGCACGTAAGCTGTGAGCCACTGTAAGTATCAATAGAAAGCTAGAGACGTTAGCTAACTACCGGCGAAAAAGGTCAATTGATTTCGTCAGTTGGAAAAATTATATCAAAAAAATAGTGAAGTGATTATTTGTGACAAAAAAAAGTTTTTGGTTCGGTTGTGAGCACCTTTAGAAAATCGGCTAAAAATGTGAAAATATGAAGTTAAACTTAATCAAATGAAGAAAAAGCAAAATTAATTTATTTTGGAAAAATTGACTGACACAAATTCAAAAAATTCTGCTCAACGTCTTTAACAAAACCAGCGTCACTGAAAAAGTCTGGATTGAATGGCATCATGCCTGTTACCCTGAAACCAGACTTGATTGTCTTCGGCGTCAATGCCAGATCAATTGTCTTGCAGACTAAGCTGGCTTGGTGACATAATTTCTAGCCCTTGATAATATTGCTCATTTGCCAAGCGCGAATTTTTTGTACCAATCCATGCCCGCCATCTGCTCCTCGGTCCACTTGTCTGCAAACTCAATACAGAACATATTGGTTCTTTCCATCCTACTAAAAATGCGTAAAAAAGCATAAGAACACCATTTAGATTAGTAATGTTGGCATTCACGACGATATTTCAGTAAAACACAAGCTTTAAATAAAAAAAAGAGGGGTGCCCACAATCGAGTTTGACAGCCACTTTGAAAAGCAATAAGCACATTGTGTTGTGTGAACATTCTGGTTGCATTCGGTTTTGAATTACTAAATATAATAAATTTACTTCTTAAATATAGATTGCATTTAGCTTTTCGATTGATTCACATCGATTTATCGCACTTGGAAAATGATTGGAAAAAACTTTTGTGTTGACTTTCACTTATTCAAAAATTAGTTTTTTTTTTAGCACAAAGCAAATGCGTCTCTTTTCTCCGGTAAATGCACAAAAAATTCGTGCTGCCATAACATGCTCTTAACATTCGTCAGTACAGCTGCATTCGTTTTCTGTCAAAAGTTACGGGGGGTGCCCACACCCGAACCATGCCCACAGGCGGCACTTTTGAATTTGAATTTATTGAAACAATATGTTGTACAATAAGATTTAGTCTTTTATCATCAAATTAATTAACCAAACTAACCTACCACCATTACTTTGGTAGAAATTGGCGAAAAAGAAAAAGGTGACCATATTGGCCGAACTTACTCTATACTTAACTAAACTACAGAGGTTAGTGGCTCTTTGAGAGCAAAAACATTAAAAAAGTATTTCTTGCCTCATATCAGTCAAAATATAATCATGCACAAACTTCCGTTCCGGACGTTACAAAAAAATTTTTGCAGAAAAATTTAATTGTTAAAAGAATGAAAAGTATTTGGTCACATCAAGTACATACATACATCATACCTAGTAGTTATGTACCCGACAAGAAATTAGTTCAGGAATTCCGGATAAAGATCAGATCCGGATCAGGTATTCCTTAATACGGCCATCTGATCAGTTCCTTAAGCTTAATACGATCTTAGTGCATTGCTTAAATCAAATTTCTAGAACTAAATTGTAGTAAGGAATTTAATTTATCTGATCCAGTCCTTTTGTAATACATATTCCACAGAAAGTTTTCTCAAACATATTTTAGGTGGTTATCATGTCTATATCACAACAAATGCATATGTTAAATCAAACATTTTAATCAATGCTACAAAATGTTTTAGGAAAGCGTTTTGTGGCCGGAGGAAATTAAAATTAATTAACACGGATATGATCCTATCCTCACTAATAAATATATTACATTTCTGATGAGGACCTTAAATTTCCTTATCCGTTCCTGAAAGCTATGAGATCCGGGTCGAATCCGCTCAAACGGATCAAGCCCGTTTCATATGAGGCGTGACGTTTATTCGTCATTGTCGGATCAGAAAGCCTAACCTGACCTGATCATTCTTCAGGCAAGCCTGATCCAAATCGGATCTAAACCTGAAATTTTTTCTAGTCGGGTAGTTATTTTGACTCGCATGTGTACTAGACCTATCATTAGTTGTATGGGAAAAATAAGAAACGAAAAAAACCTTGCTCACAGGGGCTAAAAAGTTTCCTATTGGTATAAGTATGAAGCATAAAAATTTTGGTTCCGATCGGAAAATATTTGACCGTGCCGCAAGGCCTTAATCGCAAGAATCAGTCCTATCTTTGAAACTATTTGAGATAAGTGAATGAGATTTGGTATATGTATGAACAATGCTTAAGTTATTTGCATCCAGTACAAAAATGGGCGATGCCACGCCCCCTCGACCCGAAATTCTTGTATCTCTGGAATTATTGGACTCAGGGGAATGCGACTCGGTACATATGTAATTGGCACTGGGAAAAAAATTGTTGGTGCCGTGACATAATCCCCACGGACATAATCCCCATTCACGATATGGGGATTATGTCCGCAAGTTATTCGGACATAATCCCCATTTTTTCAATGGGGATTATGTCCGCAAGTATTTCGGACATAATCCCCAGGAAAAAACGGACATAGTCCCCATAACGATATTTTGTTATTGACCACAGAAGCAGCTCAGGATTTACAACTCCCAAAAATTCCACAGTAATTTTACATAAGGGTAGGGGTAAGTGGGCGGCCTGCGGCCGCAGCTCAGGATTTAAAACTCCCAAAAATCCAACACCGGCTTCGCGGCGGCCTTCGGCCGCGGATCAGTCTATAACATCCAACACTATATAAATTTTTTAAATGGATTATTGCAAAAATTTTGTTCAATCTTAATTAAATTTTTCGGACATAACCCCCATTGGGATTATGTCCGAAAAATTTGCGGACACAACCCCCATGGCCAAAATGGGGATTATGACCGAAAAATTTTCGGACATAATCCCCATTTACGAAATGGGGATTATGTCCGTTGGGATTATGTCCGGTAACCAAAATTGTTCATGAAAAATGGGCGGGATCACTCCCTCTCCTTCTAAAAAAATCAAATTCGTCATATCTCTGAAACCATTTGACACATATGAATAAGATTTGATTTCAGGTAATGTGAAGTGAACATGATATGGCACTGTAAAAATGTTAAAGCAATTAAAGATACTTAGCTGATATAGAAGCAGTAATTTTTCTGTTCTTATTTTGGTCTCCTAAGTATAGACACTATGCAAAAAAAATTTGGTTCCGATCGGAACATATTTGACCATGCCACCAGGCCGGTAAAGGTCGGAAAAACGCTATTTATGTGAAAATATGGAAACAATCAATCCCATCTTTGGAAATATTTAACATAAGAGGATAAGATTTAGTACATATATGAACAAGACTTGAGTTAATAGTATCCAATAAAAAAATGGGCAGTGCCACGCCCCCTACAACCGAAATGTATCGTATCTCTGAAAATATTTGACTCGGGTAAATGAGGTGTTCGCATCACTTTATCCAAAATCAAATCTTATCCACTTGAGCGAAAAAGTTTCAGAGATAAAACAAATTTGTTTTATTTTTTTTAAATGAGGGGGCGTGGCCGCACCCATTTTTGTTGAAAATTTTTTTTCCAATGCCAATTAAATATGTACCAAGCCTCATTTACCTGAGTCAAATATTTTCAGAGATACGACAAATTTCGGATGGAGGGGGCGTGGCACTGCCCATTTTTTTATTGGATACTATTAACTCAAGTATTGTTCATATATATACTAAATCTTATCCTCCTATGTTAAATATTTCCAAAGATGGGATTGATTGTTTCCTTATTTTCATATAAATAGCGTTTTTTCAACCTTTAACGGCCTGGTGGCACGGTCAAATATGTTCCGATCGGGACCAAATATTTTTTGCATGGTGTCTATACTTAGGAGACCAAAATAAGAACAGAAAAAATTACTGCTTCTGTATCAACTAAGAACCTTAAATTGCTTTAACATTTTTACAGTGCCATATCCTGTTCACTTCCCATTACCTGAAATCAAATCTTATTCATATGTGTCCAATAGTTTCAGAGATATGACAACTTTGATTTTTTTAGAAGGAGGAGGCGTGACCCCGCCCATTTTTTATTAAAAATTCTTTTCCCAGTGCCAATTACATATGTACCGAGTCTCATTCCCCTGAGTCCAATATTTCCAGAGATACAAGAATTTCCGGTCGAGGGGGCGTGGCATCGCCCATTTTTTAATTGGATGCAAATAACTTAAGCATTGTTCATACACATACCAAATCTCATTCACTTATCTCAAATAGCTTCAAAGATAGGACTGATTCTTGCGATTAAGGTCCCATTTTTCCATATAAATAGCGTTTTTCCGACCTTCAACGGCCTTGCGGCACGGTCAAATATTTTCCGATCGGAACCAAAATTTTTATGCTTGATACTTACATCGATAGGAAACTTTTTAGCCCCTGGGAGCAAGGTTATTTTCATTTTCAATTTTAACGATATGTCTAATGTGTACGTTGCGTAGTAGTAGTTGTATATAAAAGAATCGAAAGAAAAAATCATTGGAGGGAAGTCAATTAATTGATTTGCTAACAAACATCTGATAGATTTTGCCAATCATTTAATAAACATACTTTTTTCAAGTGTTCTTTTTATCTTTGTGACTTTAATGCATTCGAAAGCAATCACATTTTTCAAAGAATTGCAATGAAGTTCAGATAAGAGTTTCATAAAAATGTTTCTTGTTTACTTACATTTTGAAATATTTTTTTTATTCCTTATCTGTAAATGGAAAAATGATTTATCCGCAGCTAAGTATGCCATACATATATGTTTGTATTTTATATTCCACAATTGTTTTATTTTTCACAGATAGATACGCTGTTTACAAAAACAATAATTTCATGTTTTTATAAATGACATTACATAATTATCTTAAATTTTTTTTTACATAAATTTGCAAAATAATTAAGTCAATTTCTTGTAAATATTAATTTTTTTTTTATCTCTGAACACAACACTTTTCTTATGGTAATTATGTTGAATTTTTATGATTTTTTTAAGAAACACCACATCACCGCGCGCCGCGTACTTAACGTTCAAAGCACCGAAAAGTGACAGTTTTTGTAACACTTTTTAATCAAATTTTATTTTTATCTTTGACATATCTTTCTATTGATTTCTTTTTCAATCATTCATTAAAAATTGAAATTTGTGGCATCATCAGATGAAAGTAAAGCGCCACAAAAACACGCTGCGGATACGCAAGGCAAACCAGCATCTTATTTACAACAACGAGTTTGCGTTGGTCGATCTCAACGCTCACAAAGTCGCGATTTTTTTACGCGACGTCACATGTTTGCTTGTACCTGATTTACTTGTTAACTTTTTTTCAATTATTAATTACGTCGACGCTTAAGGGGGAAAAAACAATAACAATTTTTTTTTGTTTTATTTTTTTTTTTGTTTTTGCAAAAAATAAATCACTTTTACCGCTACGCGATGTATGGAAAATTAAAAATTAAAAACAATTGAAAGCAACGTTCACGAACGCGTTCGCCGCACGACTGTGCGGCTGTGCTGAGTTCATTTAAGGCAGACGCTGCTAAATCCGTTCACGCTGTAGCACTTGCGGGCATCAAACACCAACAACGAAGCTTTGTCTCGGCTCATTGGAACAATGGGACTGACTGACGGAATGTCTGTGTTGAGAAGGCGTTAGCGGGGGGCTTAGCGGCAAAACTTAGCCCAGCGCAAAGCCAAAGTTTTGTACTTTTGATTCTGCAGTGCGAGCTGCACTTAAAAGCCCTGCTTGCATGAAACTGCAAGAAGTTTTTTGTACGACAGCTTAGCTTCGTTGTATGGTTAAGATTTCGGCTGTGTTGACGTCATATTTGAATTACACTGAGAAAATATTATGTTGTTGAGTATTATGCGGACAAGAAAATTTTTTGCATAAAAGTAAGTTTATAAAAACTTTTACGAGTATCAAAAGAATAATTTAAAAAATTTAATAGGAATGCGTTTTTTCAAGTAGATGCAAACCACGTGTAAACGATCAAGAAATTGGTTCATGGAATCCGATTTGGCTGAAAATTTGCATAAGTAATAGTAGCATAGTGAGAAAAATTACCACCAAATATTTTTTCAAAATTTAAAAAATGGCGCAGATATGGGACTTTGAAATTTTTAGGTTGGTTTTTTTTGAGAAGCTATAACTTTAGTTGCATTTATCCAATTCTCAATTTTATGGTGTCAAATGATTTATCTTGAAACAGACTTTAAAATAAAATAAAATTTAAAAAAAAAGAAAAACTGCCCGCACCAGGATTTGAATCCACGACCGTCCGTGTTATAGATAAAACAGATTATTTTTACTTACATTTACCAACTTTTTAGACCGCTACACCAATGCCCGATGATATGAAGAGGTATTGTATTAAATTTGTATATTAAGCAAATGTTGTCCAAACAGAATTTGACATACGAATGCTCCTTTAGCCTTACATAGAATCATTGTGCAATCAGTTTCAATTCAATTAAGCAAAAGAAAATAAATAAGACAAAGAAAAAAAAAAAAAAAAAAAGTGAAATAAAAAAAGGTTGAATAAAAAATATTTTATTAAAAAAAATAAAATAAAACAAAATAAAATAAAAAAAGGAAAAAAAAAATCACCCGGGCTAGGTTCAAACCCATGTTGTTCTTAATGCAGCCTTATAAAAAATCATTGTGAAAGTGCTTCTAAATTTCTATGGGAACAAGCACTTTTGAAGTGCTTGGATCAGAAGCGCTAGATATTTTTCCTCTTGGGCAGATTTCAGTGTGTAAACTTCCAAAAACACTCTAATTTGCAAATGGCTATAACTTTTTCTGCGGTTGTTACATTTTTATGTTTTTGGTATCAATTGAAAGGATAAAGTCTGTACAACAAGACTTGTGGCTCACAAGATTTTGGTCTTTAAAGAAAAGTGCGCAAAGATTTTGCACAGAAAAATCACTCACCTCGACTTAAAAAAAAATTCATTGAAGAGTTTTTGAAAATTTTTTCGAACTTGAAATCAAAGTTAATTCTTAAAGAGAATGAGATATCTTCCATGAAAAACTCATGGATAAACTTTTTTGACTAATATCGCGCTGATGTGCTAAGTAAATATACCCTGGATGTAAGATATACTTCTTGAAAAACAGAGGTTTCATTTTTGACTTTTATTGTTAATGTTTTATTTTAAACTTTTTGAAACATACATAAGTCTAAAAATACTTTAAACATTTTTTCGCTGAAGAAAAAGTTTTAAGTCAATCTAAAGGCTTTAGAAGTTTAAAGTCTGATTTAATTCAAAAGAATTTTTAAAAAGCATTTATCTCACTTCTCGACTTTCTTAATTAAACCCTACACCAAGGGTTCCTATATTAACTTTGTCGTTCCGTTTCTAACGCAGTGAAGAAGGAGTAGCAAATATTGAAAAGTATATGTATATATTATTGATCAGCGTCACCTCCTGGGTCGATATAGCCATATCTGTCTGTCTGGCTGGCTGCACGGAGAAAAAAAATAGTACCTGCTACTTTATTTCTCATAAATTTTACCAGATTTTCAAGTCAGAATAGTGACAACTTTACACCGAAGTAAGATTCACCTTACTGTTTTAGTCAATTCAGATTGTTTGAATGACCTCACAGTCTAGTAATTTTAATGAAAAAATTTGCGTGATATTTACCTTACTGTATAGTTCAAACAACAAACTAGTAAGGGTGTAAAATTTGGCCTGGCCAAACATTAAATACCCTACACTGCAGTATTTTTAAAATTTTGCTCATAAGGGAGGTGCTACGCCCTCTTGTTCGAGTTCACCCAGTTTTTGTTCAGAGCTTGCATTTATAGGTTTAAATGTCTGAGTGAAAAATGTTTTCAGCATAGTGTTTTGAAGCTTTTGCTTATATAGGAGGTGCCACGCCCTCTTGGCCGAGTTCCTCTAGTTTTAGCTTAGAGCGTGCATTTATAGTCTTTAGTATTTGAGTGAAATTTGTTTGGATTATCTCAAAAAACTCTTTCCGTATGGCATTTTGAAACTTTTGCTCGTATGGAAGGTGCTACGCCCCCTTGTACGATTTCACCCAATTTTTGTTGAGAGCTTTCATTTTTAGTTCTTAGTGTCTGAGTTAAATTTGGTTCGAATATCTCAAAAATCGCTTTCAGTATAGCGTTTTGAAGCTTTTGCTTATATGGGAGGTGCCACGCCCCCTTGTCCGATTTCACCCAATTTTTGTTGAGAGCTTTCATATATAGTTCTTAGTGTCTGAGTTAAATTTGGTTCGAATATCTCAAAAATCGCTTTCAGTATAGCGTTTTGAAGCTTTTGCTTATATGGGAGGTGCCACGCCCTTTTGTCCGAGTTCGCTCAGTTTTTTCTCAGAGCTTGCGCTTACAATTTCTAGTATTTATGTGTATTTTGGTTGCATTGTCGTGAAAAATACTCCTAAAATTGCATTTTGAATATATTTTTTATATGGGCGGTAGGCGTGTCCGTTAACCGATTTTGCTCATTTTCAATCCCCCGAGCTATCTTTGATGACGGAGGCAGGGTACCAAATTTCATTGAATTATCTTGCTTAGTTTTCCCAAAAAGTGTATTTCCACACACATCACCCAGCCAGCCACCCAGCCAGCCAGCCAGCCAGCCAGCCAGCCAGACAGACGGACATGGCTATATCGACTCAGGAGGTGACGCTGATCAAGAATATATATACTTTTCTATACCTGCCACGCCTCCTTCTCTGCGTTACAAACGGAAGGACAAAGTGAATATACCCTGGGTGTAGGGTATAAAAAAAAAAAAAACAAAAAAAAAAAATCCCGGCGCCGGGATACGAACCTTGGCCCTTCCGAATGGTAATCAGATACATATCCACTGGGCTGCTTCCGCATATGATGTAGAAGCAAAAAAATTTGTATATCAAGAAAATGTCTGTCCAAAAATATAAATTGTTACTAAAATTATAAAAGTCAAAATGACTCTATATTTTGGTGGTACTTACCTTACTCGCGTAAGGTGAAAATTATGATACTCATTTTTGTGCGTGAAAAAATTGAAGTTATTTTGACTAGAATTATAAATTCAAATTGACCACACATTTTTTTTCTGAAAGTGCAATACATATAGTCAAATGTAGGAAATTTGTAGTAAATATTCCTTTATTATTTAACTACATTTTATTTGTAGATATGACTTTACGGACCCATCAAATAGTTCATACGTAAGGTAATTTATACTTGAAATTTAGTGTTGATTACTTTAATTTTTCGACTAGCCAATATAGTAAAAATTATTATACGTATTTTTCTCCGTGTGGGTGGCGGGTGTGCAGGATAATTCAAAGAAATTTTGTACACTGCTTTTGTCGACAAAGTTAGCTCGTGGGATTGAAAATGAGCGAAATCGGTCAACGAACACAACAAAAAATATATTCAAAATGCAACTTTAGGAGTATTTTTCCCTACAATGCAACCAAAATACACATAAATACCACGAATTATAAGCGCAAGCTCTGAGAAAAATTGAAATTTTACAGTGTAATTACAATGCATGATCGATATAAAAGCTTTGCTTATTGCCTCAGCATTGTGAAATGGGGGAACACTGTCGAGGCGTTAATCGAACAAGCAAACAATCGATCATTTTTGTACGATTGTTTGCATGCGAGGCACGTTGAAAATTTCTAGAGCAACATTGCATGTATGCACGTATGTATGTATGTTAGAAGAAACCTTTTATGTAGTTCTTGTTCTCTTTCTCATCGCTAATTTTGAAGAGTTACATTGTTGTTTTTTTTATTTGAATAACTGAGGTTTAATTTTTTGGCAACAACTGTAAAACAACAACCTTCGTGATTTTTTTTTTCGTTTTATGTTTGGACTATATGGTTTTATATTCTTAGTTTGTTTTTACTGTTTTGGTAATTGTTTCTATCGCTATTTTTTTTTTTTTTTTTTTGATTACCGCAGTTAAATTACATGGAAGTTAGCTTTTATTACGACAGCATTTCTCGCTTTTGTACTTTATGAGTTACTAAAATGTAACTTGTTTTTTTTTCACCTTGATATACTAAGTAGTATTTGCTGAGGAAATATAAGTAGTACATACGTAAAGCTAAAAAATTTTGAAGTTTTTGTTCAACATTTGTTATGCATTATTGCTACCTTCACTAATTAATTGGTCATTCTGCAACCTCAGTTTCATATTTTTAATAATGTTTTCTTCAAAATTGCAATAAAATATTGTTATTGTTTTAAAATTTCAATCGTTGATAATGGCAGTTATGCATAGAATAACCCGTTTCTTATATTTTTGTTTTAATTTTTATTTATGTTATTTGTTTTTATCATAAATGCATTTAATGCTGAAATTCCGTACAAATGCTAATGAAATGGGTTGTAGTGTTTAAGAGAGCTTGCCGCACCCTGCCATATAGAGCCCATTGTATTTTGACTTTGAATTGATAAGCTGAACTATGGCGATACATAAGTAGTAGACATTTTACTTTGCAAATACTTGTAGTAGTTGAGTAAAATTAAATATCTAAAATAAAAAAATTGCTGCTGACTTGAAACTTGCCACAGTTGATTATTGGACTCTAGTTATTTAACAAAAACTAGTATGGGTATAACTTTTAGCCTGGCCAAAAATAAATACCCTACACTGCAGTATTTTGAAAATTTTGCTTATATGGGAGGTGCCACGCCCCCTTGTACGATTTCCCCAAATTTTTATTGAGAGCTTGCATTTGTTATTCTTAGTGTCTGCGTCAAATCTGATTCAATTATCCCAAAAAATGCGATCAGTATAGCGTTTTGAAGCTTTTGCTTATATGGAAGGTGCCACGCCCCCTTGTCTGAATTAGCCCAGTTTTTTATAAGAGCTTGCGTTTGCAATTCGTAGTATTTATGTGTATTTTGATTGTATTTTCATGAAAAATACTCCAAAAGTTGCATTTTGAATATATATTTTTGTAAGGGCGGTAGGCGTGCCCGTAAACCACTTTTGCTCATTTTAAATCCCGCAAGCTAACTTTGACAATGGAGGCAGCGTACCAAATTTCATTGAATTACTTTGGTCAGTTTTCCCAAAAAATATATTTGCGCACACAGCCAGCCTCCCAGCCAGACAGACGGACATGGCAATATCGACTCAGGAGGTGACGCTGATCAAGAATATATACACTTTTCTATATCTGCCACGCCTCCTTCTCTGCGTTGCAAACTGAAGGACAAAGTGAATATACCCTGGGTGTAGGGTATAAAAAGTCCACGGCTCAGCAGGTGGTCTAACCTTAACTTAAAAACTATTCTTCGGACAAAAAAGCTTTCAGGCAAAAATTTTAAGCTGATGTATTCCCGCACATTTTATACCCTACACCCAGGGTATATTCACTTTATCCTTCCGTTTGTAACGCAGAGAAGGAGAAGTGGCAGATATAGAAAAGTAAATATATTCTTGATCAGCGTCATCTCCTGAGTCGATATAGCCATGTCCGTCTTTCTGGCTGGGTGGCTGGCTGTGTGTGGAAATAATGTTTTTGGGAAAACTAAGCAAGATAATTCAATGAAATTTTGTGCACAGTCTCTGTCGTCAAAGTTAGTTCGGGGGATTGAAAATGATCGGATTCGGTTAACGGACAACGGAAATTGTAAACGCAAGCTCTGATCAAAAACTAGGCGGACAAAAGGTCGTGACACCTCCCATATAAGACAAAGCTTCAAAACCCTATACTGAAAGGGTTTTTGGAGATAATCAAACAAACTTACTCGGACTCTAAGAAATATAAATGCAAGCTGGGTAAAATGGGACAAGAGGGCGTGGCACCTCCCATATAAGCAAAAGTTTAAAAATTATATATTGAAAGGGTTTTTTGAGATAATCCAACTAAATTTCACTCAAATACTAATGACTATAATTGCACGCTCTGAGCCAAAACTAGATGAACTCGGACAAGAGAGCGTGGCACCTCGCATATAAGCAAAAGCTTCAAAACGCTATACTGAAAACGTTTTTTGAGATAATCTAACCAAATTTCACTCAGACATCAAGAACTCTGAGCAAAAACTGGGTGAACTCGGACAAGAGGGGAGGGGGGGGGGCACCTCCTTTAAATTCACAGTCTACACAGAGCAAAATCGACCACATAAAATAAAACAAAAGTAAGAAGATATCTCTTTTGACTTTCTTTTTGAATGAAAACCATAGAGATATCTTCTTACTTTTGTTCCATTTTATGTGGTCATAATTCGGCTACCAGGCTTTCCGTATGCGTCTATTAGGGGCTGTCCATAAACTCAGTGACGCTTCTAGGGGCAAGGGGGTTCGAGCAAGCGTCACTTTTTGTCACAGGGCGGAGGGGGTTCGAACAAGCGTCACGGGACGGTGCTTAAAATAACCTATTTTTCAGAAGAAAAAAATTACAAACTAAGCTTAAGTTATTCAAAGGTATAAGAACATCTAATTCTCTTAATTTCTTACGATTTGGTTTTCAGAGAAGTATCGTTATTTTATTGAAAAGGCCGTTTTGACTCTACGAACTTCTTATTAACAATCGCAATTTTTTAAATTTTATAAAAGTACTTCCGTAGGGTGCCGTGACATAGTCCCCACGGACATTTCTTAAAGTGGGATTATGTCAGACATAATCCACAGAAAAAAACGGACGAAGTCCCAATAACGATATTTCCTAAAGCCTTATTTTGTTATTGACAACAGCCGCAGCTCAGGATTTAAAACTCCCAAAAATCCAACACCGGCTTTGCGGTACCATTGAAAGGTCTTTTCTAGATTTGAGTTTTAACTGCTTCGTCTACATTCCGCGTACTCTTCCACAGTACAGTACAATTTGATGCAACCCAATCAATTTTGTCGGTATAGAGGCTTCTTCAATTAGGTTGCATTAAAGTACGGAAATAAAAACTAACTTTAATGATTTATTACACACTGACTTTAAATTACAATTTTAAAAATATTAGTTTTGTAATTTTTGCAAACAAAAATAACGATTTACAATTTATAACACACTTTCAGTGTGCACTGAGGAAAATTTCGGAAACATAAATTGTTGTTCTTTAGAATCGTTAAACGTCAATGATATACTGAAAAACCGTCAGTTTAATGATTGTACTTAGTTTATGAAGGAAATTTTTTCCAGCAAAGCTGTCATTATCATAATAATATAACAGCTCAAAGTTCAAAATTCAATACCCGTCTAAAAAAATGATAAAACTAGTGCAACTGTATCGAGCCTTAACCGCCAAAAAACAAGTTTTACAGTAGAATTTTCTTTGCATACACTGTAATGCAAAAGTCAAAATTCCTTTCGCTATAACTTCTTAATGGCACATTTTACAGTCATGAAATTTGAAGGAAAGATGCTAGGGACTCGAGTTATTGATTTATTTAAAAAAATCTGAAATCGTGGCGGTTAAGCCTTTTTGGCGGTTAGGGATCGATACATTAATATGAATATAAATAGAAACTTATAATGAGAATTTATTTTTTCCTGCGCCACTTTTTGTCACATAGGGGGGAGGGGGTTCATTTTAGCGAATTTTAGCATCACAGAGTTTATGGACAGCCCCTTAAATGTACAGTTGGAGCTTTTTCAATGACAACCCATCATTTATCATTCTGTAAGAATAAGTTGATGGTAAAGATGATTTATATTTATAACAAAATAAAATTACTGACACTGTCTTTTCTTAAATGCCTCAGTGCAGCCGTAATTCCCAATGCATAAGGTTCTGTCAAATCAAAACAAAAAAAACATTTTATACGATCTTCTCCTTAAAACTAGAAATTAATAAGTTTCTCACGTTACATACATCTTTCTATGTTATATTCCATATGGAAATGATGCGAAAATCTTTCTGAAATTTTTGAAAGATTTTCTAACTAAACTCATAGAGATTTCTCTATGAAATAAAATAGGTTAATACAACAATCTTCTTATTTTATGGGTCATTTTTTCCTCTGTGTACCGGCCAAAAATGTTCATCGGCCCATCGAGAATCTCTCGAACTCCCGTATGGCCAGTTCGGCCCTGCACATACCTATGTAATATATTATATTTTGAACATGATTCGTTAGTTTGGTTTTTCATAAAATTATAAGTTTTATGTATATATGTACTGGTAAAACTCAATTAATTTGTATACACAAAGTGTGGGAGTAAATTAGTAGTTTTATGTTTCCTTTAAATCGTACAAAATGTAAATATTTTATGTCTTAAAAACAATGCTATGTCAGATTTAAGCGTATGCAAATTAAAGATCAATAACATGGTCGGATAAAAAAGCTAATTGGCTTCTCTTAGAGAGTTAAATTTTATTGAAATTGACAGAGTAAAAACTAACTTGCTTAACTCAAACTATTTTTGGTGGTTGTTTGAAGAGTTTATTTTATTTTTTCAAAAATTTGAATTTTTTTAAAAGTTGATAAGCATGTGTATTTTTATGTACCTCTTTTATAAATAAATTGCAATTTCTCCGTAAATATTGAGCGAAAATGTATGAAATTTTTGTGGTACAACTAAAAATAATTCAAAATTTGTATGAAAACTTTTCATTAAAATTTTTTAGAATTTCTGTTAAAGATTTCGTGGGCTGCTATAAATACTTCTGGCCTAGGCAACACTAATCTCAATAGGTAAAATCTGGCAACACCATGATAAAGTTTGACATTTTTTAGCATAAACGTACTCACAACGTTTTGATGTACAAGTGCTATTTGTTTTGTTTACAGTGAGTTAAGAAAATTAATTTTTCCATTGATAATTTAAGCGATTGATAAATTATGGAGTTTCCAACGAGAACAAAAGTTTCTTACAACTAAGTTTTCATGCAAAATCGAATGTATTGGAGTGGAACTAGTGCCCAAGAATGCTTCTATCTCACGGTATGTCACATGACGATCTTGCATTATCAGTTCACGAACGGCATCAATGTTCTCAGGCACAACGGCCGTTTTTGGACGACCTTCACGGAATTCGTCTTTGAGCGAGCGTCGGCCACGATTGAATTCATTAAACCAGTTTTTTACAGTGCTATAGAATGGTGCTTCATTGCCATACAAAGATTTAAGGTCATTGATGCCCTCTTGTCGTAATATACGTAATCCACGTCGAAAGTTGTGAAAAATCATTGCACGAAAATGTTAACGAGTTAATTCCATACTTTTGGCAAATTGATTTTTTCAAGTCACTGTAAACAACACAAATGATGGTCGTACGTCAAAACGTTCTGAGTACGTTTATGCTAAAAAATGTTACTATGGTGTTGCCAGATTTTAGCTGTTGACATTAGTGTTGCCTAGGCCAGAAATATATATAGCAGCCTACGTAGTAGACTACTAGAACTATTCCGGCTTAGACAGCCGAAAGTCTTTCGTAACACAGTTCAGAAATACTTTCTAAGATTTCTGGCGAAAAAGTCTTCAAATTGAGCAAAATAAGGTCTTCTTCTTGCGCGGCGCGATATAATATTGTGCAGAAATTGTTGCTAGATATTTTTAATTTTCTCCTAGATCTTAGTCACGACTTTTGTTTTAGTTAAGACTGCGGTAAGCTGTTTGACAGCTCTTAGGCTGTTGCGGGAATAGCCCTATACTATTAACTCATTGAACTTGTAAAAAACCAAACAGGAAAGGTAATTTGTAAAAACTGGGTTAATATCAAATTTATATTCAATAGAATTCTCTGATTACCTTAAGAGCATAACTCCAACCGACAAAAAATAAAACAAAATAATAAGCATATCTTAAAATTACGGTCAAGTGAAAGCATTCTTTTTTTTGTCTTTATTTAGTTAGATGCCAAAACCTGAGTCAATTCGAAGGAGAATAACAAGAAATAACAACAACAGCGGCGAATCAATATGTAGACTGTTTGTTTACATACACTCGCAGCGTGAAAAAAAAAAAAAAATAAAAATCTACAAAATACAAAACTTCTTTCCTTATTAGTTTTTTATTGGCGGAAAAAACTATCCGATTAAAGTAGGTTGCACACAAATAACCACAAGGCAGCATACGCAATTTCAGTAACAAACAGCAAACTCGCACGTACAAATTTCCGTAGATCGCTTTTAGAGGCTGCCCCCAACTATAACAGCGTACTGTGGAAGAAATCGGTGTTTGCAAAACTTAATATTTTACTTAAATGTTTTTTACTCCATCTACTTTATTTTTTGGAGTAAGTGCACTATATAAGTAAATAGTCTCATAGACCCTTGTCCACTCGAAGTTACATACAATAATAGAGAAAACATTGTTTAGTGTATTCTAAAAATGCATAAATACTAATGAAGGAAAACACGCCAAGTGAAGGTACCGGCTGAAAATTTTTTTCTACGGATTTTGCCCGAATTTGGCAGTATTGTAATTTCGGTGTGCAAGAATAATAATAAGGTTGTTAAAATGCTCGGTGTTGAGGTATGCGATTTTTGTGATATTCACAGAAAAATGTTGTAAATTGAAACAGTAAGTAGCTTACTGGCCATTCATAAAGGATGTCGCGGTTTTCCAGAGTATTTTTGACCCCCGCCCCCAAACGTCACAAATTGTTACATTTTTCCAGACCCCCCCCCCCCTTGTGTCACGTCGCAAAATTAAAATCGAAAATTACACATTTTTGCAGTTAATAACATCAATAGCATCTGGTAAATTGATAGCAATAAGAACAAATATAATTCATAGCCATTAATAGAAGCATTTATTTATGATAGCATTTCAAAAATAGTAATAGAATACAGTTCTGAAAACCTCTTGCAACGGTTTTTCAAACCATATATCTGCTCAATTTATCGGAATAGTTTCCGATCCTCCTTTGTCCTCCTTTTCCTTCGGAAAATCCATTAAACCAGTAAAATCTAAATCGTCCTCGTCTAGCCAATCCACTTGATCGTCGGTTAAAATAGCCATCTATTCCCTTTGACGCTTTGCTGCTACTCTGATGGGTCGAATTTTCGGCAATACTTTGCGTTTTTGGAACATTACTTTTGAAGCAAAATATATGTGGCATAATTGACAAATTCTTCTCTCCAGATCTTTTTGGACTGAAGGGCCAAATTAATTGTATGGAATAGGAAAGTTTTCGTCTAGTGATGGTAACATTCCTCGCAAATTCAAACCGATTGATATGTATAGAATTGGAAATTTAGCATTTTCATTACTGGCCGGCAAAGGAATTTTCAGTCCAAAATCAGCTTGTTCAATTGGAGTGGAAGGAGGCAAAAATCTTTTTGGCAAAATGTTGAATTTTGCATTTTGTCCATTGAGTAAAAATTTGGCTCTTTCTAACGCGCTTTGATATCCAAGTTAAGTCTTTCTTGGTGATTTCTCCAGTATTAATTTATGAATCTTCAAAATCTATTTGTATTGTTTATACACAGAAAAAAAAAAAACTGACGGTAAAATTAACTATAAATTTTGTGTTCTATATTTTTTCCAATTTTCTATAGGAAACAAAAGCAACAATTCAAAATTTCAGAATCAGCTTTACTTTTCTACAGTTGAATTCAACTGTACATTTTGTACTCCATACATTTTTTTTTTTTTTTCATATGAATTAAAGTTTGAATTGAGTTTTTAACAGGTTTATAAAATTCTCACATTGTTTAAGAATAAATGAACATAAGTTTGCTAGAGTTGTACTGATATTTTGCCATTTGAAATGGTGCCGCCGTAGAAGTTATTTCCTACAATTTCTACGTCTTTTTGGCAACGGCTAGTTACAGCCGTTCTGGGGTGGTAACTACAAACAGTTAAAACTGTTTTGCAACGGTTCATACTGTTAGCCGACCTTTTTAGAAGGTTATTTTTACTATAAATGTGTTTGATAGTTTCTAAACCGAGTAAACTGTAGATTTACAGAGTTCAACGGTCCAAATACAAAAACTCCGGGTTGGTGCAATTTCTATCAAAAATCTAGGTTAAATTAACTGTTTTCACAGTACCTAAACATTTTAACAGTGACTGTACAGTACTATTTTCACAGTAATTTTACTGGACTGTACAGTTAATTTAACCTTTACTGCGGGTTGGTGCAATTTCTATCGTTGAAATTGGTTGGATTGACCGATATTTTTTTTTCTGTGTATCGAGAGTAGACTGCACGCACTCCATAAAGTGCTGCTGTCTCGCGTAGCGTGGAAGACAATATAGGGTTTGAATTCAAATTATTACTCAACTGGAACTATTATTCCGGACGTCTCATTTTTATGAACCCGCCCTCCTATCACAAATGATCATATTTTGCTAGACCCCCACTCCCCCTCAACGACGTCCTTTATCGATGACCCTTTCCGTTTGTAGCACAAAGAAGGAGGCGTGGCAGGTATAGAAAAGTGTATATATTCTTGATGAGCGTCACCTTCTGAGTCGATATAGCCATATCCGTCTGTCTGGTTGGCTGGCTGGGTGTGCGTGGAAATACATTTTTTTGGGAAAACTGAGCAACATACCTCAATGAAATGAGGCATTCTGCCTCCGTCGTTAAAGTTAGCTCGCGGTATTGAAAATGTGCGAAATCGGTCAACGGACACGCCTACCGCCCATACAAAAATTTAAAAATGCAATAATAAGAGCATTATTTGCAATAACAGAAGTAAAATATTCATAAATACTAGAGCTAGTAAAAACAAGCTCTAAGCAGAAACCAGGAATATTGGGACTAGAGGGCGTGGCACCTCCCATATAAACAAAAGTTTAAAAATGTTATACTGAAAGCGTTTTTTGTGGCAACCCAACCAAATTTCACTCAAACACTCAAATCACTAAATGCAAGCTCTGAGAAAAAACTAAATGAACTCAAACAATAGGGCGTGGCACCTCTCATCCAAGCAAAAGTTTCAAAATGATGTACCGAATGTGTTTTTTGTGATAATCCAACCAAATTTCACCCAAACGCTAAAAACATTAATTGCAAACTTTGAGCAAAAAGCAGGCGAACTAGGACTAGTGGGAGTGGCACCTCCCATATAAACGAAAGTTTCAAAATGCTATAATGAAAGATTTTTTTCAGTAAACCTAACCGAATTGCACTCAAACACTCAGAACAGTAAGCTCATGCTTTACGAAAAATCTAGGTTAACTCGGAGACGAGGGCGTGGCACTTCCTATATAAGCAATTTGTTCTTATACTCTCCTAGGAGTTACGGAAGAATAAAACAATGTATTTTATTAAAAACTTGTATGTACAAGAATATTGCATAGTATTTATCAACTAAGTGTCTAATAATATACTTAAAGTGCAGTGTAGGGTATTTAGTTTTTGGCCAGGCCAAAGATACCACCCTTACTAGTTTTAATTGAAGTATGATAAATTTATATTAAACTAATTAAACAGTCGTTTTGCAATTTTTCATCAGCAGACGCATGCAAGTGTTAACATGGAAATTGGTTACGTATGTCTCGGCTATTTCCACATACATATTTTTGTATTTTTATATATAAACATGTATATAGCCTCATCAGATCAGTTTAAGTAAAATTTTGTCAGAAACCGTATTTTCATGGTTGGTAGCTGATAATGAAAACCTTTTAAGTTTTCAAAAACTTTCTCAGTTGGGCCAGTCTTCAAGAAATCATTAATGACGGGTGCACGACTATATGAAATCTTTGATGACGGATTAAATTTTTGTATGGCAGTCGTTAACGAAATTTCCATACAAGTGTCCCATATTTCATCAACGATGAAAAGAGCGACAGTGTCCCTTACGTTGTCGTTGATGACATTAAGAGCGACAAATTCTACATATTTTTATCAACGAAAACATCAGCGACTGTGTCCAAATATTTTCATTAATAACAATTTTGTGTAAAATTTTGGAAGCATCAGGCCTGTTTCAAGTCATTGAATCAAATTTATTTAAAGATACTGACCAAAATCCTCATTTTCTCATGGCAAATGAACACATGCATGTTTGGACTCCGTAAGTATGCACATATTGAAACGACGAAGAGGGTTTACAATGTCAACTTTTCCTAACATCTCGATAAACCCTCTTTGTAATATTAATATACTTCCTGAGTCCAAATGTATGTAGATTTTACGTTTATTCACCTTGGCGAACTTAGGATTTTGTTCATTACCTCCAAACAGATTTGATTCGCTGACATGAAACAGATCTGATGCTTCTAAAATCCAAATTTTGAAACGAGACGCCGATAAATCGACAATTAAAACATCAACGGGCATAGGGAAGATAACAAGATATAAAATTTTATAAAAAATTTAAAAAATGCATGCTTCTAATGATAAATTTAAAATTTTTGCTTCCAATTTTTATTAAAGAAATTAAAATCTCCGCACTCTGAAGTATTTTTGAATTCACTGCAGACATCTTACAAGACTTTGTCATCTATCATGTCCCTAAAGTTCTGAATGAAGACATTGTAGATGACATGGTCGTTAACGAAAATGTCTTCGACGGCTATTGGCCCAACTGGGTTTTGTACAAAAAAGTTTTCAAAAACATTCAAAAAGATATATTTTTAAATTCAATCTTTATGAACTAAAGTCAGTTCCACTATGCAACATGCATGAAAATATTACCAAAGCTACATTGATCAAATAGCTGACGGGTTATTCACTTAAGACGTTTGTTTTTTTTTTTTTTTTTATTTTAATGTAGTATTAGCGTCATATGTACGAGCGCATGAGTCACTTAAGCGGCATTTGATGACCAAATCTCTAGAGATTTTGTTCTCTTTTCTTGTTGTCGTCGTTATTCGATATCGTTGCTGTTTTGATTTTACATTCAAATTTATTGGTAGCAACAGGTTTTGTTGCAGCATTAAAACGACTTTTACTCGCGCAATAAGTAAAAGCGCATAGAATGAATAAAGATTTTGCGCATGCGTCTAGTTTTCTCATAGGAGTACGCGTACAAACAATTAGAAATTGAAAATTTTTCTTTTCAAGAACAGGCATCCGTCAGGAAGCGGAATTTCTCTATTTTAACAGTCATGGCTGTGTTTATTTTTTCATTTGCGTGCAAAGCATCATCATTCCACGAGATCTGTTTTTTGTTGCTCTTGGTGATAGCACGATGAGTTGGTTTTTATATGCTACTAACAAGTTTTGAGTTTTTGTGCAATTTGCCACTTTTTTTTTTTTCATTCAATGCAGATGCTGTCGCACTTTCACATAAGAATTAGCAATTGCATGTTGAGTGCTCATGTGTATAAATTAAATGAAAATAATATTTCATGAGTATGCAAAAATAAAATCAAAAAAAAAAAAAAGTAAATTGAGTTGGAAACTAGGTTTGTTCCTGTTGCAAGTCTTACAGACATGATTGGGGTAAGCAGAAGCAGCTTGTTTTTACATTTTAATTACAGTTTTAGATTGAGAATTATTTTCGTCATCTGCTGCCAATTTATGCCGAAAGCTATACTTAAAAATTAACTTTCTTTTCATATATTTATGTAGCAATCAAATTTGTAAGCAGCTTAGCATAAATTTTATTCTACAGAAAACTTTGAATGCATTGATAAGAAATCAATAAATATCTTTTGATATGTGAACGTCGTTATTCACGGTCAAGATAGTGGCCAATTGCACTGAACACACAAAATGATAACGCAACACGATAAGATAACACATTGCACTCAGTTAAATGGTATACCATTGTAAAAAAGAACTCTAAAAGTTAAAATTGTTTAACTCAAATTTATTTTAAACTTAAACTTAAATTTTAATTCTGTACTAGTAAACGGGCACTCATAATGTTTCTTTGTGATGTCAAAAAAATAACTTAGTTCAATAATTCGATTAAAATTAAAAAAATGTAGATGGTGTTCGTCGAATCGACGAACGGCTTTAAAAAAAGAAAAAGCTTTTTTCCACATACAATTTTTTTTTCAGTGTTACTTTTTTTTAAAAAGCTCATACTTTTTTGCACTTACTCTGAAATTTTCACTAAAATCGGATAAAAAGCCGAGGAGTTATGAATTTTCAAATATGTGAGTATCCAAGAGTTGGATCGAACTTCCTATGGCCGCCATATTGGAAATTTGCGTTATATGTATGTCAAATTCTTACTCTTCACAAATTTTCATAAAAATCGGAGATGCCAACCCAAATCTTAATCGATTACGCAATGATTGACTCCAATTTGTATCCGCTTAATAGCCTCCAAAACAGCAGAGAAATCAGTCTTTTTATCTTGTTTTGCATAATAACGTGGAATGGTGGCTAAAAATTAACAAAAAAACAGATAACTTGCAAAGCACGGGTGGCTCACAATTCTCCACCAAAAGTGGCTCATGATTCGCCACAAGCTATGTCTTGCAACATGGCGGTATGTAACTGACTTGGTGAAATGTCATGCAAAATTCCTTTTATATGTTGAAAGACCAAGGTCCAACAATAATAATTCGTATCGATATGTTCAAGGCTGATGCAAATCAAGAACGCAGAAAAAGATATGCAGAATCTTCTTTTCGGGCGAGTATCGTACGGAGCAAATTGTACGCGAACACTGGTTAACAACCAATGTGAAAATATGCTTAGGCTTAGAGACAACGCACAGTGGCGACATCTGGCATTTTTCATTGCAAAAATCATAACTTCTGAACCATTTAAGATATTTTAATTCTGTTTTCGGTTATGGATAGAAAATTCATTTAGATTGCATTGCAGCGTGAAAAGCAATGTTTTGTTGAAGTTAGATTTTGTGTAAATTGCTTACATATAGTTAGGAAAATCCCGGAATGGTCAAATATTTCAGAAATTGGACGTTAAATCAAAATATTAAAAAACACGTGTCCAATAATTTTCAGAGATCTATTCATCAATATAAATTTTGACCCCCTTTCACCCCCCGATGGAGGTGGGGCGGGGGAAAGTTCAAAACTTTATATCGAAACCCCCAATTTTTATTGCAGATTCGGATTCTACGTAAAAAAAACGAAAATTTTGTCAGAAAAATGTTTCTTATCCTGCCTAGATGGCGCTGTAATCGACAAAAAACAAAATTAAAAATATAAAGTTTTGTACTTAAAACTTCCTGAAGTTAGCCTTTTTATCCATAGGTTTCGCCATAAAAGTTGTCCTTACACAAAGGGTTGTAAGTAAAGCAAACAGTTTTTAGAGCACAAGCTTAGAAATAAACAACAATTAGTTGTCTAATAAGCCAAGCTTCACAAAAAGTGAAGTTTTTTTTTAAACTCAACCCAAAACTTAAAAACTACTCTAAAAGCAATACAATCAAAAAAAAAAAATTCATAAAAAATAAAAAATATCAAAAAAAACTCGGGTTTTTGCTAATCAGTTTTATCAAGCAAGACCATTAATGCTTAAAGTGAAAGAAAAAATCACTTTTCTTTAACCATTTTCCAAAGTATACAACCTAAATATGAAAAATTTTTCTCTAAAATTAAATTTTTTCGTTAACTTCAAAATTTACTCAATTTTGAGAGGCTGTAAAAATCAAACCTCTGGCTCAAATGGGTTAAAATTTTCAAATCCTTTAGCCCCAAACATTTTTCTCTCAGATGGTAGTATCAGATTTGTAAAAGGGACCCACTCGAAATTGATTTTTGCAACGCTTTTTCGTGAAATAACGCCTTGATCCTCATGTTTCATGATGAAAATAGTAATAACTCATGTAGACGCAAGTAGACGCAGCTGCAATTTTTAAATTGTGCTTAGAATTGTTGAGCTTATTCAGTTTTAGTAGTCCGTAAGATATATTTTTCGAACATTTTTTTGAAACTCCATTCGAAGTTGGAAAAAAGGGTGAAAATAGTGTTTCAGAAAAGTACAGTCACCTCTGACATTCAAAAAAAAAAAAAAAAAAACTTTATTTTGAATGTTACTTGATAGTATAAGGATCGTTTATAGCATTAATAGAAAAAAATTAACTTTACGAATTTCCACCACACCAAAATTGATTTTTGCAACCACTTTTGAGAAATGTCGCCAGTGTGCGGCGTTGGCAGTTGTGTTGATCTATCTATCTTGACATACTGCCGAAAGATGTCAGTGTCTCACGATTCCCCATGGCTTACAATTCCCCACTTTCTCCTACAAAATTTGCTCTTATTTTCGATATGTTAAGGGAAAAGTTTGTTAATAAAAAATTTGATGTTCGTAAGTATAGACCTTTTGAGTTTTTTTTTTTTTTTTTGAAAGAAACTTGGAAGAATAAAAAAGTTTTTGAAGTGAAACTACTTTGGCCGCATTAGGAGTCATTTTTGCGACACTTCTCTTTAATCAAACCATAAAGGACCCAATTGATTAACTTCCTGGGAAACACGATGGTCATCCGAAGGCTTCATAGTCAATACGAAGAATATTTATAGATACTGGAGGGAAAACATCTATGGCGGATTATTAACAAGCCTTAATTGAACATTTCTTTTGACTCCTGAAGATATATTGACACATAATATTGCAATTCCATCACTGAGAAGCTTAAAAAAATAATTTTTCTTTGCAAAAGTTGTAGCAAATAAAAAACAAACAAATATATGACTATATACATACCTACATGCAGGCATACAAAATTTTTCGACTTCTCAGAAGTTCGTCAACAATTTTTTCGTTTGTATTTCTGAACCTAATTCCGTGAAATTTTTTTTAATATCCTTATTTAGCATAGTTTTTGCTTTTTCAATAGAAGTAGGGCGGGCAACAGGAAATAACCAGTAAATTAGCTTGAAAATAACGCTAAATTTTGCAAATAATGAAATAGCAAATAACACAACAAAATTTTTGTAAATAAAGCCACAAAAATCTGCATACATAGTTCTGGCCTTATTTCCATTTCGTTTTGGAAATAAAGCCAAAAAATTTTCTGGAGTTTTTCCCAAAAATTTATGGCTTTATTTCCAAAAGTTATGTAGCTTACAAAAAAAAAAAAAATAACGCCAGAAAGTTTTTTTGGTAATAAAGCCAAAAATTTTTAGGCGAGGAAATAAATTATTGGATATATTTTTAATAGAAAATGTAAATAACGCCAGAACTTTGTTTTACATTTTTTTGGCTTTATTTATAAAAAACTTTTTTCCTTATTTTCTATGGTGTTATGTCCTGTGGCATTATTTCCAATAATTCTGGTTTTATTTCCAAAAAAATTTCTGGCTTTATTTCCAATGGCGTTATTTCCTTTTTGTTAACCACATATCTTTCGGAAATGAAGTCTGAATTTTTGGAAAAAATGCCAGAAAATTTTTTGGGTTTTTTTTTTTCAAATAAGATGGAAATAAGGTCAGAACTTCGCATGGAGATTTTTCTTGCTTTATTTTTAAAAAAAAATATGGTGGTTTCTGAGACCTCCATTTAGCTTTGAGCAAGCTCACAAACTTTTTGTTTAGAATTGCTAAAGTTATTGTACTGTATTGTATAGATCTATATCCTTTCCATTGATAACATTATTTATTTTCTTAACGTAATATAAAGCAATGCTCTTGAATCGAAGAATTTTAGACAAATTGTCATCATAACATAACTTGGTATTGACTTTGAAATATAAAAATCTTAAAGGAAAGTTGCTTTTTTATAAAGATCAAATATGGTCAGAACGAGATATTTGTGATGAAAAGTAGAACAAGGCTATGAAACCAAAATAACAATAATATTATTATCACAGTTTGCTTTTGAATATCATGCCATATTTTGATCGTTAGAAAATAGAAGGGTTCAATAGCCAAGAAATTTTCACCATACTTAGGATGTCATAAACCTAAGCGCTAAGTTTGTTTATTAATTAGAACTAATACATATAGTTATTTATATACATATGGATGTAAAAACGTAAAACGATTTTGGTAAACAAGGTAAATCACAGTATTATCAATATTAGATATTTTCGGTTTGCTTAATATTTATTCTAACACTTAAATTATCAAAGTACAACATAAGTCAGTACATCATCATTTTTTTAGTGTTGGTTTACTTCTAAAAAAATAACTTTTTCTGTTTGGCAATACCATTATCATAGAGCTGTTGCTAAGGTAAACAAATTCATAAACAATTTGTAAAGACCCAAACAAAAAGTTTTCATTTCATTAAGAAGTTACTTCATTACAATCTGACAAAATTGAAATTCCATAAAATGGCCAAATCAAAATCAAATTGGTTAACAGTGGATACTGATGAGCCGGTGCCACTCGCTGCCTTCTCCAGCTGTATGACACTTTGCGATATCAAATGTGATAACTATTTGCGCCTGTTAGCAGCTGAAATTAATTTTGAAGAAGAACAAATTAAGTCCACTTTGAAAATTTTCAAGGGCACAGATTTGTATGGAGAACATGAACTGCAAGGTATACCCGCTGCTATAGAAAGTCTATATATCGATGAAACTGAGCCAAAAACACCAAGTAAATATGTGAACTTTTGGTATAATTCTGAAGTAGTCACTATTGTCATGTATTTTCAGTACTTGCCGTCGCTATTGCTGAGTGCATACTCTTCTATCGCAATATGAAACCTTATTTCAAATATATCGTACCTGAGTTGGAGCCTGAGGAATTAGAACGTGAAATATGGCGCAAGTTGCCAGTAGTACGTGTAGAAAATCAAGGTTTACTTATTGAGAATTTGAAGACCATAGATCGTCCAAAGTTGTCGAGAAAATCACAAAAATTACTATTGCTGCCAGTGGAAGCAAGAAATGTAGGTTGGAAATTTTTTAAATCTTTTTTTTTAAAATACTTGTGGATAAAAATTATTTTGCCATGTCACGCGTTGACCAGGGATTATTTCGAAATATTTTGAAATCTTCATGAGCATATAGTAGGCCGGGTCAAATTTTCTTGCGGCAAAGAGTATAGCAACAAAAAAATATATGGAAAATTCTAAAAAACTTTGCCTAAGAAACCATGGGTCTAAAATCAATATCGAACCGCCGTAAATTGCATACAATTGCAAATACAACAAAAAAAAAAAGAAAAAATTTAAATACTTTTAATAATTCTAAGGGAATGTTCCCGGGTATGAGACGGGTTTTGTTTTTGAGCCATAACTTTTTACTGGTTAAGCCCTTTCAGGTTATATCTTTCAAAAGGTAGGAAATGCACACAACGTTTTTCTTAAGGATGTAGAAGGTTATTTCATCACATACTTTTTTTTTAGCAATTTAAAATTTGTATCCGGGTATGAGACACCTAGAAAAATGCAATGAAAATCAGAAAATATTAAATAAAAACCCCATGGCTGTGTATTAGCACAAACTTTTATTCATTTTTCGTTACATTAATATTGATATTTGATAGTTGCACTAGATTTTGGTTCGAAAGAAAAAATGTCCATATCGTAACAAATTTTGTATCCGGCTATGAGACACCTGCAAAAATGAAATTTAAATTAGAAGATACGAAATAAAAACACCATAACTGTACTTTAACACATGAATCATTACATTATGTCGATATTTGCCAGTTGCACAAGATTTGAGTTCGAAAAAAAAGTGTCTTATACCCGGATACATGATGTGTCTCATACACGAATACATGACACTTTTTAGGAAAAGCCAAAAAATTATGTTTTAATCATTTATATTTGCACAAACCCAAATCGTATCACAAAGTAGATATAAAAGACTAAACGCTAACGCATGACACTTCCCATTTTCAGTTGATTAAATCAAAAATATAACACTTTGAAACAGATCATAAAAACTGTTTACAGTCGAGTTGTGACCTGAGGTGTATAACTTAAATAAGCAATAGATCTTTTCACTTCGGTGTTGGCTTAAAAACTTGGCCATAGTAAGAGGATAGTTCGACAGTAGTCAGATTGGCAATATTAATTTTGCATCATAGAAAAAATCGGCTGTCTTATACCCGGAGGTGTCTCATACCCCGATACATCCCCTGAAACAAAAATAAAAAAATTTAAATTTTTTCTTTTTCTTATTGTATTTTAAAGTAGTACATCAAAACTTCAACGCAATTTACGGCGTCTCACTATTGATTTTAGACCCATGGTTTCATCGGCAAAGTTTTTAAGAATTTTCCATAAATTTTTTTATTGCAATACTCTTTGCCAATTTTTTACCTCCCGAACAAATTGATCCGGCCTAACGTATAGTATTTATAAAATTGTAGTGTACGTGTGTTTTATACCGTATAACTTTTAAAATGCTTAACCGATCGTAACCATTTTCTCACTTTGTATTTGTTTTGTGCTCCAGATAGCTTATAGCTATGCTAAAGAGGGATTGGGCAAGGGGGTGTTGTTCCTACCTTACAAATAACTATTTAAATCCTTTATCTTTCTTTATAAAAATTGCTACGTGGATGGATGTTTTGACTAACAATCAACATGCAAAAAGTGGGGTAGAATAAGGGGGTGATGCATCTGTCATACAAGAAAATGCTTTATCTTCTAAAGGTATAGCAGCTTCTGTTATAAAAATTGGTACATAGATATATATAGAACAACGTTTTCCGGGACCGGTTGAATATTATAAAATTACATGTAGGTATTATTAAAACATGATTTTCAGGTGATTTATAATTTTTTTTACGTTTATTATAACAGCTTTGATCTTTTTCAACTATTTGCGGCTTCGGAAGAAGACGTCTAGACATCCAAAATTTCGGTCCAAATATGTCAAACAGCATCTTTTCCTACAAAAGTATGGTTTCTATGATCATTTCATACGAAAATGAAATACTTTACAATAGTCCTAATAACTTTCTGAGGGGCACCTCCGGGCACTAATTTTTTTACAGATTTGTAGAGAAGTGTATCCTGAATGCGATGTATGTGGAAACTAGACGGATGCACTAAAGGTCAAAAAGCACATTTTTCTGGCCAAAATTCAAAACGTCCATATTATCATGGTGATCAACTGCAAATGTAGTTTTTATATTGACTCTAGACTAAAAAACAATTCTGAAAAAAATCTTAGCCCTTGTACTACCGGGTCATAAATAGTACTTACTAAATTTTCTAAATTAATAACAAATACTAGCAAGATTTTGTTTCTAAGCATTTCGGATGTAACTTTATGCGTAAAATCCGAATCCGAATCCGAGGTCAGGATTGACCTATCACTCATGAAAAATGGCTATTTTTGAGGTTGGATGCAAACTGCATAAAATTTTCATTATTTTTTTTTCGTCAAATGTATCTCGTAGTTCTATCCTGTTTCTTCAAAATGAGCTCTTAAAAATTACTATGTAATACTTCCATTAAAAGTTATGACCGATTTAAGATGACATCTTGAAATACCATAAAAAGGGTAAAACGACACGACTTTGGATTTCATGCTATCATCATTGATCTGCAATTACTTTTGAAGAAAGTATTGCATGGCACTTTTTAAACGCTCGTTTTGAAGGTAAAAAGAGATACTCAGTAATGAATTATGCAAAAGAAATAAAAAAAATTTGTGCAGTCTACAACTAACCTCAAAAGTAACAAAAGTACTAATTTTTCGTATATTAACCTCAATTAATTAATTTCAAAAAACCTAATGCAAAAATTATGCGCACTTTTACCCAAGATAATTAGATTAGTAGTATCTTCAGTATATTCTAATAAGATATAGAAAAATAGCTTCTTCTTTTTTTTTTTTTGTCTATCTTTTGCAACCAGACTTCGAATAAATTGGAATTGCGGAAGAAAAGTTACCTGACAAAAAAATTTATTAAAAAAATGGGCTAAATCGGGCGTCTATATTTTGAAATAATATTACCAATAGCAACATCTTACTAGTTTTGTATTTCTTAAGACTAACAAATCCCAACAAAATTTTAAAAGCTTACACGAAGTTCGAAATTTAAAAAAAATTAAGATTCTGGGGTCTTACTTGAATTTTAGATTTTTCCACAGAAAACCAAAATATATTTAAATGTGTTGAACTACTTACATTGCATTATATATAACATCATCAATTTTATCCATTTTGTATATTTTTTTTATTTTTTTATTTATTTTTTTTAATTTTTATTTATTTTATATTTTGATTTTAGAAAAAAAAAATTATTTTAATTACTTTTTATTAGTTGAAAAAAAAAAACAAATTTTTGTTTATTTTGAAGTATCTTCTGTCACACTGCATCAACAAGAAGTCAATAGCAATACTTGTAAAAATTGATTTTTGGCCAAAAAAGTGTGCCTTTTGACCTATAGTGGGATGGCTGCGGATTGTTACATTGTAAATAGATAAACCAAATTTATTTTTTTTCACTTGTTTACTGAGATGCTTTATATTTAACCCATTAGAGTACACGGGCTCCCAGCGAACTGAATGAAACTTCGCATCTAAGTAGGCTAATGTTAGCCTCCTAAATTCAAAAATGCCATTGGATTTCTTGTACGTGGCACCTGTGCTTCTACAGCTGCGGGTGCCATATGGCACTCATGACACAAACAGGTGGTAACCACTTTGCTTAAATCCAAAGGTTTATTTTGAAACCAAGTAGAATTTTTTATTAACAAAATTTTAAAATGCATTGTGAATTGTTATCTAAGATGGGCATTATTTATTGGAAGTCCTTTTTCTTTGTAAAAAACAAGAGCTTGGAATCCTTCCGTCCTCTCGAAATACCGGTGGTATCGTATCAATTACGTTTTAGATTGGCACGCCCATAAAAATATAATCAATATGTAAGCAATATGGTAAGATGTTAAAATGTTCTATCTAAAACTTTTACCCCCTGTTTGAGTCATGCGTATAGTGTGCGCCGTCAAAATATTCCATAAAGAAAAATTTATTACCATAGGCTTTTTTACAATTCTGACCATTTTTATTTACAATTACAGAACTTTATTACTGAAAATGCTGAAGCCACGCTCTGTCGTTATTCCAGCATTGTTGCCATGCGCTGCTTACAACGCCTTTCATGTGATGTCAATCCACCATCATATCTAGTGGTAGCCACCGATAATGGTGATATACTCATTTTAGAACCTCAAAGCTTTGGTATACTTTACCAGGCGAAAACCAGCTCATTTGAGACCACTCCCCCCAGTCTAATTGCTGTGGATGGTACATATGAGACAGATTTTCGTATAGTAATTGCCACACGCTATGGTGGACTCTATTTATTGCGTAAGGCAGCAAATGAAGGACAGGAAATAATCAAATTCACAAATCCTATTTGTGGATTGGTCCTGATGCCAATTGATCAGACCATTGTAGTTTCATCGATGGATAAACGTTTGGCATGTTACTCCAAAAAAGGCAAACAATTGTACGTTGTGGGTCTAAGTGAAATACCGAGTTGTATGATTCCTATACATTTACCACATTTGGGACTGACGCTTGTATGTATTGCTCTGCAAGGTGGATTGGTGCAGTTTTATTTGCAACGCTATCTAGTGGATGAATTTGAAATGGATACAACAGTTACGTCAATGCTTTTCGGACGTATGGGCTATGAAGATCATGTTTTGACTTTGATTACTGAACAGGGTCATATGATTGTGAAAATCTTACGTAGATTGGCAAATTTTGAACCATTGCCGGTGGCAGCATCCAAGTCAAATACCAAACTGTCAATTGACAACTCATTGTTCGATAAACCCAAGAAGAGTACAATTTTTATAGAGCAATCAGCGAGAGAGAAAGAGCATGCTAAGGGTATGTATGTAAGGGCTTGTATATGTATTTCAATTCATCTAAGTAGTTTTGTCTCTAATTTTCAAGCATAAAAGTATGCTACAGTGCGTATTTTTTATATTTTTGCTTATGTACATTAAGTTGGGTCGATCAAAATACAAAAAAAAAAAAAAAAAAATAATTTTTTCTGTTTTACCGAAATATGTTATTTGGTTTATTGTTATGCTTTTAAAAAAATATTTGACACTGGTGAAAACTGAAAGGGGCTACAATTTTTTTTTTGCGCAAAAAAGCAAAATATTTGTGTGGCCGAACTCACACGACGGGCACGGGCACGTAGGGCACGTCAAATTTCTAGGCGAGCGGAGGGAAATGGTGCTTTCACTGGCTTTAGGCCTTTATATTGGTCCTAAAAACATTAAGCAAAAAAAAAAAAATTGCAGTGCGCAAATTTTTTTAGGTCTTCATACATTTTTCGACAACTTTGCTGTACTATATTGGCAGGAAAAATATTAAGGGGATACCTTTAATCTCGTAAACCATGAAAAACTCGAAAGTTTACTAGCTTGTTTTCAGAAACACACATTTCTAAAAACGTGTAAGCAACGTATCAGCTGTCATATTCAATTCAAATTCAATTTTCAAAACAAAAAATATTTTTTCAATATATTTATTTGACAACAATCGCACTCGTACTTTTTCGATGCTATTTACGCATCGAATTTGCCTCGTAAGTTTTCGAGGCCTGGTAAACTTTTTTTTCATACAAATTTTTAAATTTTGTTTACAAGACTGGAAAGTTTTCGAACTTTACGTGCTTTTCGAGGCTTTTACGAGTTTAAAGGAATCCCCTTATTGTTTTTACAATAGTCTTATAAATTTTAAGCTTTTAGTGTGCTTAAATTCGGAAGATAGGTTTCCTAAAGAAAGGGTAGCAAGTAAGAGGCATATTACCCAGTAAATTGCCCTTGGTCTTTGACCTTTCTTAACTTAGACATACCATTATGAAGCATTGTACCAAATATTATAACTTGCATCAAATGATATCAGAAATATGATAGGTTTTTATTTTTATAGGGCGTGGTACCGCCCACTTTTTACTGAAAATTATTTCTCCTTATGCCCTTTGTATATGTACCAAATTTTATCCATCAGCGTTAAGCAATTTTTAGAAAAATGATAAATCAGCTTTTAACCCTTTTAATCTGGATTTTTTTTTAAAGATACAAATTATTTTTTGATGTAAATTGGTTCATTATAGGTCAAGCAATGTACCATAAGGTGGGTTTAGGAAAAGAATCACCAGGACAAGAAATATATCCAGTGACACGGATGTTCCATCAGTACTGTTCGTGAGACATATATGTCAAGATAGTATCATAATAACGAACTACTGGGACATGTGTGTCCTAATCGTTGTAGTACTAAGCGTACTGCTTTGACACATATGTAACGATGTGTATGTTATCAAGATATGCTTAGTAACATCACTATTTGGCTATATAAGGCCCATACAAGAAATAATGAAACTAAAACATGGGAAAATTGTCACATTGAATGCTAATAACCGATGGGATGAAAATATGTAGCAATTGATATTAATAATTTTGTTAGTTAAAGAAAACAAGCAATGGGACACATAAGTATGTTCCGTCAGTAATGAAAGAGTTAAGGGGCATGACACCGCTCATTTTTCAATGAGGACTATTTGTTCTAAGAGTCTTCACATATGTACTAAATTATATCTATCCACGTCACCGCCCACTTTTTCAATGAACAATATTTCTCCCAGTGATTTTTACATTTTTACTAAATTTCATCTATATGCAGCAAAGAGTTTTGGAGGATATGATTAACTAATATTTAGGGAAGAGTGGCACCGCCAACTTTTTTAGCCTGTGACTTAGTTTTTTTTTATACTGACATAAGTGAAAACTTCTTTTAAATCGGTCTGTTAATTTCCGAGTCAATAGGGAACAATTACACAAACAAACAAATCTCATTTTCACAAAGTTTATTTTGGTTTTTTTCTCATTACTTGAAAACTGTTAAAGACAGCGCAAATTTATAAAATTGTTCAAATCGGCGTTGTAAAATTAATGGAAATTGATACCTATTTTGAAAAAAAAAAAATTACCACGCCCTAAGTAAATATGGTAGGTAGGCGTGTCCGTCGACAGATTTTGTTCATGTTCACAGATTTTTTGTGTCCTAATCTAAGCAACATCTGTATCAAATTTCAGCAGTCCAGGTCTATTGTTACTATTTATGATCGCCGTTCCATACAAACCCTCCCACTGTGCGCCGGTAAGTTTTATAAAATGGATCCATCCAAATTTAACGTAGAATGTTTCGAAATCTTCTCCAGAATTCAGATCTACAATCCGGAAAATCGTGCCCGATATATTTTTTTCATATAAACGTGTATACATTAGGGTGGGCCATATTTTACCGACCTCGGCCACACCCCTATGTGAAAGTTCATTTAATTCTATGGATAAATGCCATAGTGCGTTAGGCGCATTTTGAATTGAAAATTTTACCTTGCATTTAATATTAATTTTTATGCCCTCCACCCAGGGTATATTCACTTTGTCCTTCCGTTTGTAACGCAGAGAAGGAGGCGTGGCAGATATAGAAAAGTATATATATTCTTGATCAGCGTTACCTCCTGAGTCGATAAAGCCATGTCCGTCTGTCTGGCTGGCTGGCTGGGTGGCTGGCTGTGTGTTGAAATACACTTTTTGGGAAAACTGAGCAAGATAACTCAATGTTAGCTCGGGGGATTGAAAATGAGCAAAATCGGTCAACGGACACGCCTACCGCCCATACAAAAATATATTCAAAATGCAATTTTATGAGTGTTTTTCACGACAACGCAACCAAAACGCACATAAATACTACAAATTGTAAGCGAAAGCTCTGAAAAAAACTGAGCGAATTCGGACAAGAGGGCGTGGCACCTCCCATATAAGCAAAAGCTTCAACACGCTATACTGAAATCGTTATTTGAGATATTCAAACCAAATTTGACTCAGACAACAAGAATTATAAATGAAAGCTTTCAACAAAAATTGGGTGAAATCGGATAAGGGGGCGTGGCACCTCCCATATAAGCAAAAGCTTCAACACGCTATACTGAAATTGTTATTTGAGATATTCAAACCAAATTTGACTTAGACAACAAGAATTATAAATGAAAGCTTTCAACAAAAATTGGGTGAAATCGGATAAGGGGGCGTGACACCTTCCATACAAGCAAAAGTTTCAAAATGCTATACTGAAAGAGTTTTTTCAGATAATCCAACCAAATTTCACTCAAATACTAAAGACTATAAATGCACGCTCTAAGCTAAAACTAGACGAACTCGGACAAGAGGGCATGGCACCTCCTATATAAGCAAAAGCTTCAAAACGCTATGTGCTCTCAGACACTAAAAACTATAAATGCAAGCTCTGAACAAAAACTGGGTGTCCTCGAACAAGAGAGCGTGACACCTCCCATATAAGGAAAATTTTCAAAAACCTGCAGTGCAAGGTATTTATTTTTTGGCCAGGCCAAAAGTTACACCCTTACTAGTTATTTTTATACTTCATTTTGAAAATTCATATAGAGACAAAAGTAATGTCATAATATTAATTGGCTGGCTTTTGTCAAAAATGAAAAAAGTTGGGTTCTGTCTACCAATTTACGTTCTAAAACTACCACTAAATGGCGCCTTGGAAAAAATTTAATGCAAGATTCGGCAGCGTAGGTTGGTGTTTCGTTTGAAAGATTCATGTAAAATATGAGTTGTTTGTTTTGAAAGTGGGTCATAAGAACTGGTTATTTCACAGATATCAATTTTTCATATAAATATTGTCAATTTCACATCACCATGTAAACTTTTCATGTAAACAGAATCCAATTTTATTAACTTTTGACAGAATATCGGCCAATTCATATTATGACATTACTTTTGTCTCTGTAAGAATTTTCAAAATGTAGTACCTATAAAAATAAAAAAAAAAATATTAAATGTAAGGTAAAATTTTCAATCGAAAATACGCCGAACTAAAGTTGAACTTAGAGGTATGGTTTCATTGGCATTTTTTCTCAGAATTGAAAGAACTTTCACATACGGGGGTAAATAAGGTTGGTTAGCAAATTGGCCCACCCTAGTATACGTACTTAATCTGGTTAAAAAAAAAAAAGATTTTTGCAAATTCTACGAGTGCCCCTAAAAATCTTGTGGAGGATGTCAAAAAACGATCTGAAATTTTTTTTTAAAATTTTTCATTAAGAGATCGCTTATCACCGTTTTATGCAAAATCTCGGCTTGATACTGTTTATATTTTATTACGATCTCAAAAATGCTCAGAATAATAAGTGAATCTCGAACCTAAAAGCAACCATATTGTTTTTTTACTAAAATACCCACCAAAAATTTATTTTTGAAATTTCACCCTATTGCAAAACTCTAATACTACATTTTCTATAAAACTTGGCGTCCAAAGTTCATCATCAAATTACGCAAGGAACAATTTGCTAGAATATTTCAACCAAATATATCCTTTTTTAATAGGCAATTTTGACCTTATTTTCCAGAGTGTTCGACAGAAATTCTCTCCGGAAAATTTCATTTTGGGTTTCTCAAGATAAAAAATGCCTAGAACTTAAGAATTTCTAAAATCAAATTCCTGAGTCAGGGAGCATATTTTTATGAAATTCTGTGATTTTTTTTTTCGCGTTATGTAGCCAAACAAAAAAAGGTTTCCATACAAATTGCATAGTTTTGGCACATAAAAAATTCTAGCCATATTAAAGTTTTGCCAAAGTCAAAATATTTTGTGAAAAGCCAAACGATAAGCAAAAGAACATATCTGTAGACTTTTGACAAAACAACCTTAGTCAAGATAAGACAATTCTCCAGGATTTTGGTCCTAAATATAAAATTTAAATACGCTTCTATTGGTATAATCGCCATGTCTCTACGATTTCTTGTTCCAGAGATATAAGGGTGTCCCATAGTTCATGCAAGATTTGAACTTAGCGCTATTCATGCGCCGAAGTGTTATGAACCAAAAAAAAAAATAGTTTGACAGCTGACATTTTACGATTAGTAAAAATGTATAGAAAAAGAAGATTCAACGCTGCATCAACGAAATTGAGTCACATTATTTGAAAGTAGTTACTCAGTTTTTAGGCTGTCCTTAAAAGTTGGCAATTTCGAGTTAGGTTGTTTTGTCAAAAGTCCGCAGATATGTATACCAGTGGTTAACAGACATTTTTTTTTAATGTGGTCGACCCACTTTAATGCACATAAGAGTATTATGCCTCAGACAGACGACAGCTTAAATCTAGATTATAGACGTAATAAAGCAAATCTTTTTATTGCATGATTTTAGGCATTTTTTAAATACATATTTCATAGAAATTGACTTAAAGAAAATTTCCCAATTCAGGGGCCAAAAAATTTTAAAACATCAAAAACAAGATTAATAGTGAGTTAAGCATCAGAAAAGCTAATTAGAATTTTTTGAACCCTGAATTGGGAAAGTTTCTTTTAGTAAATGTCTATGAAATATGTATTTAAAAATGCCTAAAATCATGCAATGAAAAGATTCCATTATTATGTCTATAATCTAGATTTAAGTTGTCGTCAGTCTGGGGCATCACGCTCAGCAAAGATATTATTCCTTTCGATCCCAAATGTGGCTTTGAAGCTTGAGAATAAGAATGAAACAAGGCGTAAAAATATGCTGGAGTGTAGAAATTATTGCCATCATTCAAAATACGATATTAAATGACGAAATTGCGAGAATCTAAAAATTTCTTTCTAGCGACCTATGGCAGTTTCCAAGTTGATCTCTGGCGTCTACGTCATACCGCCGCACGAGCTACTGTCGATGCAATCAACTCATCGGAAAGCACAATTTCCGGTGATATAACTCATGCGCCTGTCAAACTCTCGGCTGAAGTGTGTGGCGCAGGCCCAGCATTTAGACTCTATTTAACGCTACAAAATTTATCCTCTTACAAAATGGCATCAAATTTACACGTCCTGCTACATGCCGATCGCCGACATTACAATATACCAAAGTCTATGGCAAGGGTATGCAAAAGCAAAATAAAAAAAAACTTAAAATCATGGTACTTATTTTTCAGCTACCCAGCATTTTGCCTGGCATACCACTAAAAATCGACTTTGAGGTCAATGCAATATTGGACCCCAACGACAAATTGCCACCACCTACACTGACGCCGGAGAATTCCATAATACGGGTTATGTTGCTAAAGGCACAACAAGCGAAACCATTGATTGCTGCTGTGATCGCAATGCCACAATCAGAAGCGAGCTTTTGAGAATTTACCGAATTTACCAAAGCTTTTTCTGTAAAGTGTTGCATAGTTTTAAGCGTTTTTCATTTGTGCCTCAAAGTTTGTAGTAAGTTATTCTTGAACATAAAAGCAGCTGTATTTATTATTACATATTTATTTATATTTTTCATTTAATTGATTTTATTTTGTATTCTATTTGCAATATGGGTTTTTATATTTTCCTAATAATATCATGAAAATCGTCACAAATTCAAAAACTGCTGCCAATACCTTGTCTATATCTATGTTTGTATTACTAGCAACTGAGTTTAAGCATATTTGGGTGCATATTTCTCATACACAGCAATGTATGCGGTTTTTGCTGCATCTTGTCCCAAACCCTTGTGCGAATTCCATGCTTCCCACATGGCTTTCTTCTTCAAATCCAAAACACCTGGCTTTTCAATGTTGACATCGCCGAAAGAAGCCTGTTTGAAGAGTCCATAGAATTCCAAGAACTCGGAGTCGCTGGGCTTCTTTGAAAAGTTCTTTGCTAATTCGCAAGCTTCCTCGAAACTGACCATTTTGTAGATGTTTGAGATTTGTTGAAGGATCTGTCAGGAATTGAAAATAAATTAATTGTTATCATCCGATTAGAAAAAAGTTTTCTTCTTAATTGACACCACTTACCACCGCTTAAAAGAATATGTCTTGAATGATAATTTAGTTAATTTACCTCCTTCTATTTATAGCTGTGAGGAGTAACTTATCTGTTACTTAATTTAAATATATCAAATTATTTTCTACCAGATTTGTGTTCAATAAAGAAAATGATTAATAAATTTTATTAGATAAAACTTTAATTTGGAAAAATCCATACACTCTACGCTACGATAACTTAAAATAATTCATTAAAAAAATAATCTGTTATCACATGATAATTAAAAAACAGTGGCGTCACTATCGGGGAAGGTAAAGAGGATCGAGGGACTAGTTTTATCACCGAAAATTTTTTGATGCAAATTTGTTCTACATGTCATAAATAAAGACCTGAGTGCAAGAACATGCTAGGTTCGGGTGAAAGAACATGTTGAGATATGCATTAAATATTGGACGTTCGTTGGTTCTTCTAATTCATATCATTTGGTAGTTTTCAATGGATGAACGTGTTATGTACACAGCTATATATAGTAAGGAAAATCAGGAACCTATGAAATCCCGTCCGTTTGAGAAAACAGAATTTAAGTTAGCGTAAAGTCGGGTATTGTGGAATACCTATCTTTTCATTCTTCATTGCTGTCAAACTTTTCGTTAGAATCCTAGGTATTTTTCGTTTTGTATGTAATAAGTCTATAAAAGATTTATTCACTCAAAAGAGGCCAAAAAATAGCGGCCAAAAAAAGGGGCCAAAAAATAGCGGCCAAAAAAAGGGGCCAAAAAATAGCGGCCAAAAAAAAGCGGCCAAAGGAAAAAAGAGGCAAAAAATGGTTAAAGTGTTAAATTATCATTATTTTGTTAAAAATCAAAGACATGAGGTAAAATAGTAAAGTAAATTGACAAATTGTGTAAATAATAAATGGAAAAAGTTAGTTAAGAAGTACAATGAAGTTAATTATAGTGAATGTGATTGCTGACATTAGTTAAGTATTCGTAAATTTCAGCATGAGTGAGATCTTCAGTTACCCATTTGGGTTCAAACTACAGTCTTGAGGCGAATGTTAGCTTCTCGATATCGCTTGTGTAATGCACAGGGTGGATTATGTTCCTTTTAGGCCGAATGACCATGATAGGACAATGTATACATTGTATACAAAGCTGGTAAGATGTAGCCAAGGCAGAAGCAGTCTGGTCGGGAGCCATTGAATCGCTAGCTTTAGTCGTTGGGGGGGTAAGCGACCGCTTCAACCTACCAGAGGACCCTATTACACAATTTTATTATAGACTCCCAAAAAATAAATACTTTAACTTAACTGTGGGCCAATATAACTATGAATAATAAAACACTTATAACCCCTTCATAGCCATTTATGAGACAACAAAAAACAAGCAAAATGTATGTATCAATCTTTACTTAAAGTTATAGTATCTTCATGGTGTTATTGAAGATACGCGATCTATACCCACCCTTCCTGTGGTCTCATAATACGCATGATCTAAAGAGACCCCTAAATGTAGCTAACCCTATCACTCACATCTTTACATCAAGGAGAAAACGTTTGAATTTAGTTCCTCATATTCAAATAATTTTTATTTAAAACGTTATATAAAATATCAAACATATTTGGCTTAAGCCAATTTAAGCTTTAACAAATTTTAGTTTAGAAAATTTTTCAATGCATTTCTTCTGCACATAAGTTCTTTTTCATTCTTACTAAACTATAGACTAATTTTATTTACAAGTATTTAGCAGTTAATTCATTTTAAATATAGTATAAGTAGTTAATTTTTAGTTTATATATAATTGCATGTAGAAAAATATTAGATTTTAAATAACCATAATTTGTGCATGTATTTTTCTTTTCAATTTAATTTAAATTTTAGTTTAATAATTTTAATGTAATTTATGTTGCATGTAAATTAAAATGTTTATCCAAAGCTCAGGTAGAATTCAAAAATAAAACAAAACTCAAGCTTAGCAAACGCAAAGCACTGACAATGCATTCAGATTGTTATAAAGAGAGCAAGAACAATTTTATTGTAGAGATCTATAAGTCTCCACTTCTCTCACAGCATAGAAACACTTCTGTTCTCTGTTTATCTATGCGGTTGTTGCCATGAATAAAGCTTTCGCTTTCATTAATTTTTAAATTGATCAATGTTTTTATTTGAAACAAAACAAATGCACTACAATAAGTATGGTCAACTTATACATACTAATCAATATAGTTTTATTTCAAAACTATATGAAAATAAAAAGTTAAATGAACTCACTTTGACTCACTGGCATCCATCGACGAAGGCCTCCATTGATGTTGCTGATGAGCTGCTGCGTTTTGTTGAGCTTTAAGCTAATTTATCTAAATGGCTAATAGATTGAGCGGATATGGCCAATACATATAACCTGATATTGAATAGGCTATGTATGGGTAAAATAAATTTATATGTAAATTAAACATTAGCTAATGGATTTTTGAAAGTGCAGGAATTAAATTAGATTAAATTTATTTTAAATTTATTTAAGATTAATTTAATTTTATTTAATTTTAAACAAAATTTATCGCATATTAACAAAATTCACTAAGCATCCTTTTTATTTCTAATTTTGATTTTACTTTTATCTTTAATTTTAGTTTTGCAGATTTGAATTTATACTGATAGCTTTCTGTCACTTTTGCCGATCCATTTCACCTTATGTTTTGTTTTTTAAATTCACTTTCTTATGCTTAAATTTTAGATTCTAACGTAAATTTTGTTTTCGATTCCTCTCTCTGACTTTAATTTTTGTTTTAGATTTGTTTGTTTTGTTGCGAACTTAGAGTATATACTAACTTTATGTACTACACGAAATTATTGTATGTATATGCTTTTTATATAAATTTTACACCGTTTCTACATTTATCGGACTTCAGCTATGTACTTATATGGTTTTTTTTTTTTTTTTTATTTCTAGAAAATTTACTTAGCAAATATTTTAGCGAATTTAGATTTAGATTAGGTAATTATTTTAGCGAATTAAGATTTAGATTAGGTAATTATTTTAGCGAATTTAGATTTAGGTTAGGTAATTATGAACTTAGAAAAGCATATACCATGCAAAATTTATATATATGCATATATGATTTCTGTCACATATATATATATTTATTTTGAACAAATTTATTACCGATTTCACATTCGTCGATTTTTTTACGATTTTCTACCAATTTTAGTCACAAAAAATGAATTTTTCACCGATCTTTTTCTATGCAAATAGTTATTTTTTTACCGATTTTCTTTAGTTTCATATAGGTAATTTTTTCTTTTCTCGTCTTAGTTTTAATGGCTTTTCGGTTGCCTAGCTTTCGCATACAATACCGCACAGCAACTGAATTTTTGTTGAACCTTATGAAGGTTGACTACTGCCACGCTGTTTTCTTTCAGAATTCGGTGAGGTAATCAAAAAGGAAAAGTCGTCCGTCCAAGCTTGATGAAGAGATATGGTGATAAAATATAGTGTGCACAGACGAACTTTTCGACGTTTGCCGGCCCTTAGCAAAATCACCATATGCCAAATATATGTAACTTCCAATATTTTTGCAGCAGCTTGGACAAACTTGAATTGTCTTTTTCTTTATGATGATCTTAATACTTAGTTCTTCTTCTCGTAAAACTTTGCAGATGAAATTCTGATTTTGCAACTAATTCGTTGGACAGTTTTTTGGTATATATACCAGAAGTTTTTTTCGCCAATATGTGATGTGATTTTGTGAAATTTTGGAGAAGTTTTAAGTTATCACGTTTATTCAACCGCAGGTCCAAGAAGAGAAAGGAAGTTAAGAAATTATCACTGAAGTTGCAGCTTTTGATAGCAATTTCAGGGCTGAAATATCATGATCGAACATATGTATGTTCAGTCAGTTTAGTACATTCAGTTTCATTTAGGTAGAATACGCACTAGCTAGTTACACTATGAGACTATTTGGAAACATGAAAAAATATATGAAATTTAAAAATTGTTCATTACACTTGCGAGACTGTTCTGGTTCTGCACCAGCAGCATCTTGAGTAGTAGCAAGACTTACCAAAGAATGTTCCTGCTGAAGTGTAGAGATAAACTTCCAGATGTTTGGATTGTCACCATTCAAGCGTGCTGAAAACCCATTGTGCCACCCTTCTAAGGCATTGCTAGCAAACTAGCTGTTGGATATATTATAGACTGACTCTTTTTCCCTTTGGCCCCTTTTTTTTGGCCGCTTTTTTTGGCCACTATTTTTTGGCCCCTTTTTTTTGGCCGCTATTTTTTGGCCCTTTTTTGTATTTGGCCCCTTTTTTATTTGGCCGCTATTTTTTGGCCCCTTTTTGCTGGCCGCTATTTTTTGGCCGCTGTTTTTTGGCCGCTTTTGAGTACCTCCGATTTATTCAGTAAGTTTGTAAATAAATCAGCTAAAAAGTTATAATGGATAAAGTAAAGCAACCCTGAAAACCACTACTTGAAAAAGAGGCGGGTATAGTGGAACATATAGAGCGGCTAAAACGGAATACCCACATAACGCAAAAACAAGTCAAATAAAAACAATACAAGGTTATTAAATTTATAAACTTTATTTTTATACTCGGAAAAAACTAAACCGTAGATATCCATTAAAAATCCCTGTATTTTTTACTGATTTTTTCAGTGCGCCCGTAAAGAAAAACCGTATTTTTTACTGATTACACACAGTAAATTTAAAAAAAAAAAAAATAAAATAGCTATTAGCCCAGGAAAATTAGAATATTTCTGCGAAAAAATTCCAAGTGAATTTTTTTTCACCGGAATTATATTTATCTATGCATGGTTAATAATGTGGTCACTAAAATCAGTTTTTTGTAGATATCTCGCTAACGCAAACTTTTACAGAACAATTTTTCTCTAATTTCCTATTTAGAGATGTAAAAAATATTTTCGTGTAGCTTATAGTTTAGGAGATAACCCAATTTAAAAAGTTGTGCACAGTTTTTATATGTAAATGCTACGTATAAGTTCATATTTAAATATCTTACTTTTAAAATTGCGAATACCTTTAACAAGGAGTTGTACAAAAAAAAATTAAAAAACCGTTCAAAAGATAATTGGATTCTGTACGCACCGCATTAAATTTTTCTTGGAGCCTCTCATGGTCTAAAAGATATTCTTCGAAAACCGTTAAGGTTTCGAAAATACTGGTTTTTGAAGGATATCTCTGAAACGGTAAGTCATACGATAAAAAGCAACAGCATCAATTTTGTAGAGAATCACAAGATCTACAAAAAATAAGCAGTAAGTGCACACATTAAAGTAACCGTTTAGAAGTTATTCAATAAAAACCGGTTTTTTGCCATTTAAAGTTTTTTTTTTAATATATTCTGAACGGTTACTTCAATGTGTACACATATGGCTTATTTTTTGTAGATCTTGTAATTTTGTATACAGAATCGAATTATCTTTTGAACGGTTTTTTAGTTTTTTTGTACGACTCCTCGTTAAAGAGTTTTCGCAATTTTAAAAGTAAGATATTTTAATATGAACTTATACGTAGAATTTACATATAAAAACTGTGCACAACTTTTTAAATTGGATTATCTCCTAAGCTACAAGCTACACGAAAACATTTTTTACATCTTTTCTTTTTTCGTCTAATTTTCCTGGGCTATATTGTTTAATTTAAATTATTTTTCAATACAATTTTGTATAATCTCAATGAGTAATAATTGAAATGTATTCTAAGCAAATATTGCAGAACTCACTGGTATTTTTTCATGCGACAAGTTTTCACTTCTCTATTCAATACTTTTTACTGTTTGTTTCTGTACTTTTTGAGGTTTAAACCGTATATTTCACATTCGTGCCATCACTTTTCGTGAAAATTCCATATAGTAATTGAATTACGAGAACAAACCGTAATTTTTGATGAGATTATTATTACGTTGTGCTATTTGAAAATCAATTTTTGCGGATCATTTTTTTGCCTTTAGAAACTAAAGAAACAAACCTTTCAAGCTTCACTTAAATTACTAAAACAAATGTCCGAACTGTAACACCGATTTTAATGAAATTTGGTAAGGAGGTAGACTGACTAAGAAAGAAAATTTTTTGATAACTGAGCTCCGTTACGCTCCTTAAGAGAAAATACGTTGCCACGGTAGAGTCACTAAACCCAGTGTGCCAAACGGTTCATATCTCCACTTTTTTATCCATTACTGATCCGTTTGCGGGAGAAATTCCCAAAAAAAAGCGAACCGTTTGGCACACTGGGAACGGACTTTTATGAAATTCGGAAAAAAGTTAGACCGAATTCCAAGCAGGGATATAAAAATTTGTTTTTGTTATTTAATGGATAGTGCTTGGATCCCAAAAAGAAAATAGACTGCACTTGTTTCAAAATGGACTTCACCCAAATGAAGGATAATATATACTTCTTGTTTTGTTGCACTGTCCCTAACGGAAAAACGCGCTGTCAATTTAAAGTGGAGTGGAGATTGACTGAACCTTGAAGAAGGATATTAAAAACTTTTTGATATTAAGTGAACACGGAATCAGTCCTAAAAATAGTTTTAACATTTCCCCATATAAAAAAGAAAACAGCAGCCACGATTATCTGCTATGTTGTTTTCTTCAGCATCCAAAAATGATTTTTACTTATATTGAGCTCTGTCAATACAAAATGTTCTGGATTTCCAATATACAAAATGGCACTCGGAAGAAGTGTAACTAACTTTAGGTAAATGCCCAAATATTGGCCGGCTAGTATAAAATAAATATAAAATAAGTATAAAATAAATATCACAGGATCGAAACCAGTTATAAAATGTGGTCGGGTAATGTGAAACTGTATTGCACATTAGCCGCCTTCAGCCCTTTCACATTGCCCGTTTTGCACTTCTTCCACTAATCGATTTGTAAAATTTTTAAGAAGCTATGAACGCCCCACCTACCGCAACTTACATAAAAATTATACTGTTGAGATTGAAGTTTTAGCACACGAGTAAGTAAAAATTAATTATTTACAATCGGTACACACAAAAAAAAAAATTTTTAACATAATATTTATGAACGGCATTCAAACAACGAAATTCATTGATTTTCAAATAAAAAAAAAAAACGATTAGTTCATAAATATTTTTTTAAGAGGAATTTTTTTTTATGAACGTCCGTTCTTAAATTTAAAGAATTTTTCGTACACAAAAAAAACTTTTCATTAATTTACAGATCAAAAATTGTGTGCATGTTTACATAAAATTAAAGAAAACGTTCATAATTTTTAAGTAAAAGTGTCATCAATTTGAAATATTATTTTTAGGTTGTATTTCATCTTCTTCTTTTGGTTCTAGACTGGTTTATGCTAAATTTCAAATAAAGTACGAGTATTGTACCTTATGTTGCTCACAAAATCATGCTATGTGTGTGTATTTGTATTTTTCTGGAACTTCTAAGCGTAGAGTCATGCTCTGGTAAGTATTTATTTTTCCCAAGGAGAAATAGGGCGCCTTAAAAATCTTTCTTTAGCATCAAAATTTAATTTCCCTAAGGCACAGTACCACATTTCAATATTGTATGTACTAGTCCTTGGAGCTTGAGCGTTATCCTAATAAAAAAAAAAATATAAAAATAAAAAAATCTTTCATCTCTCTTGGTCGATTCTAAGCAATTTATGCCTGGTACACTTTTTTTCGTAAGATACCTTCCAATTGAGTAAACAAAGAGTCGCAGGCGTTCAAATGCCTAAAACTCTCATCTGGCGACCGAATCCCATCTTGAGTCATTCATCGCTTTAAAGCTTATAAATTATGCTTTAATTTAAAGTTTAAAAAATTTTAATGAAAAGAAAATGTTTTTCACCAAGAAACATTTTCTTATAAAAAGAACACTTAAAAGTGAATGGGATCAGTTACTTAGATATGTCAATTTACAAACTTTAGTGTAAGCTATTTATAAATTTTTGAAAAAACGCCCTTTTCATGAAAATGACTAAAAACGACAGCTTCAACACTCTGTATTTTATCAACAAATGGTACTTGGACCAAATCCTCCCGGATTATTGTTCTTGCATACCGGAACTACCATATTGCCAAATTCGAGCAAAATCGGAGACAAAAAAATGTTCAGCTGGTACATTTGGCGTGTTTTGCTTCATATATCGTCACTCTTGAGCCAGATTCAAGAATGTGAAAATTGCTATTTGTTTGGCATAATTTAATTGAACCATTTTGTACAACAAAACCACATTAGTGCAAAACTGAAAAATTTCCACTTTCGTGAATCTGGCCTAAGAGTGACGATATGTACTTAAATCAAGGTTTTGACCAAACGGCTCTACCTTAAATTTTTTAAATCGTTGTACATCTATTTATGGCATGAAGAACAAATTGGCATTAACAAGTTTTTAGTGAACAGACTAGTCATAATAACTAGTTTCAGGCACAGCGTGGTGACTGCCGGCAAACCTCATGGAATGGTAAAGTGGTCTTTTAGAGGGCTGCAAAACAGGTTGTTATACCGCACTCAAATAAGTTATACCCCCTAGAGCAAGTATACATTATACGCTACTGCCAAGACCTTAGATAATTCATATGTTTTTAGGCATTTTTCATGGAATTATACTTTGTCATATGATAATAAGCAGAAAACTGTTTTTTTTTTTTAATTTTTTTCATTGATAAGCTATTTATAAAATTACTATCAGTGCTGACAAGTCCATACGTACACACGTACGCAAAACGGAAATACATAACTATACACATTCATGCATATCTACATAAATCCATATGTATATAGAAGGTGTACATTGAATTTTGATATGATAGTAAGTATTAGGGTGAGAGTCATGGAAAATTTGTTTAATTAAAACTAGTTAAATATGAAATGGCTTTAGAAACAAAAATATTATTACGAAATTAATTTTCGAAAATAAGATGAGTAAGCCAAACTTTTAGATTCTGTATGAACACTGTATTAATTTAGCCCGAAATTAAGATCGCCTCTTATGTATGAATTAAGTTAAATACGGCATAGACAATCGGTAGCACTTCTGACCTGATCGGTAGCACTTCTGACGTGAGTATTTTGAAGCCCAAAAATTTCTTCTTTGTCACTTTCTTTTTTCAAGATGATTAAACACGCTGATCTCCTTTAAAATGCATTAGTTGTCATCGAATGTTTTGTTGTTCTGTCTGAGTTCCATTATCCCTTACCTTAGCAGATCCTTTAGAAGTATCCTTGAATTAACCGAGATTAAAATTATCGTGTTGATTGTGGTATTGTGTGCACTTCTTATTTTTTTTAAACTGCTAAAATGTCTAACTTGAAATGAGTTATTCCCGTAGTAAAAAAGTTGCGCCGACTAAGTTCGTTAAATTCTTCCGTTTCTTCTAGTGCCGTAGTTGTTGCATAAAACTGCTCCTAAAATTAGCCGGCTTATCTGGATAACTTGAGTATTTAATACATAATAAAGCAAAACACGCCAAGCGTACCAGTTGAAAATTTTTTTGTGTCCGATTTCGCTCAAACTTGGCAATATGGTAGTTCCAGTGTGCAAGAACAATAATCCGATTTGGATTTGGTCCTTGTATCATTTGTTGTTAAAATACATGCTGTTGAAGTTGCATTTTAATCCTTTTCATAAAATGGGTGTTTTTTCAAAAATTTATACCTTACACCAAAGTTTGTAACTGATAGTAACTGATCCAATTAATTTTTAAGTGTTCTTTTTATAAAAAAATATTACTGGCTCAAAAAAAAATTTTTTTCACGCAAAATTTTTACATTCAAAAATACTTTTGAATTTTTTTTAAAAAAACCCCCCTTCAATTTTTTTTAAAATTACTTTAAATTTAAGCATAATTTATAAGCTTTAAAATGATGTATGACTCAAGATGGGATTCAGTCGCTAGATAAGAGTTTTTGGCGTTTGAACGCCCACGGCATGCAAAGCTCTTTGTTTACTCAAGAGGAAGCCATCTTACGAAAAAAGTGTACAAGGCATAAAATGCTTAAAATCGTTCAAGAAATACATGTAATTTTTTTTACTTTCCAAAAACAAAGAGTTTTGCCTGCTGCGGGAGTTCAAAAGCCAAAAACTCTCATCTAGCGACCGAATCCCATTTTGAGTCATACATCATTTTAAAGCTTATAAGTTATGCTTTAATTTAAAGTACTTTTAAAAAACTCTAAGGGGGTTTTTAAAAAAAAATTCAAAAGTATTTTTGAGTGTAAAAAATTTGGTGAAAAAGAATTTTTTTCACCAAGAATACTTAAAAATGAATGGTACCAGTAACTTAGATACATCAATTTACAAACTTTGGTGTAAGCTTCAAATTTTTAAGAAAACACCCTTTTCATAAAAATGACTAAAAACGTCAACTACAACACCCTGTATTTTAACAACAAATGAGGAGTGGTTGAACAAAAGATAACATTTCCAGTTTTTGTCTTTTTGATTTTTTTTGAAGAATCGTGTGTAAATCTATGAACTACACATTCCAGTTTAATTTGGCTGTTCAAAGAATAACAGTTCCCAAGAAAACCGTGTTTTTCGTCGATTTCCGAACAAAAAGTAACATTTCCACTCCACTAACAATTTTTTTGTAGTTCTGATGAAAAATTACATTTACCTATTTAATACCAATCACTAATCATAGTCGTCGTCGAACATTTTCAGTTGCTTTTATTGCTCCCACAAGGTATCATTTCAGTTTCATGATTATCAAAAAGTAAAATTTCCAACATTTCCTGACAAAAGGTAACATTTCCAAATTTCAAACTCAGTTATCTCCATTAATATGAAAGTTTTTAAATGTGTAAAAACGCGATTGTAAGGCTATTTTAGTCTATCTTAATGCATCAACATATTTTTTTTTTAAAAATATGATACCATTTCAAACACATTTTATTGATCTCTGAAAAAAAAAGGAAACATGGAAATGTTACTTTTTGTTCGATTACTCCTCAAATGGTACTAGGACCAAACCCGGATTATTGTTCTTACACACCGGATCTACCATATTGCGAAATTTGTGCAAAAACCGGAGACAAAAAAATTTTCAGCTGGTATGGTACACTTGGCGTGTTTAGCTTCATATGTACTTATATTTTCTTCACATCGTTAGTAATATGTATAACAATTTAATTTTTTATGAAAAATATAGGAAGACTTCAATAAATTCTACTTTTGACGAAGGCAATGTTTTTGAATGCTTAGGAGTTAATAACTTTATCGAATATGTGACAAAAACCGGGTTTGCAATTTCTAAAAAAACATATTATTTTTAATAAAATGATACCTCGAATACCGGAAAGATCCAAAAATTGACTGAGTTGTGGCGTTTAGAGATAGTCAAATAAAAAAACTCAAGTTTTAAGATATCGAAGTTCAACGGTTGTCAATTTTTTCTCCAAAGAGGTAGGAGTTTGGTAAGGCAACTTTTATTGATAACTGTTATTTGATAACACCGACACACAAAAAAAGTAAAGTGATCTGTACATTTGACCAGACACATCTACTCATATATACTTTGATGCACTGAATCCGATGTCAGAATTGCTCATATACCTTCAAAATTTCGAGATATCCTCGGTTGAAGTTGCTGAAAGCGTTGTTTTCAGGCTCATATTTGCAGATCCAGGAAAAGGTGTAGTACCATTTTTTTCATGGCATAGAAAATCCATTAATGTTCTTTATAAAACTATACTTTCGAAATTGTTCGTTTGGACCGGATTAACACATAAAAATTATATCCCTTTACTTCAAAGCTAGATAACTCGGAAAGTAAGAGTCCAATCAGAAAAGATTGAACGATAGTTTGATAAAGAAGATTAGGGTTATTCCATGCCATTGGAAAAATGGAACTACACCTTTTACTGGAAATGTGTCATAAGCCCGAAGTTTTTAGGGTATATAAGCGATTCTGAACTAGGATTCGGATGCAACGATGTGAAAAACATATGAATAGATGTATCTGGTCAAATGTATGGACCACTTTTTTTTTGTGTGCCGGTGTTATCATTCTCAAATCAAATGTGAAATGAACAGAATATGATGTTTAAGAACTGAGTTCCACCTTGAAAAGCGGTAAAATTTACCATATCTCTTATTTTAAGCTGTATTGTGATATTTTGTCAGTGAGGTTGATAAAGAAGAAAGTTTAAGCCGTTTTGTAATTTAGAGTACATAGATGAGAAAAATTTAAATTTTGGAGACACTTGGATTTAGAAACTAAAAAAAATTACTCTGAATTAAAAATTGCTTATCTCTGTAAATTTTTTATGCTACTTAGAAAGGAAATCAGTTATCCATTTGCATAATTTTTTACTTTCAAAGACATGTTACCAAGTGAGATTAAATGACAAACTCTTCCCTCGGCATCGTCCAGGATATTAAAAGATTCTGGCACCAGTATAAGTATTTGCCATCCACTGGAAAAATAACCAACACAGCGATAAAAAAAAACGTTCTGAGACTGTTTGATAGGAGGACGCACTATACGTTGATGTAATTTGATTTGATGTTTCCGATTTTAGTAAAATTTGATTATGTTATACCTATATATGTCCCCGAACTGGATAATGGAATTCGAAGTAAAGCATAACTACCGACTAGTCGAAATTGCAAAACCCTCTGCCTCGTTAAACAGACTTTATAATGTAAAAATATTTTGTATCTGGACTGAGGACATAAATAGATATAACATAACGGAATTCTATTGAAATCGGAAACATACATTTTTTTATCTGTCCGCTAGGTACATACATTTTTAAAATTTATCTAAAATGGGCGAACTAAGTCGCTCCCGGGTCTACTAGTGTTTTTATAAAACTGTATCATTAAAATTTAAAATTTACCAGTCTGTATCGGTCGGTAACAATCAAACGCAATCGAAACAAGTTTAGATTACTCACAGTTTTTACCGGATTCTTCTTAAATACTCTAAGAATAAAGATCTCGAAATTATTTTACTAATTAATCTAATTACTTGCGTTGCACTTGTTATCTAGGTTATATAAAGAAAAACTTTAGATTTATTTTATTTCAAATACATACGGGTATGTATGTATTTGTTTTTATTTTTAATTTTGTTAATTTTTTCTTTTTGTATACTTAATTTGTTATTTATTTAATAAAATTTAAATATTAAATAACTTAAACTACATGGAACCTATTACACAGACATACAATTTATAGAACACTTAACGGTATAACGAATTATTTATTCGTATTTTGGTGCATATTTCTCGTACACCTTAATGTAGTAAGCCTTGGCATCATCAGCGGTCACACCAGCTTTGGCCTTCCATGCTTGCCACAAGGCTTTCTTGATTGGATCCTCAGGCTCATCGGTGTTGCAGTCACCAACGGTTGCTTGCTTGTAGTAAGCATAGAATTCCAAGAATTCTTCGTGGCTTGGCTTCTTGGAGAAGTTCTTGGCTTTTTCAACAATTTCTTCGAACTGTAAAAAAATGGTAATAATTTTGCAAAATAAGTTGAGTGTACAATTTATTATTAATTTTATAAATAATTTTTTTTTCCTATTAATTGCGTAAACTTACAGTGAGCATATTGTACTGTTTTTCTGAACTTGCTATTACAAATAATTAACGATTTGGTCGCAACAAATGGCTTTTATACTTAACTTCAAGCAAATGCAATCACTAACTGGCAAAAAACCAAATCGATAGTGCAAATCTTATCATTTCTACAAAAAAAAGTACCGTTTTAGCCAATATTACTTAACTACTCAAATATAATAAATAAATAAAAAGTATAAAAAACCTAATCGCTGGAGTGTGAGCTACTTCACTTACTCACAGGTACATTGTAGATTGTACCACAATTTGTTTAGAAAATGACTGGGGGGTGTGGGTTATGTCAATTAAATATATATAATATATTTTTTTTAAACACAATTTTATTGGGCTTAATCAGTGCTATGTTTTATATATAATTTGGCACTTCTTATCAATCATCAGAAATCAGTTATGATTAACTGCAGTGCTTAGTACTTGGGTACTTGATGAGTATATGGCTTATGGTATACATACATACATAGGGTTCCATAGTGCAATTTGCAGTTTGAAAGAAATTGATAAGATTAAGTTTTTTGATAATAGCTTATTCATATAACAATGTTGGCGGCTTTTGTATCTGTGTTGTAATATGTATGGGTGAAAATTGAATGATATTCTTAATCCTGGAAAAATATATTAAGATAATATTAATGCTTATTAACTGCACATTAATCACATGGTTAAATATAAATTGGATTTAATTCTCCATAAGCGTGAAATGAAGCATATTGGTCTTTATTGTTCTAAATACTTCCATTTTCAATTATAAAGATACGGCAATTATAATTGCAATTTGCATTAAAATAATTTTTCTTTTATATGAGCAATCATGTCTATATATGTATATACTATAGCAGGCATTGAAATAAGCTGTAATAATACCCTTTTTCTGCAGTAATAACTTCAAATTTGCAGTAATAACTTCAGAATATTGTAAAAAATTGTAATAATAATTTTCACACAAATTCATATTACTTTGTTTTGCGTTAATCGGTGAAACTAAATACTCATTTTATTTCGCTTATAACCGTTGTTTTAGTTGTCTAACCTCAACAATTTGGGCTAAAATGTAGCAATCACAATAAGTACTCGGCAACTCTACTTTAGACATATTTTTATGAATGCATTCGAAGAGACTTTCACTATAAATTTTCAATTTTAAATTGAACCATTGCCATGATATCTGTTATTTAATATTTATCACTTGAATAAGACATTAAAAAATTTTGCTAAAAATTGCAAATAAAAACAAAAAAAAAAAATTCTGCAGTAATAACTTTTTCTTATTTCAACCCCTGTACTATAGTATATATGTATATCATATATAATAAAATAAAGTCATCCTGTATTTTGAGCAAATTTTGACAAACACAATTTTACTACATTGTATGTACTTATGTATTCTCCTTTAACTCCTTGGAGGAGCATAGGCCAATATGAAACGTCTCCATTTGTCACGATCCCTTGTGATGACTTTGATCTCTTGCCACGACTTTCCCGATTCTTGTATTTCCTTTTCCAGTTGGTTTTCGGTCTACCACGTCGTCTACTGCCTTGTGGATTCCACTCAAGAGCCTGTCGACATACTTCGCTGTGTGGTTTCCGGAGAGTATAACCATTACATCTACACTTGCGCAGCTCGACCTCGTTTTCTATAGCCCTCTGATTGCATTTTTGATGTAGCTCGGCATTTGAGATTGTACGAGGCCACCAAACCTTATGTATATGTAGTATTTATTTTTACATATTCTAAATGGGCCAGTGCGGAAAAGGTGCTCCATCAATCACCTTTTAGAGGTATTTAAATATTTTTTCAAAATTTTGAGTTTTAGTACTGCCGGAAGTCAATCAAACCTTAAACACATCCTGGGAATATAGGGAAAAACTCAAAGTTGGATCACTGAAGTTTTTTTGATGAGGTTTTGTTCGTTCACTTTTCTTAAGTTGGAAAATATGAAAAATAAAATCCAGACTCTTCCTTCTTGCGAATAAACTGGGCTTAGGCCCCTTTTTTCGAGGCATGTTTAAATTACCTTTATTATAGTTACCTCGAAGTCTTGGAAATTAAATTGTTTTGATTAGACCTGTTCGTAAATTTGTCCAGATTTGGAAAATAAGAAAATTTAATCGGAACAATTCCTTATTGCGAATAAAACTAGCTTAAGCCACTTTTTTTTTTTTTGGTATTTTTAAATTATTAATATTAAATCGACCTCCAAATATTGACACTGAAAATTTTCGATGAGGTTTTGTTTGTTAGCTTCTTGTGAGTGGGATAAGGTCAATAAGTGAATCAAAACAACTCCTTCTTGCGAATAAACAGGCTTTAAGCCCCTTTTTGCCTTCAAATGTTTGAATAATTCATACTACTTATAACTCGCTATAACTAAGCTCACAGTAGTTTATTTTCAAGCAAGTATGTGGAGAAGTGTTCATGGAACATACATATAAGTATTTTCATTAAACATTTTAGAAAACCATTGCGTTATAGATTGATAAATCAGCGCAAATATTATGTTCTGTCAGAATAATTTATATGTTTTTCATATTAAATTTATGAATATGCTTGTACACAATGTGGAGGACCGCACCTAAAAGGTCATGCTCAAATCTTAACTCATAATTTTTAAGTGATAATCTGATTCGTACCTATGCTGCGCAACACTCATACTTATTAGACCTATAATATGTTAGTACCTGGAGACTGATCCCTGCTCGGTCAACAATCTGATCTTATTGTTTTACTCGATGTTTTTATTCATAGCTATTTTTACAATGAAATTCGTACCTTTTCACCTTCAATGCTTTCAAAATGATAAATTAACCGATGAGAAAAATAATAAGAAAAAACTCGGAAAATATCAAATGGTATAGAAAAATATCAAGATCTCCAAATTTTTAAGAGAATTAAAATGACCTAAAATAAATAAATGGGATATGCCACGCACCCAAAATATTTCGCCTCTTGTATGGGGGCTGAAATATCATATCATCATGCCTCGGAAAGACCATTCCATTTTTTTTGTGCATGAGTTATTAACTAAAATTTTTATTTTGGTAAAAAGTGGGCGTGGCAATTATTGAACAAAGCCCACTTTTCGTTATGCTTTAGATACCCGTGATCCAGATCCGCATACCAAATTTCATCAAAATATGTTGTACCATTTGCGAGAAATAGCATTTAATTTGTTTTACTTGTTTGGGAGGTACCACGCGCACCGGTGATATTTTGCCCACTTTCAGGTCGTAGGTGCCTAATAAAAAGAAGATTCTCTACAGTTGAATTCAGAAAGATTGCTTTAGTAGTTTTCTTTTTATAGCGTATTATATTTTTGTGTGCGGTGCCACGCCCTCCAACAAGTTTTCCTAATATAACAACTCATCAAATATTGATACTTGTTTTCAGGGGTAAAATCTTTGAAATTTTCATTCAAATTGTTGAAGTCGTTTTCGAGTAATATTGACTCAAAATTTTCAATGGTTAAAAAAAGGTCGTGACACTTCTTCGGCACCGCCCACTTTTCGGTTATTACAAGGCATTGATAAGCAGTACCTACATACCAAATTTCATTAAAATATCTTGTAACATTTGCGAGAAATAGCATTTTACGTATTTCGCTTGTATGGGAGGTTCCATGCGCAACGGCGATATTTCTACCACTTTCAAATCAGAGTTGCCCTATTGCAATTTGGTCCCTCACAGTAAATTTCAGAATGTTTCCTTTATTAGTTTTCTTTTTATACCGTTCTATATTTTTGTGGGCGGAGCCACGCCCTTCAACGAGTTTTCCCAATATAACGGCGTATTGCATATTAATTCTTGTTTGCAGGGGTTATATCCCCTAAATTTTCATAAAAATTGTTGGAGTCGTTTTCGAGTAATATTGAGTCAAAATTTTCAAGGGCTGAAAAGTGGGCGTGGCACTTATTTGATCCCGCCCACTTGTCTGTTACAAGGTAATATTAAGCCGTACCCGCTCACCAAATTTCATCCAAATACCTTGTATGGTTTGCGAGTTATGACTAAATCAAATTTAAAATTAAGGGCAGTGCCACGCCCCCTTGTAAGCATTTACAAAGTTCAAACCTAGTTCATTCTTCATTCACGGCGTGCTTGAACCAAGTTTAAATAAAAGTTTCTTGCATATGAGTTTTTTGACTGAATTATGTTATGTAATAACTTCACGAATCAAATGATCCCAAAATTAAAAAAATCGAATGGGCCCTTTTTGAAATAAGGAGCCTTAAACAATAACTGCAAAAAGTTCATACAACACAAAATTAAAAATATTTGTAACATTTTGCAAACTATTTTTTCTAAACTAATTTGAGGTCGCTGAACACGAAAAACGCGTTTATTTTTTTTTCCTTGGGGTCGTTCCCAAGATATTCGATAATTTATAATTTCGATGTTATAGCTTCATATACATCAATATATTTCTATGACGCCAAGTCCGATCAATTTTATTTGTCCACGCTTACAAAGAGTGATTAACGGCGCTTCTAACAAGTATACCAATTATTATGCTCCAAACAAAATTGACCGAGTTAAAGCAGGAAAAGGCTTGATATTTCAAAATTTTTTTAAATTTTTCACATCAACTTCAAATGAAACACTTTGTTTTTGGCATATATTTTTTTTTAAATAATTATTTTTAGAAATGTTATTTAATGGCGCATATAATTGCAAACATTTTAAGCCTATGTTGAGCAAAATCGAATGAAATTTCCAAAATATATTAAGGTTTTAGTGCAATAGAGAAATTTCGATTTCTTTTGAAAATTAATATTTTTGATACAATCCGCAATGTTCTTCTACAGAGAATGATTAGAAGTTACTTAAATCATCTTTAAAGTGTTCAATAAGTGTAGGGTGTCCTATTTGGAGGCTGAAAAATTGGATCTGTTGACTCATGCCGAACATTTCGAAAATTCTCACATCTTCCTTATTGCACTAAAGCCTTTATATCTCTTGGAAATTTCATTCGATTTTGCTCAACATAGGCTTAAAATGTTTGTTTTTATATGCGCCATTAAATAAAATTTCTAAAAATAATTATTTAAAAAAAAATATGTGCCAAAAACAAAGTGTTTCATTTGAAGTTATGTGAAAAATTTAAAAAATTTTTGAAATATTAAGCTTTTTCCTGCTTTAACTCCGTCAATTTTGTTTGGAGCATAATTATTGGTATACTTGTTAGAAGCGCCGTTAATCACTCTTTGTAAGCGTGGAAAAATAAAATTGATCGGACTTGGCGTCATAGAAATATATTGATGTATATGAAGCTATAACCTCGAAATAATAAATTATCGAATAACTTGGGAACGACCCCAAGGAAAAAAAAAATAAATGCGTTTTTCGTGTTCAGCGACCTCAAATTAGTTTAGAAAAAATAGTTTGCAAAATGTTACAAATATTTTTAATTTTGAGTTGTATTTACTTTTTGTAGTTATTGCTTAAGGCTCCTTATTTCAAAAAAGGCCCATTCGATTTTTTTAATTTTGGGATCATTTGATTCGTGAAGTTATTACGTAACATAATTCAGTCAAAAAACTCATATGCAAGAAACTTTTATTTAAACTTGGTTCAAGCACGACGTGCATTGTTTGCTAATATCTAACACTATTCCAAGTTTCATTGAAATCGCTGTAGCCGTTTTCGAGAAAAAATATTGGCACAGAAATAAGTACAAACAAACAAAAAAAACAAACATACAATTTTCGCTCGTATAAGAAGAGAAGATAAATGGGAAATACCTTGCTCCCAGGGGCTAAAAAGATTCCTAAGGGTGTAAGTATCAAGCATGAAAACTTTGGTTCTTATTGGAAAATATTTGACCGTGCCCCCAGGCCGTTGAAGGACGGAAAAACTCTATTTACAAGAAAATATGTAGCGTTTATCGAAAAAATTAATTAATATGTTAATATAATAATAAAAATCACGAATTGGACACGCTTAAGCTCTTTTATTGACTTTAACGCTACGTAATATTTTTTTTTTTTTCGAAACTTCAATGTTTTTGCGGCAGTACAAAACATTAAAATATCAAAAAGTACCATATAATATTTTTTAACGCGCCTTTCGCTTTTGCTATTCTTGAGTGGATATCTTCTTTTGCTCCACCATCCATGGAGATAATGCTGCCTAAATCCGTGAAGCTATCGACGTTTTCGATGTCATCACTGTCAGCTTTACACGTGATGTCATTTCTTTTTGCATTCAGCTTCATGCTTTTAGTCTTGGATGCGTTGATTTTTAACCCTTCCTTCTGCGATCTGAGTGTTTGGAAGATAGAAGGCATATGTCGTCAGCGTAGTCGAGATCGTCTATATGTTCGGTAAAGTTCCATTGAATACCCCTTTCGGCCTTATTAAGAGCTTTATCTAGGATATCAAGAATGATTAAGAAGAGAAATGGTGGTAGTAAACAGCCCTGCCGGACACCTGACTTAGTGGTGGATGTCGGTGAAAATAATCCGTTGTGTAACACTCTACATTTAAAGCCTACATTGCAGTGAAGGAAATAAGAACTATTTCTATATAAACTTAAATATTTATGCCCACAAATAAATCAAAATTTTGTGTTGAATGTGGCGATATTTGATGGACCCTCTAAGTTTTGCATGGAAACCCTCTTTTGTAACAGAGATATGATAATATCAACCTTGACTTAACTCCTACTTGCGGCCTGCGACTATTTTGTAAAAAGGTCTTATAATTCAGAATTATTTTAATGTCACTCTAAAGCTGTATTCTGTGGTATCCGAGAAAGCCGGAGCTAGCATACAGAATATCAGAAATCTGAAAAGAGTTTCTTTTATGGTAATTTAAATCAATTGCAATAACAAAAAACTTTGAAGTTATTTTTGTAAAGTTGATTATAACGGGTGATCCAATAAGAGCTTCCTACTTTGTTTTCTACTTAGCTATGCTAGCTAGCTAGCAATATTTGTAGGGGAGAGTGAGGAGGCTTCAGCGTTGGGGTACCTTTGGCAATGGCGTTTCTGGCATGAATAAGCCATCGAACAAAATTATTTATTAAAGGGAAATAAATACCCACACAAAGTTTTCCATCTATATCTTCACTGCTGAAAAAGTTACACGTGTTTTTACGTTTTCACGCTTGCTGCTGTAACTTTTGAAATCTTGTATTTGAGTGTTTTTGCTTTAAATATTTTCGTAAAAACAAAAAAAGTATAACAGAACATTAAGAGTAATTCAACGGTTATGAAGAAATGTGCGAAATTTAAAAAAAAAACTTAAAACTAGAAAAATAATCTAAAGAAGTGAAATGAATAGAACAAAATTCTACCGAACATACTTTTCTGACCCTTTTTATTTTTATATGTATAAAAGTAAGACCCGTGGAGATCCAATTGATGAAAAAGGGAAAGTTTATCATAACATTTGGAAAAAATAAGTTCCTTTTAAAATTGTCTAACGAGTCGTATGAGTAACAATTAATTAACATGGATAAATAAATTTTTTTGCTGTTGTGAATAAGTTAGAAAAAAAGTGGAAAAATGTTTCATGAATCGAAAAAATTTTATTAAACTAAGTTCCTTGGAATATTTTAATAGTATGAGGTTTTCCGAAGTTATTCACATGCCAATAGTTGAATGATATTTTCAGTTTTGACTAAAAAGGCGCAAACACGTCTTATTGGAACTTATACAGTAGGGTAAAGTAAAATTCAAAAAAAAATAAAAATTAATGCGTCAAAAATTATCATTGAAGAAGATCCTAAAACATAGACTGCATACTTAGTGTTTTTTACATTTTTTTTAACTATTGGGTCTACTACTTAATTCGTGCGGTTTGCTAAGAGAGGGCGTTACTTGATTATTATTCCATCGTTCCAGTATTCCGAACACGCGTTGGAAAGCTACTGTCATTGTGCGTCTTTCTCAGTATATATCATTCATTTGAAGCGTAAACAACAATATTTTTTTTTCCACTCAAATATGTCGAACTTTCTGCCTGAAAAAGTGTTTTTTGCGGGGAGTTCTTCTTCATTACTTTAATATGAAGAAAGCTGCTGCTGAAAGTCATTTTTGCATCATATCATGACTGATGATGAAAGATGGATCCATTACGATAACCCAAAACGCAAACATTCATATGTAAAGCCCGGACAACCAGGACCTTCCCAGCCAAAAGCAAATATCCATGGTGTCAAGGTAATGCTCACAGGTGACCTCTATCGAACACAATTGATCCGTTTAAATAGAGCCATAGCCGAGAAACGACCGCAATGTGCTACCAGACATGAAGTCATAATTTTTCAACATGACAACGCTCGGCCACATGTTGGAAGACCGGCTAAAAACTGTTTGGAAAATATTGGATGGAAAGTTTTGACTTACCCGCTTTATAGCCCGGACCTTGCCCCGTCCGACTATCATTTATTTCGGTCTATGCAAAACGCTCTCACCGTGATACGCTTCACTTCAGAACAGGATATCAGAAATTGGCTTGATTCATTTTTGGCCTCAAAGCCGGAGCAGTTCTTTTGGCGCGGAATTCATATATTACCAGAAAGTTGGGAAAAAGTAGTGGCTAACGATGGACAATGCTCAATAATCTTAAAAACCACGAAATTATTGGTAGTAATTCAACTAAAACTTTTAAAAGGGATTAATTTTCTACATTTTTAGTTTTTTCATTGCTCTACAGTGAGGTTTGGCATATGGAAGTCCCGGAAGAAGTTAAAAGTTTTTGATTTAAAAAACGGTGCTATACCTCAAGACACAAGAGACACGCAAAAACTATAGACTCTAATAAATGTAGGAAACCTAATTTGGTATGGTCTTGCCTTTATTCTTAATATTACAATAACATTCGCCCGCTAGAGTGCGTCATTTTTTCTATTTTTATTTTTTTTTTTAATTTTTAAAGAATCGTAGTACAATAAAGCAATCATTGAAAAGCGACCGTTTTATGTTTTTGTCTTAAAATATACCCAACATTTTGATAAGAAACTAATGAAGAAGTCATGAGATTTCAAATATGTTCTACAATTCTTACATACTTTGTATTTTTTTTAAAGGTATGATTTTGAGTATTTTTGTTTCACAGTGTATTCTGCATACACTACATAAAAATTTTTTGTGTGTACTGCTGAACATATATTGCGTTAAAGCGTTATAAATAACGGAACTTGCAAGGCTAAGAATATCAAAATCATTTTGTGGTTTCCTTGCGAATTTTAGACTGGAAGTTGGGATATTTTTCAATTTTAGTCAAAAACGCCTTTTTTAGAGAGTGAGAGACTCTATACCCTAAAAAATTTACACAATTACACGATGGTCATCTTTCCACAGCCAACAGTTTGTCCGCTAGAAGTTGCCATTTGTAAAAAAAAAGTTAGAATTTTTTGAAATTTTAATTTCGAAGCTACCTTTGAACGTAATATTTTCAAAATTTATCCAAAATTTTGTTTAACTTAAAGTCAAAAGCTTTCGAATGTGGTCCTTAGAATAGAAATCGGCAGAAATTTGCGTGAGATTTGACAGTTTTCAGATACTAATTGATACAAAAGAAGCCCAAAGTCATAAATACTCTTATAAAGGGTGTTTTTTTTAGAGGTTTGTTTTTCGAATAGAGATAAAACTGGCATTTTGTAGTCAAATCTGGCAACTCTAATGTCATTTATGTTCAGTTTTGTTTGCCATTTTATCATGAACAGGTTGACAAAAGAACAACGCTTGAAAATCGTGCAAATTTATTTCGAAAATAATGGTTCAGTTCGCGAAGTTTACCGCAAGCTCCGTCCATTTTATGGTCGACATAATCGTCCATCAGAGCAATTAATTCGGTTAACCATGGATCGTTTTCGCACCACGTTTACTCTATGTGATAATACGCATCCGCAGAGACGTCGAACAGTGCGCACCGAAGAAACAATTGCCGCTGTAGAGCAAAATGTTGAAGAGGACCCGAATGAATCGATTCGCCACCGTGCACATCAATTGGAGCTTTGTCCATCAACTTTATGGAAGATTTTGCGCAAAGATCTTGGCTTGCGACCTTACAAGATCCAGCTTGTGCAAGAATTAAAGCCGCGAGACCATGCAATGCGTCGTGATTTTGGTGTATGGGCCGAAAATGAGATTGATCTCGATGCTGATTTTCATCGCAAAATTTTGTTCAGTGATGAGGCTCATTTTTGGTTGAATGGCTACGTCAACAAGCAAAATTGCCGCATTTGGAGTGAAGAGAATCCACATGAGACCCTTGAGACGCCATTACATCCACAAAAACTGACTGTTTGGTGTGCTCTATGGGCTGGTGGAGTCATTGGGCCATACTTCTTCCGAAATAATGCTGGAGAGTCAGTTACCGTTAATGGAGACCGGTATAGAGCCATGATAACCGACTATTTTGTTCCCGAATTGGATGCTATGAATGTGGATGAGTTGTGGTTCCAACAAGACGGCGCTACATGCCACACAGCGCACGTCACAATCGATTTATTGAAGGAAACATTCGATGAGCGCATAATTTCGCGGAATGGACCTGTCAATTGGCCACCAAGATCGTGTGATTTGACACCATTGGATTATTTTCTTTGGGGATATGTGAAGTCGCTCGTCTACGCCAACAAACCAGAAACGTTAGGGGACTTGGAAGCCAACATTCGTGGCGTTATTGCCGACATACGGCCCCATATCCTCGAAAAAGTGGTTGAAAATTGGACCTGCAGAATTGGCTTTATTCGAGCCAGCCGCGGTGGCCACATGCCCGAAATCATATTTAAACATTAATGGCATAAAATTATCCTTTCAATAAAGCCAAATTGATGGACATTAAAACGATTTTCTTGTGTTTTATTTCAATTCAAAGTTCAATAACTCTAAAAAAAACACCCTTTATCTCTCTCTTGAATCACTAAGCTTCGTTACATTGATTTAGAGCTGTAATTTTTAATTAATCATTTTGCTTCAACAAAGAAACGAGCGAAATTCAATACTGCCTAAAAGTATGCTTTATAATCTAAATAATTCATTGATGCACATATTTAGTTTCTTTTTCTATGAAAAATGCCACCACGCAATTGCTAATCTGCGATAATAATCCTATCCATATATTTCTACTATTAAAAAGATCTCAAAAAGCTTATTTTCAAATTAAATAATAACTTAAAGGAAACACTTCTAAATGACCATAAAAGTAAAAAATCTACTTAATAAAATTCCACATCTAATTGTCACTTACTTGAATAGTTCGGCAAATTTATCGTTTCAAAATTTTGTTTCCATATTAAATGTAATAACTAAAATTTTTTTATTGATTATGCCACTCTCAGTTTCATTATAAGAGTAAGCACTATGTTATTGTGCCATGCCATCAGGCGTGATGAGAGGGGGGGCGGAGAGGGGAAATTCTCCCCGGCCCGGATTTAAGCAGAAACAATTTTTTCATTAACAAAATTTGTAGCAGTTTCTTTGCAAGTTTGCGAAATGATTTTTACTCTCAACTAGAGGATACGGGCCTAATTTTAGAGGCTCGACATAAAACAAGCACTTGAGAAAAAGCCCGGGCTCGCACAATTTTTTTTTTTTTTTTTTTAGGAGAAAAACAAAGATTATGCATTCTATGCATACTTGAGATTTTTGTTCAAATCTAATAAGTTTTTTTGTTTGACTTAACTTACTCCATTTTCATTCTAAGCACTACACATTATTTTCCATTTTTTTATTTAAGAAAATAATTTTTTTCAAGTTTGTGCTTCTAAACATTCGTGTGAATTACGGGCTTCTAAGTTTAGGGCTTTTGTGATTAGGTTCGGGCTTGCATGAAATTCGATTTCGAAGCCAATCGCTGGAAAGTAGCACCCCGCGGGCTATTAAAAAACCTGAACCCACGCCAATCTTTACTCTGCACTATAAAAAAATAAAAACAATAAAATAAATATCCTTTTACACGCTTCAAAACTTAAAAACTGGAATGTACCGAATCCTGCCTTTAGTAAAATATTAAATTTAAAACTTTAATTGAAAAAAAATTAAAAAAGTTATTGGTTAGTTTTTTTTTAATCCTATCTAAAACTTAAAAAGGCTATTTTCCAAATGTGTAAAAATGGCGTTGTGAAGTTAGCCACTTTCGTAAAATAGTGGCCAAAACAAAAAGATATCGAAAAAAAATTTAGAAAAATGAAAAATGGACGAAAAAATGGCAGATCGCTTTAACTTTCGATGAAACTTCGAAACTACTGATCTTTTCGGAGACATTCTAAACTTTTATGGAGAGTCACTTTTTTTTAGAAATTGGTTTTTTTGTAATTTTTAAAAGCGGAATATTTGTCCTGAAAATCTCATATCGAAGGGAATTAAATGTATACTAATTAAAAATTTATTTTTAAGCTAAATAAAAATTTTATTTTTTATTTTTTCCTTAATTTTTAATTTGTTTGTTTGCTTGCTTGTCATATTTTCTAAGCTAATTGGGGGTCGCTGAACAGGAAAATAGCATTTGTTTTTGATTTTTTTAGGCCGTTCCAGCTGAAACACTCGAAAAAAAAGTAAATATATAACATTACATTCGTAACCGGATAGCATTCGCTTCTGCATCACCGAGTTTTTTGAAACTTTTCACATTATAAAACTAGGTGAGACTAGCACCCAGGATTTTTTCAATTTTTTTTTATCAAGTCGTTTCAGAGATAGAAATTTTTAAAAAACTGAAAAAGCTGAAAAAACTACATCATGTGATTTTTTTTTTTAAAAAATTTAATTTTTTTAAGAAAATTTTTATAAAAAACTGAAAAAAATTTTGTAAATGATTTTTTTCTAAAATTTTCAATTTTCTAAACTAAATTGCTATTTTTATCAATGATTTTACTCTTCGATTTTTTCTTAAAAATTTTGGAAAAAATTTTAAGACAATTTTGAAAATGGGCAAACGATAGAATTTATTTTTTTAAATTTTTTGAACTAAGAAAAAAGTGAGTGAACGAGCACTAAAATACTCTTCGTTGCCGGAAGAGGGTAAAAATGTTCACCGATCCCATTAATTTTTCCACTCCAACGTTTCTCTTAAATATACTACCCCATTTATTCCATCCCTTAAAGGGGTGCCCCTACAAAAATTATATAAAAATACCAAAAAATTCCTCATTGCCAGGAGAGGAAAAAAATATTCGAAGACTCCAATTAATTTTTTTTCTTTAAGCAAACAAAAAAGCCGATTACAACAATACATTAATTTTTTTTCTTCCACCTTTTTTTTCGAACTTACTAGCCCTTTTTATCCACTCCTTAAGGGGCCTCCCATAAAAAAATAATTATTACTATCTTAATTTTGGAAGGGAGGCCCCTTAAAGGGTGGAAAATAGAAAATAGTATGTTCAAGGAAAATGTTTAAGATAAAAAATTATTGGGGGTCGGTGAACATTTTTGCTCTTTAACAGCAATGAGGAATTTTTTGATGTTTTTATCAAAATTTTGTATGGGAACCCCCTTAAGCACAATGGTTCAAAATCCTAAAAAGCTGGCCAAAAGTCGAAAAAAAAAGTTGTTTTAAACTAACCTTTTATGGACCTTATTGTCTAACAGATATTCACAGACCTCAAAAAATTTATAAGAAAGATTCAGGTATTCCTAAAATGCTCTTGGGATCTCTCCAAAAGTACGCTTCTCAGACGAAAAATTCTGTGAGTTAAAAGTAAAAATTTAATGTTCACGGTAAAAATTGTTTGGTTACTGTAAAACTGAACTGATTTTAATGTTAGAATGTAGAATCTCTTTGTAAAAGAAAATACTATCAAACCTCAATATTGAAACAAACAGTTTGCAATGGTTTTGAATAAAGCCTAGAACTAATTTATACCACGTCATACCACCAATATTTTTCGGATTTAAGAAGATTGAAACCTTTTCTAACACATATAAAAAAATTGAGGTGCCTTGTTTTTGCCCTTTTTGGTTGACGCGGTTGTTTCTGAAGCAACCAGAAGAAAATTTAACTCATATTGTTGGCCAAGTCTCAATATGTGATACTCGCCCAAAATGATAAAATTTTTATATTATTATACAGCTTATACTCCATGATAAAGGAATCTAAAACCCATTCTTATGTAGATCAATTTAATGTTGCACACAACTCTATCAAAGTTAAAGTTTTGAAATAAATTTTTAAATTAGATATACAAATTGTGCAAGTGTTGTTTTTTAAAATCCAATATCAGATTCGGAATCAGTGACCCCAAAAACCCCCAGGTAAATTTTTTGCTAGATTTGGTTGAATATTTATGCAAATCGTCCACCAGGTAAAAAAATTCTTCTCGAAACTTTAATAATTTCGACTTTTGGCCAGCTTTTAGGGATTTTGAACCAGTGTGTTAAGGGGTGAAAAAAAGGGGTGTAGTAGATTTGAGAGAAATACTGGAAAGGTAAAGTTTGTGGGGGTCGGTGAACATTTTTAGGCTCTACTGGCATTAATGCATTAAAGTTTTTTTCAAAATTTTTTTCTTTTTGAATTTTAGAGTATAATCAATGATTAAGAATAGCAAATTAGGGAGGGGGGGTTCGGTAACCTCGCATGACGCTAGTGGTGGTCTGGTCTAGCGTCACTTTTTTTCACATAGCGTCACGGAGTTTTTGGACAGTTCCTTATTCTCTACAAAAGTTTTTTTAATGACATCTCCGAAAAAAAAATAGTTTCGAAGTTACGGGCAGCTAAAAGGATATGCTTTTTTTTTTAATTACATTTTTTAAGCTTTGATCGAAGACCGGCTGAAATCTTATTTTCCGACTTTTATTTTATGAATATGGGCGGGAAGCAAACAAAATCATAACTATGCACATTTCAAATATCTCGTAGTCATTCTTGAGTATACGGAAAAACAATATTCGCTCAACGATGTGTCAGTATTGAATAAAAAAAATCTAGTAGTGGAGGGGACCGGTATATTATTATTCCCTGTGCCCGCATTTTCTCTCCACGCCCCTGCATGTCGTAGACCATATGATCGTAATACACTGAATAATTTTGTGATTATGACCACCCAAGTACCTAAGAATTTAAGTCTCTGCGAAACCTATTACAAAAATCAGAAGTTATTCTAGGTCAAATGTCGAAAATGTTTATTTCTGTAGTTTATTGCTTGACGTCTTTAAGCATAAAAATTTACTACGATAAAGAATATTTGCTTTTTTTCGGACGACTTACCGTTCACTAGTTATGCCCACCTAAGAAGTAATAAAACTTAGCGACCACAATGTTTCGGAAACAAAGAAAAGTTTCCAGGTATATAGAAAAAAACATGAGTAGCTTCGGGTCAACCTCGAGTATGAACTAAGCTCATTTCGGAAGATGTCATATACCTGCGGAAGGAATGGAGATTATGTCTAAAACAAGATTAGCCATAAGGCTCAAAAATATTATGCGTTATGACCGGCAACCTTGTGTTTCTATATAAATAATATAAAATCACTCTGTCAATTTGAACTTGATTTGCTCTTCACTTCCCGAGCTTATACCAAAAATTGCAAATTACTTTTCTGTACATTATATACATATGTGAGTATATAATGTATATAGAAATAGTAAAAATAGTAATTATAAATTTTTCCGACGTCAAATCATGATAAGAAAAAAACCTTTAGAAATTATTTAAAGCAGTTCCACGTTAAGCATTTAAAAAAAATATATAAACTATAAAATATCTCTTGAAAAAATAGTACATAGATAAGTAATTAAAATAAATCGTTTATCTAGTAAATTTGTTTCCTAATTCAATTTATTCGTACATATTAAAATGATAAAGGTGTTATCTCTTATAAATCTATAAAATGGTTTTTCTAAATTTAAATTAAAATTTACTACGACGATGGTATAAATAGCAGAGCTGTATAAATTTTCGGCCTATTTTATCAATTCTTGCTTATCCAAGTGGTAAGTTTATAATCGCCTGCAGACATAATACTTAAAATAATAATAATAATATTCCATACTCTTCATTCTCTTTTAGCTTTTGAACTTATAAATTCTGTGAAAATGGTATCTGTAAGTATTAGTTGCAGTTTATTGGAAATAAAGTTTTCTCATATTTCTTACATTTGTTTTAGTTCGAAGAAGCTGCTGAATTAGCTAAAAACTTCTCCAAGAAGCCAAGCGATACCGAATTTTTGGAATTCTATGGGCTCTTCAAGCAAGCCACAGTTGGTGATGTCAACATTGACAAACCAGGCTTATTGGACTTAAAGAAAAAAGCCATGTGGGAGGCATGGAATTCCCATAAGGGTTTGTCCGCTGATGCCGCCAAGAGCGCTTATGTTGCTGTCTATGAAAAATATGCCCCTAAATATGCATAGATTGATCATAAAAATGAATTAGAAATTTGTTTTGTATTTATTTTAATTTTAATATGTATGTATATTTAGATGAAAGTAAGCAGAATAGCAACAAATAAAAAGCAAAAGAAACCAATTATGTTTATTATTGAAGTTAAACCAAGAAATACGATCATTTGATATAAAATAAGTTAAGCGGTTCCTTCCGCTTACAGTACGTATGTTTGTAACTTTTACATAATACTGACCATCAGCTTCTTTTTTATATTGACCCTTGGGTTTTTTATAAGTTATGGGTAAAAGAATAAAACCGCTTGCTTACTGCCATCCCAAGCTTTCATAGTCCCATGTTTATGGTTCAAGTTCATTCATGATACAAAATTGTCATAGGGTTCGCATAGATAAATTTTGACATGGTTTTATTGAATCAAACTTTTTTTATCAAATTTTAATATGACTTAGTGCGCACTAACGGTGGCACATCTTAATGAGCTGAATGTAGTCTAGATAATTTGAGAGGCACAAAGATTGATTGTTTGAAATTCGGTACATATCTTGTGTACAAAAGTTGTTTCACCTTTTTAACTTACTAAGGCGTAAAGAAGGCTTTATGCCTGAACTTTTTCTCCTACGATAATATGTTATTGAAAATAACCAATCGAACTGTTGCAAGCATTTTCTAGGTTCTTAAATGAACAAAATCAGTTCGCGAAAATTTTCTTGATTATATTTTATTTGAAGTGTTATAAATGATTTTTTTGTCAATTATCAAGTTAATCACAATCTTCAGAAATAGAAGTGCAAGTTTGTACCACGTAATCTTTTAACTCAAACAAAATTGAATAGATAAGCAGTGGCATAAATTTTCATGGATTTCTGCTAGGAATTTCATTCGGTATTCCGGAATCTAGCATAATATGTCATCCTGCAAATCCAAGTGTTAGCAGCGATGGTTCTCGAGATTTCAAGATTAGCAAAGGCCAGAATATTGGCATTCCTTATATAAATGGAGGAGGATGTTAGGATGGGCTGAAAATAATTTTCGAAATTAATAACAGCAGTATAGTCTAACCTTCAGGTTGTTTTATTACGAGTACCATGCAAAATTGTTTTTGCTCGCGCCTTTAATTTGAAGAAAAAATTTTTGAATGAGGCCTTCATAACTTTTTTCATATCAATTGGGGGCGCTGATTCCGAATACGGCAACCGTTTATCCAAATTGCGTTAGGATTTTAAGAAATGAGAAAATCCCGTTTTGCGGACATTTTGGTAAAGGTGTAGTTTCTCGCAAAGCAAATATTTATGCATATGTTTCACTCGATAAAACCTATTTTGAGACTTACCTTAATCTGACTCAATTCCTGCGAACTTAGCAGTCACGAAAAAAAAAAATGCTAAGTGTCTAAATCACATAAAATTACACTAATGTAAACATTTTTTGGCAGATTTCTTAAAATTTTTTTTTTTTTTTTTGTATGTGTCGCAAAAAGTCTGGCAATGATACATAAGTGGAAAATATACCCTTTTATTATTTTTTTCAAGCGAAAATAAAAAAAGATAGAGCTCAGAAGCAATTTAATTCGCTTAGTGATTAGTTGAAGCGCCTTATGTCAAAACATAAAAAATAAAATAATGTTTTGGTAAGTTAATTTATATATAATGAAAAAGTTTTTTTATAGCGCATTGATTATGAATTTTATGGCAATTGCATTTATTTTGGGCAGACTAAGCTTCTAAAGATTCTTCGGAGCCTTCTTGATCTAAAAAGTTATTACAAATGTTGTGTTATATGAAAGTTATTGTGCTTCGACACTTATGTTATAGACAGATGCAGAATTAGTTGACAAAAAGTTAACCAATTTGGAGCCAGATGTTCTTCGAGCAAAAATTCAGCAAAAATCTAATTTTTTTAATTTTTTATCTGGTTTGGTAATTATAATAAAATCTTACTCTCGAGAAGCTTGATTAAATAAAATACTTAAACTATGAACCTTTTTTTTCTGATCTATTCCGTAAAATGCACTAGAATATCTTGCTCTCCCCCTTTCCAAAAAAGTGATGAATGGTCATCTACGATGGCCCATCTAAGATGACATCATGTACATTAGACCTATACTATTGCAAAAATTAAAAATGGAAAAACATTACTCCCAGGAGCTAAAAAGTTTTCTATTGGTGAAAGTATCAACCATAAAAATGTTGGTTCTGATTGGACCATGCCTTATATGAAAATATGTGGCTTTAGTCGAAAGAATTAATCTTATCTTCGAAACTATTTGCCATAAGCGAATGCGATTTGATATGCACATGAACAATAAAAATGGGCAATGCCACGCCCCCTCCACTCGAATTTCATCGTATCGGTGGAAACATTGCACTCAGCGGAATGAGATTCTGTACGAATCTAATTGGCACTAGGGAGAAAATATTCAATACGCCCCCTCCTTCTAAAAAAGACAAATTTGTCACATCTCTGAAAATATTTTACACATGTGAATAAGATTTGATTTCAGGTAATGTGAAGTGAACAGGATATACCACTGTAATAACTTTAAACCAATTTCATGTACTGAGTTGGTATGGAAGCAATATTTTTTTATTTTGTTATCTTTTTATTTTTGTCTCTTTGGTATAGACGCCAAGCAATAAAAATTTGATCCCGGTCGGAACATATTTGACCGTGCCGCCAGGCCGTTGAAGGTTGGTAAATCGCTTTTTATATGAAAATAAGGAAACAATCAATCCTATCTTTAACTATTTGACATAGGATGTTCAATCGAGCATCCAAGGATCTAATCCATCACGGTGCTCTTGAGCCGATTTAAATTATATTTTTAGGCAACTCCAATCTGCCACATATATTGGTCCAAGCAACTTTGCTACCTCGAATCATGTTTGCTCGCGACGCCATATTTGAAAAATGGCGTCCAAAATCATTTTACAAATATCTCTTTAACGGTTCCATTTAGAGAAAAATATTTCCAACGGGAAGCGGAAGCGCATTGAAACGACTTCAGTTGCGCTTCTAGGGAAGCTAAAAGCTGCTTCCAGTGCTGTTCTCACTGCTTATCTTTTTTAACACAGCATGTCCTAGCGGAGATGCACATCTTCAAAAGCACATGAAATACGCTTCCGTTAAAGTTTTTCAAAATTTTAAGTTCCATTTCACAAAAATTACTTTTTTTCTGTAACTTTTGGTAGATTTCTTAACTTTTATAAGCAACTAGCCTTCTTTGCCCGCTTCGCTAGGCAGGTTGTTTTGTTTTTTCCCAATAGCTTAGAAGGTATACAGGGATAAAATTTTGATTTACGCCACTGCCACGTCACCAATAAAAATTTAGGTATTTTGAGAAAGTTAATTTTATTTCAAACCATCTTAAAAATTGGCAATGGCATAGCAGAAGTGTCCCAGGAAACCTTCAATTAAGGCTTGTTGATAGTTTGCCTTCGATGTTTTTCCTGTAGTTCATCTAGATATTCTTCGTTTTGACTATGAAGCCATCGGGTGACCTTCGGGAAGCATCGGGTATTCCAAAAAACTATCAGTTAAAGTTTGTTGATGACTCACCGTAGATTTTTTCCCTCTCGTGTACCAAGATATTCTTCGTTTTGATTATGAAGCCTTCGGGTGACCTTCGGGAACCATCGAGTGTTCCAAAAAACTATCAATTGAAGTTTATTGATGGTTCACCATAGATTTTTTCCCTCTCGTATACCTAGATATTCTTCGTTTTGACTATGAAGCCTTTGGGTGACCTTTAAACACCTTCGGGTGTCACAAAAAACTATCACTTAAAGCTTGTTGACAGTTTGCCATAAATTTTTTCCCTCTCGTGTATCTAGATATTGTTCGTTTTGACTATGAAGCCGTCGGGTGACCTTCGGCAAACTTCGGGTGTTCCAAAAAACTATCAATTAAAACTTGTTGAAAGCTTGTTATAGATATTTTCCCTCTAGTGTACCTAGATATTCTTCGTTTTGACTATTAAGCCTTCGGGTGGTCTTCGGAAAACTTCGTGTACAGCATAAAAACATTCCCATACCTAATATATACTCATTTCCAAATTTTCAGCTCAATTGGACGAATGGTTTCTGAGTGATAATGCTTCACACAGACACACACACAGTCATTTTTATATATATAGATAAAAAAAAATTAAAATTTTAAAAAATTTGTATACTACCAGAGATGTGCTTCTATTGCGCTCTTTCTGGAAGCAGCTTCATTTCTTCCCGTTGGGTTGTGGCGTAATAAGCTACAATCATAAAATTTTCTATAAAAGTATCCTTTAAACTGTTTTCGTATGACTTATAACTCAGAAGATATCCTAATTCAAAATTTGAAAAAAATTTGTAAATTGTGCATACCGCTTATGAATAGGCCAGGGATGTGTTGAGAATAAAATTACGATAACTCATGAACGATGAGTCACACTTTTAAAGTAAAAATACTTATTTATGGGGAATTTTTCGCACTGTAAGCCTACTATTGTTGTTTTTTCGTATGGCTTATAGTTTAGGAGTTATTTTTTTACAACCCTGAAACTTAGAAAAAAACCGTTTTTTCAAAATATCTTCAAAACGGTTCGTTCTAGAAAAAATAAGTTCTTGTGTTATGTAGAACGTTCAATTCCCTACAAGGATCTCTGCGAACTGTTTTTTCGTCCGACGTACCGTTCATGAGTTATCGCGTCTTGAAAATCATTCAAAATTGAGCATTGTACCATACGCACTACTATGTCACGTAATATCCAAATATTTTTTGCTGCTACCGTGATTTTTGGTGCCTAATACAGATGTACATTTTCTTGAATCGATATCTAGTAGGGCTGTGCAATGAGCTGATCGAACCTGTTCGAGTTTTCGCCACACACAACGAACAAGATCGATCAGCTCAGCTCAACTCAGTTCGTAAGTTCGTGAGTTTTGAGCTGATCGTTTGATCGATCAGCGAATTCGTTGTGAGCTGATCGTTTGTTTGTTGAGCTCGTAGTTATGAGTTTTCTCGTTTGTTTGGTTACGTTCAGCGTGTTCGATATGCGTTGAATATGATTGCAAGTTGCAATCAGCGTTGCAAAAAATGTGTAAGAATTGGGATAAGTTTAAGGTTTAATATTATACATGAATACTAAACAAATATTTTGAATAGTTGTTTTTTGTTTGAACTTCGGCTCTTCGCTGTACACAGCAGAAGCAACTTTCATTATTGCCAGGTTTTTTTTTTTTTTTTGTAAAATTTGCTTAAACCATACATTTCAAAAAAAAAAAAAACTTAATTTTAGCCTTTAACCGCTTAGATAAATAAATAAATTGCTTAAATCATCATTTTCTCTCTATAAATTGACATCTTGGGTTCAAAAACGACGAAACAAAAGTTAAGGGTTGCCATATCAGGGTTGAAAGACGTTTTTTTGGAAAATTGCATTTCTTTGTAAACTTTCTTTATTGAAAGTTATAGAATCGACCCAAAAACCCATAGTAAATTTTTTGGGGCTGCCACCTGGTTTTTTTAATAAAATCAAAATTTTCTTGGAATAAATTGCAAAAATCATCATTTGCTCTCTATAAATTGACATCTTGGGTCCAAAAATAACGAAAGAAAAATTTAAGGTTGCCATATTAAGGTTGCCTGACTTTTTTTCGCAAAATTGCATTTGGTTGTTAACTTTTTTTATTGTTTTTGGACCCAATATGACAATTTATAGAGAAAAAAATTATGATTTTAACAATTTATTGAAAAAAATTTTGATTTTATTAAAAAAACGAGGTGGCAACCCCAAAAAAATTGGCGCTAGGAAATAACGTCGAAGGAAATTAATGTGGGTTTTTGGGTCGATTCTATATTTTTCAATAAAGAAAGTTGAAAAAGAAATGCAATTTTCCAAAAAAACGTCTGGCAACCCTGATATGGCAACCCTAAATTTTTGTTTCGTCGTTTTTGGACCCAATTTGTCAATTTATAGAGAGAAAATGATGATTTTAGCAATTTATTGAAAGAAAATTTTGATGTTATTAAAAAAACCAGGTGGCAGCCCCAACAAATTTACTATGGTTTTTTGGGTCGATTCTATAACTATCAATAAAGAAAGTTGACAAAGGAATGCAATTTTCCAAAAAAACGTCTGGCAACCCTGATATGGCAACCCTAAATTTTTGTTTCGTCGTTTTTGGACCCAATATGTCAATTTATAGAGAGAAAATGATGATTTTAGCAATTTATTAATAAAAAATTTTGATTTTATTACAAAAAACAGGTGGCAGCCCTAAAAAAATTAACTTTTTCATTCAAAATCATTTGTCAAAACGTCTTAGTTTTATTTGCAATTTTATTAAGTTCACAATTTCAAATTAAGAGCAAAAAAACAACTATGCTCACAACGAATTCGATGATCGATCAAACGATCAGCTCAAAACTCACGAACTTACGAACTGAGTTGAGCTGAGTTGAGCTGAGCTAAACGAACTCAGTTCGGTACTGAAATTGTGTGAAAAGCTCATGAGTTTTGAGTTTGATCGAACTAGTTCGGCTCGTTGCACAGCCCTAATATCTAGTGGTCTGCTTAAAAGATTTAGCTAAGCTAACTAACTTAATCAAAATCAATGATTAACTCTATCACCTGCACTTTAAACTTACATTTCGATGAAATCTTTCAGCGATTGCAGCGATGTGGCTGGCTATCAAAAGCAAAACACTTGCTGTGAACACAAAGCACTTACTATAAAGCTTTTTTTTTAATTTTTTAAGCTTTTTTTTTTTGCTTTTGCGTTGAGCGTTGCTTAAATTGATATAGCGTATGGAATGATCGCAAGTGATCACGTCACAAAAAAAGCTGTTAAATTGAAATAAAAATTCAAATTTCAGTTCATACAGAAGTTCGCTGTTCCAACGATAAGTCGAGTGAGTAAGTGAAGTGCTTTCTTCCTATTGAAGTCCAAAAAAAAATTATCAAAATAATTGAAGAAACGATAGTTGAAAATTACAAGTGTAGCGCGTGTTACTAAGTGTGAAAATTATAGATTATACACACAAAGTGGTTGATCACTTAAGGGAATTAATTACAAAAGTTGTAATTTTATGCAAATAAAAGTTTAAAAATAATTTGCTAGAAACATTTATTAGACAGAAGTAGAGTTTTTTTAAAATTTAATTTAAGAAATCTACTTTTCTACAAATACATTCTACATAAATTGTGTAGTTTTCAAAAGATCGTAGATTGCATCCCGCTTTAAAAGACTAAAGCTCCAACAACTGAATTTTCCGGAAATAATATAAACTAAACAAATTAGCTATGCAGACTTCTTCCTGTCTTCATAAAATACTCACTACTTCCGCTTTCAATGGTTTCACGAAAATATGAAAGAAATCAAGTTTTCCAGTTATCAGCACGCAAATCTGTATAAATGAAAACCTAAACTCTCCATTACCGGCAACACCCCATACAACGCTTTGCGCTTAACAATTTCAGAGAAGAAGAAAAAAAAAAAAAAGCATTTATTATAAATTTAATTAGACATTTAATCTACTCATATGGCGAATTGCAATTGAATGACTGTCACTTTTGGTTATCAACATCTCTGGCAGTTACCTTTTGTTGTTGTTGCTCCTATGTACTTTGCTTTAAATACGAGTAGCAACATTTCAATTGCAATTTTTACGACTAACTTAGTTACTAATTTATTATAGCAATATCTATTTTGCGATGTACATACATATGTATTAGTGTGTATTGAAATATATGGGCGAGTTTTAAAACCCAATTCCACACTCAAATTATGAAAGAAGAAAGATAAACAACTCAGGAAATATAAATTTTTTGACTTTAAAATAAATTCCTAGCTGGCCAAATGGCCATTGTTTATAAAAACCGAGTGATTTTGCACTGGAGCCTATCAAACGGTAAATTTTTTTCCAAAAAACACCATAGATATCGATTTGTGGTCTAAAATAACTTATGTGTGCAAATTTTCAGAGAGATCGTATGACGTGCAGGAGTGTCAGCAAAGGAATAAGAAACAATTATCTTCAATGAAACGAATACTTTTTGTACTGGAGCCTATCTAACGGCAGATTTTTTTCCAAAAAACACTGCAGATCTCAGTTTGTAGTCGAAAACAACTTATGTTTGCAATTTTTCAGAGAGATTGTATGACGTGCAGGAGTGCCAGCAAAGAAAAAAAAGCACTCATTTTCAATCAAATGTTTAATTTTTGTACTAGAGTCCACCTAACGATTCATTTTTTCAAAAAAAACTTGTGGTACTTGATTCGTCATAAAAAATAAACAATGCACCCAAATTTTAAGATAGGTGGAACGACGTGTGGGAGTGTCAGCGAAGGATTAAAAAATGGTATACAGCGATTTCTTGCCTATCGTAACAAGATCTGCCACACTCCTTCCGATTTCGCTGAAATTTGGTACATGGTAATCGTATTGCAGCACGGCGTATTTCATTTTCAAAATCTTTCGAGGAATTTAAAATGATGTAAATTACAAAAAAACCTACATTATACGAAATGTTGCATATACTGAAATGTTAAAAAATCATTACTCCTATACCATTAATGGTACCATCCAAATTTTAGATTCATTTGAAAGGTAATTTTGTCTCCTTTTTTAAAAAATTATTTTGAAAGGTCGAAAATAGGTACTATAGCGTTTTTAGTAGTTTAGTACTAAAATAGTAGTAAATTTAGTAATTTTTATCAAATACAAAACACTTTTACTTGTGCGCATAGAATGATTCAATCCCTTTCTAAAAATGATCCAAACATAAAAATGAGATAAGAAATGTTCCAGCTATGGGCCATTTTCTGATCGGACCTTTTTTTAAATTTTCAAAAAATCATAACTTCTAAGCCTCGAGACATACCAATTTTCTCTCTTTTTTGACTGAAAGATTATTTTTTTTTCTTTCCAAAAAAAATATTTTGTAAGGTAACAAAAGTGTACACAGGCACGTTTTTTGTAGTTTAGTACTAAAATAGTAATAAATGTAGTACTTTTTATCAACTACAAAAAATTTTATTTTCAGCTTATAGCCTGATTCAATGCCTTTCCAAAACAGGTCTAAACATGAAAATTGGTTCAGAAATGGCCAAGTTATTGGTAATTATTTGAGGAGAGTTTGTTACATTTTACCTATTTTTCGACTTTTTGCACCCCTCCAAAAGCCACAAAAAGAATCGCAAAATTTTTTTTTTGCCATTTTTCAAAGTTTAAGCATGAAACGAAACCATGTACCAAATTTCAGCGATATCGGAAGGGGTGTGGCAGATCTTGTTACGATAGGCATGAAATGGCTGTATACCATTTTTTAATCCTTGGCTGACACTCCCACACGTCGTTCCACCAATCTTAAAATTTGGGTGCATAGTTTATTTTTTATGACGAATCAAGTACCACAAGTTTTTTTTGAAAAAATGAATCGTTAGATGGACTCTAGTACAAAAATTAAACGTTTGATTGAAAATAAGTGCTTTTTTTCTTTGCTGACACTCCTGCACGTCATACAATCTCTCTGAAAAATTGCATACATAAGTTGTTTTCGACTACGAACTGAGATCTGTAGTGTTTTTTGGAAAAAAATCTGCCGTTAGATAGGCTCCAGTACAAAAAGTATTCGTTTCATTGAAGATAATCGTTTCTTATTCCTCTGCTGACGCTCCTGCACGTCATACGAACTCTCTGAAAATTTGCACACATAAGTTATTTTAGACCACGAATCGATATCTATGGTGTTTTTGGGAAAAAAATTTACCGTAACATAGGCTCCAGTACAAAATCATTCGTTTTTTATAAACAATGGCCATTTGCCCAGCTAGGAATTTATTTTAAAGTAAAAAAATTTATATTCCCTGAATTTTTTATCTCTCTTCTTTCATAATTTGAGTGTGGAATTGGGTGTTCGTTTTTCGATACACACTAATATGTATTCTGTATGTGTAGATAATATGCATTATGTATGTATGTAAATACATGTTTAGCAAATTCAATTACATACGCTTGCAGTGAAAGTTTGCAGTTTCAGTTGAATCAGAAACAAAGATGTCAAGATAATGAATGAGAGTTATTAGATACATATTGTTAAATACCAAAAAGCAAAACAAGCCACTGTAGTACGCTAAATAAAAAAAAAAAAAAAATGTAAAAAATACAAGCCAAAAAGGAGGCAGATCAAAAAATGTTAATAGCAGTAATTGAAATTGTTACTTTTTTTATATGATCACCACAAAACATTAACACTTTTTGCACTGTTGTCGCTAAAAAGATATTCATATTGGCAGCTTATCTGTGAGGCATCGACTGTCTTTCAACTTTGCTTTTTTTGTGATAGGCAGAGCTGATAACACAGGCCGACAGCATCTCACACCCAGAAACCAGACTATATATTTACAAAGGTTTTTGACGCGCTGAATCCAAATCTGGCCGCAAAAATACACTATCAGATCTGGTTTTCAAGATATCCTAACCTAAAAGTGCAAAAAACACAGTTTTTGCCTATTTTTGAGGTTATGTAGACTTGCGGATTTTTGATTTCACCAAAATTAAAGGTTGGATTCTTTAAGTACAAGTTTGCTCAAATATCTTTTTTATCTCTGAGATATCGCATTTTGAAGTTTTCCTGTTTGTAAATTTTCCTATACCTGAATATCGATTGAGATAACATACATAGACATGATTTTCAGGCATAGGAAAATGTAAAAACTGGAAAACTTCAAAATGCGATATCTCAGAGAAAAAAAAGATATTTGAACAAACTCAACGCTATTTTAAAGCAAAAGTCTTGTACTTAAAGAAATCAACCTTTGATTTTGGTGAAATCAAAAATCCGCAAGTCTACATAACCTCAAAAATAGGCGAAAACTGTGTTTTTTGCACTTTTAGGATAGGATATCTTGAAAACCAGATCTGATAGAGTATTTTTGAGGTCAGATTTGGATTTAGCGGATTTTTTTACATTTTTTATGAGCCGCCATTTTTAAAATCAGCTACAAATAATTGCCACACATGGCTTATTCACAGTTATCATACTCTGCGGAACGAAGTACACTCAGAAAAAAGATTGTTTGGAAAGTATTTGCGGCAAATTATCGAATTTTTGAAGTAAACACTTTTTATTTCAAGCATACACTTATCTTTTGTCCCAAGTGATAAGTATTTGCAGCAAACACTTGGAAAAATAAACACTTGGAAAAATGTTGCACTTGACACAAATAAAAAATAAGTCGTCGGAAATATTTCTCTAATTTCGACGAACCATTTCATTAATTGTTGCACTTTTTATCGAGGGGGGAATTTTTTTTTTTTTAAATTTTTTTATTTTTTTTATTTAAATTTATTTTTTTTTTGTTCACTATCTCTATTTCCTTTTTTTAATTTATTTACTTTTGGTTAATTAAATTGAAATTATATACACAATGAAACATTCGAATATCAAATTGTGTATACAAATTGTATGCTTGCTTTTAACATACGTCAGTGGTGTAGAGGATAAGTTTCAGTCTATCAGTCGGAAGGCCTTAGGTTCGAACCTTAGTGCGGTCAGTCGATAACTTTTTTTTTGTTTTTATTTTCAAACTTTTAAAGTGTTTGATTCAAAAGATTATTATTATTTGCCGCAAGTGTTAAAGTAGTTCCACCTATATATTGTGGTAAACAATTTTTTTTTTTAGAGTGTAATCACATAATTTTTTCTGCCACCAGCACCCTAACTATAAGTCTTTCTCAGATCTCTTTATCGCTTTGTTCCTCATGAATTAGCAACAGCTGCAATTATCTTATTTGAGATTAGAAAAAGACCCATAGCTCAAAATTAATGAGTTCAAATTTCCAAAACAATAGAAAATGGGTTAAAACTTCGGTGTCGGTATAGGCTTGCAATGACTTATAAATTTGTTGTTACGCGGTTAAGTTATTGATGCACTACTTGTTGTTGTTGTTACCATTGTAATTTTTATTTTTATTTTGTTGATCGCATGATATTCGTTGATAGCAAACAGTGGCATGCGAGTAAATTTTGAACAAAAGAAATTTGTGTGTAAATCAAGGCAATGCTATAGCAAATTCCAAGATAAATTTCATGTCCGAGTAGAGACTCGCAGTGGGCTAATCCACTGGAAATGTGATTTGGCGATAGTAAAACCTTACTTTAATGCTTTCTCAACTTGGGATGAGGGTTACTCTCATCAGCAATAGCTTACACGTTAGTGATAGTAATTCAGAGATATAGAAAATATCATTTAAACTAGCAAAATAAGTACTTGTTTCGACACACATAGTAACATACATAAAAGAAGAGTTCAAAGTACTGTTTACTAACAATATTTGCATATTAAATAAATGTGTCAATACACGAACAAATTACTAAGCAAGTTTGAAACATGAGTGTTAAATTTAGAATTATTTACACATAAATTGAAAAAGTGTTCTTCTATGACTAAACAAAGTGCAAATATGTACAATAAATAGTACGCATGTGTATACACATGTGTAGAAAAATTAAATTTTAAATAATTCAAAAAAACAACTACAATTTGAAGCATATTAATTGAAAATTGCTATAACAGACTCTTTATGCTGCAGCATTTAAACGCCTACAGAGTTACAAGTAGCGCTCACTGTAATTTTTTTTTTTTTGATGTTAACCTCTTTTGCCATATAAAGTATCGTAAAAGCATTTAAGTCAGTTTGATTTATGTTATTTTACAAAACTGCTAAAAAACTTTCAAATTCGAAATTTTTTAAGGTATTCACAGTTAAACTTGGTATCTTTAGTCTGGTTCTTACAAACTTCTGTAGACATAGTGAAATCTTCCTGAGGCAGACAGTGACGGTGCCACAGGGAAATCAACTTGTGCTGTCCGTGAAATGAAAATTTCACTGTATATTAGAGTGGTTCTAAATTTTCACAGTACTATTAATGCTTTTTTGAAATTAACTGAAAATTACTTTATACATCAGCTAGGAAAAACTATTTAAGAGGGATAGTAACAATTCCAAATATAACATACAAAACACCAGCCATGTCAAACTCGCGGCCCGCAAGCCTCATGCGGCCCATTATCTTTCAATCTGCGGCCCAAACGTTGAAATACAAATAAATTGCGAATCAATATTATTTTAGGTATTTGACAGTTTTAAATATTTGTTTAAAAGAAATTCTTCTGGATAAATCTTAATATTGAAAAATTTTCATTTAATTTTACCTGTCTTAATGGGAAAATATAAATATAATTTTAACTTTGTGCACATTCACATACAAATACTTTTCTAATGGTGTATAATTCAAAGTAGTGCTCCATTTCTAACATAGTAAAAAAGGTATTGCGTATTAATACTTATATAGATATAGATAAGGCGTTAGTTTTTGTGGCCCACTAAAGCAAAAATATTTTATTCTTTGGCCCGGCTGGAAATTGAGTTTGACATGCCTGCAATACACCATCGGAAAGAGTGAAAATCGAAAATCATACGTATAAAAGCAGTTTTTAAAATGAATTTTTTGGTGTCAGGTTTTCGGTATGTTTCGTTTCATCAGGTTGTACATCGCAAACTATACAAGCCATTTTAATGAAATTTAGTATGCAATATTTAAGAAGTATAGGTATACGAAATATATGTTTTCCAGTTTTATAAATTTTGAGGTTCTATTTTTATGTACAAGAGTGCATCTGATCAGATACCAAGCAATTGTGAATACCTTATTTATTTTGTTGTAAAATGCATATTTTCTATTACAAAACGATTTATTAAATTTAATTGTTTTCTAATTGCAGATTAAATCCACACAAGCATCAACATGTCGCTCGATGAAGTAAGTTAAATAGCTCAAGTAGTGCACTTAAGAGTATGATATGAAAAGATTAGCTTTAATTTACTAAACTGTGTGGTTGGGATTTAGTAGAACACCGGAAAATGTAAGATATCTGCGATAATTCTGACAACTTTTCCGAACTTATACCGGTTTTCATAAAGCAATATCTAGATCTTTCGATGGCTATTTCTCCGTCAGTTTTGCGAATTTTGAAAAATTAAGCTAAGAAAAGCTGTTCAGAACTGTCCCAAAAATCTTATATTTTCTGGTGTTCTACTAATCCCCAACCACCCTGTATATGATATGCTAAAGCTTTTTTCAAGTAATTTTTTCACTTATTACTTTCATACTTATGTGTATTCAATCATTATTTAAATGAAGGAATTTTAATTTTAATTCTTTATTTTAGCAATTCAATGCCGCTGCCGAGAGCATTAAGACAATGACCAAACGTCCCACAGACGAAGAATTTCTCGAACTCTATGCACTTTTCAAGCAAGCTTCCTTTGGCGACAATAATACCAGCAAACCTGGTATGCTCGATCTGAAAGGCAAAGCCAAATGGGAATACTGGAACAAGCAAAAGGGCAAATCACAAGACGCAGCTAAGCAGGAATACATCGCTTATGCTGAGAAGTTGTTAGCTAAATATTTGTAAAATAATTTTTTATAACCAAAAAGAAAAACAAAAAAAAAAACTAAGACTTGTTATATGACATGAAAAATGTTGTGTGGATTCGATTTTACTAATGTTCTAAATAAATTAAATATATTTTATATGTAAATTTGTTAAAAAAAAAAAATAATAATATGCTGTGGATTTTTTTTTTTTTAATTTTCCTGCGAATGACACCTAAGCCAATGAATTGAGTGGCGCGCACTTTGCTCACACTGTAATTACTATATTTGCTTTACTTAAGTCAACAACACACTTAATGCATATTAATTAATTTTTTTAAGTAAATGCATTTTAACACTTTGACACTTGACCAGTGTCAAGCGTAGCTTTTAAATAATTATTGTAGTTGACAATCGCAAAGAACTCTTTCCTAAGCTTTTGCTCAGTGTAAAAATCTGTAACAAAACTTAAATAATTTATGAGAGCTCAGTTTCTTTATCGAAATCATTCAAGGTTGATTAAATGTATTAGATTAAAACTTTCGCTGATACTTCAACTAATGATTTATTATGCAGTTTATTGATTAGAAATCATTACCATCAATCTGGCTTTTATCATTAAAAAGTTTTCCGTAAGTATAGGATTTTTTAAAAGTTTAAAATCTCTTTTGATAAGAATTAATTTAAAGAATAGAATAAAGTTTCGTATACTCTAACGAAATATCACGTATGGAATAAACATTTGTATGGATGCATTTACTAATTGGTTGGGAAAGGTTTTTGACATTACCAGAGGTGTCTCCACGCTCTGTAAGTGGCCGTTTTGGGACCATTATTGTAAAAAGATTAAATACACCAATCAATGAGGAAAGATTAAAAATATACGAGATTTTGGACATGAGCAGAGGGGCCAAAGCCGGTCACTTGATCTTTTCCCATTAATGCACATACGATAACACTACTGCATTCACATCATTTCAAAAATATTCGATGACACTACTTCACTCAATCAGAGTACAAATTACTTTTGGGTGAGGCATTCAAGTCTTCAAAGAAGAAATGGATTCAGTACAATGGTCTGACTTATCATGCTTTCCACGAAGTATTCAATGTACTAAATCGGTCTGATAACAATTTGTGACATAAATGCAAAATAAAGCGATTACAACAGTAATCCAATGTGCTGAAAGCATAAAATAAAGTAAGCATGCAATGACTATCAACCTACACACACAAAACTATAGCATAAATGGTTTGTGTCATAACTATACCAATTTATCAAACAGCATACGCCCTCACAGTAAATAACAAATATTACTAGAGTCATACAGAAAATTGTACCGTTATGCTTTATGGTATTGATTTGAATTAGAGAAACGCTTTTTAAGGTTTTAATTTATGATATGATATGATAGCATATCAAATTTACCTTGATGAGATGACCAAGAACGTAGCCAAAGGAGGGTTTTGGGGAGCTCAAGCCTCTGAATGAGACTAAAATTTATCTCGCAAACCAGAAGAGCTAGTAGGGTAAAATTGAGCATTTAGATAACTTACAACCTTGCAAAAAATTTGGTATAATTAGATATGGGGCACTACCACTATATGCGGAGAAATGAGATTACAAACTTTACACTGTTTTATCTTGTTAAATAGAAGAGCTCGAAAGGTCAAAGTTAACAAGTTTTAATATGCTTTATCTCGCAAACTAGAAGAGCTAGAGGGGTGAAATTTGGCATCTAGATATTTTAAAATCTTGCGAAAATTTTGTACACTCAGACTACTCAGGCACGGCCACTATTGGAAGTAAAAAAAAAAATGTTTTCTTAACACTCAAATCCACATCACGGGTAAAATTTACCCATGCGAAGTTTGTTTTCGTAATAATTCGCTAAAAAACGAACAAAACAACGAAGTAAGCGCATGCAAATTACCTCACTGTATTCTCCTTTTGTTGTGGGCTTTGTCGCAAGCGGTCGTCGTCTGTTGTCGGAGGTATAGCGTTTTAATTTTTATTTCGGGTAAATTTTACCCATGTTGTGGACTTATGTAAGTTTTTTTTTTTTTCGTTTTGATTGAAAATAGTGAAAAATGGCACGTAAAAGAGTAAAACATGACGACGAAATAATTAGAATTTTGAAAAACATTGAATTCTCATTGTTTTAGCCAAAGTTAAAAAGCAGATACCAAATCACACAACTTCGAAAAAGTTTGAAGGAGCTTATAATGAAAATTTTTCGTACTTTTAGTCCACTCTGAAAACAACCAATGTTGTACTAGAAATACCTGTCAGATGTTTCTAATGTCCGGCATAAAAAGACCGAAAAACTAAAAACCTTTGAATTTGATGTAAAAAACCTTTTTGCTCTGAGCATAGGGCTATGATTTGCAGTACATGCATATCCTTATTTGTTTTATTTTTTTGGTACATTTTTATGAGCTTGTATAAAAAATTTTGAAATGTTATTTAATTGAATTGATAATAATATAAAAATAGTTTATTTTATTTATATAAAAAATGTAATTTGTTACAAAAAACATTAAGTTTTTTTTTTTTTTTTTTTGTGTTTCAAAAAATTGCCAATGAATTAATGTTAAAATTATTTATTTTCAAAGTTTTCTTAAAATATATGTAAAAAACACAGATATGACTTATTTTCCTTTCAATTCACCTTGGTATTAGATTGTTAAAGTAGAAATAACTAAGTTTCGTTAAAAATTTGGGATATTGACCAAAACAGAATGTTTTTAAGTTATGGGTAAAATTTACCCATGATGTGGACTTGTGTTGCTAAAAATATGTTGGGAAGATGAGGGTTAAAGAATCATTTCAGATAACCCAGTGTGCCAGACGGTTCAAATCTTCGCTTTTTTATCCGTTACGGATCCGTTACTGATCCGTTTGCGGGAGAAATTCCAAAAAAATAAACGATTCGTTTTTTTTTTTGGGAATCTCTCCCGCCAACGGATCAGTAACGGATCCGTAACGGATAAAAAAGCGAAGATTTGAACCGTCTGGCACATTGGGAAGTGTTTAAAATAGTCGGTGTGAGCCGAACTTTTTTTGCGATACTATCTTATGTAAATATAAATAAGGATAGGGAAGTAGAAAAGTTTCAACCACACAGAACATTTTGATGATTTTTACAAGAAGTCTGCCTCCGGAACAAAATGATAAACTGTGTCGTTAAATATTAAAACTGCCCTTGTGCCGCGTCTATATTCTGGTGGATTGATATGGATAAAGAAAGTGTCCATTTGAATCTACGGATATTTGGATCCATACTATCCAGAACACGAAACATCGGGATTGAATACCAATCCATTTTAATCTATTTCAATCTAATGGATTGAAATGGATTTGAAAAATAAAAAATGAGCTTACTATTCGAGCAATGTTATCACTTTAAAATTGGCATTTACTTGATGTTTATAAAGTGCAACAACAAAACAGGTTCGCATAAGCTTAAATAATTGCAGATGAATTAAATGGATTAGACTGGATTGAAATTGATCGCGCTTTTTTTCTAAGAAATACCACAATCCCAGGAACCTACTATATTGTTCATGCCCATATATTATCTCCTTGATAAACACAAATCAGCAAAGTCCAGTTATGACAGGAAATCATGGAGTATCTTGTTGAGTTAGAAATTGATTTAACTGTTGATCACGCTATTTTCCATGCACTTGAATTGAAAAGGACTTTAATGGATTGTAGTTGGACTTTAATTCCTCCCGGAGTGCGATTGGCTCCTGCAATATTTCACGTCGCATTCATCGCGTTTTTCCATGGCACATGGTCTGCGCTTGTTCTAGTCTGTAAGGGTTATTATTATCCAAAGACTCAAATAAATAAATAAATAAATAAATAAATAAATAAATAAATAAATAAATAAATAAATATTAATAATTAATTATTAATTATTGAAGAAATTCGCGCTCTTAGCAAAATGTGGGCGTACATCAAATTTAATCCATTTTAATCTTTTATCTCTTTACGAAAATGGAATTGTTTAACGATGTTTCCAAATCTATGAGAGATTGATAGACTACGTCTACTTGAAACCATTCCAATCTTTTGCAACAACCCATATTCCCAAATCCAAATCTATCCGCGAAATTTGGTACACAATTCAGGATCAGAATATGGATTCAGATGGATAAATAGATTTCGTCTTTTTTTCATCCATTTCAAATCTTATCCTCTGGATTTAAATGGATTGATTTGATTTTTAATCCAAATCTATCCGAGAAATCTGGTACACAATTCTGGATCAGAGTGGATTGTTTAAATTTAATCCATTTCAATCCAAACGCGGCACAAGGGTGCCTAAGTCCCTTTCTGATATGAAGAGAGGGACTTAGGCAGTTTCGATATATAACGACACAACCCAACGGGAAACGGAAGCGCATTGAAATGACTTCAGTTTCGCTTCTAGGGAAGCAAGAAGCTGCTTCCAGTGCTGTTCTCACTGCTTATTTTTTTAACACAGCATGTCCTAGCGGAGATGCACATCTTCAGAAGCACATGAAATACGCTTCAAATACGCTTCCTTGAAAGCACATATTTGAAAGCTTATGAAATAAGCTTCCGTGGAAGTTTTTCAAAATTTTAAGTTCTATTTCACAAAAATTACTTTTTTTCTGTAACTTTTGGAAGATTTATTAACTTTTATAAGCAATAAAAAAAAAATAGAATTTTTTGTATCCTACCAGAGATGTGCTTCTATTGCGCTCTTTTTGGAAGCAGCTTCATTTCTTCCCGTTGGGAACCATCAGATTACCTTATTTCAATAATCTTCTGCACTTGCACAAGACTGATCCGCGGACGAAGGTCTCCGCGAAGCCGGTGTTGGATTTTTGGGAGTTTTAAGTTGTTGTTGTTGTGTTTTTTTTTTTTTTTTTTTTGTTGTTTTTTGTCTGGAATTGTTGTTATTAAAAGTTCCTAATTTCAAGAAAATTGATTTGGTCCATTTTTTTTAATGAAAAGCTTTTCTTTTGGCGATTAGCCTTTATTAGCCTATTATTATGACATTTTTTTTCCAGCTATGCCATTTTCGCTCTGCTAACTTAATGGACGTGAGTATGAAGTATAAATAAAAGCGAAAAAATCATATTTTTAGCATATTTTTTTCATAAGTTTAGAGCAGATTTATATCCAACAAAGTTTGATCCGATAACGAATATGATTCGCTTGAAAAATATAAGTAATAGAGTCAGTTTCCTTGAAACTAAGAACCACAGAAAACGGCCTTTCTATTGCAAGAATAATGTCGCAACTCGGAATATGTCACTATTTCGATGATTTGTTAAAACACTGTAATTTTTGTAAAGTTTGAATTGCAGTTTATTAGAAGATATTTCAAAAAGGTGCTAATTCATTTAGTGATTTTAAAATTTAAATGCTTACAATCTAGAGGTCGAACTGTTATAGCGATATTTTAGCACCTCTCTTTCGCAGCAATAGGTATTAAAAAAACATTTCAACAGTTTAACACTGTAAAACACCTCCAAACTAGCATAATTTTGAAAAATTTTCCCATTTATTTCAAAGCAACAGATTAAGATATTTATTACAAAAGTTCCGTGCATTTCCTTTTTTGTACGAAAGTTTTTAAATGAAATAGCCCCATGCATAAAACTGGGTGTTTAAAAAGTTCCCAAATTACAACACAGGGTAGCTAAGAACTAAACCAAACAGCAAGCCATTTGAATTTTAAAGTTTTGTTATCTTAAACGAAAATGTTGCTGCAGCAATATTGCTGACTTGCGAGTGAACAGCAACAGGTGGAATAATTTTCTTCTACTACAGTTGTGCTGCTTCCAAACACACTTCATCCTAATGGCAAAACAACAGGTGCGACTGAAATGGTTAACTCCTGCAGCCGGCATCAAATTTAATTTTTGCTTTATGAATGAAATGTGTCAACAAACAAAACATCAACAACAATACCATTACCAACACAAACACCAACAAAGGTATACAGGTAAATGGGATTTCACGCTCTCTGGCGAAAAAATCCATTCATAACCAGCAACCAAAGAGTATAGTACCCAAGAAGAGAAAACAGCGCATATGGCGGAGCATTGGTGAAAAAGATCGCGCTGAATTAAGGATGACTGTAGGCGAGGTAATGGTGAGCAACATTCAATCGTGCAATCAGTCTACGTTTTGGCGTTGACGCGTCTATTTGTGTGAACGGTCGAATGTGAATCGAATTGTAAGCGACTTCGTTCATTGTATACTTGGCCAGAACCAGAATGACAAAAGAAACAAAGTGAAAAACCAATTTTGTTTTATTTTTTGGTAATTAAGAAAAAAAAAAAAAATTCAAGCGACATCAAAAAAGTGTAAAATATCTTTTTAACAAAGTGAAAAACAAAGAAAAGATTTAAAATAAGTATCTTTGTATCTATGTTTTTCTAGTGAAAAATAGAAATCGTCGCTAAAGAATGTCAACCACTGCAAAGTGAAATTCTTTTGTCATCAATTCTGTACAACTTCTGATATCCGTGAGATATAATTTCATAAGCCTTGTACAAGTAGCATACAGCAGAAAATTTGCACAAATTCTAATGATTAATCTATGATTTTGTAAAATACAACAAAATTTTTGTGAAGAAATTTTTATTTAGTAAAAATTGCAACTAAAATACAACAAAAGCAAATGAAAAATTTTCATCGTCATCAGCTATTTTTGTTGTTGTCAAGATATTCTTATCTGTATAGAGTACTTGCGTACATGTATTTGTGTTTTTAACCAGTTTCACACACTTTTTGTGCGGTTTCTGACACAAAAACAACAAAAGTAGCCAACAACAATAAAACGACCAACATTATCCAGTTCGTCAAGTCAACGGTCCACCGAACCAAGCGACCAGCGCGACTCAAAGAAAAAAGCGACCAAGACAAACCATATAAGCCAACTAAAAATGTATCTAACAGATACGTGCAAATGGTAAGCATTAACTATAAACAGACTACTGCTAGCCAATACCGTTATAATAAACTGAATTCATTTAATTATCGTAGAATCCATTAAAAATTTCCAAAAAAAAAAACCAAAACCAAACCAAAATAAAAAATAAAACATCAAAACAATAAAAAAAAAATCAGTTAACTGCTTTAGCGCTGTGTAGAAATAACAAACACATATAGCCATCTCTTTTTCGCACAGTCTAAACACGCAAATACATCAAGTAAGCGAAATCACCATATGCACAGCACAGTTAGGTGCGCAATTCGATGTAGTTCGGTCTTTTGTTCATCATATTTACCTGCCTCATTGTCTGGAGTTGCTACTCAGTCGACTCTCTCACTGGGAAGTTACTCTCTTACTTTCATCATTAGTTATTCTCCGTTTTGTAAGACTCCACCGTTGCATGACGTAGTAGCTGACTGGGCACGACCCAGTATTATAGACGCTTTGAGTATTATATTTCGTACATACAAATATTATCGTATAACAATAAACCAGTGAGCCAGCTATTCTAATGAGGCATACCTACCTACCTACTTGCATGTTATAAACAAAAATAAAATATTAATAGTTAACAAAAAATAAACGAGTAAGCTCCTAAACTAGGAGCGTTCATACCGTAAAAGTATCCGAAAACTTATGATTTTTGTTTGAAAACTTTCCGAGGACTTTTGCATAGTTTGAAATGGTACATGAACTGCTTAAGATTTAGCCCAAGCTTTACAATGTCTTACGTGAAGCAGTCTGACTACAAGAGGTACAAGACTGTACAATAGCGTTAATTAAGATCTTGACTTTCACATGAATAACTTCAAAGTTCCAACTAATTGTGGTTTGCCGAAAGTATCAATACCACAAATGAGCAGACAGAAGCGGTTTGCTAGGATTGAGGTCTCTATAGTACTCATGCCGATTGCGTAAAAGCGAAATACAGCTCAACTCTAAAATCTTTAATGGCGTATTTAATATACTTAAATCTAGCCTGGGAGTGCTGCAAAACATAATGGCAATTATTCTACAATTGCTTATTAATATTTTTGAAGGATGTTTAAGGTTAAATGTGACTCCAAAGTCCTGGTGCTTGGCACGTGTGATCTTTATTCCGAAAGGGGGTAAGAGTAACCACGCTAAGCCCAATGACTACAAGTCTGTTAGCTTAAGATCTTTTTTGCTCTAGGCAATAGAACGTATATTAGAATCACATATAAGAGAAAATCTTCCTAGAAGCTTTTTATGTGCGTCTCAACAAGCATATCAAAAAGGAAATCCGTAGAAACGACTTTACACTCAGTAGTTCAATCGATCGAATCTTCCCTGCAATATACAGAATTTACATTGGAGGCATTTCTTGACATGGAAAGAGCCTGAAATAGTGTAACAAAAGATGCGTTAATAAATGCCATTGTTAATGAGGGAGTCGACTCCAGTGTAAACGGATTGATACCATGCTTGGCAACCGCATTATCAAGGCCGAATGGGGACAAACTAGTACCCAGAAATTTTCAACATGGGGCACTCCACAAGGTGGAGTTTTGTCTCCACAGCTATGAATACTCGTTTAAGATCCCTTACTTAAAACTCTTCAAAGCAGGGGGGTCAAAGTGGTGGCCTACGCAGATGATGTAAGTAGTTCTAGTAAGGGGTCGTTTCCTAAATGAACTCAGTGAGCTACTTAAAAATGCAACTCAGAGCGATACTGTGGGTGGTTGGGCATTGCAATATTGTGGGTAATGAAAGTGCTGCCCGAATTAATTTGGGGGGACTTAAAATTTTTTTGAGGCCATACAGTTGAAATATAGACCTAATGAACATACAGTATTAATATCAAGGTCCTGTATATCCTAGTTTGTTCTCTGGAAGATGTTGCTTATAGGCAACATTGGGCATTGCTGGTAAACTTTGAAAAATAAAATTAATAAACAATACAGTTTGTATATTGAATTTGAATTCTCAAATATATAGTCTGCTGAAGTCTGAATGGGCTTGCAGGGTCCATTGTGTAAAATTATAATAGATGTTGGAGGGGTTTTAGCAGGAGCAGGTGACAAATTTGCGATCTTATGTGTACACGGAGAGAATTTTGAGCTAAAAACAATCCCAAACCAATCAATTTTGGGTGTGATTTTCAGCTTGTCCATAATTTTCTTGATATCAAGTAATAATGTGCTTGTTTATCAAAAAAATTAATATGCCCATTTGAGATCAATACAATTCAAGTTGGGATTGTTCGTTCAAAATTTATTAAACGCATTTGTGCTTAATTTCAGCCCTTTTGTACTTGTTTATAAAAAAATAAATATTCCCATTTTTTCTTAATAATTTCTTATATATCAAAATATGAATATGACCATTTTTGCCAAATGCAAGAAATATCATTTCATTTTCCAAAATCAATGTACCAAAATGTCCAAAGACACCTCAGTACATCGTAACATCCCATTATGGGATGTCAGGAGTATTTACTCTATTATAAATACCCAATTCGACTGTCGAGCAGGAATTATTTAAGCAGTAGATGACATAGTCATATTGAGAATCATAAACTCACAGAATAAACACAAATGAAAATTTATTTTTTGATAAACAATCACAAAAGGGCTTGAATTAAGCAAAAAATGGGCTTATTTTTTTTTTTTTTGATAAACAAGTACAAAATGGCATGCATTGAGTACAATTGGTCTTAATTATCAAAATTTATATTATGCCCAAATTTGAGCTTGAATTGCGAACAAGTTGGGCGTATTTTGGGATGATTTTATGCTATATTGGGCTTGATTCTGAATATTTAATTTAAGAACGATTTGAGCTAGATTTTAGAACATTTTTTTCTCTCCGTGTAGGTGCTGTTCTATTTGCAGTGTTGCAGTAGTTCATCAGCTATATCTAACTGAAAGTTCCTATTTTATCATATTTTATGTCCCTGTGGTAGAATAGCTATCTCATTTATGCACTATCCCAAACTCTGAATTACTCCTAAAATAGATCCGAAGACGAAACAGCGAAATTTACAGCACTTGAGTGGCATCCACAAGGCAGTTTGGGCAGTGGTAAATAAAAAGTCACCTGGAAAAGGTCTTTGGAGAAGGAACTCCAACGGAAGTGTCTTGGAAACAGATAAAAGTCATTACATATTGCCCTTATACTCAAGTATGAGCTAGAGATAAAATACATATAATACATTTATGCACCAGGATACTATGCGCAGAAACCATTTCTTGGAAAGATGGTTAATAGCATATATGTAGTTCCATGTGCTCATTGAAGCTATCTATAGCTGAGTCATTTTATGAAACGGGGGGCATTTTGTTAGAAATTAATAAAATTGTTTTCTGTTTCCACTAAAAATTTTTTTGATCGTGTGAAATTGATGTTGAAAAATTATAACAGTTAAATAATAGACCATTAGGCACATACAAATTATGACATTACTTTTGCTTACTTTTCGAAATGGTACTTAGGCCTTTTGGTACGGCCACTCCTCAATTATAAAATGGCATGCATTGAGCACAATTGGCCTTAAATACACTGTACTAGTTGAAAATTTGGTCTGACGAGAAATAGGTCATTCTTACCTAATTCGGGCATGGGAAATTCAGTGGTGTTAACCGTTTTGCTGGATTGGTTTATCGCCCCATACAAAAAGTTATATCAAAATTTTGCCTAGCAAGTGGTGTTTGTCATAAAGAATCTCTTATTAAATTGTGATAAATCAATTATTTTCCATCGAAACTATGTTTTCCTGTTCAGGATGTATTAATTGGCAATCGGATACTTCTTAACTTTATCTCTAAGTTTTACCGAAGTTTCTTATAGAGTGAGCGCTAGACGGAATTGAGCATGCAAAATATGAGTACCGAAAACTAAGCTGAGATTCTCATAAGCCTGACTACAAGTAACAAGAAAGTGTATGCTGTCAGGATCTGCGGTGGTCCATTTTTTTAAGCCCCTACCCCGGTCCAGTCCAAACATGATTTTCCGTTCTCAGTTTTTATAACAATTTATGACGGATCGGGACCTTCTTATTACGAATATGATTTTGGTTTTTTTCTATCACGTCAGGATCCTGAATTATTCTTGCACAAAAGTGAAAAAATCACTGTTTTGAGTTCTACTAAAAACTAAGGCCGTACTTTAATTATTTTTCAATTGGATCACTACATACCAAGTTATAAGCCTTTAAAATAGGATATTTCGCAATAACATGCAAAGGCTATTTCCGGACCGAAAAACTATAAACTTAAAATTTAATTATTCATACCAATAACAATATGTTATTGTAAAAATTTCAAGCCTTTGTGTATTTATAGCCAACTGATTTGACAACACTAGATACAGCCGAGTATGTGTTGTGTACTTGCACTGCCGCCATGAGACAGAATTAAGTACCTAGGTGCCGGCAGTGTAGATCCCAATAAATTAAATAAGATTTATCAGACGGCAGTGACGAGAGGCTGTACAGAAGATTTTTTAGGTTATGTAGCAGTTTTAAGCTTTTTATATTATAATGAAAAAAAAAATACCCTGGTTTGAAATGGACTCAAATTTTTACAATCCATACTGATCCAGATTTATGTACCAGATTTCTCGGATGGATTTGGATTAAAAGTCGAATAAATCCATTTTAATTCAGGGAATATGGATTGCTACAAAAGTTTGAATTGGATGATAAAAGACGCAATCTATTTATATATCTGAATCCATATTCTGACCCAGAATTGCGTACCAGATTTCTCGGATAGATTTGGATTCAGAATCAGATCAATGCATTTAAATCCAGACAATATGGATGAATGATTTGTGATCATCAAGGAGTTAATATATGGGCATGAATAATATCGTAGGTTCCTGGGATTGTAGTACTTCTCACAGGAATTAAAGTCCGGATTCAATCCATTTGAGTCCTTTTCAAACCAAGTATGCACTAAGAAAAAAAGCGCGATCAATGTCAATCCAGTCTAATCCATTTTAATCCAAATGCAATTATTTAAGTTTATGTAAAACTTTTTTGTTACTGCACTTTATAAACATCAAGTAAATACTATTTCTAAAGTGAAAACATTGTTCGAATAAAAAGGTAATGTTTTATTTTTCAAATCTATTTCAATCCATAAAATCCTTAGGATTGAAATAGAATAAAATGGATTTGTATTCAATCCAGAGGTTTCGTGATCTGGATTGTAAGTATCCAAATAGATTCAAATGGATAACTTCTTTATCCATATTAATCCATTGGAATCCAGACGCGGCACAACGGTAACCATTTATAAAATAGCAAGTAGCGAGCGTTCGATATTCGCTTTATAAAACATGACACTAGGTTCATATCAGTTTTAATAAATAGGTTCAACGAACTTTGATTTATGAATACAATTGACACTGAGAGAATAAAGTTAAAAACAAAAGCTTAGTTATCCAAGTCCATATAAGAATGTTCTTTCACGAATCGCAATATTAAATGAAATAGTTAAATTTTTCATTTAATTATAATTAGTAGTTAATAAATCACCTCTTATTTACAAAAACTTTAGCAAAAGTCAGCAATATAAAAACAAAAAACGTAAGACATAACAACCTAAAAAAAAAGTTGAATAAGCCTACCTGTCTTGGTTTATTTAGCAGTAACCAGTTATACAAGAAACAAATTCACAAACATTGAAGCTTAACTTGGCCAAAACACTTGGCTATAAACGCAGTCGCAACTCAGCGCGTGTTGTGTACGAACACAAACAAGCTAAGACGATCGTGCCAAACCAAACAAACGTTAACTCAAAAATACTCTGATCACCGGTTGATTGAACGCGGTGCGATCGATGATCGATTTAAAAAATCGTTGCTTTTTTTCTCTAAAAATATTTTTATTGTAGTTCGTGATGAAAATGAAGTGTTAACTTTGCAAATGAAAAAATAAATGCATTTAAGATAAATACTTGCACATTTAAATAATGATTATGCCAGCAAACTAAATAAACGAATATAAAATGTATATATTTTAAACAAAATAAATAATAATAAACAATAGTGAATTAAAATACATACAAGAATACATTAGTATATGTACACATGTACCTACATAAAAATACGATATGTTACTTTAAATAAACAATATCATTTGATATTAAAGATTATTTCAGATCGAGGTTTGTGCATTTCCAAATTAGATATATAATGGTTTTTTCTCCTTTTGCTTTGCGGTTTTACTTGTTTTTTCTGTCACCTAAACTTTGGTATTTTAAACAGGGTTTTTTATCTTTTCTTCATATGCTACTTACTATCGATCCATTCGCTTAAGCATTCGTATGTTCATTTGTCTAACTATTTAGCAAATTGTACAGCATTCAGTCTGTCAAGCCTTTCTATCCATCCATCTTCCAGCTAAAAATGCAACCAATTTTCTGTAAACCAACCTGCTCCACCGGTTTGGGTGGCGTTTTCATTTGTCTGTCTGTATGTCTTTCCGCCAAGTCTACGCTGATTTTTGTTATTTATTTTTAATTTAAGGCATCGTACGAATGTATGTACATTAGACTGGTTCAGATTTGTATGGATTACAAGTTTGCTTAGAATTTCGTTTCCCAGACACAGTTTCATTTTGATATCAATAAGCTTCATGTGGTAAAAATCAGTTCCAAAACCGAAAAATTCTCCTTAATAAGAAAGTTTCTTTAATTGTCTCCTAGGCGACAGAACTTTCGGAAAAATAAATTTGCAAATTCGGCTTTAGCGGGTCAGAATAAATTTCAAAAATTTAATAATTTATGTTTAAAAACATTTTTTTTTCCATGCTTAGGGGCTGTTTATAAATTACGTCACACTTTTAGGGGAGTGTGGGCGTTCTCAAATTTGTGGCAAAGTGTGTGGGAGGTCTTTGGGGCTTGGAAAGTGTGATGTCACACAATTCAAATCGAAAAAATTTCGAAATTTTCAATCATTTTTGTTCACAAAAAACAAACAAGTTTGAGACAAAATAATTGACGTGTTGAAAATGGAATAGCCGTATTCACGAGATGTGGGGTCCAAAAATCGTGAAATTCGTGGTACTTAATTTATGAACAGGCCCTTAGAAGCATTTTTCTGTTTTGAAAATGGTTTCGGGCCCATCAAATGTTCTCTAAAGTGTACTAAATTTTACATGTCACTTATTGACATCAAAATAAACTTTTGGTTTCCGGGGAACGATATGTCGCGCAACTTTAATCTTTAAACCATCCTAATGTATATACACATATCTCGTATCTTTACACGTAGCTTATAAATTTTGCATTTTACTGTATTTCTTACGCTTGAGCTGCGTGCTGCTGCCTTTTTAACCAAACTCGTCGTACTTCACTACATACATACTTACGTACATGGGTTTTTTGTGGTTTTATTAATCATTTGTAGACGCTACATTTCATAGCATCTTAGCGCTTCAGCTGGCAAGAGCGGGTTAGTATTATCCAAACTAGAGTTCGCCTTATGGCCGAAATTCGACCATTTCGACTTGACCATAAAATAAAGCAAAAAGTTTTTATACCCTTAATTTGTCGATAAAACACAAAAAACTTTTAACATTCTTCCTTAGGGTTCGGGTTATCTGCATCGGTGTAGCAGCTTAACTGCAATAGCGTGCTTTCCATTTAGAGGCGTGTAACTCCTCCCAAAGAGCAAACAGTTTTTTATATATTTTTGTCCCGTTCATTTTATGCCCATACCAAAATTCATAAAAATCGATATAGTGAGAGCGTTTTTTACATTTAGGGGCGTGGCACCGCCCACTTTAAAAAAAAATATAATTCTATGCTCCTCATCACAACCTTTCCAACAAAAAAAATTAAACAAATCGGTTGAAATTTAGGTATAGAAACAGGGACTGAACCGATTTCGTTTGCCTCTTTATATATAGATGCCCACTCGTACCAATAGAAATCTAACTGAATATCCAACGTCCAAAGCTCGGATAAGGTTTTGATCAGTGCATAATCAGGCATTGAAAAAATGGCCCATAGAATGAAATGCTTTGCGATAGCAATATTTCTTTTCACTTTTCCAATTTCTTGAATTCTGTGCAACATGTACTATGTATGGTTGGTAATCCTCCTCTCACACCCATTGGTAATAGTGATGAGCAAACCAAGATCAAGACCATAGCTGTCTTGGTTTTGTTCTTGCACATTGAGTCTTGGCCTTGGTTTTGATATTGAGTCTTGGTCTTGGTTTTGATCTAGGTCATTAAATCTAGGTCTCGGTCTTGGTCTTGCTGTGATTCTCAACAAATCTATGCAGAAGATTAAACATGGTATGCTTGTAAATTCTTTCGGATGTAGGCACATTCGTCTGATGATATGATTGCCTTGCTTTTGGAATTTTGTTGGTGCTTTTACTAACACACACTGATCTCAAACCAACAATGCCATCTTATCCATCCTTATTGGTAGCTTATAAGGATCGATTTTACTTTTGATTCATAAAAAGGAAACTTTAGTCTTGGTGGAAAAAACCAATCATCATTAGATATACTTGTTTTGTTTAACTGAGCAAACGCGCCTTTAGCTCATGAGATTATAAAGTTATTGTCCGCTCTTGCTCCAAAATCACTGGATTTTACATTATCATTCACAGCCTTAAAAGTGATTTTAAGTTCGGATACCTTCAGCTTCATCTTTAAGCCTGGATACATTATTTTTTAGTCAAATGCCGGCAAAGTACAATTATTTTTTTTACAAGTCGCTGTGAATTGAAAAGTAATAATGAAGTTTACAAAAAACACTAGAAAAAATGTTGAAAAGAAACCAATAATTCAAGAAGTACCGAAAATCTACAGAAATTAAAAAAATATCATCTTTAAGAATTCAAAGATATTAAATAGTATAGAAAAATCCCGAAGATTTCTGACAAAAAAAAAAAAATATTAAAAGTAGAAATTTCATTTATTTTGACCGAAAGAAGTAAAAAATCTAAAATGGTATCTGAAACTGGCAAAATACAAATTAACTTATGTGGATTAGGTAGTGAGTTTTATTTCAAAAGTTTTACATTAAAGTTTCGCTTTGTAGGCTTTGGTGACGCCAACTTTCAATATTAAAATTTTTGATTGCTAACAATATTTCGACCATGATGAAAATTTTTCGCTTACGATTGAGATGATTACACTGATAACATGCACAGTCTAATAGGTTAGCCACACGACAGCTTAAGTCTGGATTTTAGACGTAATAATGCAAATGAAAATGTTAACCTGACAGACGACAGCTTGTGATACTTTCTGCATTAAGTAAACAGCTGATTTGTTTGCTGACTTGTTTTTTTGACAGCATCTGCTCATAGTCATCGAACAACGTAGTGCGGTTCCTAAAGTGAAAAAATTTCATTGGTTTTTACCCATACATATTTTTTATTTACCCGATCAAGAAAATTTGTCAGTTTCTTGTCATTGTATCTGAAATGTATATCAAAATGATATCAAAAATGTATCAGCCGCTGATATACAATTTTTGTAAATCATTTTGATATGTTTTTGATATCATTGAAAAATATGTCAAATTTGACGTTTTCGTTTTTAGATTTTATGGAAAGGTAACTATGGAAGATGAACGCGCAGCCAATTTTAGAGAAGAAGAAGTCAATTTTCTCATGAAATTAGTGAAAAGCACACAAATATGATTGAGTGCGAAAAAACCGACACTCCATTCAGTTGCTGCATGCGGTCGATTTTTCAAAACTTGTTGCCGACGATCAACCACAATATTGAAAAATTTCGCCATTATCTGCGTCGTTATTTTGTATCAGAAATGGATATTAAAATTATATACAATTTTTGTATATCATTTTGATATCATTTTTTGATATCATTTTGAAATCATTTTTTGATATCATTGTGATATACGCAAAGCGTTACATTCCGTATATCACTGTGATATCCTTTTTTTTATCAAAATTAAGTATGTCACTGACAAATTTTGGATATCAATTTGATATACTTTTCTTGATCGGGAAATTGTAAGACTCACTTTTGCTCACAACATTTTGCTCACTACATTTTGCTCTTTTTTCTTGTAGAATATATTCCCTAACTGAGTGACATTTATAAATTTAATAGAGTGTATGTATGTATGTATGTATTCTCCTTTAACTCCTAGGAGGAGCATAGGGTCTTACCCCTGCGGGTAAGGGGTCAGAATATGCCCGAGGTAAGCATGCCTGTCGTAAAAGGCGACTAAAAGCGGGTGACCAGCCAGGGTGTGGAAGGGTGTAGCGTTGGACAGCGTTGCGCCTCGAAAGAAAAACCCACAATGCCCGTAACTGGCACTGACAAGGCGAGTCGATGCCGCCTTAAAATAAGCATCTTGTCGAAATCCTGAAGCGTCTGATCCAGAGTGGGCGGCTTCCAGGTCAGCGTCTGTTCCAGATTGGGCGGCTGAAATTAAAAGTGAATTTGGCCACTATATTTGCAGCGCTTGCCGGATCCAGCTTTAAGCTTATAACTTACTGCGTGGGGCGTTGCCGAGAAGATTATACTAATGAAGCATGGATCGAAAAACGATGGGAAATAACTCTCCAAGTGGTACCCACCAGAGTGTGGTTAATCCACCTGCCTCGGCAGCATGCACATCGGATTTGGAGGTGCAAGAAACATGCATAGTTCGGAATGATTCTTCTATAACTGGAACCAATATGGTTTCTCAAAATTTTAAAATCCTTTCGATGAAAAAATGATTTTTTTTTTCTATTAAATTGTTACAATCTATTATAATTCGACAGCGTTACCATATCGAAATTGCTCATTTCAGTAATATTCCAATTCGATTTCATGCATTTATTTTGGAGTGGATTCGGATTGTGTTGGTTATTATACCCAACAAAATTCGGATTGAGGCTATCAATGCAGAATTTCGCTGTCGTCTGGCTACCCTATAACATTTAAATAGTGATGAGCAAAATTAGTCTTGGTCTTGGTAATTTTTCGAGACCATGGCCAAGACGCTGATATAATTTCAAGACCAAGACGATGATCATCAAGACTAAGACTGCTTTTTAGTCTAGGTAATTTATAGTTGTTAGGTGTGTCAAACATAAAATCATCACTCAATTCGAAATTAAGCATCTTTAGAAAAATAAGTTTTGGAAATTATGAATAATCAACAATCTTCAAAAATTTTTACGAGACCAAGACCGGGACCAAGACTGAATGCCAAAGTACAAGATCAAGACTCAATATCAAAACCAAGACCAATACTTAATGTTCAAGACCAAGACTGCTATTGCCTTAGTCTTGGTTTGCTCAACACTACAATTGAATAGAACAACTATGAATAGAAAACTATGGAAATTATGTTGGAAAAACGGGACTATTATGAAGTACTTTTCTATTCCGCAACGTTTTATCACAAACGTGTAGTGTTGATGAAAACTCTATATGACCGGCTATAATTTTTTTAGTATTGTAATTTTTTTTTTTTTTTTCTTTTGTTGTATTTTTATTTTTATTTTTTGTCGACTGTTACAACTCGTTTTTGTGCCAACACTTCGTCAGTTGTTTGTTGCTTTAAAGTCTCCTCGGTTTGGCTTTAAAGTGCAACCTGAGCTCAAGCAATAAATAACTGCAACAGTTGTTGCCTTGCAATTTGTTGTTGGGTAGCTTATATTATTGTTATTGTTTTTGTTGCTTTTGCTTGTTTATTTACTAACTTGGCTTACATAGTAGACGTTGTTGTTTTTGTTATTGTCGATTGCATCTTGTTTGTTTTGTTGCCGCTATTGCTGCTTCTGCTGCTGCTGTTGCACCTCGCGACATGCAACAGGAAGCGTCACAATGCAGCTGCTGTCTGTCTATAGCTCAGCCTAACATCTGATTGTATGTATGTGTGCTTGTACGTATGTATATACTTGGTGCAAATGTAGTCATAACTTTCCTATTGGTAATACGAAATTATTTAGCCATAATTAGTTTTCTTTGTTTTTTTTTATTTTGTTTTTTGCTTTTTATTTAAATGTGGCTTTAATAACAACTGATAGGATATGATTTATGCAACATTTTTATTTGGAAGATGTTTGTAAGAAAAAAAAAATTGGAAAGTAACTTGAAAGTTTTACTTTCCAGTTTGTTTTAGGAAATTTATCTTTTGACAGTAAGACGAGTAAATTGAGATATACTTAAACAAGGATTTACATTCCACATACACAATGCTACCAAAAAAACTTGTATACGAGTTAAATTTTTTGAAACGGACACAGTAAAAACTAATTTGTTCAACTCAAACTTTTTTTTGAGGTTCTTTAAAGAGTTTTCGATCAGGTTTATTGCCTTACATCTTTTTTTTCTCAAAAATTTTAATTTTTTTGAAAAGTTGTAAACATTTGAATTTTTATGTACGTTTTTTTTTTTTAAATTACGCTTATTGTGAAAATTTATGAAATTTTTGAGGAAGGACAAAAAATAATTCAAAATTTATATGAAATAAACTTTTCATAAAATTTTGAAAGTTATTATAGTACAGTCATTTGGTAGTTTTACCTGGAAAGTTTTGCGGGATTTTCGCCAGTGAGTTATTTTATAGATTTCGATGTGCTCTTTCAGAACTTCAACTTTGCTACCTCGAGTCGTGTTCGCTCTCGCCGCCATATTGGAAAAATGGCGTCCAAAATCAGTTTTTTACAAATATCTTTTTTATGGTTACATTTAGAGAAAAATATTGTGGCGCAATATTGTAGCTTATAAAATTTCTATAAAAATGATTTCTCAAATGTTTTCGTACGACATATAACTCAGGAGATAGCCGAATTCAAAATTTGAAAAAAATTAGTAAATTGAGCATGCCGCTTATGAGTAGGCACAGTGATGTATTGAGATTAAAATTCTGATAACTCATGAACGGTGAGTCACACGTTCAAAGAAAAAACATCTATTTATCAGGAATTACTTCCACTACAAGTTACATGCAATTTTTTTGTTCACATGACCTATAGTTCAGGAGATATTTCTTCAACAAACCTAAAATTTAAAAAAAAACCGTTTTTTCAAAAGAGCTCCAAAACGTTTCGTTCTAGAAAAAAAATTTTTCATGCATTTTGTAGAACGTTCCATTCCCTATAAGGGATTCTTCGAACTGTTTTTTCGTCAGACTTACCCTTCATGAGATATCGCGACTTGAAAATCATTCAAAATTGAACATAGTAGGGAGTATAGTACAATGTTCAATTTTGAATGATTTTCAAGACGCGATATCTCATGAACGGTAAGTCGGACGAAAATACAGTTCATTAAGACCTTTATAGGGAATTGAACGTTCTACAAAATGCATGAAAATTTTTTTTTTCTAGAACGAAACGTTTTGGAGCTATTTTGAAAAAACGGTTTTTTTCAAAATTTTAGGTTTGTTGAAAAAATATCTCCTGAACTATAGGTCATGTGAACAAAAAATAGCATGTAACTTGTAGTGGAAGTAATTCCTTATAAATAGATGTTTTTTCTTTGGACGTGTGACTCACCGTTAATGAGTTATCAGAATTTTAAGCTTAACACTGTGCCTACTCATAAGCGGCATGCACAATTTACAAATTCTTTTCAAATTTTGAATTAGGATATCTCCTGAGTTATAAGTCGTACGAAAACAATTAACAAGTCATTTTTATAGAAAATTTTATAACCTACAATATTGCGCCACAATATTTTTCTCTAAATGTAGCCATAAAAGAGATATTTGTAAGAAACTGATTTTGGACGCCATTTTTCCAATAAGGCGGGGAGAGCGAACACGACTCGAGGTAGCAAAGTTGAAATTCTGGAAGAGCACATCGAAATCTATAAAATAACTCACTTGCAAAAATCCCGCAAAACTTTCCAAGTAACATCATTTTATTCTCCCAAATGATTGTACTATTATAAATAATGCACTTTTTAATAAACAATTAGATATTAAACCAATACCTACCCATAAATACAAACAACATTTTTATACAGAATTGTTCTCTAAAATCTGCATAACATTGCCACAACATAGACGCCTTTCCTATGTGATTTTTCAATCTCTCTACATAGCGCATTTATCAATGGACTGCGCTATGTGCCCTCAGAAAAATTCGTAGCTTAAGGGCCTATATGCATGTGGTGAGATTTTTGTTCTCTTTCTCCTTTGTCATGTCTCTTGTTGTTGCGATTCGTAGAGAGATTGACTTCAAAGGTTCCTAGTTCAATCCCGGCGTCAGACAAAAAAGTTAAATTTTTCAATTTTTATTTCATTTAGGGTCGTTTTCACAATCTCCAGTTAAAATTTAACTTCCAGATTAATTCAAATTTTGTATGAAATTTAATGTCAAAGTGCCAGTTAAAGTTCCAGTAAAGGCTTAACTGAACATTGTGAAATCGACCCTTAATTTAAAATAAATTAAATAAAACATAAATTGGTCTGATGATGGTTACGTGACGGTAACCGAAACATACATATGTCACGATAGCCATGTTTAGTAGTTTTTTTACTCTTATCCTAATTGTCATGATTTTCTAAGTTTAAAAATGCATAGAATTTTGGATTCTTGCAAATCATGACTAAAAGTTCATAAAATTATAGTAGTATAATTTTCATATAGTCAACATAAACCATTTTAAAAATTTAAATTAAAAGAAATAAAAAATATTAGGCAATAATCCTGATCGGAAACTCTTGAAAGAACCTCCAAAAAAAGTTTGAGTTGAGCAAGTTAGTTTTTACTGTGTACGTTTCTAAAAATTTAACTCATACTGAATATGAAATGAGCACTACAAAAAAAATATCTTAAAAAATATAAAGTTAACGTTGCTGGATTGGATAAAATAGAATAAACTTAAATTATGTTTTGCTAAAATTTTGTAGGATATATATTTCCCATAGGCATAAAATGGTTAAATATACACGTAGCTGAAATGTTATCACTCCGGCCAATATCGTATTTAATGTTTAATTCTTTATCATAACTAACTTAAAACTTTTTAGAAGTGGAAACGCCCTCTTTTTATACCAGACTCAATAACGAAGCACGGTGGTCGTGAAAAATTAAGAAATTTATATCAGCTTACTGATTCTAAGTATCTTTTTAATGTTCATTACTTAATGCATAAAAAACTATTCTAATCAACAACCAATCTTTTAACTATTTCACTGCATGTGTGTATGTATGTAGCTTCGTTACAATGACCAACCCTACATACACACGCTTAAACGAATGCGACACAACTTGCACTGCTAAATCTGTAAACTAAATATTTCTCACGGCTTATCTGGATAAACCCTCTTTAAATACCAAATGGAATTTGCCTTATTGCCGTTAAGCTAATTCACTAGGTTTTCTCAGTGTATATATAGCATGTAGCACAGTGGTAGAAACATATAAAAGTGTTATGTATAAACAATTTTAAAACAGACTAGTTATGGTGTTGCCTTTGGCCTGACCAAAAATTAAATACCCTCCAAACGCACGTAGATTTGCATCATGCATCCCTAGTATTTCTGAGTATTTTGGGTGCATTACTTCAAATAACGCCTGCCTTACAGCATTTTAAGTGTATAAGAAGCACCGCGAACTCTTGTTTGACTTCACCTAGCTTTTGCTTGGAGCTTGCACCTATCATCTTTGGCATTTGTTTTTATTTTTGTTGCGTTAGCGCATAAAATTTCGTTTTTTCTTTTTGATAGGCGGTAGAAGTGTCCGGTAACTTATTTTGCTCATTTTCAACCCCAGAGCCAACTTTGACGACAAAGGCAGTTTACAAATCGAATTATTTTGCTTCCAAAAAATATTAAAATAATTTCCACGGACAGACAGACAATACAGTACAGTACAGTACAGTACAGTACAGTATAGTATAGTACAGTACAGTACAGTACAGTACAGTACAGTACAGTACAGTAAACTAGAAACGACGCGTCGATAGGGATATATAGGAAAAATTATAGTTTACATAGCTCCTGCTAGAGCTATCGAGATAGTTAGTATTATGAAAAGATCAAACTGTTACTGAAACCATTCAGATGGTTCTTTATTAGCAGAACTAAGATTCTATGTACTGAGTCTTGCTCTTGGTCTTGAAAAATCACCAAGACCAAGACATAAGACCCAGACTAATTTTGGTCATCACAAAGTAACGAGTATTTTAAAAATGATTGTGCGATTCTTGCAATCCTTGGTATTTATCAATGCTTGCATAAAAATTATCGATTGCATTTACGTCGCTACTGCTTATGCTGCTTCATGAGTTATGTGTTGTTGTTGCCTTTTCCGTCTCCTTCATTTATTGTTTTTATTCTTCAAGAAAGATGTTGTTATGTTGATTAGAGCAAAACTGAGAGTAATGTCAATTCAATACTTTTTAATACTTATGAAGTTTTTCCGTTATATTGGATATTTTTCTATCTATTTGGACTTATGCGGATTTCTTCAATGTTTTCCAATACTTTTAGGCTTTTACCGATATTTAAGGTGTTTTTCGACTTTTTTGGACTTTTACCTATACTTGTATGGTTTCCAGATTTTTCGATACCTTTAGACATTTTTCCACATTTTGTATGTTTTCCGATACACTTGGACTTTTGCTGATTTCTTCGATGTATATCAATATTTTTAATACTTTTAGAATTCAACTGATATTTTGGATGGTTTTTGATATTTTTGACTTTAACCTATATTTTAGATGTTTTTCGATACTTTTTGGCTTTTGCCGATATTTTATGTGTTTTTCGATACTTTTTGGACTTTTACCGATTTCTTCGATGCATTTCGATACTTTTGGACCTTTACCGATATTTTGGATGATTTTGGACACACATAGATTCTTACCGATTTCTGCGATACCTTTGGACTTTTTCCGACATTTTGGATGTTTTCCGATACACTTGGACTTTTGCCGATTTCTTCGATGTATATCAATATTTATACCCTACACCCAGGGTATATTCACTTTGTCCTTCCGTTTGTAACGCAGAGAAGGAGGCGTGGTAGGTATAGAAAAGTATATATATTCTTGATCAGCGTCACCTCCTGAGTCGATATAGCCATGTCCGTCTGTCTGGCTGGCAGGCTGGCTGGCAGGCTGGCTGGCTGGCTGGGTGGCTGGGTGGCTGGGTGGCTGGCTGTGTGTTGAAATACACTTTTTGGGAAAACTGAGCCAGATAATTCAATGAAATTTGGTACACTGCCTCCGTCGTCAAAGTTAGCTCGGGGGATTGAAAATGAGCAAAATCGGTCAACGGACACGCCTACCGCCCATACAAAAAATATATTCAAAATGCAATTTTAGGAGTATTTTTTACGACAATACAACCACAATACACATAAGTACTACGAATTGTAAGCGCAAGCTCTAAGAAAAACTGAGCGAATTCGGACAAGAGGCCGTGGCACCTCCCATATAAGCAAAAGCTTCAAAACGCTATACTGAAAGCGTTTTTTGAGATATTCGAACCAAATTTGACTCAGATACTAAGAATTATAAATGAAAGCTCTCAGAAAAAATTGGGTGAAATCGGACAAGGGGGCGTGGCACCTCCCATATAAGCAAAAGTTTCAAAATGCTATACTGAAAGAGTTTTTTGAGATAATGCAACTAAACTTCACTCTGACACTTAAAACTATAAATGCAAGCTCTGAACAAAAATTGGGTGTACTCGGACAAGAGGGCGTGACACATTTTTCAAAATAGTGCAGTGTAGGGTATTTATTTTTTGGCTAGGCCAAAAGTTACACCCTTACTAGTTTTCAATACTTTTGGAATTCTACTGACATTTTGGATGGTTTTTGATATTTTTGACTTTAACCTATATTTTAAATGTTTTTCGATACTTTTGGACTTTTACCGATATGTTAGATGTGATAATTTCATGGTAATAAATATATTGGAGCATCTGTTTGTGGCACATTATTTTAAAAAATAGTTTTAGTAACTAGCTTTTTTAGTGCTTTTTTTTCAATACCCGAGCAATGCCGAGTAAAACATTTAGTAATACATATGGGAAGCGTCGTAACAAAGGGATCTCATCTTGCCAGACGTCAAATTCAAGTTATTGTTACCATTAGATTAAAGATAAATTTCTGAAGAGAACTTGCGAAGTTATGGCGTAATTTTGAGATAATTCTGGTTTAATTTTGGAAATAGTAGAAATTGGTGGGTGAGTTTTGGAAAAATAGATTTTTTTGCTATCTGGCGGCTAAAATTTAAAACTATTTCACTTTTTAGTTGATCTTGAGATATGTAGATAGCGTTTTGACTTAAGCTTTGTCCTGTGCTAAAAATTTTACTCTAGCAAGATAAAGGGCTGTTCATAAATTACGCCACACTTTTAGGGGAAGGACAGGGTTCAATAGTTTGTGTCAAAGTGTGACAGAGGGAGGTCTGGGGGTTTTGGAAAATGTGATGTCACACAATTCAAATCGAAAAAATTTCGAAATTTGAAAGCATAAAATAAAACAGGGCACTAATAACAATATTGATCTACACGTCAAGTTACTTTACGATTGTTAAGCTTTAAGCATAATAAATCGCTTTATTTAATAATAAAAAAATAAAAATCATTCAATTAATATCAAGGTATAAAGGGTCAGAGTGTGATGTCACAAGTAGTGGAGGGTCTGTGTGAAAATGTGACAGAGTGTGGCATGGGGGAGGGAGGGCTTCCAAAAATCGTAAAATTTGTGTGACGTAGTTTATGAACTGCCCCCTAAGGTCCCATTTGTTACGACGCATCACATATGCATAATTTATTCCCACTGTCGTATATACGGGGAATCCCCACAGAATGTTTATAAAATAATTTGTTTACTAAGCAAACTAATAAAGAAAAAACACAACAGAATGTAAAGGGAAAAAATGCATAATCAGTAACAAAATAAAATTGAATGTAAAAAACACACAAAAAGACACACAACCTGCAAATACGCGGAACAACATTGACAATTGCGCGAAAAACTGACAATTTGTTTCTTAGATATCAACCAAAATTATGTAGTGAAAAGATAACTTAAGTGCAGTTATATATCAGTGATAAGATAGAGAATATAAATTATTTGGATAAAATTATATATAAAAAAAATAAAATAATAATTAAATAAATAATTCGTCATATACATGAGCATATATGTTTCCGGTAACGAAACCAATTTTAGTTAATTTTTTTGTCAAATTTTCAAATCAAAAATCACATAACAGAGAAGAAACAACTAAGTTCTCGCTCGTATCTATTAAAATACATAAAATGAAATTCCATCTAAAGGAATTTTTGGCACATTCAGCAAAAAAAACTGTTTGCTGCAGACAGTGAACTTGACAGCGAAATATTTCTAATGATCTATTTTTATGTTTTTTGTCATTCTAGGTACGATAGATGACGTTACGAGACATTAAGAGCAGGCTGGCCGTAAGAGCAGCATAAATTTTTGTTAAGAGCCAGAAAAGTGATTTGCAACAACAACAAAAAATTACAAAAAAAGACAATTCAATGCATTGAAACTTAGAGACTCTCGTAAACCAGACGGCAAATAAACAACAGCATCGTACATATCTAAAAAACATTTAGTTTTTTGTACAGACACCACAAATACGCGCAATGCACGAACTCTTTACAAAAGTTCTATCGAAACGTGATCTTTCCAGAGCTGGAGACTTATTTTCTGTGCCTGATTCGGATATTGTTAATGACATCTCAGAAGTGGTATGTTAAACGAACAGCATATTGATAACAATTTTTATTTTTTTTTTTTTGGTTTGAATAATCCTTATTGAATTGATTTTACTTAATTTTCTACAATATCTATCGAAGCAAGGGATTGCAGTGCTAAAAAATATCTTAAAAATAAGTCATACAGATTTTTCACTACAAGTTAAACTTTTTCCGTTTAAAATTTATCTTTTTCCAAATCAAATTTAACTTTTAGTACAATCATTTGAGAGAATAAAATGATGTTACCTGGAAAGGTTTGCGGGATTTTTGCAAATGAGTTATTTTATAGATTTCGATGTGCTCTTTCAGAATTTCAACTTTGCTACCATATTGGAAAAATGGGGTCCAAAATCAGTTCAAAAAATATTTCCTAAACTATAAGTTATACGAAAAAAAACAATGCTGAGCTTATAGTGCAAATAATTACATATAAATAAATATTTTTACTTTAAACGTGTAATTTTACGCTCAACACATCCCTGTGCCTACTCATAAGCCGCATGCACAATTTAGTAATTTTTTTTCGAATTTTGAATTAGGATATCTCCTGAGTTATAAGTCGTACGAAAACAATTGATGGGGTCATTTTTATTGAAAATTGTATAAGCTAAAATATTGTTCCACAATATTTTTCTCTAAATGTAACCGTTAAAGATATATTTGTATTTTGATATTTTGGACACCATTTTTCCAATATGGCGGTGCGAGCGAACACGAGATTCAAGGTAGCAAAGTTGAAATTCTAAAAGAGCACATCGAAATCTATAAAATAACTCATTTGCAAAAATCCCGCAAAGCTTTCCAGGTAAAACTACCAAATGACTGCTATTTTCCAAATCGAAATAAATCATTTCCAAATCCAACAAACCTGATATTTTCCAAATAAAATTTAACTTTTTGCAAATCAAAATAAACATTTTAAAATCAAAGTAGCCATTTTTCAAATCAATTTAAACTTTTTCCAAATTGCATGACCAACCCCCTCCGCATTTTACAATGTCTTTGATAGACACAATATTCGTTCATATACCAAGCTTTATAACGATAGCTGCTGTAGGTACAGAGGTTTATCTTTTTAAGTTTATTTTTTGCAAAGGTTAATTTGATTTGAGAAAGGGTTGATTGTTGGAAAAAATTTAATTTGATTTGGAAAAATGACCGGTTAGTTGGATTTGGAAAAGCTTTATTTTGATTTGAAAAAAAAAAAAGATAAATACGGAGGGCATCATTTATATTTCGGGAACTGGCAACACCATAATAAAATCTGACATTTTTCAGCATAAACGTAATTACAACGTTTTGATGTACAAGTGCTATTTGTTTTCTTTAGAGTGAGTTAAGAAAATCAATTTGGCCAACAAATGGAAATTTCAGGAGAAGGTTTTTGATGGATTATTTTTCACAGCTTTTAACGTATATTATCTTAACAAAATTATGTCGATGAACTCAGTTCTTCTTGCACATTAGTTCCATTTCAATACATTCGATTTTGCATGAACACTTATTTGTAAAAACGTTTGTTCTCGTTGGAAAACCGTTGTCAAACTTTATTATGGTGTTGCCAGATTTTAGCTATTGACATTAGAGCTGCCAGTTCCCGAAGTATAAATAGTGCTCCTTGTATGATACGGAAAAGGTTTAACTTGTAGTGAAAACCTGTGTCAAAGACAAGTTATCTTTAGTTTCTAAGGTTTATTCTTTTATTTAGGTTTCAAAAACGGTTCCTAAAGTTTGGGAAACACTTGAAATAAGTTCTGCAAGATGGTATTGTTGTGTTTTTACATAAAACTCACAGAACGTTGCTTCTGAAAATCGCATTTTCAGAGAGATTCCAAGAGCATTGTAGCTGGATCTTTCTTATCAACTTATCGAGGTCTATGAATGAAACACGACAATACAAAATGGCTTGAAAACAACTATTTTTTTTTTCGACTTTTGGCCAACTTTGAGGGATCTTAAACCACTGTGAGCAATAGATACACGGTCTTGCAGATGAGGCAGAAAGAACGGGTTGCTAACACATCTCTAGAGAATGCTACAATATTACGAGCTTTTGAAAAAGTTCGGTAACACTTAACAGCCTTTCAAATCAAAAATAGCACACCACTTACCTCCTGACTTCCTTCTTTACCCGAAAAGGTAGCATTAGCTATCCAGCAAGAGAGCTCCCTGAAAGCATAAGGAATTAATTACGCCTTATTGTCTCAGATTTTTGTGTCTTTACAAATTTACAAAGCTACTTGGCTCCCTGTAGTGATGAGCAAAATCAGTTTTGGTGTTAAGTCTTGGTCTGGGTAATTTTTCGAGATCAAGACAAAGACGCTGGCATATTAAAAATTCAAGTGCTTTAAAAAAATGAGACTTGGAAACGGGTGTTGAGTATTCAAAATTTAGGAATTTTTTCAATATTTTTTTATTTCTAAAGTCGAAATCTAGACCAAGACCAGAACTATGACTAAGATCAAGATCGAGAACAAGACTGAATGCGCAAGTCCAAAATCAAGACTCAATATTAATGCTTATCATTTCCTCCCTGACGAATGGGCTTTGAGTTTGCAAACTAGAATTCTAAAAAATGGTTTCATCCTTGGTAAAAATTATAATCAGGCATGTTCTGAAATCCGATTCACTTCGGAATCGGAATGAAAGCAATCTTTAAGAGCTCTGCAGAAGATGGAACGAATTTGAATTTCAACAAATAAAATTTACTTATGGTTCCTATTCGATTTACCGAAACATAAATCCGATTTAGTGTTAATTATCGAAATGCACAGCTCTTAAAGATTGCTTTCATTCCGATTCCGAAGTGAATAGAATTTCAGAACATGCCAGAATGAAATTATAAATTTTTTTGTGATTCCCGAATATATGTATTTATGTACATACATGCAAATTACAGACACTAATAATGCATTTTTCTAACTCTCTTTCTAGCTCTCTGAAATTAGTCCCATAATCTCACACCCCGACTACCTGAAGAACAATAATGATCAATCGGTTGTTGAAATCTGTGTTACGCGCGTACTCTCTTGCATACGTGAAACGAAAACCACCGAACGTTACTGTTCGGCGCTGGTTGACTTACTGAGAACATGCTTGCTATGGAATCTCCAGCCAACAGGATCAACGAAAGAAGATCCGCCACATGCAAAAATTGCAGCTGATATTATTTCTAGTATATTTTTAGTAAGTCTGGATACATACGTGACGCGGTCTGACAAAATCCTAGCAAACTTGCCAAAGTAAAATTTTCATTGTAGGGCAAAAAATAACTTGAAACTGATTTGAGCTTATATTATAAGCAGAAGATAGTGCAAAAATATATCGATTTTCAGGATTCAAAATGCAATAACTTTGTCACATCTCAGAATTTTGTCATTCACCTGGTAAGGCCAAAAATTTAATGTTGACCTCTAGCAAGCTGAGTAGGTATAGTTTTGTCTGACCGCGTTACCTATATGCATGAAGTGTTTATTTTCATTTTTCTTTTGGTGGGTGTGGTACAACACACTTATCATGTTATCAAAATTATAACTTAGCACATGCCCTACATATGAATTTTTCCACAGAATTATGATAAGAAAGAACTGATGAAAATTGCGCTACCCGTTGCGGTGCAATTTTTGCCAAAGGGCAATAAGGAGCTTTCGCGGAATTTAGCCAGTTATCTATCGCTGGCAGCCATCGATTATGCGTACCTGTTAAGTCCACATGTGGAATCGATAATGGATTCCATTATGGCGGGTAAGTAGATATACATACGAGTACATAACGATTTTATTACTTCAACAATGCTGATTATTTGGCTTTTTTTCTCACTTTTAGGTAACTATGGTTTACTGCGTGTACTCTCACAGGTGTATGAAGTGACGCCAGATGAAGTGGCACCACATGCACCGCTATTGATTTCATTGTTGCCACATTGTGATTCACAGGAAAAAATTGCGGTTTTTCAATTGTATTTGCTGATTGCACAAAAGAAGCCAACTGTTAGTAAAAAAAAACATCATCATAACTCATATGACACACTCTGATGGATTGACTGACACTAATGTCACTATAATTATTTCAGGTATTGGAAACTTGTGTGCCACAGCTATGCGAATTTCTTTATGATGCAGAAACGGCAGCGGTCACTATGCAAATTCTACTGAAAATGGCTGAACAGCGCCCGAATTTAATTGTTGGATATTTTGATAAAATTAAAATTGCAGCAAAAACACATCCCAGCACAGTTTCATTGGCGGCGCAAACAATGGCCACAGCAGGCAGAAATAATAAGGTGAAAAGTTTTAAACAGGAAATCGGAATTAGGGACAGCCTTAGAGTTGAAAAGAAAAAGAATCATTGTATCAAATGTTGTGATCGCCTTTAAATCTTCCTTCTTCTATTCTTTGACTGACTGATTAGGGAGCAATGCTCATGTGGTATCCTCATGCAATACACGAAATGTGTATTGGAAAAACTAAATGGGATTAGCTTTGGCATGTGTCAATTAGATAATCACAGCTTAATGCGTTCTTCAAAATGATCGTATGAGTCGTACGATATCTTAAGTTTTAGTCTCAACTCAAAGTAAATAAAACTAAAATCACAAGCTTTAAATCAAATATACTGTTTTCTTAGTTAAGATCACCAAAATTTGATCCTACAAAAAATTTATGAAGTTCAATTTTAGATAAATACTTCTCATCTGAAACTCATAATGAAATCATGTAAGGATAATTTTTTAGAACATCTTTACCCATGTTGACTTCTTGTTTTTCGGGTCTTTTTTTCTATAAACTGAAATTCGATTAGAAAAGGCTATTGCATAGTTTCAGGGCGTAGATTTAGTTTCCGTTTTGAAAACGTAGAGATTAATTTCATGATTTTTACGGGTTTTAATTTTATGACGTGGCTTTGGTACCTTAGGGTGGTAGAAACTGAGATAGTGTGTACAACTAGTCAAAAAAAAACTCTGGAAAATTCCAGCAGATTTTCTTGAAAATTTTTTTTTTAGAAAAGCCATTCTCAATGTTCAACCGATGCTGAGTCCAAATCTGGTCTTAGAATTGCTCTATCTTGTATGGTTTTTTTAGATATCGGCAAATGTTAAAAGGGCGGAAGTCAATAAAGCGCCAAAAAAATGTCATAATATGAAATGGCTGACATTTTATTGGAAATTAATGAAATTTATCTCTGTTCTCACTAAAAGTTTCCTCGATGGTGTGGAACTGATTGATTGAGTTAAGAAAATGATATCCATCAAATAACCAATTACACATGGCGGCCTTAGTTTTGTGAGTGAATTCAGATTTTCCAAGATCATGCGATACCTAGGATATGATTTATTTGTAAGGATTGACTCTAGTTCTCCAGATATTCTTAAAAGTGCAAAAATAGCTGTTTTGAGGCATATTCGGAAGAGTAAAATAGTCACAACAAACGATGTAATTTATTTTTGTTGTCAGCATCAAAAAGTCATAACCTTCCTCATTACCTTTTAACTTTTCTGATTAGATCCTTTTTTTCGAATTATCACCCATTCAATTCCATACAAACAACACAGCTATTTTTGGTCTTTCGAGGAAGGATTTCTGGAAAACGAGAGTCAATTCAGATAAACAAACAATACCCTAAGTATTTAATAACCTAAGGGAATCTGGATTAACTCAAAAAACTAAGGCCGAAAAAAAGAAAATTGTCCTTTGTAAGCAGTTCAAATACCATTGCTTCATAGGTTGATTACTCGGAAAGTAAGGATCTAAACGAAAAAGTAAAAAGGTAAGGTTTCATAAGGGAGGTTGCGCGTATTTGATTTCATTAACAAAAATGTATTACACTGTCTACTGAAAGTGTTATACAACGTCAAATATGCCTCAAAACAGCTATTTTTATACTTTTAAACAAGGATATCTGGAGAACTACATAGAGTCAATTCGGCGAATTTCGTTTTATTTTCGTTTTCTGTAGGTCATGATTACTCGAAATCATTCGACTGCGAAACCTTATGCCGCAGAATCAGTGTTGCGCTGTGTTATTATAGCAGTAATGTGAATTTGGCCCTATGCTCCTCCTAGGAGTTAAAGGAGAATACATACATACATACATACAATGTGAATGACATTACTGTTGTTAGGAATTTCACATAAACGTGTGTGCTTTAAGACTCCATATTAAGCGGTTGACTATTTGAAATTTGTTACTATTTCTGAGATCAATGTCCCGAGGCAGAAAGCAACTTTCCAAAATTTTTTGATGCAGAACTTAAACATTTTTTATGTAGGGTAAGGGAGGGAAATATGGACCACCCATCTTTCTTTTTTAAACAAAACTCAAAAAATATAAAATAAAACAATTAATTTTATACCATTCATTAAAGGAAACAATTTACCTTTATTCTGATTCACTTTTAGATAAATATCTCATCAGGATAAAGAAAAAAAAATTAAAAAACTGAAAATACTCAAAATGAAGATAAAAAAAAGTGTAGTGTTATATGGACTATATAGTCCATATTGACCCACATGTTTATTTGGTACAGAAGTTGCATATAAAAATGTCACTTCCACTTCCGGCACATTTTTCATGACTTCAAGAACGTAAGATTACGCATTCAACCCAAAATTCGCCACGGCGCACAATGGGAGATTGTGGCCATAAATAGGTAAAATTTGAAAGTGCTATGGATTTAAAAAATTTTTACGCCAATCGTCAGATAATACTTAGGGACGGAAAAAAAAACTATAAAAGTTTAAAATTTTGTTTTGGTTTAGCAACACAGTGAGCCCAAAGTTGGACTTTAAACAGAAAAAATGCTCTGCAGAACTTTTAAAATTAGGAACTGCTGGATAAACGCTCTAGTTAATTTGTTTTAAGCTCGATCCACTAATATAGCATATTGTTAGAAAGTATATTGTTTCTACTTTGTTAAAAATATATTTTTTTTCTTTTGCCGATTTTATGTGAATTATAGTGATATTTCAAATGTTTAAAAAAAAATGGTAAAAATGGAAAAATTGCAAACTTTGACATTAAAAAAAAAAAAAATACATTTTCTGATTTTCATTATTTTTCAATATAATATGTGGCCAAGTATGCTTAATCGAAATGCAAAGTCCCTACTGCTTTTTTTGAGAACTTTTTTTTTTATAAACATTTTCATATTGTGGTTTTTGACTGGACAAAATAAGTTGACTTTTTTGGAACGCTATTTTTAATTCGTTTGCATCGAAATATATCAAGATAGCATTTTTTCATAAAGTACAAGCATTAAGCTTTTAAAAAAACATTTGTTTGAGTTTTTATGTATGATAGGTGAATTATGGTGATTTTTCCAAAATTTAAGCTCAAAAAGCCAAAATCGATAAATTTTACAAACTTTGACATTAAAAAAAAAAAATACATTTTCTGATTTTCATTATTTTTCAATATAATATGTGACCAAGTATGCTTAATCGAAATACAAAGTCCCTACTGCTTTTTTTGAGAACTTTTTTTTCTATGAAGTTTTTCCTGTAGCAGTTTTTAAGAAAAAAAAATATTTTTATTTCTTTACATTCTGCAACGTTTTACAATATATTTATCAATTTTAAGCTTACAGTCTTCTTAAATTCCAAAAAAAAAATTTTTAAGAGAAGGGTGACAGGTAAGGGGTATGTTACCTCCTTTTAATCCCCCTTGGGACTCACCCTTTCTTAAAATAAGCCAAGAGCATATTGAAAGGTATACAAAAAAGATTATAATTGGTATAATATGCCCCCTTCTGTGCATAAAGTTTTAATTCACGGAAGCGAAATCATACAAGCTCTTCATATACCAATTAGTAGTCTTTCCGAAGAAGCTCAGGAAGCATCAAACCAAGTTTTTAAAAGCGCTAGGTTACACAACAGTAGATTGTGCTCTAGAGTAGCAAACAACGAAGACGTTTTGCATTACATGCTGATCTCTTCTGATCCGATTATTAGCCAAATCCGAGTAAAACGTGATAAAAAATATAAAAAGTTATCACCAGAAGCTCAAGAGCTGTTGCAATTAAATGAAAAAACTGATTAAAATACATTTAAAACAATGAAATAACTTAATATTTTCCATTTTCTATTATTGTATACATTAGTTTCGACTTGATTGTGTCCTCTTTTTTTGATTTGATCGCCAATATGAGCCAAAAGAATTGCAATGAAAAAGTTTCTAGTGCAGACTATTTTTTGTGATAGTTTTTATGAAAATAATAAATAAAATGTTTAAACGGCGTGAAAACGCCTACTTTTTATGTGGACATTATTTGTCATAATATCATTAACACATTTGCTAAACATCATCAATCTGCATGAAAGATTTTCGGAGATATTGATAAGTTAATTTTTTGGTAGGCGTGGCACTGCCTATTTTTCTAGTGCGGATTATTTGTTCTGATGGTCTTTTCATATGTACCAAATAATATCTATCTTCGTCAAATATTTTCAGAAATATGATGAATTTTTTTTTTGAAGGCGTGGTACCGCCCACTTGTCCGGTGAACATTATTTGTCCTGATGACTTTTACACATTTCCCAAATCTCATTTATCTGCGTCAAAGAGTTTCGGTGATATGATTAGTCAATTTTTTGAGGGGCGTGGCACCGCCCATTTTTTTAGTATATAGCTTAGCCTTTTTTTATACTAGCATAATATAAAAACCTCTTTAAAATCGGTTACTTAGTTTCCGAGTTAATAAGGGACAAATACACAAACAAACCAAATCTAATTTTTATAAAGTAGATTTTCGTTTATTCCTCATAACTTGAAAACTATAAGAGATAGCGCAAAATTTTTAACATTTTTGAAATTAGCGGGGCTAAGTTATTGAAAATTGATACCCATTTTGAAAAAAAAATCGGACCACGCCCCAACTTTGTATGGAAGGTAAGCGTGTCCGTCGGCGGATTTTGTTCATATTCACAGATTTTTATTATTTTAATGTAAAAAACATTTGTACCAAATTTCAATAGCCTAGCTCTATTATTACTATATATGACCGCCGTTCCATACAAACCCTCCCATTGTGCGGCGATGTTCTGAGTAAAGGGTATTATATTATATGCACTTTTCATCTTTTTTTCCTTTGTAGTTAACGAATTATAAATAATGGCCATCAGAATCGTCATGAAATCAGCAGCTAGATTCCCCATCTGAAAAAGATGATAAATACATATGTTTTTGAGGCTTTTTTCTTAGGTGGTCCATATTACCCACAGCACGTGTTGGTAAATAAGTGGTTTTTTATCAAAAAGTCTTGTGGTTAATGAACTAATTTGTGCTCATAAATAATAAATAGTATTCACTGACTTTATATAATTAACCATTTATTTTAAAACGCGATGTCATTAAAGTGAAATAATGAAATTCACTCACTAGAAAAAAATTATCACTGATCTTTTTTTTAGAAAAAACAACTTTACAGAAACATGCGACTTCACCGAACGCTAAAATTGCACTATTATAAGCTTTAGGTATTAGCGTTAAGTTTGAACATGAATAACGGTAAATACTATGTATGCAGTGGGAAATAACCGTGTGGTCCATATTACCCACGTAGTCCATATTTCCCTCCCTTACCCTACCTAATATTTTTTTTTTTTTTGATTTTTTTTTCGCGTTATAAAGGTTTTTTCCATCGAAATATTCTGTTCATGGCGCAAAAAATTTCTGGCGTTCTCAAAGTTTTCACCAGAGTCAAAATATTTTTCCAAAAATCAAACAATAGCCAATGAACATACATATTTCTGTAGTTGTAAGATTTTTTTTTGTTTGGTGATCGGTCTACCTTGCTGTATATAGCTTTTTAAAAGGTTTGAATGTTTGAAAAGAAGTCAAAAACTTGAAAGTCTAAATTTTCATTCTAAACAGATCGTTTTTGAATTATTTATTTCGACTTTAATAATTTTCTTCGAAAATTTTCATAGCCACTTTCTATTTAGATATAAATTGGGCAAATTAGATGAGTTTCGATTCGAGGTTTCTCTTCCTTTTTAAGTTTTATTAACAATTTCGTAAATTTAATTATTTCCTTACTTAATTAACTTCTATCTCTTCTTTTTGATAGGAAAGCGCCCAATATGCACTCGATTTTGTCCTTGAGCACTTACCGCATGCTGAGCGAACATCACAAACAATTCTACTGCATGAGGCAACCAAACTTTGTTCATCATTTCCTGTACTTTTCACAGACAAAGTGCTGGCGTGTGTGCGCCAGAAGAATGCACTTAGGTTAGTTTATGCTTACCAATATATCAATGTTTTCCAAATTTAAAAAAAAAACATAATTGTCTTCTCCAGCGGCCAACAGACTCTATCCAACTCTGAAATTAATGTTGATGTCAGCACTAAGATTTCTGGTGGTGTTACAATTGTAAATTTAAATAGTCCACCGAAACAGCCACCACCAGCACCATCGACTGCAGCGGCTGTCGTTTCAACCGTATTAAATACAGCAGCAGGGGCAGGATCAAACAGCAACAGCAGTTCCCAACCAACGGCAACGATCATCACTGCAGATCCGATGACAAGTACGACAACAGTTTCAGTTGCTGTAGCAACGGCTACTACTGGTCGTATGCCAAATAAAAACAAAAATAAAAGTCGCAGCAGTCCGAGTAGTCCAAAGGATAATGCGCGTAAAGCATTTGGAGGAGTTGGTGGGGGCAACATTAAAATTGGTAAGTTTTCATACAAAAGCTTTATGCAGCGAATCATAGATAAGCGGTATTTTTTAGTATGGCTCTTTTATCAAATATTTATATAGAACTCTTTTTGATCTACGAGTGAAGGGACACAGAAGCACTACTTGTTGGACATTAAGTAGGAAAAGCATTGTTTATTTTAATATTTCATGTCCTAGGGTATTAGCGTTCCGAAGGTTACCTTAGCCTTTAAGAAAAAAACGCTTAGTACTTCATATTGCGATTTGAACTCGAATTTTAAGAAACCATTATTAGGTCTATCTCAGTTTGGAGTTTTATTCACAAAACAAAACTTAAATTATAATTTACTTTTCAAAACATTAGTTTAGCTTCGTTTCGAACTTCAAAAAATGCAGAAGTTCAACCATTTCAGCGAATTATGTTTTTAGGGACACAGTAACGCCACACACCGAATTTCATAAAAAAATGGAGGCAGATACTTATCCGTAACAACGTATTTTTTAGAATTTGTCCTAAAAAGTCAGTTTATAATCGTACAGAATTTCATAAAAATTGGCGCAGTGGCTTAGTCATGGCAGTGTATTTTTCTTTGAGAGGCGTGGTACTAACCACTTTTAAAAAAAAAATATTATTTTCATATCTTATTTACAATGAATCAAGCGTACATGTTGTGATTAAGGGTGTTAAAAAGGGGTGGAATAATTTTTTCTTGGTCAATTTTCAGGTTTTCCCCATTTAGTTAAAAATTTTCCACATCATATATTGAACTTTTTCCAAATCAAATTCAATTTTTTCCAACAATTAACCTTTTTCCAAATCAAATTTAACTTTGAAAAAAGTTAAAATGATATACGTATTTATGTATGCATATACATACTTATTTCTGTACCTACAGCAGCTATTGTTTTGTTTGGTATATGGATTAATATCGTGTATACCAAATACGGTGCCCGTTGACATGATCGGTCTCTCCAAAATTCTTGTTTCAAATTTCAAAGTACTATACTTAAACATCATTTTGAGCGCAAAATAAAAAAAAAATCCACGCGGCGCACAGTGTCTTGTTTTAGTGTGCTAGACGTGAAAAATTCAAAATCTAATTTTTAAATTTTTGTATGCAGAAGTGTTTAAATATGTCCATTTACCTCCAAAAATGGATTTTTATATTCTTTGGTTACCATTTAGTACATATATTTGCACTTCAAAGCTAATATTTTGAATATAATAAAATTTTAAAAATTTTGGTTCCTAAAAGCGCTTCAACTTCAGTAAATATTGTTGTAATTTTTCCACGAAATAAAATTGAGAAAATAAAACCAAAATTGACTCGATGAATAAGCTTTCCAAAAATATATATTTTTTATATACATCTTACATAGTGTTGCTACAAACAATTAAAACAGAATTGCAATTTTTTCTGCTTCCGAAATTTATATTTTTGTTGTATATTGAACTCAAAAGCTATGAGCACTGCTCCGCACCGGGTAGAGATGGAAATTTTAAGAAAATATGTAGTTTTTTGTTGATGACACATGAGATTTAAATCCTCGCACCTTCTCGCAAAAAATTTTCGCAATACTATGGAAATTGTACCATATTTTACAATAATACCTACACTAGGTGCAAAGGTAAACTATTGCAAATGTTTCTTGTGTGGCGGGGTGTATTTTTCCAATGTTGCTTTAAAAGATATAAATTACGTCCATGTACCAAATTTTATAATAATAAAAGTAACATGTCATTCAATAAGTCCGTAGGATAAGTAAGAAAAAACAAAATTTTGACCAAACTCGATTTTATTATTCAACATAGTTGCCTTCAAAGGCGATACAACGAGTATAGCGATTTTCCAACTTTTAGATACCACTTTTATAGTACGATTTCTCGTTTTCGTCAAAATAGGCCTCAGCTGACTGTCTTTTGGATTCTGGTGTGTAATAGTGAAGCCATGTTTCATCCATTGTCACATATCGACGATAGAATTCTATTTTATTGCGCTTTAACAGTGCCAAACACTCTTCTGAAGCATCAATTCGTTGTTGCTTTTGGTCGACTGTGAGCTCACGCGGTACCCATTTTGTACAGAGCTTTCTCATACTCAAATGTTCGTGTAAAATTGTAAAAACATTACCATCTGATATCTTTACAATGTCAGCTAGCTCGTGCACCTTCAATTTGCAATCATTCGAAACCAATTTGTAGATTTTTTTTTATGTTTTCTGGAATAACAGCCTCATTTGGACGTCCACTGCGCTCTGCATCATTTGTGCTGGTACGACCTCGTTTAAATTCAGCATTTCATTTGTATCGATGGAGGAGAGTTTGGATAATGTTTTCATTGTCATAATTCATATTCATAATTTTTTTCGTCAAAAAGCAATGACTTAAATTTTTTGAAACGGACACACTAAAAACTAACTTGCTAAACTGAAACTTTTTTTGGTGGTTTTTTGAAGAGTTTTTGATCAAGAATATTGCCTTATACTTTTTTTTTAAATTTTAATTTTTTTAAAAGTTATAAGCATGTGAATTTTTGTGTACGTCTTTTTTCAAATTGCGATTTCTCCGTAAATGTTGGGCGAAAATTTATGAAACTTTTGTTGTAGGACGAAAAATAATTCAAAATTTAGATGAAATAAACTTTTCATAAAAACTTTTAAAATTTCTCATAAATAATGCACTTTAAAATAAACAAATGGATATTTAAGCTATAGCTATGGATAAATACAAACAAAATTTTTACACAAAAGTGTTCTCTAAAATCGGCACAATATTTCTATGAAAAAAAATTGGAGGAACTTATCATTAATAAAAAAGTTACGCACGGCTTAGTGGCGCTCACAAGCGCCTTGCCTATGTGATTTTAGTATTTCACTGCTGCATGCCGTTTCAAAACAACAAATCATAATTTACGCAGAAATTGAAAAAGCCCTTAAAAGAACGCGCAGCGAGCGTAAATGTGTGAATTGCATAGGCAAGGCGCCTATGTAGTGACATTTAAGTACGCGTAACTTTTTTATTAGTGATAAGTTCCTCCAATTTTTTTTCATAGAAATGTTGTGCCGATTTCAAAGAACATTTTTGTGTAAAAATTTTGTTTGTATTTATCTATAGGTATAGCTTAAATATCCATTTGTTTATTTTACAGTGCATTATTTATAAGAAATTTTAAAAGTTTTTATAACTTTTGAAAAAATTAAAATTTTTTAAAAAAAAGTATAAGGCAAAACAAAAGTTGTTTCACACAAAATGCTATAACTCACGAATCAATAGTCCGATTGCTGTCAAATTTATACACGTATCGTTTGAAGGTTAGTACTAAATAAAAATCATATGGAAGAAATTCTAGTAACGCCATCTATGTGTCATCCTACGGACTTATTGAATGACCTGTTACATAAATAGAGAATTTTTAGTATTTTCATGTAGGGGTGCAAAGTCCCCATATTTTAACCCCCTCTTTATTCGTATAGTATTTTGTAAATTAAATACACTTTCTCAATATAAAGTTTTGTAGTAATAACAGATACAGGTGCAAAGATGTAGCAATCGATATGTTTTTTTGTATGGGGGGTGCAACGCCCTCTTGTTCAAATTCCTCCAATTTTTCCAAGGCGTTTGATAAACGCAGTTTACTCCTGTATCCAAACTTTTGTAGTGTAGAGATATAGCAATTGATGTAGTTTTTTGTATGGCGGGTGCAACGCCCCCTTGTTCAATTTCTTCCAGTTTTCGTAAGGCGTTTGGTAAACATAATATACTCTTGCGTACAAAGATTTGCAGTAATAACTGCTACAGGTGCAGAGACATAGCAATTGGAGTATTTTTTGGATGAAGAGTACAACGCTCCCTTGTTCAATTTCTTTAAATTTTAGCACAGTGGTTGGTAAACGTAGTATAGTCCTGTGGACAAAATAACTACTGCAGGTGCAGAGATATAGAGTTTTGTTAAATTTTTTCGTATGGGGGCTACCCCCACGCCCCCGCCAAAATCACTTCACTCTATTTCGTGAGGTCAGTGGACATATTTTAACGGTTCTGCATACTAAAAATGCATTTCGAACTTTTCATGTTTAGATTGTGTGAAACGACACACTGTGCGGCGCTTATTAAAAAATTTAATTTTGAAAAGTGTACTAAAATTTCCATATAAAACGAAAAATCGTAAAAAATTAAAACAAAAAATAAGAACCGAAATAGTAATTTTAGATTTTTGATGCTGAATCCGAATCCGATACCAAAATTGCGCTAACTTGTCAGGATTTTGAGATATCCTAACCTAAAAATGCAAAAAACACCGCTAAAAAAAATAATTAAAATATATTTTTGCTTTGAGCCACCTGATTGTGCAGCTTTTTGCACAATGGTGCTATTTCCACGAAGTTACGTGCGGGATTATTATGTTCCACTCTACGCGAAATATTTCCGTAAAACTAAAACAAGCTAGTCTTCAACTTTAAATTAATGTTATTTATTACAGAAATATAAAAAAACTTTAGAGAAAAAAATCTAACGTTAACGAAGACAATGCGTGAACGCGTAACGAGAACTCAAAGAAGACTGAATAGAGACAGAATGTCTGTATGTAATTATACAATGCAAACAAACAATGTTGCAATGTATTTTTTGTTAACGCCTTAAGGGCAAAATTCAATGTTAACAATACTAATATATTAAGTACTAATTTTAAATACTTTTAAGGAATTAATTTTAGATTAATATTTAAATAGAGTAAAAATGAATATAATATAATGAATTAAGATATAAAAATGAAATATGAAATGAAATTATGAAATGATCAAACACCGGCCGCGTTGAAGGACTACGGGGTACGTATGTCTTCAAGATACTGGAACTGGTGCTAATTTATGGATGGCTCGTCTAAATATGCTGGCGCCGACCCTGATGTCTGCGACTCGGACTTTGTTGTCGCTGCCCTTTATAATTTCCTCCACGCGACCCAATTTCCATCGCTGAGGTGGAGCGTCGTCCTCGTGCATCAACACAAGCGTTCCCACGGAGATGTTTGGTTGTGGAATTTGCCACTTTCCTCTGTTTTGCAGTTCCAAGAGGTAGTCGTGAGACCAGTGTCTCCAAAATGATCGCTTGAGCGCGCATAGTAGCTGCCACCTGCGTAAAGAGGATAGATGATTCTCGGGCACGTCGCTTGCGAATCCTTGCGGCAGCGAAGTTATAGGCTCGCCGATTAACAGGTGGGCGGGCGTCAAGGCTTCTCCGTCGTTCGGGTCGCTGCTGAGTGGGGCGATAGGTCGTGAATTTAGCACGGCTTCGACTTCTATCAACATCGTGTTCATTTCGTCTGTTGTCAGGTGAGCATTGCCGAGAGTTCGCAGCAGCCGCTGTTTGGCGCTTTTGACCGCCGCTTCCCATATTCCTCCGAAATGAGGTGACCTCGGGGGAATGTAGATGAATTCTACTCGTTGCTGGGCACAAAATTGCGATATTTTGTCAGCTTCCTGTTTTTCAGCTTCTTGTAGCTTTCGATCAGCTCCCACGAAGTTGGTTGCGTTATCGCAGTAGATTTTAAGCGGGACACCGCGCCTTCCGACGAACCTTTTGAAAGAAGAAATAAACGCATCAGAACTGAGATCTGTAACTAATTCTAAGTGTACAGCTTTTGACGTGAAGCACACAAAAACTGCAATGTACATTTTGACCGGAGGTCTCCCGCGTATCTTTAAAGATACGAATACGGGACCACAAAGATCTACCCCTGTAATTGAAAACGGGCGTAGTGCTTTGACTCGGTCTGGCGGTAAGTTTCCCATAATTTGGGAGAGCAGTTTTGGTGCAAATCTAAAACATGTAATGCAGTTTCGAATAGCCTTGCTACAGGCCTCTCGAGCATTGATAACCCACATTTCGTGGCGTAAAATTGCCACTAAAGCTTTAGTTCCGACATGACAATTAGTTATGTGCAAATGTCGCAAATAAATTGAAACGAAGTGGGATTTTTTTGGCATGAGAAGTGGAAATTTAGTTTCGAATGGTAATAAAGCGTTTTTAAGCCTTCCACCTACTCTTAATAATGAAAGTGAATGACCACCCTCTTCAATATTTTGTATGAAGGGATTTAATTTTTGTATATGAGGTGGCAGAATTTTTGACTTTTTTAGCTGATCAAATTCGTCTGCGAATTCAGCTTTTTGAACCACCTCCACTAACTTTAAGAATGCGAATTGAAGTTCTTTTACAGTGGGACAAAGCGATTTATTGTGGCGGTTCTTTTGCTTCGTATTATTAATGAAGCGATAAACGTATGCAACAATACGTAAAAGTTTGCAGTATGAAGATTTCTTTAACATCAGATCCATTAATGGATTGGGATCTGTTTGGATAGTAACTAACACCATTTTTGGTTGACGTAAGTCTAACTCGCTTACATCTGTGACCAAATTTAACTTGGACTTTGGCCAAGTATCTGCGTTTTGCTCCAAAAATGGAGGACCTTTGAACCAAAAAGATTGAACAAGCTCATCAACATTTGATCCTCGGGACACGATATCCGCAGGATTTAATTTTGTAGGAACATGGCGCCAAATTACATCAGGTGCGAACTCCTGAATATCAGCCACTCGATTACAAACGAATGTTTTAAGTGTTGATGGAATCATTTTAACCCAACGCAGAGTTATTTCGGAGTCACTCCAAAAGGTAACAGATTCAATTTCGCATTTTAATAATGGTTTTACTTTAGTCCATAATTTTGACAATAAATGTGCCGCACATAATTCGAGAACAGGCAGACGCTTTGTTTTTAGCGGCGCAACTTTGGACTTTGCTGTCAGCAAATGCGTTTGGAAACCATTAGCAGTCTGTGTTCGAATGTACAGACAACAACCGTAGGCGCGCATTGAGGCGTCTGAGAATCCGTGAACTTGGCATGGAGAAGTCAATGATGTATGCACAAATCTTGGAATAGAAATTGTGTGAATTTTAGATAGGTTTACCTTGAAATTTTCCCAATCCGCCGTGAGATTAAGGGGAATTGACTCATCCCAATCGAGTTTTTGTAGCCACAATTCTTGTAAGAGGATTTTGGCCTTCGTTACTATTGGACATAAAAGTCCAAGCGGATCAAAAAGCCTCGCTGAAACGGATAAAATATTGCGCTTTGTTGCTGGCAAGTGGTCAAAATTCTCATCTAAATGAAATTTGAAAATATCATCGTTAGGCACCCATCTCATGCCTAATGTTTTAGTTGTGTCAGAGTCATTAAATTTAAGTGACTTTTCTTGACAACTTCCATTTAAATACGACGGATGGTTAGAAAACCATTTGGCTAGCGTTAAATTAGCTGAGCCTAAAATAGACACTACTTGAGACCGAATATTTTCCAAGTCTTCAAAATTATCCGCTCCAGTGAGCAAATCATCAACGTAAAAGTCCCGATTGATGACTTCTGCACCTACTGGGTATTGATTTTTATGTAATTGGCTCAAATGGAATAAGCTTCGAATAGCCAGAAATGGAGCACAGGCTGTTCCATAAGTAACTGTATTTAAACGATAAACTTGTATGTTTTGGGATGGATTTTCTCGCCATAAAATGAGCTGAAAATCACGATCCGCCTCGTCAATGAATACTTGACGGTACATCTTAGTGATGTCTGCAGTAATTGCAAATTTGTTCAATCTGAACCGAAGTAAGGTTGAATACAGTTCTGGCTGAATAGTGGGACCAACCATTAACAAATCGTTTAACGATTTTTGTGTTGACGTCTTACTTGACGCATCGAAAACCACTCGCAGTTTTGTGGAAGTACTCTCTGGCCTAAGCACACATTGATGTGGTATGAAGTAATGGGGTTTTTTGAACTCTTGGTCGTCTATCGCGGACATGTGACCTAAGTCTAAGTATTCATTCATGAATGCCATGTACATTTCCCGTAAAGTCGGGTCTCTGGATAATCTACGTTCCAGGGATAAAAAACGTCTTTTTGCAGTGTCGAATGAAAATCCTAAAGCGGTTGGTGGTACCTTGAAAGGTAATCCCACCTGTAATTGGCCAGAGGGCAATTGTTTAATAGTTTTTGTGAAGTGATCTTCACACAACTGATTCTCCTCAGAAAGTGGAATAGCCTTTGGTTCAGTGGGAAGTTCTTCTAGCTCCCAAAATTTTCTGACAATAGAATCTAAAGAAGTTTCATCTTGAACCACGGTCAAAAAATTTGAACTTTCCGTATGCAAAGGATTTGGCTTATATTTGCCTGAAACTATCCACCCTAAGAGGGTTTTTTGGAATGTAGGTAACGTAGGGCTACGTTTAATTTGCCCCACACATAAGAGCTCAAAGAAAATCTCAGCTCCAAGAAGCATATCGACCTTTTGAGGCTGATGAAAATATGGATCTGCTAGCTTAATGTTAGCAGGCACATTCCAATCTTTCCACGTCACTGTATGGTAGAAATGGATCCCATTACCCAAAAATCAGCAGAAAATTCATGTGAATTTACACGAGACTTAATGGAGGCATGAATCTTGTGCTTTACCGTTGAATTGGCTTTACCAAGACCCAAAATATTTAAATTTCTCTCTTCTCGTTTTAATTGTAATCGTTGAGCAAGTTCCTCAGTTACAACATTTACTTGGGAACCAGAATCAAGTAACGCTCTGGCTAAGTAAAGTTCACCGGATTTATTTCTGACTTGCACTACTGCAGTGGCCAAAATCACTTGTTCGTCACCCATTAACATGTGATTGACGGAAACATTTGAAACTTGATTGGTGTTTGTACCTGAGCTGGTACTTGGAAACTCAAACTGAGTAGAGTTCGAAGCATATCGATGCAATAAAGTATTATGTGGTTTTTGGCAAATGCGACAATTTGATGATTTACATTTCGTTACTGTATGTCCTTTTTTAAGACAATTTATACATAAAGAAATTCCTTTAGCGAATTCAAAACGTTGAGTTACTGGCAATGAACTGAAACTAGAACAATTTGCTATCGTATGTGCATGAGATTTACAATGAAAACATTTACTTTCACCCTGAGTATTTTGCTTAGTGCAAGAAAACGATGAGTTGAAACTCTTCTTTGAATAATTTTCTTGCCTCGGCTTTTGCTTGGACTTAAATGAGGATTCCTCAGCTGATAAATGCTGAAAACGTCTATTTAACTGTTCCTCACAGTCGGACCAGAGCGGAAGCTTGTCGTAGTTGAGTTGCTCCTCCCATTTAGTCCTAGTAGCCGGATCCACCTTCGATGTTACCAAGTGAATAAGCATGGCGTTGGCGACGGATTTATCATCGCCAATGGAAAGCAATGATTCATAAATAGCAGACGCGGTATCGATCATTGATCGTAAAGAAGAAGCCGATGGCTTAGTCATCTCAGGTAAATTAAAAAGTTTTGAAATGTTGTCAAAAAATATCAGACACGGATTATCGTAGACTTTCTTAAGGCTTGCCAAAGCCTTAGGATAATTACTTTCAGAAATTTGAAATGCTTTAACCGTGCCTAATGCCTCATCTGACAAGCATGAAATCAGATGGTTAAACTTTTCAATATCTGACAAAGTAGAGTCATGATCTACTAAACTTTCAAAGACACCGATAAAATTTTTATAGTCTGCGTATTTCCCACTAAATTTAGGTAACTTCATTTGAGGTAGTCTCGAATGAGAGTGAGGAGCCGAAAAGCTAGCAGAAGTGTCATTGGATGATTGTTTTTTGCTTTTAGTCGCGGATAAAAATAACGATTTTGTGCTTACACAAATGTTTTCAATTTCGAACCGCTTATTATTTGAAGTATCAGCGTTCTCGATATCATTTTGCAAAACCATCACTTGGTCAATATAGTTATTCAGAATATCGAGCCTGCACTCCAGTTCAACTGGGTTCATTGAAATTGACCGCTCCTTAAATGATTGCTTCATGTGCAAAATATTGTCCAAAACTTTATCCCTTTTTTTAATTAATGCATCTGCATCGCCACCAGTGAAAGATAGATCTTGCCTTCTACCCTTAGTCATTTTGAATCAATAAATTTGTCGTAATTAACAAATGAATATGAGTTGGATGCGTATGCGAGTAAAATTTCAATTATGTATTTATTGAGGAATAAGATTTCCCAAAAAATTGTTTATTTACTATAAAAAATTTATTAAGTAAATATTTGCGGCATATGCTGCCCAAAATTAAACGAAGTGCAATACTTGTTTACCAGTGTAACTTTATTTCATTACCACTTGTTCCACTTTCAATAAGTGAAGAACGTTTAAAACGCAGAACCCACTTGTTCGTACGTACGCAATATGTATGTATGTAAATGCGTGTTGTTGTCTCCTAACGTCAATGCCAGTGAACAAAGAAACTCAACTTGCTTATTGAAGTTGAGCGAAAGTTTTTCTATGAAAATAAAAAACCACCCCTAATTTGCAAAACGAAACGAAATTGTTTCAAAGCACACGAAATGTTCGCTGCTATGCAAAGAGAGAAAATATGATCGATGCAGCGCGCTGCTGGCAACTGGCTTGACGTCGACCGCACTATTTTGCGATGACAGAGTTTGATCAGCACCGTTCGTTGGTACTCAAATTGACGAAGTATTCAAATTGCCGAAGTATGAACAAAGGGTTACGAAAGTTGCGCATCTATTTATGCAGCAACGACGACGGCAGAAATTTGGTTTGAAAAAACCAACAACAAGTTTTGATGTAAGTATGTATTTATGTGCGTATGTAACAACCGTTTTTGCAAAAAAGCAACGGCGAATTTTATGTGCAAAAAAACACCGTACAAATTGTATATAGGCACGTGCAAATGTAGCAACAGTTATAATCTTGCAATAAGTATGTATAACCTGCGCTGCTAGCGATCACAAGTGTACGTATATATGTAGCAACCGTCGTGAACTTGCAATAAGTACGACCGGCGTTGCTAGCAAAGATTTTTTTCAATAAAAAACCAACAAATTATGTACCCTTGAGACCCGAAATTTTAACACTTTCCATTAAAAGCACTGTACATACGTAATACAAATAATTCAATTTCACGAAAAAATGCGAATATTGAACCTCATGTAGCCAAATTATCAATGCTCGAGGACAATATTTGCGTTTTTATACCTGTACTCTTCGTGGTGGGTTACTTCCCTTCAATTGGACTCGAATCCTTCCTGGGTTATTTCCCTCGAATTGGACACTAATCCTGGTGAAACTGGACACAACAGTCCCTGTTCGGGCGCCAAAAATGATTGTGCAGCTTTTTGCACAATGGTGCTATTTCCACGAAGTTACGTGCGGGATTATTATGTTCCACTCTACGCGAAATATTTCCGTAAAACTAAAACAAGCTAGTCTTCAACTTTAAATTAATGTTATTTATTACAGAAATATAAAAAAACTTTAGAGAAAAAAATCTAACGTTAACGAAGACAATGCGTGAACGCGTAACGAGAACTCAAAGAAGACTGAATAGAGACAGAATGTCTGTATGTAATTATACAATGCAAACAAACAATGTTGCAATGTATTTTTTGTTAACGCCTTAAGGGCAAAATTCAATGTTAACAATACTAATATATTAAGTACTAATTTTAAATACTTTTAAGGAATTAATTTTAGATTAATATTTAAATAGAGTAAAAATGAATATAATATAATGAATTAAGATATAAAAATGAAATATGAAATGAAATTATGAAATGATCAAACACCACCTTTAAAAATGCATTTAAAAATCTGAAAAAATGCATGGGATATTCTGTCATGATGTAGAACGTGATGCAAAAGTATATCTAAGAAATTCGAAAAAATTTTTTTTTTTTGAACAGCCCTAATGTATAATCTGAAAAATTCAAATACATGTTTGAATTTCATTAAAAAAAGTAAAGTTTGTATTTTATAAAATCTTTAACTTATTTTAAGAATCTTATCATCGAGTTTAAGTGCATCTCTTGTGCTCAAATTGTTATCTTTTTTAAACTAAAAATTTTGTAACAAACTGAATAGTCCAATTTTTGAAAAATGCTTTTGAGGCGAAACTTTCATACGTTTAATAAATATAATTTTTGCATTTCAGCACCTTCCAGCAACACCAGTCATATGACAAACTCAATCAACACCACCACAGTGATTCATCAGCCATCCATAGCAGCAGTAGCAGCAACAACTGTGCCGCCAACACCGCCACCCCATACAGGCTATACGCGACGTGTTAAATTGGGTGATTCACGCAGTACTGGGCGACTGCATCCAACTAGCAATACTCATAGAAGCATGACGAGATTAAATGTAGCTGGCGGCTCCGTAGGTGGTCTACATAAAAGTATGACACGACTAAGTTCATCGCAGCTCATTAATCAGAATTTAGGTTCGAATTCCAATACGGCCACCACCACCACCCCCTACAATAACAACAATAATAATAACTCCAGCGGTAATGTAGTGGTGCAGACAAATGCAATTGCCGCAACTGGCACAACAATGGCCTTGGCGGTGACACCTAAAACACCAACCAGCCCAAATTCACCGGGTTATGTGACACCAGTGCCACCGCTTAGTAATAATGTTATCATTACGGGTCACAACAAGTGGGGAATTCCTTCGACACAGGTCACGTCAGGTGGGGTAACAGTTACCACATCACCGACTAAAGTACGTCCACATTCGCAAGGACCAACAACGTTATTGAATTCAAGCACAGCGTTGCTAAAGTATAGTACTGATGCATTGAATCAATCTATTGGTATGGAATGAAGTTGCTGGATAATATTAAAATTAAATTCTGATGTATGTGTATCTTTCGTATCTATTTATTAGGTTCCATTAATATGCCACAAAATGCGGTATCCGTGCATCATGCATCGCCGGCGTTGCCACAATCAAACAATGGCAATCAGAAATCTGTGATGAAGTTACCAGTGAATGGAAATGTAAGTGAAGACTTTTTACTGCTTGTGGACCGCGAGATTTTTGTGAAATAGATCTTTTCTGGCGAAAGTCAGCGACAGATTTAATTAATTTGAGACGGTTTCCGGTAAACTGAAGATTATTGTCAATACATTTTCATGTGATATTCAGGACGTACCGAGTAATTTACTAATGTTTGTGTTTGATTTCAAATCTAATTATAAGCTTAATAACCAGTTGCATGCATATTTGATCTATTCCACAAAGAACTTTACATATGTATGTTAAAAATTTAGCTTTTTTTTGCACTTTTATATAAAAATACAAGAAAGAGTATTTATGTGATCGTAACAATAAACAAAAATAAAAGCCCAGTGATAGAAGTGAGAATGTTGCAGGAATGTAGCCTTTCTCTCGAAAAAATATATCAATAACACTGCACAACACATAATGGGTTTGTGATTGTTGCATGGAAGTTTTTTGTCAATTCCAAATTCAGAATTGCTCATCAGCTCTATATTTTGAGATATTTGAGGTTAAACACACGAAAACTGCCATTTTTGAGGTTCGATGCAGATTACACAAATCTTTTTTTAACACAATTCATCACGTAGTGCTACTCTTTTTCTTGAAAATGAGCTCTTCAAAAGCATCGTACGATGTTTCGTTCAAAAGTTATGACCGATATAAGATGATGGCCAAAATTTTACCACAAATTTATTAAATAATGTTGGTACTTTTTATACAGTTTTGATAATTTTTTGCTATTATACAAAATAAAAAAGCTCATTTATCATTCCTGGTACAATGAGAAATGTTTAACGAAAATAAAAAATATGAAGTCAGTGTCAGTCAGCTTTTTGCCTTTCTCCTTGTGCAGTATCCTCTTTGCAGCTCTGTGTGACCGCGTATTTTATCGTTGTTAATATTGAAAAATTTTCATTTATTTGGCTTAATAGCAAAATATAAAAATAACTTTGTCTTTGTGCACATCTACACACAAGTACCTTTCTAATGGTGTATAATTTCAAGTCGTACTTTATTTCTAACATAGTAAAAAATGATGGACAAGTTTTTGTCTTGCGTATTAATAGATATCATGAAACCCTAGTCTATGGATCTCGTAATGTCATCTTAAATTGACCATAACTTTTGAAGAAAGCATCGTATTAAACTTTTTATGAGCTCATTTTGAAGAAAAATAGTAGTACTACGTGATGAATTAAGCAAAAAAAATAAAGAACAATTAGTGCAATCTGCATCGAACCTCAAAAATATTCATGTTCGTGGTTTCAACCTCAAATATCTTAAAATCTAGAGCTATGGGCCAAGCCTGACCTCAGATTTGGAATCTACGCAGAGAGTTCCATCAGAAATTAACTTCAGCTGAACGGCAACAAAATCATTGTTGAGCTGTGTAATAAAAAAGTTGTAGACGTGACAAAAACGAAGGATTATCCTAGGGAGCTTTGGATTCCTGGCAACAGTTTATCAACAATTTTGAAGGATAAGGCAGTGATTTTCAAAAATGTATTGGGTGTACAACTTAAAAACCGGAATTTTTTAGAGAAATTTGATGCTTTATTGTGGGAAAATTTTACAATATATTTTATTCAAAGTATTGTCCATTGGAAGCTACAACATTTCCCCATCTTTCAGGCAATTTATGAATTCTATCCCAAAAAAATTGCGCCGGCTTGGCGGCCAAAAATGAATCTATCCAATTTCGGATGCCTTGCTCTGATGTGAAGCGTATTCCGGTGAGGGCGTTTTGCATCGAGCGAAATAAATGAAAGTCAGACGGAGCAAGGTCCGGACTATAAGGCGGGTGAGCCAAAACTTCCCATCCACTATTTTCCAAATAGTTTTTAACGGGTCTTGCAACATGCGGCCGAGCGTTGTCATGATGAAAAATTATTGCTCCGTGTCTGGTCGCATTTTCCGGGCGTTTTTCGATGATGGCACGCTTCAAACGTATTAATTGTGTTCGGTACAGGTCACCTGTGATTGTCTGGCCCGATTTCAACAACTCATAATATAACGGCCCCTTCTGATCCCACCAAATACACAGCATAACCTTGGCGCCATGGATATTTGGCTTCGAGGTTGATTTGGCTGGTTGGCCGGGTTTCACGTATGACTTTTTGCGGTTAGGATTGTCATAATGGATCCATTTTTCATCCCCAGTCACAATCCGATGCAAAAATCATTTGTTTTTATGGCGCTCAAGCAGCATTTCAGACATACAGAAGCGCCGTTCAACGTATCTCGGCTTCAACTCATATGGGACCCAATTACCTTGCTTCTGAATGTATCCGGCGGCTTTTATACGTTTCGAAATGGCTTGCTGAGTCACTCCCAACGATTTGGCAAGCTCGTCTTGTGTTTGACACGAATCCTCATCGAGTAGCTTCTCTAATTCTTCGTCTTCATACTTTTTTAACTGTCCTGGGCGTTCTTTGTCTTTGATGTCAAAATCTGCACTTTTGAAGCGTTTAAACCATTCAAAACACTGTGTTTTTCCTAAAGCATCGTCGCCATAAACTTCTACAAGCAAACTTTGACTTTCCGCAGCAGTTTTCTTTGCAAAAAAATGGCCCAACAGAACCTCCCGCAAATTCTGTCTTTTTCTCGAATTTTCGAAGTTATTCATCGTGCAAAATAATAATGATGCACACAAGATAAAATTGTTTTGTTGACTGATTTTGACAGCTGTCAAATGTACCTTCAAAATGACATATATATAAAGTTCGAGCTTTCACGATATTTGTTAGTACGGACATCCACCGTCAAATTCCGGTTTTTAAGTTGTACACCCAGCACTAAACGCTAAAGGTTGCGACCCCATCTCTTTTGAGGATGTTGACACTTATGGCCATATATAAATTAGGTTCAAACTAACTTTTTCAAGCTTTTTCGGCTTTATCTCGTAAACCGTTGGAGATTTTGTTTTTTATCTCAAACAAAGTTTAAGCTATAGGCTAAAGAAAAGAAAGTGTTCGACAAACTGATCCGAAAAAATTGCATCTAGGGCCTCGAAATCACAAAAATGCCGAAAAATTATACCATTTTTGGTTGTAACTAGCAAATCGTTCCATATTTTGTCAAACTGTCAAAACAAAATTGTACCCAAGGCTAAACTGGACATCTCTTTAAAGCATGTCAGTTGCATTCGAGTGCTCCTTGATACCGTTTTGTGCCTCCACATCTAAGAACATCTTTTTTTGTTATTTGAAAATTCACTTCGGATAAACATTTTTTTTTAACTCATTTACCGAAAACTAAGCTTAAGTTCTTATAGGAAAAACCTCAAGTAAAGAGAAAATGGATATACGTATTGCCAGAATCTTTGGTGGTCCCTTTTTTTAACCCCTACCACCCCGTCCAGTAAAAACATTGTTTTCCGTATTTATAGCCGTTTATAATAAAATGGGAAATCCGGATTACGAATCTGAAATTGTTTTTTTCTATTACGTCAGGATCCTGGGATATCCTTGCTTACAATTGCAAAAATCACTGTTTTCCAGTCTATTTAAAGCTACATAACAAAAGCAGCAAAGGCTAAAATTAATTTTTGCCAATGGATTTGGATAGCTAAAATTATTCTCAACAGCCCACGCTTATAGCATTATTTTGTTTGGATTGCTACTTTCCAAGTTATAAGCCATTAGAATAAAGGATTTTTTTAACGAAAAAAACCCACACTGTTATTTTTATGAATTTAACCTAGCTAAGTAAATGTTATGTTAATTTTCATAAAAAAACAAAAACTTTAATTTCCATGACCTTCTGAAGGTCTCGTACGGGCAGATTTTAATTTTCGGCCAGACCGTAGATAATGTAATTGTTAGTAGTTATTTTTTTAAGTTTTTCATTCATTTCCCGCTATTTATAACTTAGTCTTATTATTCACACAAATTCTTCTCTTACAGAGCGCACACGAAGTCATCGTATCTGGACCCACGACCAATGTGACACCACGTCGAAACGATAACACAAGTCGCACGCTGCTCAATGCCAATAACAGCATTTTAGATCAACGTATGAGCACTTTTGAGCCATATCAGATAATGCGCGATCCAGTGCAACAATTTTGCGAGAAACATTTCATTTCCATACAAAACTACATGGATGAAGTATCGCATTCACTGCCACCGCCAACACGTTGCAGTATTGAAGGTATGTCAGAGAGCTCATTGGTAAATGTGAAAAAAAGGCATGCTTCATATAAAAAATTTCTTTGTTTGTTTTATGTTCTTCTGTTTCGTTTTTTTTTTTGTTTCAACCAAAAAAAGTTTCCAATGAATTTGCAGAGCGACGCACGAAAAAAGTTGCAAAATTACACTTTGCCTGTCAGATACGGGGTCCGCACTGCCTCTATTCGAAAACATGCTTCACGATGCGTACACGCAATCCAAAAACATGGATACATTTGATGTTTTTGGACTTTCAAGTGAGGCATTACGTAAGTCTTACAACTTTGCAAATCAACAAAATTAAAAATATTAATACAAATTTTCGTTTTTAGGTTAAGGAGAAATGTGTACTGAGCACGCGTGAGCCTGGCATCAGCAATTTAAAAAATATATGGCAAATACTCAAATGCGAAAATCGCAGTTTTACGGAATTAGTTACAAGTCAATTTCCAAATTCGAAAGTAAGTATGTCAAATGCATATATTTCGCTAATAACATGACGTATGGGTGACGACATATGCAAAATAAATGTCACTCATACATTATGTTGTCTACGTTGGGAAATTTAAATGTTGCGAACATTTTTGATAAATTTGTTCTCTCTCTCCCCCGCTCTCTCTTTAAAAGGATCGTGAAATTCTAGTTAATGAACTACGTCATTCCGGTTTTCTCGATGTTTTTGAAGTTTCGAAAACCGACAAAACCAATCCAAATTGCAATGAATTGGAATATCAATGGGGTTGTTTTCTTTGCAATCATCCTGATAAAGCAGTCGGATTTCTTAATGGCAGCAATCAACCCATGATCGAAGGCCAGCTAAAGGAGAAAAAAGGCAAATGGCGTCTCTTTCGACGTTGGCGTACACGTTATTTTACGCTATCGGGTGCGCATCTCTCATGCAAGGGATCTGTAAGTGGCAAGCGATTATTTTTCTGCACTGATTTCATATTCTTTTTTTCTCTACTTATAGAGCGGTGGTGAAAGCATCGACATCAATCAAATTCGTTCAGTCAAAGTGTCACGTGGCGCTCGTAACATACCCAAGGCTTTCGAAATATTCACTGCTGATCAGACTTTAATACTCAAACCGAAAGATGGCAAAAACGCTGAGGAATGGGTTCAATGCCTCAGCATTGTGGTTGCTCATTCACAAGCACGTGATAATCCCACGGCGAAAACGAATAGTTTACCCGCTCGTAGCATGGGTAGCAGCAAGCCATCTTTTTAAATTAAAAAAAAAAAACATTATGACAAACATATGAAATCAGATAAAAGACATTCGCAGCTGTTAGGAATTCATACTTAATTATTGTAAGATTTTCATTTAAAAAAAATTTAAAATTTGTTATTTTTTCTCTAAAAAAATTTCTAAAATTTTGGGAAAATATTTTTTTATACTTCTACATATATTAAATATTTATATCGGTTAAAATTTTGCAGTGTGAATTTAGCTAAAAACTTACATATATACATTTGTATGTACTTAAATTTTATATGCAATAAGACATCAAGTAAAATATTTATTAAAATTTATCAATAAAAAAAGTTTTTGTAAAAAAAAATCTTAGTTTTTAGAAAGTGCAACTATTAATTTTTATGAGCTTTTATTGAAAACATACAATATGGCTTAAAATATGTTATACGTGTCTTCCCGATTTTCTGGAACAGGTCTAATTTTTTTTTAAATCGGTCCTTGAAGTTTTCTATTCATGTGTTGAGTCAAAAAACTAAATTTTACGATCCTTTCATCTGAGGTATTTATTTCAATAAAATCTCAAAAATACTCGGAATGAAGCGTGTAAAATCTCAAATATCTCTCACCTGGAGTCAAGTTATATAAAAAAAAAATATCTGATAATTAACCTTAGAAATATATTAAGGGGATTCCTTTAAACTCGTAAAAGCCTCGAAAAGCACCTAAACCTCGAAAACTTTCGAGTCTCGTAAACAAAATTTAAAAATTTGTGTGAAAAAAAAGTTTACCAGGCCTCGAAAACTTACGAGGCAAATTCGATGCGTAAATAGCCTCGAAAAAGTACGAGAGCGATTGTTGTCAAATAAATGTATTGAAAAAATATTTTTTTTTTTGAAAATTGAATTTGAATTGAATATTTTTCGAATTATATGACAGCTGATACGTTGCTTACACGTTTTTAGAAATGTGTGTTCCTGAAAACAAGCTCGTAAACTTTCGAGTTTTTCATGGTTTACGAGTTTACGAGATTAAAGGTATCCCCTTATTGTTTTTTTGCTGAAACACGCACAAGAAACGTATTTTCAGAATTTCACCCGCTGTAAAACTATAAAACTACGTTTTGGATAAAAGCTGCTGTCCTAAGGTTAAAACAAAATCACATAAGGAAGAGTTCTTAAGACACATTAGCCCATTGTATCCTGTTTTTGTGAGTCAACACTTTTCCCAAAAAAAAGGTTAAGGGTTAAAATATTACACAAAATATTGTACAAAAAATTTCATTAGGGGTCACCAAAGTCAAGAAATGCTTGAAACTTAATAATAATAAGTTAAAAAATTTAATTAATATTAAATGTGTAAGGTCTTAATTGATATTGACGATTTTTTGGCCTTCGTGGTTAAGTTTCGACTTTTTAATGTTCAGCACCTAAAAGTAAAATTTTAAAGCAAATATATATGTGGCATATATTGATATATTATTTTCCTGTTTACGGGGCGATTTTTGTACTTTTTTAGGAAATGGTTAAAAATTACACTTTTGTGGGGGATGTAGAGGGTTAAAGTTTTCTACAAACATTTTCTTCTTAATATCCTGCATAAGTTTCAGAACACGTGATATAACTCAGATGTATTGATCGTAAAATTTATTTTTTCGACTCAACACATAAATAGAAAACTTCAAGGACCGATTAAAAAAATCCAGAAAATCGGGAAGACACGTATAACTTAGTCTTAGCCATACTTTCAGAATATATTGGTTTTTTCAGTTGTGAAAAATCGTGTCGGACGGTGTAATAGATTTAAATTAAAGTGACAATTTTGTTTTACGCTGTACTATATCGTTCTAAAGGTAATTTAGTGCTTTAATAAATAGTTACAAATTGACCAATGTGACAAGTCGTAATGGCCTGTTGATGAAGGTCATACAGGTTTCAGAATAATACCTTCTATGGGAGAACCAAGAATCGAGATAAATAGTGCATCTTTTACACTGTCTAATGTCATATACTTAGTATAAAAAATAATAATTGTATCAAAAACTTCTGTATGCAAATAATTATGTGACGTGATCTTTCAAAACCATACTTAGCTTACCATCGAAATTAACTTTTTGCTCTTATCGAAAGCCAAAATGACACCAAAATAGCGCATTTTGAATCCTAAAGTTTAACAAATAACTAGGTTTCGAGTGTGGAAATGATCGAGTTAAGCAAAACAAAATAAGAAGAAGGAAATAGCACACAAACTCGTTTTAGAAGAACAGTGTTAACTACGTGTTAACACGCTGCCGTCTAAGACGCAGCTATTCTGATATAACGAATAATTCTACTTCATTAACACATAATTCGCGTTTTTTGAGTTGTGCCGTTCTTGTAGTAAATGAGCGATATGTATATTTTCGATCAGAGTAACCACCTGAGCTTCAATATAGTAATAAACATAGAGCAATAAACAATTTAGCCTTTCAAAAGCATAAATTTTTCATTTCCGATTTCCGTTTAGCATTAGACTGTAAAAGTATTTCTGTAATAGTGATGTTAAACTTCTCAAAAGCATTTGAATGTGTTGATCATGCAACTCTCTTGAAGAAGCTCAAAATGATTATATTTTTTCAAGCATGTCATTGAAACCTATGTCTAATTAATTATTTAAAACATAGTGGATATGAAGATTAGACCGGTGCGTTTTGGACGAAAGTTTAAAATTTGTCGCGCAACCGGCAGAATTGTAAAGTTTAACTATCGACATGAAGATTGCCGCCACCCTAGCTCTGTGAGATGACGGGAAGGGGTGTCGATATATTTTTGAAGGTTGAAAAACGTGGTTTAAAAATGCATGCTCATAGGTCCGAAGTGAATCAATTCTCAGCTTCGTAGTAGGTCGAAAACTGAAATCCAAGACATGGATTCTTATGTATTTTATCCCGTAGAATCGAATGGCATCATTAGTTTTCTGATTAGACGTCCATTTTTGGCGTTAAGTGAACTTTTCAGCTCAAAAAAGTCGAAATTTTTCCAAATCCCCTGTTTGAGCACTCCACAATTGAACAGAAAAAATCTTAGAAAAATTTGAAATATACATTTTGTTAGGATTTTTTCTGACGAATCCAGTGGTACCATTTTCTTTTGCGCTACGACATTATTTTTATTCATGAAAAACGAATTTTTGATTTTTATTATGAAAAAATATCACGAAATCGGGCGTAAATATTTAGTCAACGACGGTTCCCAACGTCCGGACGGTTTTTTTTTCGGTGCCTCCTAGTAAAATTTTTTTAGAATATTTTTGGAAATTTTTTTAACCCATTATAAACAAGTTTTTGAAAAAGGGGTCAAAAGGACCCTTAAAAACGGGATATAATGGGTTAAAATGTTCACATAACTTAATGTATAATGGGTTATTATATAGCGTTTTAAGGGTCTTTTCGACCACTTTATCCAAAAACTTGTTTATAATGGGTTAAGATGTTCTAAAATATTGTTCCATGCTTGATTCTACATTAAGTTATTTGAACATTTTAACCCATTATATCCCGTTTTTAAGGGTCTTTTTGACCCCTTCTTCAAAAACTTGTTTATAATGGGTTAAAAAAAATTCCAAAAATATTCTAAAAAAATTTTACTAGGGGGCACCGAAAAAAAAAACCTTCCGAACGTTGGGAACCGTCGTTGACTAAATATTTACGCCCGATTTCGTGATATTTTTTCATAATAAAAATCAAAAATTCGTTTTTCATGAATAAAAATAATGTCGTAGCGCAAAAGAAAATGGTACCACTGGATTCGTCAGAAAAAATCCTAACAAAATGTATATTTCAAATTTTTCTAAGATTTTTTCTGTTCAATTGTGGAGTGCTCAAACAGGGGATTTGGAAAAATTTCGACTTTTTTGAGCTGAAAAGTTCACTTAACGCCAAAAATGGACGTCTAATCAGAAAACTAATGATGCCATTCGATTCTACGGGATAAAATACATAAGAATCCATGTCTTGGATTTCAGTTTTCGACCTATTACGAAGCTGAGAATTGATTCACTTCGGACCTATGAGCATGCATTTTTAAACCACGTTTTTCAACCTTCAAAAATATATCGACACCCCTTCCCGTCATCTCACAGAGCTAGGGTGGCGGCAATCTTCATGTCGATAGTTAAACTTTACAATTCTGCCGGTTGCGCGACAAATTTTAAACTTTCGTCCAAAACGCACCGGTCTAATGAAGATGTTTTTCTTTCGATTAAATAATGTTTGGGGACCAGCATGGAAAATTAACTTAAGCAATTCATTTGCAATTTTTTTGAATAAATCAATAATTTTCTTTCTTTTTTCAAACACAGACTAAAAGCTAAACCATCATGTAAAAAAACACTGAAAAGTAGAACCGGAGATCTTGTTTTGAAAATGAGAAGTTCGGGTGCATCATTAAATTTTAAAATGCATATATTTTCAAAACTGATCATTTAAAAAAAAAAAATCCCGATATAAGTAGATGCTTACTCATTTTCTTCTTATAAGCTAAAATAAAGTTTCGAACAAATCAGATATATGAAGTCCAACAAACTGTTGGTTTGTAAAATAATGTCCCATATACTATATTTAATATCTAAGGAATTAAGTATAAGGAATATAATTTTATTACCTTATCACAGACCTAAAAAAAACATGAAACACCATAAGAGTCGATATTACAATGTAAACGCTCACAGGAATTGCATTCACAAAATTATAATTCTCATTAGTTTGCACTTTTGCTTTTTTCGATTGCGATAATCCACTACTTTCCACTTTTGAACTTTGACACACAGGCGAATTTTCAATTGCCCAACCCATGCTGAATTGAGTAGCTCGCCTCCATTTAGTATAGCGGCGCTTGCGCTCCGTGTACAGTGTCTTGGGGAAAAATTCGTCAAATGTAGTTTTATTCGTTACTTCTATTCCAGATGCAAATTGAAAAAGACTTATGCCATCTGCTTGAGCGGCACATATTGCCACACCCAAGGCTTCAGTTTCTTGCACCTGTGAACGTAGCACCGTTATACCGCCCAAATCCGCCTGTAGCTGCATAAGAAAATCATCCGACGCTAACTCACCATCTGCATACAGAGTTCTTAGTTTAAAGACGCCCTCTATGTGCTCACATTCCAGGATGTCATGTACTTGATAGCAAATTGCTTCCAAGGCTGCAAGAACTATGTGGTTTTTTGTTGTGAAATCGGTGATGCCACAAATGACACCACGTGCATCTGGCCGCCAGTACGGAGAATAAAGTCCCGTGAATGAAGGAACAAAACAAACAGTGCCACCACCAGTGGGATTAACAGCACTTGCAAGCGATGTCACTTTTTTCAGATCGGGAACAATGCGTACGTTTCGATGTAACCAATCAAGTGCTTGACCAGCAATAGCTACCGCACCTTCAAGCGCATAAACAATAGGTGCCTTGGGACCTAACTGATATGCGATTGTTGTTAGTAGACCATGCTTAGAAACCAGACATTTTGAACCGGTGTTACAGAGCAAACAACAACTCGAGCTGTAGGTATTATTTGTGTCGCCAGGTTTTATGCACAATTGGCCAAGCAGCGATGCCTGTGGATTACCCAAAATACCACTGATTCGCATGCCATAAAACTCTGAGGTCACGTCATAAACACGACCATAGATTTCACTGCTGCTACGTATTTCTGGCAGTATATTGATGTCAATAGAAAACGCTTCCAGTAGCTGGCGATCCCAATTTTGTGTATGAATATTCATGAGTAGTGTATGTGCGGCATTGGTAACATCAGTTATATGTAGTGAACCTGAAATTTTACGAGTTTACGAAATGAATGTTGAAAGAAATGTTTGCAATGGATTATTGTATTCGATTTTTAATAAAATTCGAAGAGATATTAGGTAGATTAGAGCAACTAGGCGTGGCACTTTCACTCACAACTCTCATTAAAGTGAGTATTGTACTGGTGCGGAAAATTCCACACCTACTAATACTTAATTGCTCAAATAAACATACATAACAAAACTTTGCCCACCTTTACTCAGATTCCATATAATCCAACTATCTACGGTCCCCGCCAGACAATGCCCATCTTGACAAGCCGTCTTTACTGCTGGCACATTTTGCACTAGCCATGATATTTTCGATGCAGAAAAATATGGTGATAATGGTAGACCACAAATCTGCTTATAATAATTAATATTATGGCCCGGCACTTGGGTAATAATTTCATCTATAATTTTAGCTGAGCGCATATCCTTCCCAAGGATTGCATTATAAAGTGGATCGCCAGTTAAACGATCCCATAAAATAATCGTTTCGCGTTGATTTGTAATACCTAATGTTGTTATATCTCTATTGCTGTAGCCAATCGTTGTCAAATGAGAGAATAAACGAAAGCAGCATTTATTTATTGCTGTTAGATATTCACGTGGATCCTGTTCAAACCAACCATCTTGGGGGATGATCGTTGTTATTGAAATCTCCTCTTTCGCGATCAGTTTGAAATCCGGTGTAGAAAATACGCAAAAAATCAAACGATCAATTTTTGCATCGATTACGCCGATAAAGCGTTCTGGCAAGTTTGAACTACGGCGAGGCTCCAAATATCGATATGGTGCATCTTTGGATATGCTGGATCTCTGTGGATCTTTGCTTATGCTGGATCTTTTTGACATGGTGTTTGGCGCTTTAAATAAATTTCACATTTTTTTTCTTGATAACAACAAAAATAATGATTTCAAATGCCAAACGATGATTAATTTTTGTTGTCATGATAGCCCAGGAAAATTAGACGAAAAAATAGCTGCTGTGCGAAATAATTCAAAGTCAATTTTTTTTACCGGAATTGTCTTTATTAAAGCATGATGAATAAAGAGAAAAAAGTCCATTGAAGTCCATTGTGCGCATAAAAAGTTATTCAGGCTCAAAGGTCGCTAAAATCAGTTTTTTGTAAATATCTCGCTAACGCAAACTTTTACAGAAAAATTTTTTCCACAATTTTGTAACACAGGAAATTTCCTACGTAAAGATGTCAAAAATGTTTTCGTGTAGCTTATAGTTTAAGAGGTAACCCAATTTTAAAAGTTGTGCACAGTTGTTATATGTAAATGCTACGTATAAGTTTATATTAAAATATCTTACTTTTAAAATGGCGAATACTCTTTAACGAGGAGTCGTACAAAAAAAATTAAAAAACCGTTCAAAAGATAATTGGATTCTGTAAACACCGTATTAAATTTTTTTTGGAGCCACTCATGGTCCAAGAGATGTTCTTCAAAAACCGTTATGGTTTCAAAAATACTGGTTTTTGAAGGATATCTCTGAAACGGTAAGTCATACGATAAAAGCAATAGCATTAATTTTGTAGAGAATCACAAGATCTACAAAAAATAAGCCATATGTGTACACATTGAAGTTATTCAATAAAAACCGGTTTTTTGGCATTTAAAGGTTTTTTTTAATATCTTCTTAACGGTTACTTCAATGTGTACACATATGGCTTATTTTTTGTAGATCTTGTGATTCTCTACAAACTTGATGCTATTGCTTTTTATCGTATGAATTACCGTTTCAGAGATATCCTTCCTTTTTGAAGAATATCTTTTAGACCATGAGTGGCTCCAAGAAAAATTTAATACGGTGTATACAGAATGCAATTATCTTTTGAACGGTTTTTTAATTTTTTTTGTACGACTCCTCGTTAAAGAGTATTCGCCATTTTAAAAGTAAGATATTTTAATATGAACTTATTCGTAGCATTTACATATCAAAACTGTGAACAACTTTTTAAATTGGGATATCTCCTAAACTATAAGCTACACGAAAACATTTGTTCATCTTTTAATAGGAAATTTCCTGTGTTACAAAATTGTGAAGAAAAATTTTTCTGTAAAAAATTGCGTTAGCGAGATATTTGCAAAAACCTGATTTTAGCGACCTTTGAGCCTGAATAACTTTTTATGCGCACAATAGACTTCAATGGACTTTTTACACATTATTAACCATTCATAAATAAATATGATTCCGGTGAAAAAAATTCACTTTTAATTTTTTCGCAGAAATATTCTTATTTTCCTGGGCTATGAATAATAAAAAGCAAACAAAAAGCAGACGACACTGTTCAACAAAATTGCTACTTTTGTTACTATTTAGTGGACATTTGCTTTAAAAATGCTTGGGGACAGCTTGCACTTGGAAATTTTTTGAACAAATTCGTTTAGTTTGTGGGCAAGCGGAGGGAAAAGTTGCTTTTCCCTCCGCTTGTCTACAAGCTCAAATAATTAGAGTAAATTGCCACTTTGCATACAGCTAATTAAAAACGAACATCTGCATCCTTTTCTCCCGGAGACACCACTCGTCATGTCCACAATATATTTTCGAAATTTCCCCATCGATTGGTGGAATAAAATCTATTACCAAAAATGTGCGAAATTGTGTGAGAATAAAACTATAGACGACCACTCTATAACTCATTTTGAAGACGAAGAACAGCACTGAACACCAAAATAGACAAAAACTGTGTTTTTTTAGTCCTTTTAAAATTTTTAGGTTAAGATATTTTAGAGAAAAAAAAGATATCAATAGCCATGTTCACGATCCGGTGCAAAAGGTCTTGCATCATAGCATTTGTAAATAAGCGTTGAAAATTTTTGCAATACAACAACAAAATATATAGAATTGAATTTGCATTTACATTTACATTTTCTATACTAAAAACCTATAGCATAAAAATATCATGTCATTTTTCAAATAAAAATTTTTTGTTTATTTTCTCTTTCTCTTTGCTCATACGATTTTCTCAGAGAATTAAATTTTTTCGTAGCTTGCAATATTTATACTTTTAATATTGCTCACAATCAAGTGGAAATTATTGCTATTTTGCTATTATGCAAGTCTAAATGCTCCGGATCGTGAACACAGCTGATATATTTAAAAAAAAGGTTTTCAAATGAAAGATTAGTAGTTTCAATTAACATAACAGGTTTTATGACTTACAATCACACTGTTTTGTTATATAACCTCAAAAGAAGCGGAAAACCTTGTATTCATTGGATGATTCCAAGCATTTTAATGCATTTGTGGAGCTATTATGCAACGAAAAAATGAAGAAGCACGTCTGATTTTACATTTCTTTTATATATTAAATGATTATTTCAAAAAAGTGATGTGTTCGGGTAATGTGAACTACCTCATATTTTATATTGTATATCAACTCTGATTGCTATTACACCTTAAAAAGCTAATTACATGTGTGGGATGCCCGAGTTTGAGTAATATGGCGTACTATTTTGCGTATGATTCGGAATCCCTTATTACTTAGGCACTTGTTAGTATGAATTTGGTTGTTCTTACTAAAAAATATTCTTTAATAAGCCTATACAGCTATTTTATGGCAATTACATATAATCTAAAATAACACTACTCGACTTTTAGTCAATAAATGCTGAGAATCACAGTACTGCTTTAGGAAATGGACAGGGTGATCCACATTGCCCAACACTTTTTCAGTTTTTTTAAGGTACTGTCAATTTAACTGGCCTCACGCTTAAGAATGTTAATATTTTAGTTTCTAAATTATCTAATAGTAAAAACAGTATAATAACTAATACAAATTAATTGACCAAACTAACCATTACTTCGATAGAAATTGGTAAAAAAGAAAAAGGTAACCACATTACCCGAACTTACTCTACACTTTTTTCGTAAGATGCCTTGCTATTAAGTAAAAGGGTATTTCCATGTAAATGTGGACAAGGTATTGAAAAATTTCTCGTTTCTTTTCAACCTTCAACTATATCCAAACAAATGTTTAATTGAAGAAACATTACCATTTAGTGTCAAAACTAAAATTGGACATTGCAATTCGTTATTTTCGCGTTTTTTAGTTAATGTCTGCACATCAGAAGAAGTAAAAACGGGCATAAAAATAAAACGGTACTTCTGCGAGGAAAGTTATGAATCTGGTGGTGACAGTAATAGTTGTGATGATAATATACCATCTGTATTTAAACCATAAATAATTTCAATCGCGATATAATAGGCTTAGTTAAACAATTATTCAATTTTGATCTAGTTTTGGTTCCTGTGCATAAAAGCCAGAAGTAGTTCTTTATTATTCTTGTATTTTGACCCAATTTTAATGTTTATACCCATAAACATTGTTGCTTCTAATAAAGAAATACTTATTAATATACTGCTGCCTTTATTTATGTCTAATGTAAAGAAATTTACTCACAAATTTCGCAGAAACTTGCGAAAGAAATTTACGCTCTGAACATGTTGTCCAAAAATGGTAACGCGAGTTACCAGCACTATTCACTATTTTACTGGTTAAATATTAAGTTATCACTGAAAATTTCAACTAATATGCAACAAGAACTAAGTATTTTGTTTATAAAGAATCCAATTTTATTAGTTAATCCCAAGGCTGAGCCTCACAAGCTCCATTAAACTCTTAAAAAATGTTCTAATTGTAACGCGAGTTACCATGGAATTACCAAAAAAATGTTTTGCTGTTTACAGGCGTTTAACACCCGAAAACATTCAATTTACGACTGAATCCCATCTTGAATGATATACTATTTTAAAGCGTAGAAATCATGCTTTCAATTGAAGTATTTTTAAAAATGTCTCACATCGGTACTACAATATTGCCAAATTTGAGCTAATCGGTCACATCAAAATTGTTCAACTGGTACACTTTGCGTGTTTTACCTTATGCTCAGATAAATATACAAATATGTACATACGTATAATATTGCTACTAGCAAGTGTAGTTACCATCAAGTAAACAAGCTAATCTAAGGCCAACGCAGACGAGCCCCTTAAATAAGACAATTCAGATTTTGCAAATGCTTTGGCATTAATTTTTAATAACAGTATGCATGTATGTCTATATAAGAAATTGTGACGGTTCCATTAACAACGTGTGTAGTAGAGATGACAAAATTTTAACAAAAAAAGCTTTTAAATTGTTTTGCAAAAATAACCAATCGCTTTAATCTTTAAATTAAAGGAAGAAACGATTTTGAAAAAACCGTGGAATAAATCTGCAGGCCCTCCAATGAAGCGTCTGGCCTTCAGATGCAGCGGCAGGCCCTCCGATGGGATTGTCATGGCATACTCATCGTGGACGACCTCGAAAAAGGAAAAGGCATCAACAGCGAGTATTACTATGCATTATTGGAGCGATCAAAGGGCTGAAATTGCCTCACATGAAGCGAAAATTTTGTTTTTGCAAGACAATGCGCCGGCACACAAGAGCTTCGCAACCATGGCTAAAATCAACGATTTAGGGCTCGAATTGCTTCCTCATTCACCTTATTCGCCCGATTTGACTCCCTCGGACTATTATCTGCTCCCAAACCTCAAAAGACGGCTCATCAATAAAAAATTCATCTCTCGCGAGGAGATCATCGACGCCGCGGAGTAGTATTTTGCAGACCTGTCGGTAAATTACTGTCAAAACAAAACAAATGGCTGTATCGCGCTGAAACTTGACATGTCTGCCTAAATATGAATGGACTATAAGGCACCATAATATTTTTTGCGATCGCAGCGCATTCTGGTGGTCAAGAAGGTTACTTTTCACTAGTATATTTAACGTTGAAGCAAGCCGTTTTGAAGTAACGAAGCTTCTCATTTATTTAATCTAATTATCTAAAAAGAAAGAAAGCAATGGGTCTTCAATTCTGAGAAGCTTTGTTGCAGCAAATACATTTTAAGTTTGCTTGGAAAATCAGCTAATGTTGTGGTTGATTGGGAGGGGAAGCCGCACTTAATTTCTTCCTCAAGTCCTTAACTTTAATACTTAAGTTTGTCACTGCATTTATGCATGTATGTCAGTGGCTGACAAATTGGATTATTTTGCAAACCTTTAAATAACTCCATAGGAATTTTGAAGAAAAAATATTTCAGTATTTATTCATTTCATGGATTTTATTCATTTAATTTTAAAAATTCTTTTCAACTTTAAAAATTTTCACTAAGACACTATCTAGTTTATCTTAAATTAAGTAGGTAGCACATAATTCAGTTTATAAAATTCTGCAAATAATATTTAATAATAGCTTACTTTATATACTCATTTTTATACAAATATTAAGAACATAATTGTAGATTTAAAACTAAGTACATAAGTTGCTGTCAATAATGCATTAATTTTTTTCTGGGAAAAGCTATTAAAATTTGAATATTAAACAAAACAGTGTGCGCCACTTTTTGCTTAAATCTGTTGTCAACAGCATTAGCTTTAATATAAAACGATAAGCTTTGTTTAACCTTCTAAGTCAGATCAGCTTATTTTGAGACTTGAAATTGTTGACAAAATTAAAAAAATATATATATACATATATTTCTAGATATGGCGCTGAACTAAGTTAATTTTGTAATTTTTTTAATTATTTTACAAATATTGACTTTTTGAAGCACATGATCGGTAATTTAAGTTTTTCTTCACTAAAAGGAAACAAGTTTAAAAAGGTGTGTCTTTGACGCATATACAAAATAAAAGGTTATAATATGAAATCAATTAATTTACTTATCAATCACTAATTAAAATTGTTGCCGATCAAACGACATTGCGCTTTGTACTAAGAATTTATATACATACATTGGTATTGTATACTTGTATATTTGATTGCATAATGCGAAATCAATAAAATGGCAACAATGAACACTCAGTGATTACGATAAAAAGAAATGAACATTTTAAAATGTTTTAAAATTTCAAAGAAATTTGATAAGAAAAACACTGAAGTTAAGGTGTGTTTTTTATATCAGATGCTTTGTGTTATAAAAGTGAATTTTTTTAAAAGCCGTTTAAAGTTCATTTCAATTTAAAAATAGTTTATAATTATTTAAAGCGTATACAACCGAAGCATTGAAATTAATCACAACCAAATTTAAATTTAAGTATGTAAAGTGCTTACATACTTGTATAAAAAGCATATATATTCTGAATTACAAAAAAAAAAGTTAACTAGATCTAATTTGGCTTAACAACTATCACTACTTTATCATAATCATTTGATAAAAAAAAAAAAATGTCGATGATAAAAAATAAATTTAATAAACATACGTTAACAACTTTTAACCTATTTTTACATATTACTTTTTAATTACGTATTTATAACTACATACATATGATTTTAAGCCTTTATAGCACTTTTTCACATAAAAATTAAGGAGCTAAAAAATTATACGCCAACCAAATTTCAGCGGCCAATAGATAAACCCATAGATGATGAAAAATAAATTTAAACAACAATCACTTCTTCAATAAATCCCTCAAGTCGGTTGAAATATCGACTTTGTTACTTATAAATAGTAATTTTCTTAAGCTCTTTCGCTTTTATGATAACATATCGTCGCTCACTTGTACATCGGCCCTAATTGAAATTTTTTTTAAATCCAGTTTATTACATATTCGGGTGTATTTGAAGTTGGTCTTCCGGAATATGCATTAAACTGGATTTAAAAAAAAAATGTCAATTAGGGTCGTTGTACAAGTGAGCGACGATATATAATTGTGTACGTTTAATATATGGCCGCTGCAATAAACATGCCAAGTTTGGAATTATAATTTTTATGTCGATATCTATTCTTGATTCTTACCAGTATTTTCTAAATCGAAACTGACTTAAAAGCTGCAATCATTTGTACTTTAAAGACTTTTAAATTATCACCTCAATGTCAATCTTTCTATTTACAAAAACTATTACCACTAATGTGTTTACCAGTGAAATTTACTTAGCAGCTCGAATTGCTGAATGCGCCAACATTGCAAAAGACGAAATTATATACAATCCAGCTGGTATTGAAGCCAACAGTTTAAAGCGTTCATCAGTCATTGTGTCAGTTCTATTTTTGACGGACCAACCTAAACTACGTTCAACTGCTTTTTTCCATTTTGAGTAACGATGCACACGTTCTTCTTCCGTACTGGTTGGTAGAAAAGTGTCATAGAAAATATTCTCGTAATAACGTTTCTCTGGCTCAAATCGACAAAGATCAATGCCTTCTGCTTGCGCAGCACACATTGCTGCACCAAACGCTGTCGAATCAAGTAACTGTGAACGAAATACTGGTACGCCAGCTATATCAGCCTGCAACTGCATTAGCAAATCATTTGAGGTTAGTTTACCATCTGCATGTAATTTGTTGAGCGTAAAGCCACCTTCTTGATACATACTCTCGAGAATGTCACGCGTTTGAAAACAAATTGATTCAAGTGTGGCGCGTATTATGTGATTTTTATTGGTAAATTGTGTTAGCCCACAAATGATACCACGCGCATCTTTACGCCAATATGGCGCATATAATCCAGTAAAGGCAGGAACAAAGTACACATCAGCTGTGGTAGGCACCAATGCAGCAACTTTTTCGGCATCATTGGCATCGGGAAGAATTCGAACTTTATTTTGCAACCATTTAAGAGCATGACCAGCAACGGCAACGGCACCTTCAAGCGCATAAATTGGCGGTGCATTTGGACCAAGTTTATATGCAACAGTTGTTAGTAAGCCGCGTGTAGAAATAACATGCTTTTCACCTGTATTACAAAGCACAAAACAACCAGATCGGTAAGTGTTTTTCGCTTGTCCTGGTTTAATGCACATTTGACCAAGCAATGATGCCTGCTGATTGCCCAGTATGCCACTTATTTGTACGCCATTTAGTGCACAATTCTCATCACTAACGCGTCCATAAATTTCAGAACAACTACGAATTTCAGGAAGCATATCAATGTGTATGGAAAATGTTTTCAATAGCACAGGATCCCAATGAAGAGTTTCAATATTCATGAGTAGTGTACGTGAAGCATTGGTTACATCCGTAATGTGTAGATCACCTGGAAGGGTTTAAGTGAAAATTGAGCATAACATGTTATTAAATTCAAAAGAACTAATTTTGGCATTAAACAAGCTTTGTAATATTTGAATCGTATTTTATTGAAAGAGGAATAAGTCAATAAAGGCAAAAGAAATTTATTAATATGAAGTGGCTGTCATTTCGTTAGAAATGAATAAAGTGTGCTTTGTTTTCACAGAAAGTTTACTTAATGGTGTAGAATTAAAGACATTATTAAGTTGGAAAAATAATATCGGTCAAATTAACGATTATTATTTGCATTACTTTTCCCTTTTTAACGACTTATTCCAAAAAAAGCTATTCATTTATAAAACAAACTGTGAAGAATACATTTATTTTTGTGTTGTTAGTTACCACTCACCTTTTGTTAAATTCCATATGATCCAACTGTCAACTGTACCTGCCAAGCATCTGCGTTCTCTGCATGCTTTCCTCACCGCTGCAACATTATCTTTAAGCCAACGAATTTTTAACGCTGAAAAATATGGCGAAACTGGCAGACCAGAGATATTTTTGAAATGATTTTTATTTTGATCGGGCAACTTGGCTAACACTTGATCCACAATTGGTGTAGTACGTATATCATTCCAGATGATAGCGTTGTATAGCGGCTGCCCAGTAACACGATCCCAGACGATAGTTGTCTCTCGTTGATTTGTAATACCAATAGTAATTATGTCTTTGGTAGTAAAACCCTGCGCGGGCAACAAGGCACAAGCTTCAGCAGTACATTTGTAAATAGCGCTTATAATTTGAATGGGATCCTGTTCGAACCAACCATCTTTTTGTGTAATCATATCGATTTCAATTTTATGTGAGGCGATTTCTTTAAAATCTGGCGTTGTATAAACAGAAAATGCCACCGTACTGGTACCTTCATCGATAACACCAACCAGATGTGGTGAGATCAGAGAGTGTTTACGACTATCAGCGCGTCGAAAAGGTACCTCTGCGCTAGAGCTAGGCGGCACATTTTTTCCCTCGGTCATGGTGTTGTCTTAAAGTTGTTTTTTCTCAAAAAAGTAATTAAAATAAAAATCTGAAAATAAATAGAAGAAATGGAAAATTTTGAAATTAATTACATCAGCGAAATTTTAATTTTAGCTTAGCACGAGTTTTTGTATTTTTTATTTGTGTGATTTTTAATAAAATGATAATCGCTCAACAGACCAACATATACTATGCATATATTAAAATGGTAAATTATCGACACAATGCTTTAATCACATGATAGCAGCGGCGAGCCCCCATACGTAGCAATTTGAGTCACTTGCCAAATCTTTAAAGTTCAAAGTCATTTAATAATTTTTATTTTTAAAATAAAAATAAATTTATGTTTAGTTGTTGTGCAAATCGAATGATTTATAACGCTTTAAAAACAATATGATCTAGCCAATGTTATATGGGGCATTATTTGGAATAGGTATTCGATTTAATAAGAAAGGTTTAAAATTTGAGTTCCTGGTAATATTTTTGTAAGCCTCCAGTAATATCCGTTATGATGGCAGCTGCCGTCTCCCGTGATAACCAAAGTATTATCCGTGAACTCTTTTTTTTTACCAAGAAAAATCAATATAGCGGGTTCAGAAAAATGCTCATAACTTTGGTTTTTGAGCACCGATTATGACAAGTTTTTTGTTTTAGAATGTGCAGAATTTGTTCAGGTTTCAATTTCCAAAACTTTTAAACAATTTCGGCTAGTTTCTCATATGCTTGTGTCCTGTAAAATATACTGAAATTTAGAGAGAAAAAAAACTGAATTTTTCGAGATATTTCAATTTGAAATTTTTTGACCAAAATTGGCTCTCTTTTGTTCTACGCTGACACTCTTGTACAAGATAATAAAATAGAACTTACGGGAATTGAAACGTGCATAAATTTTGCATATTCCAAAATAAAGTTTGTTGTATTAGCTCAAAAGAAACCAAAGTTATGAGCATTTTTCTGATCCGTCATTTGTTTAAACTCGAAACAAAGAATTGCCCATATATGTATATGCATATATTTTATTATGCATACATGGACATACATATAGCCGGTGGTTTTTTTTTTCATAATCAAGTTACTGCTAAACGTTTAATTAACATTTCCATTCAGTACAAGTTAGTGTAATGTACTCTGTTCAAATGCTGCACAAGCCTGAGCACATAATAAAAACTTTTTGCAGTGATTAACATCGGGAATTTTTTTAACCAAAGCAAATTAACTCGTAATAATTGCATTTAACACAATATATAGTATACTATATGCATATGGAAATATATTAAACAATACTGGCATATATGCAAATTAATGCAAATGACTCTAAAAGTCAAACAACCACTTTTTTTTGCAATTAAATGTGGAAAAACACTTGTTCAATTATAAAACCTTTTCGGAAGCAAAAAAAAAATACACGCTTCCGTTCACTATAGCTCTGCCGATTCATAAAGTAAGATATTAAAAAAATATATGTATATACTACATATATACATTATCTGAAGATACGCACCACAGTAACAAGTTAAAAAAAGAAAAGAAAAAATTTCGGCACACGCACAAAATAATGTTAAACGTTCTAATATTTAATTAACAAATTTAATTAAAAAACAGTAAGCAACAAATTCATTTAACACAATCTCGAATAAATGGTGCAAATTTAAATTTCACAAAGAAACTTCTCCGAAGCACGTCCGTTAACTGCAAGCGTTAAATAGTATCTGCTGCTAAAATAAAGCAAATTTTTTTAACAACAGCGTACCCAGTACCACAGTGGAGACAAGAAATAAGAAATGTAGGAATAAAATACCTACATATGTATACGCCGCCGTCACAACAGCGATCGCAACGACGACAACTGATTAAACATTTTTTTATATATAAAAACAAAAAATAAAATAAAACTAATAAAATTGCTGCTCTATCGCTGCTTTGATGATAACATAAAAATACCAATGTCACAGCGAACAATAATAAAAATTTAGAAACAAAATAAAATTATACAAAAAAAGAAAAAAAAATAGAACCAGTAAAAAATTTAACTATGGTAAAAAAAAAACATTAAAAAGATAAGAAAAAAAAAATCGCCGACAGAATTGTTCAATAAAATCGCAGGTAATTGCAAAATGCGATAAAAAAAAGAAACCTATCCGAATGTTAAGTATTCCGTTTTTGAAGTCAAACACTGAATGGAAATGATATGGGGCTCGTCCGTCATGATTTTTTGTTTTTATCGGACAGATAGCTATAATAGAATTGCATGTTAATTTATGTGCAAATGTTGAATTTTGTACTTTTGTTACTTTTATCTTGAAATAAAAGTGCATACGTATACCCTAGACAGTGGCAAAAAAAATAAAATTAAGCTGTTTTTTGTTAGATAATATTACACTTTAGTGTTATTTTAATAAAAAAAAATTTAAAATCAAACCAAAATGCTTTGGAATCAAAAAAATATTATTTATATACTCAATTCGTGTCATTATTTTGAAATAATTTTTTCCAAACCTTAAAAATTTTATCTTGAACGACCATGATGAACTTGAAAATAGTGACCATATTGACTAAAATTTTGAAAACTTAATCTTTTTATGTGTACAATACCTAGAGTCTAGAAAAAGAGATTTGAAAATTTGTTTTAGCAATTTAGTGTACACAAGAGGCCTGCAGAAGACTTCTTGTTTGAGTTTCAAGATGTGTTATGTCTTGTACCCACTTTTTATTTATCAAATACTTCAGTTGTGTTGACAGTACTTGGATATGAAATAAAAAAAAAAACAAAAACTGCACTGGCATGTTTTGTTTGATTTGCTTCAGTTCAGTGCATATAGTGCACTCTGCAGTAAAAATATGAGACAGTCTACAAAAAATACTAGTTCACGGTGAGTACCAGCCCGAAACTAGTGAAAAAAGGATGCAGTGGGGGCCAGTTTAATATCAGCTTGTAGTTTGTAGGAGCAAATAAATTTGAATCGTGACGAAAACAAATTACAATTTTCGATTTTTGCTTTTGAAATATTTTGTTTTTTTGTGTCACTTGAATTTGGTGTCAAAATAAATTGTGGAAAAAACTGAAATTAATGAATTCAATTTTGTTAATGCTGTTATGAATGTAATTTAACTTAATTTAATTTGTTTTAAAAAAATATAAGTCCTAATCAAAAAAAAAATATTACTAGGACTACTTCATACCACAACTAACCCCGAACTGGTGTAAAACTAATTCATAAGGGGACAATTGAAATTTCGTAGGACATCAACACACAAAAAAGAACAGTTGCTTGTATGGAAAAAGGATTGAAGTCGGACTAGTACTGGTTGATAGAGGACTAGTTAATGGACTACTCTTAAACTAGTCCGTTTGCCTGCAGGGAAGTGACAAAAGTAGTTTTTTTTTTGCTCTCTTCTTTGTGTCTCTTTTTGTTTACGCTCTCCCTCTCTCTCTCTCGCATAAAAGTATGAAAACTACTGAAAAGTGTCCCAATAAGAGTACATTTTTTAAATTTTGTATAATTTGGTTTTCGTGCAAGTGGCAACTCTGAAATTTGGCAACTGTTACCTATGATTGGTCCAATTGTAAATAAGTCATCGAAAATTTCATGAAAAGCGCAATGGCCGCGGTGGCTATTTGCTGGATATTTTATTCAATACTTAATCGAAAAAATACGTGTTTTTTATTTTTAAATAAAAATGTGCACTCTTATTGGATCACCCTTTATCATATATCATAAATTTAACTGCAGTTTTTCTACTTGCACGTTTTACACTGACATGAAATATATGTTTGTATAAAATACAGTACACTGAAGCATTTATTAGAATCAGGTTTTTTTGACACTGATAGAACGCTTCAGCATTAAAATGAAATCAGTGTACAGTGAAAATTTGAATCCTAAATTTTTGGATCAAATACTTCAGTTCAGTGTAAAATATGCGAGTAAAAAAAAGTAAACACTATATTTGTCTTGTATACGTATTTTTACCTAGAGATAAGATAAAAGTAGCAAAAGTAAATCTAGAAAGTTTTTTGTTACACTCTGTTGTACACTTTACTACATATAGAGAAAAGAAACATTAAGCACTGATAAAATATCCTAGAAATTGATATCGTGACCATGTGTAAAATACATACGTATTTAAGTTACCCACAAGCAAAACCAGCCAATTGGCCTAAATTGCAACTATGCCATTTTGGCACTTTCAGATTAATCTCACCTGAGGTTAGAAGATTGAACAAAAATTTTGTCCAAAACGTCGTTACATGCCATTTAAAATAAGCTTGATTGTTCTACGTAAATTTGTGTAACAAAATTCACGTAAAACCAGTTGTTCCCGAGATATATATTTGAAAAAAAAAAAATACTGAATTTCATGACTTTTGAACTTCATAACCCATTTCTTATCGATGTTAACACCGAATAAAAACCTTGGACCAAGAAACAACTACATAAAAGAATAGGTAATTTTAAAGCTGTGAAATTGTTTCTATTATTTATTAACAAAATTACAATGAAGCACATACAATTTGCAAACTGAACCACTCCAAGAATTTCATATGTTTATTACCAACAAGTAGTAAAAAAGTAACTAGGGAAAAAGTATCGTTTACGTTAAACGCCGTAAAAATAGAAAAAAAAAAACCCCATGTAAATAAATTTTAAATTTAATGATACGTTATTGTACGTGGTACTTTTTTACAAAGCCAATAAAAAATGATTTAAGCATTGTGCCGCTCTGAATTACACTGTCTTAAAAATATACATCTAGAATAAATTAAACTAGCGTTTGCCTTGTGGTCGAAATTCGACCATTTCGATTTGATTTTAAAAAGGCCTACCAAACAGATTCTCATCAGTAACTATGTCTGCGCATTTTCTCTTTAGGGGCGTGGCAAAGCCGACTTAAAAATATAAAGGTCATATTATCGTTCCTTAGTGCTAACAACATCTCCATACCAAATTTCATAAAAAGAGCGTTTTTACATTTAGGGGCGTGGTACCGCCCACTTCAAAACAAAAGGGTCATATAATCGTTTCTTGGTGCTTACCCTATCTCCAAATTTCATAAAAAACGATTTAGTCATGAGAGAGTATTTTTCATTAAGGGGTATGTCCCTGACCACTTAAAAACATAATAGTCATATTATCGTTCCTTAATGTTAACCCTATCTCCATACCAAATTTCATAAAACTCTATGCAGTGGTTTAGTCATGAGAGCGTTTTTTCCATTTAGGGGGGTGGCACCACCCACTTAAAAATATAATGGCCATATAATCATTCCCTAGTGCTAACCCTCTCATAAATCAAGACTATTCAAGATTACAATTAATACACCCTCCAAAAAGGTAATCTAATTGTCTTCCGAAAAATTTCTTCAGTTGAAATTGAGCTAGCCGTTCTCTCTGTAGGTCAGTTCAAATGAAGCCATACCTAAATATGAGTTTCAGATTTCTGGAAAATACGTTTGAATCGAATAGTATATTCGTATTCGATTTAGATTGGAATCGAAGTATTTGAGTTTTTAAATAAATCGCATGCACATAATTACGTAGGTACGAAAAATATAAAAAAACGTTTATATAAAACCTTATGGCCCAAAAAAAAAAACAAAAAAAAAACTTCTGTAAATCAATTAAATGCATTCTAAGAATAGAAAAAAAAAAAAAAAACAACTTCTTAAAATAAAATGCAAGCAACATTTCATGCATAAATTAATAAAATTAAAATATTGTTACACAAAGAAAAAAAAAACTTGATTTTACCGCCACGACAGTCGTTTTAACACAAAAGAAGAAATAATTTATGCAGAAATTTTTGTTTCTTTCTTCATGTTCAAGAGCTTAACAAAGCAAACTTGCACATGTTTGCAAAATAAAACTTTGGCAACATTTTATTAAGACAAAAATAAAAAAAAAATTCACAGCGACGCGTCGGTGACTTTATAATAAAATGACGCACATTATAAAAAGCCGTTCGGCCAAGAAGATTCGCAATTAATTCGAAAAAAAGCTAAACGTCAAGCGTCGTATACAAAAAACATGTGAGCAAAATTGATTGAGATATTTTTAAATAATTTCTTTTTAAAGATGCTAATAATAATATTTGTAAATACATATGCATAACTTATTTTTGCAAAACAAAAGTCAGTTCTGACCTTTTCCAAATCTTTCAACATTGAAATTAAATTGTAATTTTTTTTTTTCTTTATTTTAGAAATTATTTTTTTCTTTTTGCTTTGTGAAGAACTTGTGTACGAAAAGTGCATAATTTTTGTTTGAATTCTGATTGACAAATTAAAATTCTTTATGGCTTACATCGGTTGAAGAGAGCACTAATTCATTTAAAGAAATGTTTTTTTGCAATCTTTTGCGAAATTTATACAATTAGATAAAATCTAAAAATAAACCTATGCCATATGTTTAATCTAATTTAGTCATAAAGCTGTCTACAAATAAATATGGACAAAATATTGGATTGCTGTTAATATAATAAAAACGCCCACCTCCATAGCAAAATTAATTTACAACTAACTGTTAGTAATCAAATTCATTGTTGGCTACCAATTTTAATCACTTGCATTGGTTTTGATAGGGCACATTTTATTGAACCACTTTAGCGTGACGGATTTACTTTTGGGGTTTTTATTGAAGTAAGTGTGACGTAAGATCACCCAAATAAGCTTGAACAATCGGTCAAAAAAAATTATAACCACGTTTAATAATCGGAATCAAAAATAATAAATAAATTTTATAAATATATATAAAATACAATTTTTTATTAGGGCGCGGATCCGGTCACGGGGGTTCAAAACATTTTTTAACCCTCAAGTTGCATCACTCGGAAAGTTTTTATATTTTCGTGTTCAGGGTATAAAAGACCGAAAAAATTTCGTGCGTTGTCTATGTAGCCTCCAACGTAGTCAAAAATCTTGTTTTTGTTTCTTTTTAAATTTTTAGGTTAGGATAACTCCAAGAAAAAAAAAGATATTGATATAATTTAAAAAGGGTTTTGTACGCAAAGATATGTGCTTTTGACTTACATAACAGGTTTTATGATAAAGTATTACACTTTCGTGTTACATAACCTCAAAAGTAGGAAAAAATCACGAAAAATCTTATATTTTGGTAATTTTTGGGTTAGGATGTCTCCAAAACTCTGTAGTGATAGATCAATTTTGTTAACGGATTTGAATTCAGCACCCAAAAGTTAGTTAGAAATGACTATTCGTGTTCCTTTTTATTGATTTTAGTTTTCGCATGTTATTTTTGACTTAACTCAACTTTGACAAAAACGGAAAATTCGATTTAAAAAAAAAGCGCCCGACGGATTTTCTTAATTTTTTTTTTTAAATGATAAGGAAAGTACCTTGAACACGAAAATATAAAAATTTCCGAGTGATGCAACTTGGGGGTTAAAAAGTGTTTTGAACCCCCGTGCGGTCTTAGGCACCCATTATCAAAAAAAAAAAAAACGGAATAAATGGATGCATTTGGCTAAAATAAAGAAACAACAGGTTATTCGAGATAATTACAGCTAAGCCAAATTTGAACACCATTCAAGCTATGGCATTTTGATGAAAACGGTGAGGCGTACGACAGAAAGTATTAGGAACTTTCATGGTCTTGTTGGAGTTTTCAAACATTTCATTTAAAAATACGTTATGTCTTGTACCCGCTTTTCATTTATCAAATACTTCAGTTCAGTATAAATTGCACGAATAAAATATATGTCATTTGCAAAAACTAATCGTTTTAAAGATGTTCAATAAAAACGAATTTTTTGAGGTTTTTCGATTTTTCAAAAATATTTTCCACTAGGCAAATTAGTCATTTAAAAAAACAAAGCTGATTTAAATTACATATTTTACATTTACACCATAATACATGTTCAAATTAATCTCATATATCATGATATACATATGTATATACTTACAATAAAATTTCCTATTTGACAAATTCTTGATAATGTAAAACCCTTGAACCTCATTAAACCAAACTAAACGCTTATCAACAGCAAAAAAAAATACGCAGTCATACACTGCATGAATTCATTGATACGCGTAACACTATTGCTGACGTTTATACGATACAATAACACAATTTATTACGATATGATATGACATACTGTGTTATATGCAGATAAGCGAATGTTCACTAAGTGACATGTACGTATGTATGTACAAAGAAAGTTATCATAAGAAATAAAAGGATCTAAAGACAGTAAATTGAAATAAAATAAAAGACATAACTAATATACTTTCATATGTGTTTACAAATATTGATAAACATATGTTTTAGTAATCGATGAAAGATAATAAAGTCATACATAAAGAAGTATGAACTATACATTGAAAAGGCAGGTATCTGCAGGTAAAAGTATTTAAGCCGCATTAATAAACTCAAATATTTGCCATAAAACTTATGTTATGCTATCAATTCTGCAATTCAACAATCAATCAATAAACTTAAAGATAAAGTGTATAGTTAAACTTACAAAGATAACTCTCGTAGGTGCAAAGTACGGATAATATTAATTAAAATATTTAAAACTTTTGATTTATAAGTTGATTTTACTTAAAAGCTAAGCGCTTTTTAAATGCATTTATAGGACTACGCAGTATATTAAAAGTTATCAGTTTTATTTAAGAATTTATATGAGAGTTGTAATAATGCACAAAAATATATATAAATTTTTGTCACTTAAAAAACAAATGTATTTAGTTTTATAAATATAAAATTTTGATTACGTAAATTTATTTGACTTTTCGACACTTTTGCATTCGTTTTATTGCAAGCAATATGTTGTAAACGCGCTTCTTGATATCGACAAACTAAATTTTTATTTTGATGTTGTTTATTAAACCAACAGCTGTTGCTGGTTAGCTATAGTTAGCAATGTTGGCTGTTGTAATATCACAAATGTATTTGTATTTTCTTTTTTACAATACCGCAAGCTACACATTAACATGCTTCAGATATGCGTGGGCAGAGTCCGCCAGCCAATTGATGTGAGAGTTAAAAGTACAAAAAGGTTTTTTCTTTTTAATTTATTGGATATAATTTTATGTACACAATTCAGATTCATAAAACCCCTTTTTAATTGAGGCATTACGTTTCATAAATTGTTCTTTAACTGTCCCATTCGAAAATTGCTGTGCGTCAAAGTTTCTCTACTAATTTTAAAAAAGTTTTGCACGAGGGGTTTAATAATAATGAATTGAAGTTCAGAAAGGCGTACGAGTATGCTCACCATATAAGCTACAGAAAACTTTAAGTAACCAAACTATATATTCAATGCAAATTTCGACATGGTAACTTGATCAAATTGTAATGCCCTGAAATCTTCAATAAAGACTTCAAATTTTTATTCCCGCACATGTTAACTTACAAAAAAACAACTAGTAAGGGGCGTAATTTGTCATATACCTGAAACATTTAACTCATATATGTACAATAGATAGATCAGGTTTGACAAATATATAAGGGGTACTGTGACAAATAAAACTTACTGAAAAAATGGGCCGATTCACTCTTCCATATATATAACATTATGCGTCATATCTCGCAAATTATTCGACGCAGATTCATGAGATTTCTAACATATGTATAGGGCAACGAAACGAATTTTATCAACCAGAAAAAAATCATCCTAGCTCTGAAACTGTTTGGCACAGATGAATAATGTGTAAAATGCACCGGGACAACAACGCGCACCGAGTTAGAGCCAGGGTATCATAAAAATGTCAGATTTTTTTTTCTTTTGCAGAAAATCACATAAGTTACAAATTATTTTCACCAAAAACAAATGGGGGATCAGTAAGAAATGAGAATCTATGACTTCTGTTCAGACCGAAACTTTGTAAGGATAATATTAAACGAGATAAAAAATATTTTTGAAATTTGATTATTTGATAAGTTCATACAACGTCAGTTTAGTGTAAAAATAAATAAAAAAACCAATTTAGTGCCGATAAACGTCACAAAACCACTATATATTAAGTTACTTCAAAACTGTAAATTTTTTTTACATAAAATGAAAATTTTTTGTTGAGCAGAAGCTTCTCCATTAATTAGACTCTCAGACTTTTTATCGTGCGACCCACCGTTTATGAGTTATCGCATTTTGAGATTTTACACAATTGTATACAAGCGTCAAAAGAAACACGGCTAATATTTTTGATTCAGTTTGGGATTTATCAAGAATAAAGTGTAACTTACGCTTCGTTCCTTTAAATGATTTATGAGGTAGTTTACGGCTGTTTTGAGATTTAGTTTTTAATTTGGTACGCCCGTGATCACGTGATTTGCCGCACAAAAATAAATCTAATTCTGTCGAAATTTATTTTAAATCTGCTTATTATTCGCAACAGGGCTACCGATTTTGGATGTTTTCGAGCAAGTGGCACCTCTTAAATTTGACAATTGGCATTACATTAAATGTCATTAAAAACAAAGCAAATGGAAGATAAATATTAAGAAGAAAAGAAAAACAACTTTCACTTTCCCGCTTATGAGTTTTACTGTCAGAAAAAAATCTCTTTCAGCCGGTGGAAACGAGTAGGATTTAACGATGAATAATTTAGATATCATTACAGCTAAATCTTCGATGGAAACGTAGTACACATTACACTAACACCGTGTAAGCTAGATTTGGAACAATAAACTTTAATGATTAAATGGACTTAAGTGGAAAGGTTAAATTTCACGGTACTAAAGATATCTATATCAACTGCATATGGATATTTCCAGAGAAACGTCCACCGTGAGCCAAAAAATTAAATCATCATATCTCCGAAACTATTTAACATATATGGATGCGATTTGGTACATATCTGTGGACTTTTGACAAAACAACCTAAGTCGAGATAAGGCAATTCTCCAGGATTTTAGTCCTAAATATAAAATTTAAATATGCTTCTGTTGGTATAATCGCCATGTCTCTATGATTTCTTGTTCCAGAGATATAAGGGTGTCCCATAGTACACGCAAGATTTGAACTTAGCGCCATTCGTGCGGTCAAGTGATATGAACCAAAAGAAAAAAATAATTTGACAGCTGACTCTTTAAGATTCTTAAAAATCTCTGGAAAGAGAAGATTCAACGCTGCATTATCGAAATCGAGCCACATTATTGAAAAGTAGTTAATCAGTTTTTAGGCTCTCCTGAAAAGTTGCCAATTTCGAGTTAGGTTGTTTTGTCAAAATTCCACAGATATGTAGGGTAAAGGAGGGAAATATGGACTATGTGGGTAATATGGACCACACGGTTATTTTCCACTGCGTACATAGGATTTACCGTTATTCATGTTCAAACTTAACGCTAATACCTAAAGCTTATAATAGTGCAATTTTAGCAATCGGTGAAGCCGCATGTTTCTGTAAAGTTGTTTTTTCTAAAAAAAAGATCAGTGATACTTTTTTTCTAGTGAGTATATTTCATTATTTCACTTTAAAGACATCGCGTTTTTAAATAAATGGTTAATTATATAAAGTCAGCAAAAACCATTTATTACTTATGAGCACAAATTAGTTCATTAACCACAAGACTTTTTGATAAAAAACCACTTATTTCACCAACACGTGTTGTGGGTAATATGGACCACCAAAGAAAAAAGCCTCAAAAACAAATGTTTTTATCATCTTTTTCAGATGAAGAATCGAGCTGCAGTTTTCATGACGAGTCTGATGGTCATTATTTGTAATTCGTTAACTACGAAGGAAAAAGAGATGAAAAATGCATATAATGTAATACCTTTTACTCAGAAGATCGCCGTGGCGAATTTTGGGTTGAATGTGTAATCTTACGTTCTTGGAGTCATGAAAAATGTGCCGGATGAGGTAGTGACATTTTTATATGCAACTTCTGTACCAAATAAACATGTGGGGCAATATGGACTATATAGTCCATATAACACTACACTTTTTTTTATCTTCATTTTGAGTATTTTCAGTTTTTTAATTTTTTTTCTTTATCCTGATGAGATATTTATCTAAAAGTGAATCAGAATAAAGGTAAATTGTTTCCTTTAATGAATGGCATAAAATGAATTGTTTTATTTTATGTTTTTTGAGTTTTATTTAAAAAAGAAAGATTGGTGGTCCATATTTCCCTCCCTTACCCTACAATAAAAAGCACCAAGACAGACTTTTTTCGCAAAATTGCATTTATGCGTTAAGTTTCTTTAATGAAAAATCATATATTCGACCCAAAACCCTGAAGTAATTTTTAGGGCTGCCATCTGATTTTTTAATAAAATTAAAATTTTCTTTAAATAAATTGTTAAGATCATCATTTTCTCTCTATAAATTGAAATCTTGGGTCCAAAAACAACGAAACAAAAATTTAGGGTTGCCATATTACGGTTGCCAGTCGTTTTTCGCAGCATTGCGTTTCTTTGTTAAGTTTCTTTATTGAAAAGTTATATTTTCGACCCAAAAACCCAAAGTAATTTTTTAGGGTTGCCACCTAGTTTTTTAATAAAATCAAAATTTTCTTTCACAGCTACAGCGTTTTTAATGAAACTTGGAATAGTGTTAGATATTAGTATGCAATTAAGAATGAGCTAGGTTTGAACTTTGTATAAGCTCACCAGGGGGCGTGGCACTGCCCTTAATTTTAAATTTGATTTAGCCATAACTCGTAAACCGTGCAAGGTATTTAGATGAAATTTCGTGAGCGGGTACGGCTTAATAATACCTCATAACAGACAAAAAGTGGGCGGGATCGAAGAAGTGCCACGCCCACTTTTAAACCTTGAAAATTCTGATTCAATATTACACAATTTTAACAAAAATTTAGAAGATGTTACCCCTGCAAACTGGGATTAATATGCGAAACGCAGTTATATTGGAAAAAGGGCGTGGCACCGCCCAGAAAAATATAAAACGGTGTAAAAAGAAAACCAATAAAGGAAACATTCTGAAATTAACTGTGTGGAGCCTAATGCTATAGGGCATCTCTGTTCTGAAAGTGGGCGAAATATCGGCGTTACGCGTGGAACCTCCCATACAAGCAAAATACGTTAAATGCTATTTCTCGCAAATGTTACAAGATATTTTATTGAAATTTGGTATGTAGGTACTACTTATCAATGCCTTGTAATAACCGAAAAGTGGTCGGTATCGACGAAGTACCACGCCCCCTTTTTAACCAGTGAAAATTTTGATTCAATATTACTCGAAAACGACACAACAATTATAATGAAAATTTAAGAGATTGTGCAACTAAAAATAAGTAATAATATGTGATATGCCGTTATATTAAAAAAACTCGTTGAAGGGCGTGGCACCACCCACAACAATATAATACGCTATAAAAAGAAAACTACTAAAGCAATCTTTCTGAATTTAACTGTAGGGAGTCTACTTGATATTAGGCACCTACGAGCTGAAAGTAGGCAAAATATCGCCTGTGGGCGTGGAACCTCCTATACAAGTAAAAAACACATTTCTCGCAAGTGGTACAACATATTTCTATGAAATTTAGTATGCGGATCTGGATCATGAGTATCTAAAGCATAACGAAAAGTGGGCTTTGTTCAATAATTGCCACGCCCACTTTTTACCAAAATAAAAAATTGCAGTTTTATCTGTCTTATCTGATTTTTGACGCTGAATCCGTCTTCATCAGCAGAACTGTCATTATATGTATCTGCATGATTTTGAAATATCCTTGCTTGAAGTTGAAAAAAGCGCTCTGTTCAGTCTTACAGTGTAGCTTATTAAAATATCCTTTCGGATTTTTCCAATAGGACTCAGCCCCCATACAAAATACGAAATATTTTGGGAGCGTGGCATATCCCAAATATTTTATTTTAGGGCATTCTATTTCACCAAAAAAAATTTTGAGTTTTTGATATTTTTCTATACCATTCGATGCTTTCCGAGTTTTTTCTTATTATTATTCTCATCGGTTAACTTATCATTTTGAAAGCGTGACCATTGGAGGTGAAAAGGTACGAGTTTCATAACAAAAAATAGCTATGAATAAAAACATCGACTAAAATAATAAGATCGGATTGTTGACCGAGCAGTGATCGGTCTTCAGGTACTTTATTAATATGTGATGAAAAAATGAAAGATAACATAGGCCTGCAAATTCGGCACTTTTTTTTCCTCTCTTGATTTTTGAAGCCAATTGTGGTGGTTTGGGACCTTCTTATCACGACTCTAAGCTTGGTTTCTTTCCATCACGTCAGAATTTTGAGATATTCCAGTTTTCATAACCTCAAAAATAGTGGAAAATTTTAAATTTATTTTAAATTTTCTCAAAATTCGGACGTGATAGAACAATTCTGTAAACGGATTTGGGCTCGGCATCAAAAAATACATTAAAAAGCACTCTCGTAATTTTAAGAGGGGTACCCTTGTAAGTTTGTGCAGCATTTGAAAACTTATTAATTCAATCGTTTGTGCTTACGTACTCTTCAATATCACGCCTAAAATACTCAACATTTTTAAACCATTCTTGCACCATATATTTTTTGGTGCTCCCCGTACGATCAAGATAAATGTTTTGCATAATATTCATCCAGATATCAAGTTTTATATTGCAGGTCAAGTACGTAGATATGCGTTTTTTTTTTTTTTTTTTTTGTTTTTGGTATATTTTTTTTGCATACCGAGCGCACCGTATTTTCATTCGATTACCCCTATCTGTCGGAATATCAGACGGATATATGCTGTTCATATGGTTTCAATATACATACTGGTATAGGCATAGGAGCGACTCAAATAAAATGTTCAATTATTTTGAGTTTTTTTTTGTATGAGGGGTACAACACCCCCTTGCCCAATCGATCCCATATTTCTTATAAATGTGTTGGAGCACCAAAAAGACATCTGGTGCAAATATGGTTTTGCTACATTCAGTAGTATAGGCGTGGTAGTCTTGTATATACAAAAAAGGCACTTAAGTAAAACTTAAATCACTGAAAACTGTGACGTGCTGGAATTTTTTCACTATTTTTCTCGTAATCAGCACACTTAAATCTATAGAAATCGCTTTTAAAAACTTAGAGAGGAAAACCCATGCAGGACTGTGTTATAATCTTTTGAATATAAATACTTTCTAAAATAAAAGATAAAAAAACAATATTAATAAGAAAAAAATAAAAAAAACTATGTTATTCTGTTACCTTTAAACATTATACAAATTAGTGACGAGTCTTCGTTTAAATGTGTTTTTGATAAATTGGTCTGAAGATGGTTAAGTGGCGGTAACCGAAACATATGTCACCATAGCCATGTTTAGTGGTTTTTTCTCTAATCCTAATTGTCATGATTTTTTAAGTTGAAAAATGCATAGAATTTTAGATTCTTGCAAATAATGACTAAAAGTTCGTAAATTTAGTATAATTTTCATATAGTCAACATAAACCATTTTAGTTTTAGCTTTGTTGAAACTACATGGATTAAATGTGCATACGTTTTTAACCGTTTGAGAATTATACCGTTCGATTGTATAGTCACGCGAAATTAAAGTAAAATTTTCTGTATTAGAGAAATAAAATGGACATTTTTACCGTTCGCGGTTAAATATAAGAAAATAAATTTTTAATTTAATTAAAAAGTACAAGAACATCAGTCTCTCGAGCGGGGTTTGGTGTCGGACTCCGGGAACGTGCTGGTGGATTACGCTAAGGACTGCAAAAAGGACTTCGAGTTCCCGATACCTGTACTGTTTGCAATATTCAGTACATAAGAAGAAGAAGCATTTTTCTTGAACGCCAGAAAGAGCTCAATTTTCATCAATTTATCGGCAATATTTTGCACATCGATTTTCTATGTATTCTGAGATAATGCAATTTTGAATTTTATTGAAAAATGTTTGCAAAAATGTTGGGAAATTGAAATAAACACTGATTATGAGGAACCCATTTTTCGATTAAGAGCAGCACTTAAAGATTAAGAACACAAAGTGTGTAGTAGATCCCTTTATTTTAATTCCTGCCGTACATCACAAATTCAATTAGTTTGCATGCCTTTGAAAGTTTAACCATAAAGCAGCATAAACCATGGCCCGCTTCCATCTTTTACTTAAGCGCGTATTTTTTCTAAACTCCTTCGTCTCCATAAAAGAATTAATTTGAAATTTGCACAAACTTATATCAGAGGCATAAATTCAGAAGGCTCACGATCATATAATTAAATGAGAGACACTTAAAAAACTAATCTGGATTCGTTTCATATTATGGATTTTTCAGATAAAATGGTTTCTTTGCAAAATTTAACTGACATTTCACTTTTACTCCAGTTTAAAAATCTCTCGTTCAAACAATCCTAAAGACAAAGTCCTATTCTGGAATCCGTGCGATTCAATTACTTTTCCTTTTGAAACTTTTTTGTTTAAAACGGTTAGTCGCACTATAAAAAGTGTCAAGATCTCTTTGTGAATAATTACATGCTCTATGAAGAATATGGATTTGTCTGTACGGATAAATTAACGTATTTCCTTAAAAATCCGCAAAACGGTAAAAAATATTGGTTACTTTTTGGCTTACAAATATGGTTATTTTTTATGGAGCATAAGATTTCGAACAAAGCGGATCTGAATTCTTCGGATCATACCACTCATCGTTTTCATGTTAGTTTCGGAGAAATAAAATGATTTTTAATAAACATTTTTTTTTTTCGAAAAACATTATTTTTTTTTCGAAAAAAATTAAGAAAAAGTCAAAATCAACTGCAAATTTATAAAAGATATTTTGTTTTTTCATATCATAGACTATATACTTATGAAGAAAATAAGATACGATATAAGAAAATCGATTAAAAAATGGAAAAATTATATCAAATCAATGAAAAATGGTCGAATTGCATTTTCGCTATTTTTTCCATTTTTTTTTTTTTTTTTTTTTTTTTTTTCATTTTATTTATCATAAATTTGTCTATTATAAAGAGTGTATATCGTAAAAAGTTGCAAAGCATCTGGGAGGTGATATAGGAGGCCTAGACTAACAAAAAATTACACCTGAAGAGGGGTCTAAAATGTACCCCTGAGGAGTTATAGGGTTAAAACTAATTTTCTGAGTTGTTTTAAAAAAAAATTTATTGGGTCACCCTAGTGTTTTAGAGAAAACTTTTTCAATGAGAAACTTTTAGCTAATTGCATAAGCTTTTGAAGAGTTTATTTGGTTTATAGAGTTCGAAAGGATTTCGCAGCGTTCTGGACCTTTAAAGTTGACATTTTAGTATGAAAAAGGTCCTATTAACATACACTTTTTTTTAGAATTCTCGTTAACTTTCCTTTAATTCGGTATTACATTTGTCTTACCAACTTTTAAATTTGAGGTCGAAAAAAATACTTTCCTTTGTAACACACGTTACTCGCATGCGATTCGCTGCATATGTGCGCGCTTTCTTCTGGAGCCTTGAAACTGAATGTCCTTGAAAATTATTAAGATTAATTAAAGCAAATTTACATTTCTTAATCGATTTTCATAAATAGTATCTGATTTTCTTTACCAATATATAGACTATGATATAAAAAAAAACAAAATGATTTTTTTTAAAAAATTTTTTTCGTGTATAAATTTGCAGTTGATTTCGAGTCAGCAGCCGATTTTACATAGGAAATGAAAAGTGGCACTGACAAATGAAAAATTTTTTAATCATTTGTAAACTAATGTAATTAACCTTTTAAACATTTTGTTCGATTATATGACTGTTATTATCAGTGATTGAAAAAAAAATTATATTGAATATACGAGTATTCCAAAGGCAGTTAGCCCTTTCATTTCTAAGAAATTTTTAACAATTTTCCGTTTTCGTTTTTTTGTGGTTTTTTTGTTATTTTGAGAGTAAATTCTACTTACTCTCTGAAATGTTCTTGTTAACAACTTTTTGGACGCGAACAAAGCTAATATATTATAGCTAATATTAATATTTAATTTGCGTTAAATAATTTTTTAAAAACAATTTCAACTAAAAATTTTCCAATGGAAATTTAAGTGAGTTACATCATGAGTGTTACGTCATTTACTAAAACAAATAAAAAAAAACAGAAAAGATTTTTAAATTTACTTGGAAAATAAACTTGAGTTATTTCAATTCTTACTAAAAAAAGTGATATTTAAAAAGCCTTGCCCAATTTGCAGAGTTTTGCAATTTTGCAATCCAAGTCAAAACCTTTGTTTAACATAAGTGACATGAACCAGATGTAGATTGCAATTGGATGATACACACTTCATACGATATAATTCACTCAATGCACTTTACATCACTCAAAATAACAATTTATGAAATAAGATCTTTTAAGTTAAGTCACACCCTTATGGTGTAATATGTAAAATAGAATAAGTTAAAAGAAGATAAGTATACGTAATAACTTTTAGGCATTAAACTAAGCATTGGTATGAAAACCAAAACAAGTTATAGAATAAGCCACTCTTTGACTAAAGATCAAACGGGAGCCATCTATCATTAAAACCTTGCTTTCCTGCAAAGGAATACGGCACGGTAGGTCATTACGGCAGTTTACTGCTCGACCTGACAGCTAGTTTTTAGGTAGGCTAACTTAAATCTTCTTCTCTTTAGATATATACTTGTACGTATATTACACTCTTTTCTGTTTTTTGTAGTGTAACGTTATCGCATATATTTTGTTTATCTCTTTAAATTCATTGGGTCGATTGTTGTAATTTTTTTACTGAATGTAGTGTGGAAGTAGGCTATTACAGAAATCGAAACTTGGATTTTTAAACATGTCACCGAAATCAGAACAGATAAAATCAAATCGCCCACTGCCATTGTTGACTTAAACAGACATTTGTTCAAAGGATGTTGCTATTGATTTCTAATGGGTACAGGTATGCACTGAGATCAATTGGCGTTAAAAACCTTTATATTGTCACTACAAGTTCTCCTTCAAACCACTGTACACATCTACATAGTATTATAATAAACTATAAAACGGCGGCCTACTACCACTCACCCTTTATTTCATGCGATTTAATTATGCTTGTTGGCTGACCTTGTAATATTCAGAAAACGTCCTTGAAACGTATGTAAGCTTATTGCCTGTCTAACTTATGTCGTCAGCAGAAATTTTCCAATACATCAAACAAAGACTGTCCTCAATAGTAGCAACAATACCAATTCTTTAATTTTGACGACACTTTTAAATTTCCACTGGGTCGATTTCGGAATTCTAGCGGTTTAAATATAAGCATTTTAATTAAATTTAGTAGGAAATTTACTATGCATCTTTTTATTTACCTTTTCCCTTTCAAACTTTTGTTGTTTTTAATCGCTCCTATTTACTTTGTTATTGTTTTGCTTCGTATTTTGCTATAATTTATGAATTTCAATGTTATAGATAAATATTCACAGACGAGCCCACTTTTTATTCCACGCGATTATTTTCATTCTTCTTATCATCACTACTCACCGCAAATCAGCCATTTACAAATCAGCTGTTTTTGGCATTCGCTTCTTTACTTACTCGTTTGTGGTACTCGTTATTCCATAGCCTTATGCTGCCAATGCATTGTACAATATATCGTTAGATTTGCCGCAGTGTTTGAGTTCAAATTACGTGTGTACCCACATTAGAGCTGTCTGTTTCTGTACGAACGTTCGTACTGACGACATGTTAATACAAAAACACCTGGTCAACAGAAGGCGTGACATTGTTCGACAACGCCCACTTTTTGGTCAGTGGATGCTAATTATGTGGAGAACCTTCCTACCAAATTTCATCGCAATAGCTTGTATGTTTTTTGGAGACATAGCGTTTTGGATTGCCCATTCTTTAAATCGTTAAAAAGTGGGCGTTGCATTGTTCGATAAGCAACTGATGCTTTATATATGGAATTGCGCGGAAATAGCGTCCATAGTTTCCGAGATATAACGTGTTAAATTTTTTTTCGATTAATCGTTAAATAGTGGGCATGGCACCTACTTGATATTTTGACCGCTTCTCAACATTCGTACTAACTCATACGGAGTACGAAGTACGAGGTACGAAAAGTACGAGGTACGAAAAATACGAGGTACGAAAAGTACGAGTTGCGAAAAGTACGAGGTGCGAAAACTACGAGGTATGAATAGCACGAACTTTACCAAATTCAAGTTCCTGTGAGAACCTCAAATTCACGTGATTTGGGGGTACGAGATTTCGTAACCTTTTTCGTGAATTCACGTACTCACGTGTATTACGAATTCACGTGACCCGACAGCTATAGTTCACATACCAGCTTAGCTCTAGAGGCAGCGTTGCCACAAGTTTTTGGAAGAAAATCGCGGTTAGGTTTAACAAAAATCGTAATTTTACCCCAGAAATCATCACCGTAAAAAATCGTCACTTATGTTTTTAACATTTGTACATGACTAAACACACTTTTCTAGTGTAGTGATAGGATCTTATGGTGTTTGTTGGTAGTTGTATGGCTAATTAAATCAGATTTGTCAAAATCTACTTTCAAAAAGGAATTGTAAGCTTTGCAAAAATGACAAACTTCACCATATATCTTTGTCGGCACATAAATTACCAATAACACAGTGCAACAAGAAGTTATTTGCCGAATGAATCCAATGCAATATTAAAGTGGGCCCATAGCCTAAAAAAATCCCGGAAGGGCTTGGTAAACGATCTCGCGGACGATTCATTTGATCACCTCGGTAATTAAAATAGGATTTTTCCGCGATTAAAAATATATGCTAGGGAAATGGCTAAAGTCAAGCTTTTATCAATGAAAACAATGTGACTGTGTTGCCAAAACGATTAAAAACCCTTAAGAAGAAGCCAGTAGGTAAACGTCTTTTAAATAAGTGAAAGAATTAGAAAAATCGTCATTTTAAGGAAAAAATCGTCTGATCGTCATTGGGGTCGAAAATCGTCAAAATGACGATAAAATCGTCGTTATGACAACGCTGATTCGAGCGTCTCTTTTCGACCGTATAAAGCTGGATTTAGGTCAAAACGTTCCGTTCCTTAACGTGACGTTGCGGTTGCTCTTTGAAGCAGCATCGATTAGTGAAAACGGTAGGCAAAGTTCGAAATATCAACTTACAACTTAAAAATTACTTGAAAAATTCCAGTTTTGTAAACAAGCATCCATTGTCATCCTTACTTTAATTAATTTGTTGAAAAAATTCCATGTATAACATTTAACAAATTTAGTTTATTTTATCTAACAAACGAATTGTCAACGTAGCGTCAGGTTGGAAAATCTAATTTCAACAGGTCTCAACGTTTCATACCGCTACGTCACGATTTCACTAATCGCTTACACGTTTCTGTCGTTTGATAGATTTTGACAGCCACGTTACGGAACGCTACGTGTTGACTAGTTCCAGCTTAAATTGTATGGACATGAAACAGGGAGAGATGGTTAAATATCACTGGCTACCGAATAACGCAGTAAACCTTAATAAATGCTTATTAAAACTTTTAGAGTGCGAAGTAATTTTATACTGACCACCGACTGGTTTGAAGCACCTTTCAACAGTTTTTAGGTAACGTATAAAATATTTATTAACGTGATAACGTAACTACCTGAGTAAAAAAGGCATCAAAACTTGCACCATTTCATGCAACCCTGACAACTTTTTGCTATTTTCCTTTGACTTAACGAGTTAAATTTTGACGCTTCGTCAGTTTGACGGGAGTTGTCGAAGCGAGCAAATGTCGATGGTCGTTTAGTGTTGCATAGAAAATAAAGAAAATTGGAATTAATATTTTTTAATTAAGTGAAATCAATTCAGAATTTCACAAGTGCGTTGTGGTTAACAAAAAAATATAAAACAGAATTTTAAAGAAATACGATCGAAGCGAAGCGAAGAATTTAAAAATACAATCAACGTTTATTAAAAGTTAATAATTTTGTATTATTTAAAAATTATCGAATTGCGTTACGAAATATCTATAATTTTCTAACAGTGGGGCAAGGTGGTTAACAAACAAAACAAGTTTTGCTGGATTTATTGTTTTTGTGCTGCTGTGCAGTTGATGTAACATCATTTAAAAATAAAACCGCAGAATAAACAAAAATATTCAAATATGTACATATTTATATGTATAAGAATGTTTTAAGAAAGTGTGTACTAAATAAAAAGAAAAAGTTGAGGTGCATTGAAAAAAATAACCGGTTTTAAAAATAAATTAACATCTTATTGGATTTTACGATAACTCTCTCCTGAAAAAGGTAAATTTTTATTTTTTTTTTTGTCTTAAATATATTGATATTTTATAATTTTTTATCAATTGATGCATATTTGATTTCCTTAAATTTTTTTTCTTCATATTTTATCATATTCTGTTATTGGTTTATCCACCAATACAGTTCTAAAATTATTCTCTATTTTGTTTTTATCTTTGTTCTTTTATTAGTTTTTCTTTTGCTTTGTTCGCCTTGTCCTTAGTTGTTATTTTTATCATCAACAACAACAGCAAAAAATAAACAAAAAAAAAGAAAAACTTATGTTCTGGAGTAAAGACGCAATTTGTTAAAATTCATAATTTTATAAGAACAAATAGAGTTGCCATCGTTTGCATATTATACATTAATAATACATTAACCTCATTTCACTAATATCTCCTGGTTTTTTACCCCAAAAAAGCTGTTTTACAAAAGCTGCATTCTTATTTTACCAGCAAAAGCAGACCCGTAACCAGGGGGCTAAAGGGGATTCGCCCCCCTAAAATTGTTCGTGCCCCCCTAAAATTGTTCGTGCCCCTCTACAGTTTTTGAGAAATGTGTAAAATTTTTGAAAAATATCATGTGTAGCCCCCCTGTGTCCACCCTAGGATATAGTTCTGATAACACCTACCCTTTTTTCGGAAAGAATGCTATGTTTCCAACTGAGATTTGGCTGTGTAAATGTCATAAACAGAAAAATGAAAGTTGTACATCCTTCCCTTCTTCTTAATATTTATCTTCCATTTGCTTTTTTTAATGACATATAATGCTAATTGTAAAATGATGTCACTTTGTCGAAAATATCCAAAATGAAGATTTAAAATAAATCTAGCCAGAAGATTTATTTTTGTATGGTAAATCTTGGGAAAACTGGAATATAGCAATCGAACTAGTTATAGGTGAATGATAAAGTTCGCAGAGATCGCCCGAATATTATTGAGTACAACGCAAAGCATGAATTATAAAAGGAATTTTTGATGTGGATATTGGAAAAGACATTGATTAGGATGCAAAAGGAGTTATTATCATCAAAAAGTTTTAAAATATCTTTTCACAATATATAAGTCGATTCTCTTAATTCTATAACGTTTCGCTCATAATATTCGATATTATGATCCTTTTCGCATTTCAACCTCTAGATAATAGGCAGGACGTTTGTATGGAATAACCTTAGCTAAATTTTTAACATAAAAATGAAACAAAATTCATGTCAAAAAAAGATTTGAGCATTAATATGTAGTATATTAAATTATGTATTGGGTCGACAGGAAAAATGACAACAAAAAAACAAAAAAAAAAGAAAAAAAAATTGATTATCGCCCCCAAAAATGAAAAACCAACAAATAATGCCCATTTATTAAAATGATATCGACTACACTATATTATATAAGGACCAAATAAAACAAAATAAAGCCCAAAATAATAAAAAAAAAATTAATAACGTCCGAATTATTTCCATATAAATTTTGGCGATAATCATTTTGGAAATAAAGCCCACAGTTGATTTACATTTGTGAAAATAATTTGGGCGTTTTTTCATTTTTTTTTTTTGTGGGCGTTATTTAGAAAAATGAAATGATTTTCACCGCTTTGGATCAATTCGGATTTAAAATTGAAAGGTATTGTTTGTGGTCCATGTTGCCATCTATGGTGTTTGCAGTGAGACGTTAATATTTTTCTAACAGCTTCTCGTTTGGTCTTCTTTAAACATATGACATACTTACATGGATTCTATTTGCTCTTCATTAATGCAAATATGCACCACAAACAATTCCTAGCCATTTTAAATGAAATTAGTTGCATTGCAATAAAAAACGTTTTCATTATTATCAAGTTAACACCAAAGACAAGCCGATTGTTGTACGATTAGGGGTTAATGAAGAATGAAGCAAGATGGTTCCTTTCGCCTGCGGAAAATTAGTTGAACTAGTGCCAAAAAGACAAAGTATTTTTACTTTTGATAACAGACTGAAAATTAAAATGTATATAAAATACAAGCTATATGTATGTCTTTAAACAAATAATGCATATTCTTTTTGTTTTCCATCTTACCCGCATACAAAATGCTTGTAACTCACAGTCATGTAACATTAACCGCAGTATAAAGGAAATCTAAATGAATGTCGCCTAGAATGCTGTAGTTGAAAACTGAATTGAAGAAAAAACTTGATTTGCTACTTAAGCAAAGAATGCTGGCTTCAGCCCATATGAAGCTGACAAACATTATGCATCATTGCAATATATTCTTGTTGTTGTATCGTTATAATTTAGCAGCAAAAGTTGGTTGCAATAAATTCGGATATGTATTAATAAATTAGCTTAGAGTTTCATGAATAGCTCCTTGAATAATCTATATAATATTAGTCCCCAAACATTCGCGTCCAAACTCATACCTATATGTCTTATTATAATTGAAATCTTTTAAATCTCAACCCCATGCAAATTTCTCTTTTTCTCAATAGTTCATAATTAAAATGCAAATGAAGTGTCATTTAAAAACTGAAACGTCAGCTGGAAAAGTTTCTTATGCATTTGCACTGAACTTTGCTGTATCTCTAGTACGACGAGTGTATTGTTGACATTGAAATAAATTAGAATCCAAATCAAAAGTGCGCATATAAAACAAAAGAATATGTAAAACAAAAGCATTTTATATAAAAAAATTATAAACTTCTCGACGAGCCATTATCATATATGCTGCATGTTTCATGTCTAGCAAGTTGATGACGTTGTCAGTTCATATTTCATATTCACGAGTAGATAACTTTGTATGTAACTTTTTGATGACAATGAAAAAAATATAAGTTGGACTCTCTAGAAGTTTAAAATACAGTGTTTCACAAGCTTGAATAGATTAACATTTTTATGTTACTTATTAAAAACTAAAAAAATCTCAGAACTTTTGAAGTTTGGAACAATCAGGCATGTTATGAAATCCGATTCACTTCGGAGTCGGAAAGAAAGCAATCTTTAAGAGTTCCGCACTTCGATAATTATCACCAAATCGGATTTATGTTTCGAAAAATCGAATAGGAACCATAAGCAAATTTTATTTGTTGAGACACAAATCCGATTTCATTTTATTTGTCGCAATGCAGAGCTCTTGACGATGGCTTTCATTCCGATTCCGAATGGAATTGTAACTATTTCAGAATATGCCTGAAGGTTTTTCTTCGATTTTATAATTTGTCGTTTTGTCTATTCAGTAGACAAAAAACGATTTTTCCCAATTGAGTGAAATCGGACAAGGGGAAGTCAGAAGTTTCAAAATGCTATACTGAAAGAGTTTTTTTAAATAATCCAACCAAACTTCACTCAAATACTAAAGAATATAAACGCACGCTCTGAGCTTAAACTAGACAAACTCGGACAAGAGGGCGTGGCACCTCCTATATAATCAAAAGCTTCAAAACACTGTACTGAAAACGTTTTTCACTCAGACACTAAAAACTATAAATCCAAGCTCTGAACAAAAACTGGGTGAACTCGGACAAGAGAGCGTAGCACCTCCCATATGAGCAAAATTTTAAAAATACTGCAGTGTAGGGTATTTAATGTTTGGCCAGGCCAAATTTTATACCCTTACTAGTTTCTATAGTTAAAAGTTTCGAAAGTTTCCGTTTTTTGCTCAGCGCCATGTTTTTCACGTATAGGAGTTCTGATTTTGGAATTCTTGATAGTTTTTTTTTTAAATTTTTTTATTTTGGGGAAAAATTTTTTCTGAAAAAAATTTGAAATTACTGAAAATTTTTTTTTTTAAATAAGTTTTTAACAAAAAAAAATTTGATTACAGATCTGGGTAGAGCTCAAAGAGTTGTAAAGAAAATCCTAGTGACATTTTTCCGAAATATTTGTACTCTTTATTTTAATCGAAAAATCAAAAAAATTTTCGGTTTTTTCTAAGTATCCGAAAATGAAAATTTTATCATAGAGGAATTTCTGATTGGAGCTTAAGGTTGCGCTCGAAAAGTTTTAAAGAAATTATTAATTAAAATTTTTGCAAAATATTTTTGCTTTTCATTTTAATCGAAAAATTAGAAAAAAGTGTTCGTTTTTTTACGCAGTATCCGAAAAAGACTATTCGTAAAGGAGTGGTGGTTGAAGTTCCGGATAGGGGTCAAAGATTTGTAAAGAAAATCTTAGAAACATTTTTCCGAAATATACTTAGAAAAAAGCCGAAAATTTTTTTTTTTTTCCATTATAATAAAAAGACAAATATGCATTCAAAATATCGACAAAGTTGTTGCAAAAAAAGGAAGGCCACATCAAGAACTGACCGAAGAATCGTTCAAAAGGTCATAGTAGAGCGAACTGCACCAGCTCGACTAATATTGCACGACCTCAACGAAGCTGCAGTCGATATATCGCTGAAAACATTGCGATACCAATTTAAAGAGAATGGGTTGGAATGCCGACGTCCTGCAAAAAGCCAAAACTAACTGAAAGATGAGACCCAAAATGCCAGATTTGTTTGCAGGAGACCTTAAGAAAGATACTCAGCCTGCTGTGTAGTTCCAACTGTAAAACACCCACCGTCTGTTATGATTTGGAGCTGCATAACGTCTGAAGGACCCGGTTCGATTTATTTTGTTGTTGGAACAATGCGCTCCAAACAATATCTACACATTTTAAAAAATTTCCTGCAGTATTACTTGGAGACATTATGTCGACCCAATGATGAGTGCACATTCATGCAAGATGGAGTGTCATGCTATACGTCCAGTGCCACAATGAACGTCCTGAATTCTTTAAATTTAGACAGTTTGCTTTGGCTAAGCAATTCTCCGGACTTGAAACCAATTGAGAATTGCTGGTCTTGTCTTTACAAGCGAAGAAACAAAACCGTGGCTCAATTGAAAGAAAATATTCGGAACGTCTGGAATAACGACCCATCCTCTAAAAGAAATGATAAAGTGTATTTCGAGTATGCCCAATCGAATGAATGAGCTCATAAAAACTAGAGGCGGAAACACGAAATATTGAATTCTTGTGTATTTTACTAATTAAAAATGTCCAGAATATATGTTTGAAAAAAAAAAGAACTTAAAAGTACCGTGGTATTTATTTTATTTGAGGCAAAACTAACTAACTACTAATAATTTTCAATCGGTCATAATTTAATGTCCACATATTGTAAGAAACTTTTATAAAATTTTTAGGCAGATTATAATAGATATGTAAAATGAAAGAAGATTACCAAAAGTCTAGTAATTTGTGAACGATTTTCGGTACAAAACTCATAAAACTTTTCTTTCAGTGTAGGTGTTTGTTGATATTTTAAATTTAACATCTTTTTGCCTAGGCTTGTCTATAGAAAACCATTAACTGCTTTAATTACAGTGAACTAGTTCTTGGAACCTTTTTTTTTGATCTGACGGGAGATAGGTCATTCTTACCTAATTCGGGTACGGGGAATTTAGTGGTGTCAACCATTTTGCTGGATTGGTTCATCAACACATACAAAAATTTTAAATCAAAATTTCGTCTAGAAAGAGGTGTTTTTCATAAAGAATCTCTTAGGAACATTCTGATAAACCTATGATTTTTCATCAAAAGTATATTTTCCAGTTCATGATGAAAAAATGGGCATTCGAATTGCTAACTTTTAAATCAATTTATTTGATATTTTTTTACTTTAACGTTAATTTCTCCCAAATTTTCTTAAAATTTTATTTTTTGCTCAGTTATTTGTGGGTTTATTCACTAAATCTAGAATAGAACTGTCACTTGTCATATGATCTTGTTCTGCAAAGGCTTGAAAATTTTACAATAAAATATTGTTATTGGTAAGAATAATAGAATTTTATGTTTTTAGTTTTTCGGTCCGGAAATAGCCTTTGTATGTTATTGCGAGACATCCATTTTTTAAAGTGATCAGAGTAATTTTTGCTATCCGTAGTCATTAACAAAAAATTAATATTAATATTTGCTGTTTTTGTTATATAGTTTTTAGTAGACCCCAAAACAGTGATTTTTTCACTTTCGTGCAAGGATAATTTAGGATCCTGATGTGATAGAAAAAAACCAAGATCATATTTGTAATAAGAAGGTCCCGATTTATCAAAAATTGCAATAAAAACTGAAAATGAAAAACCATGTTTAGGCTGGACCGGAGAAGAGGCTTTTAAAACATGGACCACCGCAGATCCTGACAGCATCCACTTTCTTTTAACTTGTAGTCAGACTTATGAGAATCGCAGCTCAGTTTTCGGTGCTCATATTTTGCGTGCTCAAGAACGTCTAGCGCCCACTCTAAGAAAATTCGGTAAAAATTAACGTTAAAGATAAAAAGCATCCGATAAATTGATAAAGAAAATTGCCAACTCCATTGCCAATTAATACATCCTGAACAGGAAAACATACTTTTGATGAAAAATCATTTATTCATCTCAATTTAATAAGAGAATCTTTATGAGAAACACCACTTTCTAGACGAAATTTTGATTTGAACTTTTTGTATGTGGCGATGAACCAATCCAACAAAACGGTTGACACCACTGAATTCCCCATGCCCCCTATTTCCCGTCAGACCAAATTTTCAACTAGTACAGTGTTATTTTAAATTGTTTGAAATATTCCGAATAATTCTATTTAGGAGAATAGTCCTTTTTTAAGGACTTTTTTCGCCATTCCTCCTTGAAGTCTCGATTTTTTCGAGATGCCCATTCTGTTACGATTACTTATTTTTTCTTAGAAAAATCGTAATTGAAAAAATTGCCATTCCAATGGAATTCCTTTGAGAAAATATTTTAAAATTTTCAAAAAATCAACATTAACTACTAACTCTTTTTGTATTTTTCAAAATGTCTTAATTCATTTGTTTTTATGGTAAAGTCAAGTGTTTTCTTCCTTAATTCTAATTCTTGAACAACTGAGTCTTTATTTTCCGTTAACCTGCAAACTCTTCTGGTATGTATGTATATATGAATCCTGCATTTATTTCATATCACATTTTCCCAACATGGCCTTGAACAAAATAATATCTTGTATACATCTGGTCACTATCATTTAAAAGTTCTACGTCACACATGTTTTACGTATATAGGATGCTCCATTTGCATAAATGATATTTATGCATGATTTTAACTCGTGAACAACTCTTCAACAACAACCTTATTGACAATTGATTTCCATTTATGACACAGAATTCAAATTTTAAATTCAATCAATAATTCGCTTATTCAACCACTTTAACGTTTGGATCACGTTTCAGACAAGTGTTTAAATAAAAACTTAAAAGAAAAATTGCAAAATAAAAAAACCAAAACTAAAAAAATGTCATGAGCACGTACACAATTTAAATTTTTTCTTTATTTTTTTCGCTTTTTGAAGAGAAAAAAATTGTTTACTGCTATTTTTCTCATAGTAATTAATGTGGTAATTAATAAGCGCTAGTGAAAAATATGCCTTAATTAATTTGTGAATGTCTAAGCTTCATGTAATACTAAATACATATAGACATAATTGATGATTTAATATGAAGCAGTTCATTTCATTATGAAATCTAGTTTGAATAAAATGTATGTTACCTACTTATCATAATAAATATGCAATTTTTGGATTGTATTTAAATGTCTTTCCAACTTAGGCGTTATTATAGACGGAGAGAGTTGAGCACGAAAAAATGGAAAAACTAGGTGTAGTTAGTGAAAATTTATATGGGAATCGATCAGTTTGCCGTGCTGAATCGGTTGCCTAAGTATGTGACCGACCTGAAAAAGGTGCAAAAATCAGTTTTTTGCAAATATCTCGTTAACGGTTAATTCTACTGAAAAATGTTACCGACAAATCTGTAGCCCATAAAATTATCTATAGAAAGTTGTACAACTAACAGTTCCTGAATTATAGTATTTTGAAAATAAAATTTCCTATAAATCATCACACTTGTACGCAGCATAGCTTTAGTTAGGATATCTTATTAACTATAACTAGTCCGAAAACACTTCTCACGTTTTTTGACAGATAATTTTCCTAGTTTCGAAAACGTAGTACGTATACTACATTTTTTATAGGAGTAACCGTTAGCGAGATAACTGATTCTTGCAACCTTTGACCTTGAATAACTTCCGAATCGAAACTTAAGTTGAATCTACAAACAGATGGGAAACTAACGCATACTCAGTTTTTTTTAAGTTAATTTTTGTTAAACTTTATATTTGATACAGAAACAATTAGAAGACCATATCGTCATGTCAATGCTACAACTAGATTCTACTTAAATTTGAATATTTTTCAAAATTTTGAATTCACACTTTGTGCACAAAGCCATTAAGAAAATCATAGGCCACTTGTCCCAAGAATGATAATTTAGGATAATTGTTGCATTGACGTGGCGATATGATAATCGCAATTCGATTAACTCGCTTATTGATATCAAAAAAAAAAACTTTCTATATATTGGGACCTCCGTGTGAATAACTTCACATAAAAATACTAAAGTGCAAGGACCTTTGGATTAAACAAAGTTCAAACGAGCCGTGATGCATTCCCGGACGGTCATACATAAAGCAGCCAACTCTACTGATTTTTTCAGGTGACTCCTGATTTTTAATCTGGTCACCTGATTGAACCTTCTCCTGAACTATTTTCTGATTTTTGGTCCAAAAAAGACTGAGAACAATGTCGATGCTGTGATATGTACATAATTAGAAATGTTTTGAATAACTAGATTAAAAATCGAAAACTGGAAATTTTGGTATATTTTTACATGTATTGATTTAAATATCAAATTCCTAATTTTTGGGTAAGGATCTCTTGATTTTCACTCAAAATAATTTGGCTGTTTTAGTCATACAGTTTAGTTGAATTTTATGATTAATGGAACCAACCCACGAATTTAAGGTAAAAGTAGTTAGTAACTTCATGATTTGCTCGCATGGAGCAAGCGCGCTGGTTAGCTTTGTGAAAAATTAACAATACACATATGAGGAGTAGTTGAACAAAAGGTAACATTTCCAGTTTTTGTCTTTTTGCTTTTTTTTTGAAGAATCGTATGTAAATCTATGAACTACACATTCCAGATGAATTTGGCGGTTCAAAGAATAACAGTTACCAAGAAAACCGCGTTTTTCGTTGATTTCCGAACAAAAAGTAACATTTCCACTCCACTTACAATTTTTTTGTAGTTCTGACGAAAAATTACATTAGCCTATTTAATAGGGTAAGGAAGGGAAATATGGACCACCCATCTTTCTTTTTTAAATAAAACCTAAAATGCATAAAACTAAACAATTAATTTTATGTCATTCAGTAAAGGAAACAATTAACCTTTATTTTGATTGACTTTTAGATAAATATCTCATCAGGATAAAGAAAAAAATTAAAAAACTGAAAATACTCAAAATGAAGATGAAAAAAAAATGTAGTGTAATATGGACCATATAGTCCATGGACCGTATAGTCGGCACATTTTTCATGACTCCAAGAACGTCAGATTATACATTCAACCCAAAATTCGCCACGTCGATCTTCTGAGTAAGGGGTATTACATTATATGCATTTTTTATCATTTTTTTCCTTTGTAGTAAACGAATTACATATAATGACCATCAGACTCGTCATGAAAACTGCAACTAGATTCCACATCTGAAAAAGATGATAAATACATTCGTTTTTGAGGCTTTTTTCTTTGGTGGTCCATATTACCCACAGCACGTGTTGGTGAAATAAATGGTTTTTTTTATCAAAAACTCTTTTGGTTAATGAACTTATTTGTGCTAATAAATTATAAATACTATTCACTGACTTTATATAATTAACCATTTATTTAAAAACGCGATGTCTTTAAAGTAAAATAATGCAATATACTCAATAGAAAAAAATTATCACTGATCTTTTTTTTAGAAAAATCAACTTTACAGAAACATGCGACTTCACCGAACGCTAAAATTGCCCTATTATAAGCTTTAGGTATTACCGTTAAGTTTGAACATGAATAACGGTAAATCCTATGTATGCAGTGGGAAATAACCGTGTGGTCCATATTACCCACGTAGTCCATATTTCCCTCCCTTACCCTACTAATCACTAGTCATAGAATTTTATTGCTCCTACAAGGCATCATTTCAGTTTAATGATTATCAAAAAGTAAAATTTCCAACATTTCTTGACAAAAGGTAACATTTCCAAATTTCAAACTCAGTTATCTCCATTAATATGAAAGTTTTTAAATGTGTAAAAACCCGATTGTAAGGCAGTTTTTTTAGTGTATATTTATGCATAATCATATTTTTAAAAAAAAAATATGCTACCTTTTTTAATCACATTTTATTGATTTCTGAAAAAAAAAGGAAACGTGGAAATGTTCGATTACTCCTCATATATTGGGTGTACAACTTAAAAACCAGAATTTGACGGTGGATGTCCGTGCTAACAAATATCGTGAAAGCTCGAACTTTATATATATGTCATTTTGAAGGTACATTTGACAGCTGTCAAAATCAGTCAACAAAACAATTTTATCTTGTGTGCATCATTATTATTTTTCACTATGAATAACTTCGAAAATTGGAGAAAAAGACAGCATTTGCGGGGGGGTTCTAGTGGGTCATTTTTTTGCAACGAAAACAGCTGCCGAAAGTCATCGCATTCTTGTAGAAGTTTATGGGGACTATGCTCCAGCTGAATCAAGCTGTCGTGAGTGGTTTAAAAGTGGTTATTTTGATGTCGAAGGCAAAGAACGTCCTGGTCAGGACCAGCTAGGTGTGATCCATTATAAGCTGTTGCCAGGTCGCCAAACCATTAATGCTCAATTCTATCGTCAACAATTGATCCAATTGAAGCAGAAAATCCAGGCAGAGCGGCCAACGTATGCGACCAGACATGAGTCAATCATTTTCCACCACGATAACGCTCGGCCACATATTGCTGCCCCAGTCAAAAATTACCTGGAAAACAACAGACAACAACGGATGGGAAATTTTGCCTCACCCGCTTTATAGCCCAGACCTTGCACCATCAGACTACCATTTGTTCCGATCGATGCAGAATGCCCTATCAGGAATACGCTTCACTTAATTTCAAGATATCGAAAATTGGCTCGATTCATTTTTGGCCGCCAAGCCGGCGCAATTTTTTGGGATGGAATTCATAAATTGCCTGAAAGATGGGGAAATGTTGTAGCTTCCAATGGACAATACTTTGAATAAAATATATTGTAACATTTTTCCACAATAAAGCATCAAATTTCGCTAAAAAATTCCGGTTTTTAAGTTGTACACCCAATAGTTTATTTATTTATGTATTGATCAATGTCAAACAGAGATGACATCTCTTATAGACTTGACACAATTTGCTTAACTAAAAAATAACATTAACATAAATACATATAAACAAGATCGTATAATTAAAATCGTTCAAGTACCCCAATTTGATTTAAAACTAGAAAGAGATAACTTTTAAAGCAATCTCTGGAACAATTATGAAAAATGTCTATATCAAAGCAAAGTTATTTCTCAGTAGATAACAGCGAATGTGAAAACTCTCTCTAAGGTTTCTAAGAGGCGAATAAAAATTGATCTTGAATAACATATTGGGACATTGAATTTTACAATGAATAATATCTCTAATGAACACAACGGTATACATTATGCGACGACATTCAAGTGAATACATAATACGTATAAACAATGCAAAGCGCGTTAAGTAGGAAGGTATGCTGATTTGCCAATTCAACTTGGAGAAAAGATATCTGATAAAAGATTTCTGGACCCTTTCTATAACTGGGGTTCCAAATAACGCTTCAATATTCTAAGAATTGTCTTACTAAACTTTCATACAGTAGCTTGATAGTACGAGGATTCCTTAAATCTTAAGAATTCCTCATTAAAAATCCTAGCATAGAGTATGCCTTAGATATAACGAAGTCGATATGATCTTTAAAGGTAACACGGCGATCAAAAATTACTCCCAAATCTTTTTTACAATAAACTCTTTCAAGAGTGAGATCATTAATAATGTAATTAAAAATTAAATATGAATTTGTTTTATAAAACGACATATATTGACATTTAGAGATATTAAGACAAAGATTATTAGACATACACCACTTGGTGGCAACTGCGTTAAGCGCAATTACATTTAAAATTTAAATACAGAATTAGGCTGCAAAATTATAAGATTTCATTTAAAATGCAAGTTTTTTTTAAACACTAAAAAGCGTATTTTTAACTTAATAAAGGTAATTTTTTTTAAAATTTAAATTATGAAGCAATTTAGTACTCTTTTTGCATTCTACGTACTTAACTTATAATTGCCAAACCTTCCCTACATTAAAATCAAAAAAGCATGTAATTTGGGTAATTTTGTTTTTAAACTTCTCAGATAAAGCTTTGCTTTAACAAAGTTTTTTTATTCCATAACTTACTACATACTTTAATTTTATATGTGATACATATGTTCCTATGTCCGTACTTGACTACTTTCAAATTTAATTGCGTCAGTGATTTTTTTTTTTTTTCTCAAATATTACCATATTTTGTGGCGATGAAAATAACAACGGCAGCTACTCGTACTCGTGTAGCCATTTTTTCACACTTTAAATTCGCTGATGATTCTTTTTTTTTTTTTGTGTATTTTTATAACTTAAGCGTTTGTTTATATAGTTTAATAATTTCTCAGTATATGCTTTATAATGCGTTCTTTGTTTATACGAGTACAACCAAATGAACTTTTGCGTATTCATTCATTAATATTCATATTTCGAACATAAGTCAATAAATATTCCCAAACATTGATATTGTTTAGTAAATATTGAAATTTGGGCCTTTATTAAGGGTTATTTCAAGACATTTTCAAGCTTTAAATGGATTTTTATATTTAAATTGGTAAAATTATAAATGAATATATGGGACATTCTTTCTCAACTCAACCATCACCTACGAATTTTATTTTTCATGTTAAACATTTTGCATGGCCTCAAAAAGTTCAAAAATGTGCAAATAACATCGATAAACCTAAAAGTTATTGTTTTTTGATTAGTTTAAGTAAGTTGATTGTAATTGAAGCAGTGGGTAAAATAAAAAAAGTTTGACGTCGATCGATAAAATCTGTTTTTATTATTTAAATACAGTTAGAAATTAAGGAATTAAAATCTTAAAAATAATGTCATCTAAATACAACCCATCACGCTCATGGCACTCATTTAAACGAACAGCTTAGCATGAAGACTCTCGGGAAGGCTGCCTACTGGATTATGCATACATACACTTCAGATTTCACATATTCCTATAAGAAAAAGTTCATGTGGTTTAAATCAGGACTGCATGGTGGATTAACTATGCACACACTGCTCCTGATGCATCATTAGGTTCAACTAAAATGGCAACGTATACTGAATGTCTCCGAGTGTTTGTAATGTTATTCTGATGAAATATCACTTTGAATCAAAATCGCAGCTGATTCCTTTTTGAAAATATCTCGATTTTTCCAATTGGGGCATTTTCCCATACAAAAAGAAAAAAAAAAATTTTTTAACTACATTAAAGAAAAACCATAAACCATAAAATAATCACAATCGATGTGTTTTGCGATGCTAAGCGCGAATCCAACCTCAGAATTGCTCTATCGTGTATAGTTTATGAGATATTGTAACCTAAAAACCAAAAAAAAAATCGTTTTTTTTCCATTTTTTGAAGCTATATAACTTTGTAACATATCATTTATTCGTCAAATGTGGCTTAGATACTTGAAAGCCCCAATCTTTTCCTTTAAAACCTAATTTAAATTATATTTATATCTCCATGCTTCTAAAAGATATCGTAGACCGAAATATTGTCAAAACGGGTTTTTTGCACTTTTGTGTCTTTTTAAATTAGTATATCTTTGAGGAAAAAAAAGATATCAACATAATTTAAATTAGGTTTTAAAGGAAAAGATTGGAACTTTCAAATATCCTAGCCACATTTGACGAATAAATGATATGTTACATAGTTATATAGCTTCAAAAAATGGCAAAAAACGATTTTTTTTGGTTTTTAGGTTACAATATTTCATAAACTATACACGATAGAGCAATTCTGAGGTTGGATTCGCGTTTAGCATTGCAAAACACATCGATTGTGATTGTTTTAATTTTTCTTTAATGTAGTTAAAAAATTTATTTTTTTTCTTTTTGTATGGGAAAATGTTCCAATTGGAAAAATCGAGATATTTTCAAAAAGGAATCAGCTACGATTTTGATTCAAAGTGATATTTCATCAGAATAACATTACAAACACTCGGAGACATTCAGTATACGGTGCCATTTTAGTTGAAGTTAATGATGCTTCAGGAGCAGAGTGTGCATACAAACACTTTAGATTTCACATATCCCTATAAGAAAAAGTTCATATGGTTTAAATCAAGACTGCGTGGTGGATTTTATATCACCTCGCATAGAGATGATAGTTTCGTGGCTTCAACCTCCTAAAACCATGTTCATAGGTTATAATCAGGAAAATTTTGCATTTCAGTTACTACGAAGTTATTTGGGCGATTCATTAAAAAATACGTATTTTTGCGTCCCACTTACTATTCATCGATGTAGGAGTGGTCATAATCAATGTACCGTGCTTGTTCTCTGTGATAAAAATTCAATTCTCAGACCAAGTTTAAGTTTTTTTATGTTCAAAAATTAGAAAGTTTCATTAAGCTTTCTTATAACATTGTTATTAAACTTACTTATTGCATTTTGTCCTCCAGTTTTTATCAATTTGGATCTAATGTGAAGTACCTATCCATGGATCGCAATAGTTAAAACTAAACATTGCAAAGTACTACTGATTCATATTTGTGAACATTTGTGCTAAATGTTTTTGTCGTGCAGAATTGGTTATTATTATGTTAGTCTTCAGCACAAAACATTTCGTAAAATGCCTTTACTGTAGTATAAAATCCTTCTTCCCTCTATGGGCTAAAAAACTATTTTTTTTTCAAAAAGGATTTTTTCACACATAAAGAGTGTGTCGAAAAAAACTTATACACGCATAGTTAAATAAAACTTAAACCGTTCAATTTAAAAATTCTTAAACATATATGAATTTGTTAATATATTATAGAAATTCATTGAACATTAAAATATTGGAATATTAATCAGAATTTATAAATCTATCCATCTTTTCCGGTAATCCAGTCATTAACGATTTTATAGTTGTTTCCGTTACCTTTTTGGAGGAGCCGGTCCATTTACGCTTGAAGTTAGACATGTCCTGGGATAACTTTCCTGTGTTCTTCAATTCCCTTTCCACGAGCTCCCAATATCTCTCCACAGGCTGGAGTTCTGGACAGCTGGGTGGGTTTGCCTCCCGTGGTACAAAATTTATATTATTATATGCATACCACTCAAGGACCTCTTTTTCATAGTGGCATGATGCTAATCGGACCAGAAATACGTTGGATCTCTGTGCTGTTTTATGAAAAGCAAAAGCCGTTTTTGAAGACACTCCTTGATATACATTTCTGTATTTAACGTTCCTGATGTCACAAATGCTTAGCTTCTTTTGCCACAACTGCAAACTTCTTAGGGAATTTTGTTTTCTTTTTTGTCTGGTATTGTTCCTTAATATTACCTCGTTCATTAGCCACATAAAAATCTTTACCCGGAAGTTGTGAAAAGTCTGCCAAAACATGGGTTTCATCATCCATCACACAGCACGTACATTTTTTTTTATAAAATCAGAACTTCGTGAACTTTATACTTCAGCCTAGCATTAGCTTTGGTTCTGCACATAAAAGAATCAGAGCATTTAACTGCATTGGCTGCTTTCCTGACAGAAGTGATTGGAGCTCTTCGAAAAATATTTGTTGGACCTTTTTTTTCTTCCTGATCAAGGTTTTCGTGCAGTGTTTAAGTCTCCTTATACTGTTTAATGGCTTTCGAAACAGCGTGACGATGAACCTTGAGATCTGTTGCTATTTTTTTGAAAGTCAACAATGGATTTTTTTTTAAAAGTTTTAATTATTTTTTCTCGTACTTTTATTTCGCTGTCCATTTTGAAAGACATAAGAATTGAAAATGAATACTTTGAATAAATATAATATCTTATATATATTTTTAAAAGCTTGCGTGTTTCAAAAAAAAATTATTCGTTGGTTACAGGATAAGTTATGGCTGCAAAAGTGTGTATAAGTTTTTTTCGACACACTTTTTAGACACCACCTTGGATATTTTGAAATCTTTTGAAATTTTCTATTAAAAATTGCATGGAAAATATAATTTCCACGTTATTTATTACGTTTAACTAACTATTTAAATATTATGACAAATTAAATCTATTTCAACTATTTGTGGCCTCGGAAGATTTTTTTTTTTTTTTGGTTTTTTTTTCTAATCAAAATGACGGCTTTTTTTTGTAGAATTGCTCATTTAACATCTCCACATAACGTTCCGAATTGAAATATATACATGCTTGTTCATATTTCGCAATCAATTGATGTAATTGACTAGGAATTAACATTATGTGCAAAATCTAAGCTGCTAACTCATTGGATGGATGATTTGAAAAAGAATACTCCATATGTATGTATAATAAACATTGCATATATTTGAAATCCGTTTTTTGCTTACATAATGTTTTCGTTTTTTAAAAAGGGTATAAAAGTTCATTAACCAAATTTCTTTTGCAATTCTTCATGTTTTTTTGTTTTACCCCTTTATTGCAATAATATTCACAAGGTGAGGTAAAAATAATCTGACTTAATTTTTCATTTTACTTCTTCTTCCAGTCTTTCAGTTTCTTTTTTCATTGGTAACGATTGCTACATTATTGGCAAAACGCCGATTGCGCATTGTTTATTTGATTTTTTTTCATTTAAGAAATACTTCAGATTTGTCTCTTCTAGCCATGCCAACGATAATGACAGGTCTTTTAGTGGGATGGGTTGTAATTAGTTTTTGAAAGAGCTACCAATTCTTGTGGGGTTCAATATGAACAATTGTGTTGGAAACGACTTTTAACCGCCAACTGCTGATTTATTTTTGAGTTACATTTTATTTTGATACTGTCCGCTTTTTTTAGAAAGGAACAGAAAAACAGCGTTCCGAAATGTTAAAAATATTGAATTACAAAAAGAATCACAAAAACGTTTTTTCTGATGAGGCTCATTCCCATCTCGTTGGCTATGGGACTAGGAAAGCCCTCACGATGGCATTATTGACCCATTTTTCTCTGTAAATGAAGATGGTAACACGGACAGCGCTAAAGAGAACAGTGATCAGAAATGATGGAGCTATTTCCAGTAAAATGGCATTATGTTTAACAAAGATAATGAATGCACTATTTTACTTCTTGCCCACAATTTGCAATAATCGTGTAAGGCTTGCGCACGATGAAACTAGTGCACACATTATTACTTGTTAATTGTTCAAATTCCAAAAATTAAACAAATTTTTAATCAAGTTGCATTTGGTAAATATGTACAAATCTCCATGCTACTTTTTTTTACTCATTCGTTAATTTATGGCTTCACCGTGAGCTGCGAAATAGAAGTGCGAGAAAAAATTTGTAAAATATTAAACGAAAATCCAAATTGGACTTTCAAAGCAATTGCTAAAAAAGCAAAGGTTTCGCGGAATACCGTTTCGCGTTTTAATAAAACCTATAAGGAACGTCTGACCGTTAGTTAAAAGCAAGGAAGTTGAAAAAAGAAATGTTTTGATAATCCTAATGCTGCCAATAAGGTGATATCTCTTCTTAAAAAAATCTCAATATATCGGTTAGAAAAGTAGCTGAGAAAGTCCAATGCTCTGAGGCCTTTGTCATAAAAGTAAAAAAGGAGGAAGGGCTTAAGTCATTTAAAATCCAAAAAGTTGAGGCACAAAAGCGAGGCAAAATGTTTTCCGAGCATTCATTACAAAATTTGACTGTTGCATTATAGACGATAAGACTTACGTACTTGGTGACTTTTCACAGAAAATATTCAAGAAGAGTTTAAGACCCAAAAAAAGACGAAGCTACCCACGGTGTGCCTTAACCCGTTCTAAATCGGACGTCGTAGCACATCAAATTTTTTTCCAGATTCTGTTTACTTATCGTTCAAATGATGTATAAAAAAATTTTCACTCGTGACTCCTCGACTAAATTTTGAGATAATCGCTTTTCCAATTGGGGCATTTTCCCATACAAAAAGAAAAAAAAAATTTTTTTTAACTACATTAAATAAAAATTAAAATAATCACAATCGATGTGTTTTGCGATGCTAAACGCGAATTTAACCTCAGAATTGCTCTATCATGTATAGTTTATGAGATATTGTAACCTAAAGACCAAAAAAAGTCGTTTTTTGCCATTTTTTGAAGCTGTATAACTATGTAACATATCATTTATTCGTCAAATGTGGCTTAAATACTTGAAAGTACTAATCTTTTCCTTTAAAACCTAATTTAAATTATATTTATATTCTCATGCTTCTAAGAGATATCGTAGACCGAAATATTGTCAAAACGGGTTTTTTGCACTTTTGTGTCTTTTTAGGTTAGGGTATCTTTGATTAAAAAAAAGATATCAACATAATTTAAATTAGGTTTTAAAGGCAAAGATTAGGACTTTAAAGTTGCTTACCAGATTTAACGAAATTAAAATTTCTTTTACATTTCAAACATGTTCAACGAACCGACTACTTCTAAATTCAGCCGTTTGACCCCGAGTGTTGTTGTTACGTGTATGGCATACGGCTGAATTTTGAAATGGTCGGTTCGTTGAACATGTTTAAAATGTAAAAGAAATTTTAATTTCGTTAAATCTAGTAAGCAACTTTAAAGTCCTAATCTTTGCCTTTAAAACCTAATCTATATATTAATACGCAAGACAAAAATTTGTCCATCTTTTTTTACTTTGTTAGAAATGCACTTCAACTTTGAATTATACACTATTAGAAAAGTTTTTGTGTGTAGATGTGCACAAAGTTAAAATTTTTTTAATTTCTGCATTTCAGCCAGGTAAAATTAAAAACAAATTTTTTAATATTCACAACAACAAAATACATGGTCACATTAGCTAGAAAAAAGTTTAAGTACAAAGAGAATGACGAAAACTGATACGTTTTTTTTTTTTTTTGCTTTGCTTTCGTTGCGCTGATGACACCAGGGATGACACATGTGATCTTTTTTTGTGTACCAAATAGCAAAAAAAGTACTAAAAGCTCCCAAAAAAGGACCAAAACTTCAACAGATCCAAGTTTTACATTAAAATATAGTTTTATGTATAGAAAACAGATATTTTGTACAGAAGTGTGAGCAAATGTAAATATTATTAAAAAAAGGTCAGTGCGCACTTCTTTTTATGGCCAATATGCATCATCCTCTGCTAAGAACGATGCGCCGACTTATCTCTAAATATTTATTTACAATGCAGTGGCATACCTTAAGAGGCGAAGGGGGCCATCGGCCCATTCAAAATGGGCATATAAGCGGTGGCATTCAATTATGTAGATTAATTTTTCGAGAGCGAATTTGATAGACTTTATCTTATTATTTTGTTCAAAACCCTTTTTTTTAGGCATATGGTCGCTAAAAGTTGCCACAGCTATAGTGCGAAGAGAAAATTTATCTAAAAATGCTGATTTGGCACCAACGTGCTTTTTGGCATTAAAAACGATGACAGTAATTCATTTTGTAAAGAGCGTCAGTGACGGACTTAATGGGGTATAAGTGCTTCGATGGAACGAATAAAAAAATATTGAAATACTTTATAAAGAAGAAAAAATAACTTATGCTAAGAAAAGAGTGCAACAACTTAAAACAACTTTATCCATTTACATTAACAGTAGCTGTGTTTTAGACGACAGCTTATTTAAGTGCTCTCTGAGAAACGTTTGGGAAAGCAACAACTAAAGTGTGTAATTTAACACTGATAAGATTGCGGCAGTGGCATTAAATTTAAAAATAGAGCTAAGGGGCCGTGCACATATTACGAGCGCGCCAGGGGGGAAGGGGAGTCGAACGATTTGTTACGAAGTGTTGAATGGGGGAGGGGTCATCAACTACGTTACTTAGCGTCGATTTTGTAAATTTTATGCGACGATAAATTCAAATTACCAAATTTAAGATTTGTTACGTAACTTGGGGGAGGAGATTGTCCGTTTTGATACGACCGGCGAGGGAGGGATTTGAAATTAGTCGAAAATCGCATTGCATAATATGTGAATGGCCCCTAAACATGACAGTACTGCTTACTGCTACTGCTCTTATGTAATTGTGTTACCATTGAAACACACTGCTTCTAAAAAAACAGCTGATCACTGCCACTGCCACTGCAACTGCCCCATTGTGTTTCAGCTAAAAGACAAAAAGCAGAGCAGCGACTTTTTGTTTTGTTTTTCTTACATACGTTTCGCTTGAAATTGACTCACGGGATTTTTTAAATTGTACCAAATAGCAAAAAAAGTACCAAGTGTCCAAAAAGTACCAAAATTAATTAATTTATTTGTGGTCGAATATCGACCACTGGGGGATACTAGTTTAAATTATGTTGATATCTTTTTTTTAATCAAAGATACCCTAACCTAAAAAGACACAAAAGTGCAAAAAACCGTTTTGACAATATTTCGGTCTACGATATCTCTTAGAAGCATGAGAATATAAATATAATTTAAATTAGGTTTTAAAGGAAAAGATTAGTACTTTCAAGTATTCAAGCCACATTTGACGAATAAATGATATGTTACATAGTTATATAGCTTCAAAAAATGGCAAAAAACAACTTTTTTTGGTCTTTAGGTTACAATATCTCATAAACTATACATGATAGAGCAATTCTGAGGTTAAATTCGCGTTTAGCATCGCAAAACACATCGATCGTAATTATATTAACTAGAGTTCGCCTTGTGGCCGAAATTCGACCATTTCGATTTGACCATAATATAAAGGAAAAAGTTTTTATACACTTCCTTGGTCGATAAAACACATAAAACTTTAAATATTCTTCCTTAGGGTTCGGGTTATTTGCATCGGTGCAGCAGCTAAGTTGCAATATCGTACTTTCCATTTAGAGGCGTGTAGCTCCTACTAAAGAGCAAACAGTTTTTGATATCTTTCTATACCAGAATTCATTAAAATCAATCATGCTATATAGTGCTAACTCTATACCTATATCAAATTTCATAAAAATCGTTTGCAGTGTTTTCGCCATCAGAGCGTTTTTTTTATTTAGGGGCGTGGCACTGCCCACTGAAAGCATAATGGCCATGTTATCGTTCCTTAGTGCTAACCCTATCTTTATACCAAATTTCGTTGAAATCGATGCAGCGGTTTAGCGTGAGAGCGTTTTTTTCATTTAGGGGCGTAGCACCGCCCACTGAAAAACATAATGTTCACATTATCGTTCCTTAGTGCTAACCCTATCTTTATACCAAATTTCGTTGAAATCGATGCAGCGGTTTAGCTGTGAGAGCGTTTTTTTTATTTAGGGGCGTGACACCGCCCACTGAAAAACATAGTGGTCATATATAGGCGTTCCTTAGTAATAACCCTATCTCCATACCAAATTTCATTAAAATCGATGCAGCGGTTTAGCTGTGAGAGCGTTTTTTCCATTTAGGGGCGTGGCACCGCCCACTGAAAAACATTATGGTCATATTATCGTTCCTTAATGCTAACCCTATCTCCATATTAAATTTCGTTAAAATCGATGTAGCGGTTTAGCCGTGAGAGCGTTTTTTCCATTTAGGGGCGTGGCACCGCCCACTTGAAAAAAAAAATATAGTCCTATGCACTGCTCCTCCTTACAACCTTTCCAACAAATCGGTTGAGATTTAGGTATAGAAACAGGGACTGAACCGATTTCGTTTGCCTATTTATATATAGATTTTTATTTAATGTAGTTAAACAAATTTTTTTTTTCTGTTTGTATGGGAAAATGCCCCAATTGGAAAAGCGATTATCTCAAAATTTAGTCGAGGAGTCACGAGTGAAAATTTTTTTATACATCATTTGAACGATAAGTAAACAGAATCTGGAAAAAAATTTGATGTGCTACGACGTCCGATTTAGAACGGGTTAAGGCACACCGTGTACCGAAGAAGTTTTCACTATGACAGGCAATCTGCAGCTTCGGTAGGCGAAGCAGTTCATTTGATTCAACTGGGACGATTAACACTGAAATATACATCCAAAAACGTCTTTTACCATTTATTAGACAGCATGAGGTTTCAACTTTTTTTTGGTCAAATTTGGCTTCATGGCATTACAGCAAATCTGCAGTTGAAAAGATCAATGTAGAATTTGTACCTATATTTGCAAATCCTCCTAACTGCCCGGAGCTCAGACCCATGAAAAGATATTGGGCTCCGGTAAAAATGATAATGAAGAACACAAAACAGGTTGCTGAACACAAACATTTTTCTAGAAAATGGTTAGTGTCAAGTAAATAGAAGTTTAGTGGTAGGTGTTTCAGAAAAAATCAATTTATTCATAAAAAACCAATAATATTTAATATATTTGGAATAAAAGTAAACATGAATAAGATTTCTGTTAAAAAAATGTATACTCCTTATTTGAGTTAATTCGTGCAAGCCTTAATAAGCCGTCAAGTTACTCGAACTACATACCTAGTGCGAAAAATAATCGGAACGGTCAGCACCGTGGGCAGGATTTGCTGTTGGGGGATTTTTCATATAGATTTAGTTATGCTATTTTATTTCAATATTTTCAATCCATATATAATTTATATGGCAAAAAGATCTTCCTGGGGGTACACACTGGCCAAAGCTGGCCAAAAGTCAAAAAATAAAGTTTTTTTAAATTAACTTTTTATGAACCGTATTGTCTAACAGATATCCATAGACCTCAAAAAATTTGTAAGAAAGATCCAGGTATTCCTACATTGCTCTTGGGATCCCTCCAAAAGTTCGCTTCTCAGACGCAAAATTCTGAGAGTTAAAAGTAAAAATTAAGTCTTCACTGTAAAAATTGTGTGGTTACTGTAAAACTGAACCGATTTTAATGTTTGAATATGGAATCTCTTTGTAAAAGAAAATACTATCGAACCTCGTAACCATGATTTACTTAAAATCAAATTATTTCACAAAATAAGTTTGCATTTGTTATGAAAAAAGTCAAGAACTAATTTATACCACGTCATACCACCAAGATATTTTGGATTTAAGAAGATTGAAACCTTTTCTAACACATATAAAAAAAATGAGGTGCCTTTTATTGCCCTTTTTGTTTGACGCGATTTTTTCTGAAGCACCCATAGGAAAATTGAACTCATATTGCTAACCAAGTGTCATTATGTGTTGCTCGCCTGAAATGGAAAATTTTTTATATTATTATACAGCTTATACTCAGGGTTTGATTTTGCTGAGCTATTTTTTAGCCTATTGATTTGCTGTGCTGCGACTATAGAAAAATTACGCAGCACAGCACTACAGTCGAAGCACAAATTTAAAATTGAACTGTCTGCTGTGCTGTGCTGTTTTTTCAATTCATAAGCAGTAGCAGAGCCGAAGCTCTTTTACGAAATCCGATCGCTTGCTGCTACAGTTGAAGTCGATAATTTCAAAATGTTTGCTTCGCTGCCGCTATGCTTTTCGAAAGAGAACGAAGCAATAGCAAAAGGAAACAAAAACATTCAGGTTGCCACCTGGTTTTATTTTGTAAAATTAGCTTAAGCCATACATTTAAAAAAAAAAAATAATTTTAGCCTTAAACCGCTTAGATAAACTTATAAAAAATCCAACATATTTTTTTAGGGTTGTCATCTGATTTTTTTAATAAAATCAAAACTTTTTCAATAAAATGCTTAAAATCATCATTTTGTCTCTATAAATTGACATCTTGGGTCCAAAAACGACGAAACAAAAATTTTGGGTTGCCATATTAGGGTTTCCAGACGTTTTTTCGCAAAATTGCATTTCTTTGTTAACTTTCTTTAATGAAGGTTGTAGAATCGACCCAAAAACCCATAGTAAATTTTTTAGGGTTGCCACCTGGTTTTTTTAATAAAATCAAAATTTTTTTCAATAAAATGCGTAAAATCATAATTTTCCTCTCTATAAATTAACATCTTGAGTCCAAAAATAACGAAACAAAAATTTAGGGTTGCCATATTAGGGTTGCCAGACGTTTTTCCGCAAAATTGCATTTCGTAGTTAACTTTCTTTATTGAAAAGTTATAGGATCGACCCAAAAACCCATTGTAATTTTTTTAGGGTTGCCACCTGGTTTTTTTAATAAAATCAAAATTTCTTCCAATAAATTCCTTAAATCAACATTTTCACTCTATAAATTAACATCTTGAGTAAAAAACAAGGAAAAAAAAATTTAGGGTTGCCGTATTTTTTGTTCTGTTATTTTTGTCAATTTATAGAGTGAAAATGTTGATTTAAGGAATTTATTGAAAGAAATTTTAATTTTATTAAAAAAACCAGGTGGCAACCCTTAAAAAAATTACAATGGGTTTTTGGGTCGATCCTATAACTTTTCATAAAAGAAAGTCAACAAAGAAAGCAATTTTGCGAAAAAACGTCTGGCAACCCTAATATGGCCACCTTAAATTTTTGTTTGGTCGTTTTTGGACCCAAGATGTCAATTTATAGAGACAAAATGATGATTTCAAGCATTTTATTGAAAAAAAATTTGATTTTATCAAAAAAACCAGGTGGCAACCCCAAAAAATTTACTATGAGTTTTAGGGTCGGTTCTATAACATTCAATAAAGAAAGTTAACAAAGAAATACAATTTTGCGAAAAAACGTCTGGCAACCCTAATATGGCCACCCTAAATTTTTGTTTCGTCGTTTTTGGACCCAAGATGTCAATTTATAGAGAGAAAATTATGATTTTAAGCATTTTATTGAAAAAAATTTTGATTTTATTAAAAAACCAGGTGGCAACCCTAAAAAAATATGTTGGATTTTTTATAAGTTTATCTAAGCGGTTTAAGGCTAAAATTAAATTTTTTTTTTGAGATGTATGGTTTAAGCAAATTAAAAAAAAAAAAACATGTGGCAATCCTGAAAGTTGTTTCTGCTGTGTACAGCGAAAAGCAGAAGTTCAAACAGCCGAGTTAAATAAAAAGCATAAGCACAAACGGAGTTACGCTTCGCTTCGTGTTTGTGCTTGCTTGGTTAAAGCTTTGCTTTTTTCAATAACAAAAGCAATAGCAGAGCACAAAAACAAAAATGTGCTTGCTTGAATTGCTTTGACTTCGTTCGTTGAAAAAAAGCACAGCAAGCATTCAGCCCAAAATGTAAAACGCAATAACTGACGCAGCACAGTTCAGCAAATTTTCGTTGCTTTAGCTATTTTATAGTCAGCAGATCAAACCCTGCTTATACTCCATGATAACGGAATCTAAAACCTATTTTTATGTAGATTAATTTACCGTTGCACACAACTTAAAGTTTTGAAATTTTGTTTTTTAAAAATCTAACATCAGATTCGTAATCAGTGACCCCAAAAACCCCCAAGTAAATTTTTTTGTTGGATTTGGTTGAATATTTATGCAATTCATCCGCCATTTTGAATCCGTCAATTTTTTTTTTTAAAATCTAACATCAAATTCGTAATCAGCGACCTCAAAAATCCCCAGGTAAAAAATTTCGTCTCGAAACTTTAATGATTTCGATTTTTGGCCAGCTTTTAGGGATTTTGCACCAGTGTGGGGCGGGTGATTTGAACCCACAAAACCCACCTTGTGTGCCCGGGTTAACTGACTCGGACTGCATTCGTTTTTGAGTGATTTTTAACTAGTGCGAAAAATATCCACTATGGACAGGCAATTTTTTTTTTGTTGGTAATTTTTACTTTCATACTCACAGAAAAATTTTATGTATGTACGTACTTACACCATTTTTACAATTAAATGTATGTAATATATATTTTATTATCAGTTTAGCGTCCAATAGTTGTGAAGATTAAAAAAAAAAATAATAATTTATATTTTTGCATAAGCAAAGTTGTGGATTAATAATGACTTCAGACCTTAAGGAATGTAACCTAGCAAAAACCTTGATCTACATATCGTCGGGTTAAAACTACAACTAGACATCTACATATATTGATGTTTTGAGTTAAGTATACAGAAACAAGCAGAAAAAACGGTTCTATGCTCCAGCCTAATCGGTTTTTTGAAATGTAGTACCCGTCGAATTTTATATAAAGAATATAAAGCAAAAAACTGCAAAATCCCATACAAAAAATGAATTTCAAAAATCTTTTAACGCTTTTTTCTCAAATCATGAAAAATGTAGATGTCTAGTTGTAGTTTTAACCCGACAATATGTGCTACCTCACTTCTAACAATGTATTATGTGATATAAAGAAATTTTCTTTGTTATTATTTTAAGGGCCTGCAATATAAATGCAACACTGTCTTACTATTATCGCATTGCTATTTTGTATATGTGTATGAATGTACATATACATATTTCGAATTGACTTCATATTTAATTTATATTTATATTTTACGGCTGCTAAGTGACGATAACCTTACAAATAATGTACTTAACTACAAGCAAGCAATTCAAAAATTTTAAAATAGGGGAAGAACAAAAGAAAAGCTGAACCTCTGCAGTAATTTCTAAGTGAAAATTGTGCATTTTTTGCTACGCTTTTTTAATATGAGATCATAAAAATTATTATTAGTTCTTTGTTATTTGAAGTTAATGAGAAACGTAAACATTTGTCAATATTTCACGGTAGCTGCGTATAGAGAACGTTAAACAAGTTTTGTCACATTTCGAAATTTCTATCCATCCGCCACACATATGTTTTCTTTGTATGCTATTTTGACTTTATTCGGCAGGTATTTCTGAAATAAAGGGTGTTTTTTTTAGAGGTACTTCGAACTTCGAATTGAAATAAAACACAAGAAAATCGTTTTAATGTCCATCAATTTGGCTTTATTGGAAGGATAATTTTATGCCATTAATGTTTAAATATGATTTCGGGCATGTGGCCGCCGCGGCTGGCTCGAATAAAGCCAATTCTACAGGTCCAATTTTCAACCACTTTTTCGAGCATATGGGGCCGTATGTCGGCAATAACGCCACGAATGTTGGCTTCCAAGTCCCCTAACGTTTCTGGTTTGTTGGCGTAGACGAGCGACTTCACATATCCCCAAAGAAAATAATCCAATGGTGTCAAATCACACGATCTTGGTGGCCAATTGACAGGTCCATTCCGCGAAATTATGCGCTCATCGAATGTTTCCTTCAATAAATCGATTGTGACGTGCGCTGTGTGGCATGTAGCGCCGTCTTGTTGGAACCACAACTCATCCACATTCATGCCATCCAATTCGGGAACAAAATAGTCGGTTATCATGGCTCTATACCGGTCTCCATTAACGGTAACTGACTCTCCAGCATTATTTCGGAAGAAGTATGGCCCAATGACTCCACCAGCCCACAGAGCACACCAAACAGTCAGTTTTTGTGGATGTAATGGCATCTCAAGGGTCTCATGTGGATTCTCTTCACTCCAAATGCGGCAATTTTGCTTGTTGACGTAGCCATACAACCAAAAATGAGCCTCATCACTGAATAAAATTTTGCGATGAATATCAGCATCGAGATCAATCTCATTTTCGGCCCATACACCAAAATCAAGACGCATTGCATGGTCTCGCGGCTTTAATTCTTGCACAAGCTGGATCTTGTAAGGTCGCAAGCCAAGATCTTTGCGCAAAATCTTCCAAAAAGTTGATGGACAAAGCTCCAATTGCTGTGCACGGTGGCGAATCGATTCATTCGGGTCCTCTTCAACATTTTGCTCTACAGCGGCAATTGTTTCTTCGGTGCGCACTGTTCGACGTCTCTGCGGATGCGTATTATCACATAGAGTAAACGTAGTGCGAAAACGATCCATGGTTAACCGAATTAATTGCACTGATGGACGATTATGTCGACCATAAAATGGGCGGAGCTTGCGGTAAACTTCGCGAACTGAACCATTATTTTCGAAATAAATTTGCACGATTTGCAAGCGTTGTTCTTTTGTCAACCTGTTCATGATGAAATGGCAAACCAAACTGAACATAAATGACATTAGAGTTGCCAGATTTGACCACAAAATGCCAGTTTTATCTCTATTCGAAAACAAACCTCTAAAAAAAGCACCCTTTAATAAAAAAAAAACAATGTCTAAGTTATACTTAGATAAATGTACCTGTATTTCGATTTTACTGAATCGTTGCAAAAACCATGCGGCTACCTTTTTTTCTAAACAATTTATTTCATTAAATTGGTAATATTTAATATGTTTGTAGCTTGTATTCTGTATTATAATTCTGCGTGTTCGCATGTATTTATTTGTCGGTGGTCCATCCTTGGGTTAGAAAAACATATTCAATGTTAATAAGCCCCTCAAATTTCATATTATATTTACTTTATTCCTGCAATAACATTCTTATAATTTTTGTTTATTTTTGTTTTCAAAATATGTATGTTTGTTCTAAAATTATATTTTTAATAAATTTAATCTTATCAACAAATATTTTAAAGATTAGTTACTTCAAAAGAAATTCATCATCAAAATTTTTTAGTCAAACTGAAATACCTCAAAACATATGCAGAGTTTTCCACGTTATTTACCCATTGGGACAAAAGATTGCTCCTTTTCGATTTTCGATTACTTCTTTTGGATCAAAGAATCGTTACTCCTGTGAAGTTGTCTCCGGAATTTTCGAAAATCGAAAATTTTTTTAGAGCTCGGAGTCCGTTGGTTCTGGAGTTCTTTCACAAAAATCGGAATAATCCTACGAATCGGAAATATGCCGTTTTTTTCTCAGCGCTGCTTTTTTCACATATAGGAGTTCTGATAATATTTTTGAGTTAACAAGAGTTTTTAAGTTCTTTATATTTATTTTTTAATTTTAGTGAATAAATTTTTCATAAAAAAAAATTTTCAAAAAAAACAGTTCTGCATAGCGCTCGAAAGAGTTCTACAGACAATCCTTGTGCCACTTTTCCAAAATATTTGTTCTCTTCATGTTAATCGCTTAATAAGATTCCATCGATCTCTCAGAAAAAATCAATCGTAGTTAGAAGAGTTCTGGGTAGCTATCGAAGAGTTTAAAAGAAAATCCTGGATACATTTTTCAAAAATATTTGACGAGTGATTTTTCATAAGGGCGTATTTCCCCTGCCAACCTCTTACAAACCTATCATAAAAAAAGACATTTTTCGAAGAGAAAACCGTGATCAAAATTGCAGTTTTGAACAAAAGGGCTTATTTCCATCTAATTTATGTGTTTTTTTGTTGGACATTTTTTAAATGAAAAGCTTTTTATTTGGCGATTGGGAATTTAAATAGCCTATAATTAGCCTATAATTATTGGCTACTTACTTTAGTTCAATATACGTCCAGTATGTGTTTTCTCGAAATAGCTTAAGCTAGCAGATCAAACTTTTTTTTTAAAGAAATGAAGAACCTAAAATTCGTTTGGGCCCAAAATTAGCCTATAATTATGGCATTTTTTTTTTCTTCAGATCTGCCATTTTCGCTCTGCTAACTTAATGGACGTCATTTTTAGAGTTTGATACAAAAAGACACGTTAAGTATAGACGCCAAAGAAACCTTTAATATTTTTCATAGACATGCCTATAGACAGCCGCTTAAATGGCCAAACCGTGGAATGAGAGTGATTTATAAAAAGTTTAAAAGAAAAGGGCACACTTCCAAATGTTTTTATTTTTTCCAATTACTACAAATATGTTAGAAGAAAATTCTTAAGGGGATTAGAATCTTCGGTCAACTCACTATAACACTCGAGACATTAAAAAAAAAAAAATAAGTTACTAAAAGTTTTTTCTCAGTAATAAAAATTTGCTTTACATGGAAATGCGCTTTTTGAAAATCACTCCTCATTTGCACTTTTCATTTTAATCACAAAAATTTATTTTTTTTTGGTTCTAAGAGTTCGAAAAACAAAACAAAAAATTCTAAATTGGATTTACTCTAAACCCAAAAAAAAAAAAAAATTCTAAAGAGAATCCTAGCAACATTTTTATGAAATATTTGTACTTTTCATTTTGACCAGAAAATTTTTATTTTTTTTAAATGTCCGAAAAAAAAATGTTATCTGAGAGGAGTTCTGATGTTCCAAAATATTGTGCTTCTGAATATTTTGGAATAAGTTACTACGCGTTCAAATTTTCAATCGTCAAACACGCCCACTTTTGTATCAGTATATGTTATTCACGATCCACACTTACCCACGTAGTTTGAAAAAAAAAAGAAAAAAAAAAGATATACAAATGCTGGAATTGCTTTAAACAAGTTCTGGATAAAAACTTCCGAATTCGTACAAAAGATTCCTGCATGCAGAATTATTCAACATCGTTGATCAAAAATCTGAGTAGCTACCCAACAGAAAATTTCGATGCGCATCCCCAAGAGTGCAATAGCGATGCGCGTCCTTCTCGCATCCATGGAGAATTTCTGAATGCGAGAGCGATGCGCATCCAAAGAGCATTTCTGGTAGCGAGAACGAAGCGCTTTCGGTCACGTATTTACGCACAAAACATAATAAGTCAATAAGTCAACTTCGTAAGAGCGCGAGGATGGAGCAGTGGTCTATCGACTGGCACTGCGATTGAGAGTCGTAGCAACCGTGAGGTCCTCGGTTCAACTCCGGCCTTAGACCTAACACAAAGTTTTTCAACATGCAATTTTTCAATTATAATTAATTTAGTAAAATAAAAATAATTATATTGGGTGTACAACTTAAAAACCGGAATTTGACAGTGGATGTCCGTACTAACAAATATCGTGAAAGCTCGAACTTTATATATATGTCATTTTGAAGGTACATTTGACAGCTGTCAAAATCAGTCAACAAAACAATTTTATCTTGTGTGCATCATTATAAATTTTCACGATGAATAACTTCGAAAATTCGAGAAAAAGACAGCATTCGCGGGAGTTTTTGTTGGGTCATTTTTTTGCAAAGAAAACTGCTGCGGAAAGTCATAGTTTGCTTGTAGAAGTTTGAGCGCCATAAAAACAAATCATTTTTGCATCGGATTGTGACTGGGGATGAAAACTGGATCCATTATGACAATCCCAAGCGCAAAAAGTCATACGTGAAACCCGGCCAACCAGCCAAATCAACCTCGAAGCCAAATATCCATGGCGCCAAGGGCCATTATATTATGAGTTGTTGAAATCGGGCCAGACAATCACAGGTGACCTGTACCGAATACAATTAATACGTTTGAAGCGTGCCATCATCGAAAAACGCCCGGAAAATACGACCAAACACGAAGCAATAATTTTTCATCATGACAACGCTCGGCCGCGTGTTGCAAGACCCGTGAAAAACTATTTGGAAAATAGTGGATGGGAAGTTTTGATTCACCCGCCTTATAGCCCAGACCTTGCACCATCAGACTACCATTTGTTCCGATCGATGCAGAATGCCCTATCAGGAATACGTTTCACTTAAGTTCAAGATATCGAAAATTGGATAGATTCATTTTTGGCCGCCAAGCCGGCGCAATTTTTTTGGGATGGAATTCATAAATTGCCTGAAAGATGGGGAAATGTTGTAGCTTCCAATGGACAATACTTTGAATAAAATATATTGTAACATTTTTCCACAATAAAGTATCAAATTTCGCTGAAAAATTCCGGTTTTTAAGTTGTACACCCAATAATTACATCAAAAAAAAGAATAGTCTGATGAATCTTTGTGGCGAAAGACGTAAAATTTCAATTAAAAATTAATTTTTTAAATATTTTTATTGTCATTCAAAAAGCATCCAAAGAGCATTTCTGAATGCGAGAGCGATGCGCATCCAAACAGCATTTCTGAATGCGAGAGCGATGCGCATCCAAAGAGCATTTCTGGTAGCGAGAACGAAGCGCTTCCTTCCAATGACATTTGAGCGCTTTTGGAAACGAGAGAGATGCGCTTCACTGCTGCTTTAGAAACGCTATTGATGCGCTCCATTCTCCATTGGGTATTTAAACACAAAAAATGTATGCGCTAGCAAAACCTGCCTAACTTAATGAACTAAAATTTAGAACTTTTGAAATATTTTTATTAAGATTACGCCTTAAAATACGTTAACATTATCATTTTATAGCGCCGATATAAGATAAAAACAAAATTCTAATGTTGTTACAAGTGGGCTTACTTATCAATAGTTATCTACATTTCTTTCTTTATTATTTCTAATATTTTATTTTTCATTCTTTATCTAGGGCCAACAATCCTAAAAAGTTATTGTAACAAACAATAATGCGATATTAATTGTGCTTTATTTAGTTTTGTTATTAAATGTTGAAGTTTTTTCTATCAAGATAATACCTCTGTCATGTAGGTAGCTCTGCAATTTAGTCTTTCAAGCTTCCAGATTTTTAATGGCATGACTAACTTAGCATTTTTTTTATTTTTGTTTATTTTATTTATAATTTAATATACAAACATCAAATATATATGTATATATAACACACTGACAACAACAGAAAGGCGTATTCGTGTATTGTACAATATATGTTGTGAAAGCTGTTTTTTTTTTTTTTTTTTTTTTGCAGCAATAACAACAATTGAAGCGCTAAAGGCTTGGTGTTGTTGTCTTGTATTTATTATAGTTTAACTATACAACTGATACAGCTGACGATAATGTTTATGATGATGACTAATGAACCAACTAAAAGCGTTTCCAATGAATTTTCTCAATTCATAGTATTTTTTTCTGATTTAATTTTTCCTAACATTCCTATAAATTTTCATTCATAAAAACGTATATGTAGTCACGACCAGACGCATTTTTTTTTTAATGATCTTTTCAAAGATCAGTCAATAGTTTTTTTTTTGTTTACATCATTACTAAGTCAATTTTTGTTTTCATTTAGTAATGCGGTTTTCTTCTTGGAAAAAGTATCAGTTTTATGTACTGATTTAATTAAAAAAGTTAAGATTCTGTGTGCTTGATTCTTAAAAATTTTGCTAATTATTATTTATGTTTGTAAGTTTGGAAACATTTTTTCTTTATTATTGAGACATTTTTTCTTGATAAAGGGACAGATCTATTTTTTTTTTTATTTATTATTGAGACATGTTTTTGGTCATTTTTTAATTTTTGCTGTAACTGCATAATATTAATTTTTTTAACTTATCCATACTTTTCTACTTTTGTTTTTAGTTTAACAAGAATAAAGATTGTTTTTCTTCGGAAAGTTTGGAGCTGTTCAATTCTCTATAATGTTTGTGCGAATGAAAGATGAAAGCTTTTCTTTTGCGAGATTGACTATATCCGTCTCCTTTTCTCTATCCATGTGAAATTCAAAACAAATAAATCTTTGTTTATAATATAGTTTTGCATAATATTTAGATGTTTAAAATGTCTACAATTAACTATACCTTATTCAAAGGATTATTTTCAAATTTGTAGTTTAAAATTTTCTTAAACTATTTCCAATGAATCTTCCATAAATCAAGAGAACTGCTTTAAGATACATATTTAATTTATTCGTGCAATTTTCTCACACAATATTTTTGTATTTTATTGCGGTTATTGTTCTATTTAGTTAATACTATCATTCTCATATGGCATTTATATAAATTATGTGCTTCCGCAGTAGTACTCTCATGGGATTCTCTTGTCGTTGTTGCTACTGATATTTGTTTATGCTTGTGTTTAAGGGTGGATCTAAAGATAATATTTTTGAAGTAAGTACTACTAATACGAGAGTATCGACGCGTGCATCGTCGTTTTCTAGCACAACAACTGTTATGGGGCGACCTTTGCGTGGCTCGTCTTTAAGTGAAGTCCGTCCTTGATTGAACTCCTTCTATCACTCATACACTCTAGTTTTGAATAAACAATGATGCAAAATTAAACGGATGTAAATAAATGATCCTCCTTTTTTTAATTTTTCAATGTTATCTATAAAGTAGAACAGGGTGTTTAACTTGGGAAGCATATAAATACATAAATATGTGAGAAGTGCGTTTGATGTTCTATTAATCAAAAAGTATCGGCATTAAGAATTAAACTTTATTGATAACTTTTGCTAATTTCTTAATTTTTTGTCGATCATTAAATTATCATATTCAACCAAACTCATTGAATCCATGTAACCGATATAAGTTCATGCATGTATGTATGTATACTGTTTGTTTTGCTTAAATCAAATTGATTTAATATACAAAAAAGTATAATTATAAATAATAAAAAATAAATAAAAAATTTATGTTAAAAATTTAAAAATGTACATACATAAATACATATACATATATATTTATTTTCTTGCACGGCATTTATCAGTTATGCACCGCTATGTTGCGGTTCATTTAGCTAATTGTTAATGCAATTAACGTATACACAATTAAGAGCTCAGATGACAAATTATCGCTTTATTTGTGATTGTTTCTGTTATCAATTAAATTACAAGAAAAGCAAATAATACCGAGCAAAAACAGTTCAGAGAAGCGATTCCAAAAAAAAAAAAAGAACAAACAAAGAAACAACAAATTATTTATAAAAGATTGAATCAATTTAATATTGCACTCGTATATCACATGTATGGATTCTTATTAAAGAAATTGAAGAATGATGAAAAGCCACACTGCTGTAGTTTGATCATTAGCACTTACAAACATATGCACATTTCAGTTTGAAATTTTGCACTTTATTATTTTAGGGATTGAAATTGGATACCCTTATACCAACTGTATTTATTTTTGATTTTTATACCCGTTCTAAAGAATATTTGTATATTAATATCCTTTGAAATATAAGTGGTAGTAAATGCAATTGATTTCACTACAAATCAGCAACATTTTTCAACATTTATTTGTGTGTGACATCGTGCTTAGATAAAAAATGAAGACTTATTACAAGTTAAAAACCATGAATCTTCTCTTCTTATACGAGCTAAAATTGTATGTGTGTTTATATATATATATATATTTATAAATATATACATATGTGGCCAAATTTTTCTCGAGAACGGATGCAGCCATTTTAATGAAACTTGGAATAGTGTTAGATATTAGCATACAATGAAGAATGAGCTAGGCTTGAACTTTGTAAATGCCCACCAGGGGGCGTGGCGCTTCCCTAAATTTTAAAATTGATTTAGTCATAACTCGCAAACCATTTAAGTGGACGGGATCGAAGAAGTGCCACGCCCACTTTTCAGCCCTTGAAAATTTTGATTCAATATTACTCGAAAACGACTCCAACAATTTTTATGAAAATTTACGGAATGTTACCTCTGCAAACAGAAATTATTATGTAATACGCCGTTATGTTGGGAAAACTCGTTGAAGGGCGTGGCACCGCCCACAAAAATATAAGACGGTATAAAAAGAAAACTAATAAAGCAAACATTCTGAAATTAACTGTGAGGAGCCAAATTGCTACAAGGCATCTCTGATCTGAAAGTGGGCGAAATATCGCCGTCGCGCGTTGAACCTCCCATACAAGCGAAATACGTAAAATGCTATTTCTCGCAAATGTTACAAGATATTTTAATGAAATTTGGTATGTAGGTAGGGTAAGGGAGGGAAATATGGACCACCCATCTTTCTTTTTTAAATAAAACCCAAAATACATAAAACAAAACAATTAATTTTATGTCATTTAGTAAAGGAAACAATTTACCTTTATTCTGATGCACTTTTAGATAAATATCTCATCAGGATAAAGAAACAAAATTAAAAAACTGAAAATACTCAAAATGAAGATTAAAACAAAGTGTAGTGTAATATGGACCATATAGTCCATTTGGTACAGAAGTTGCATATAAAAATGTCACTTCCACATACGCCATATTTTTCATGACTCCAAGAACGTCAGATTGCACATTCAACCCAAAATTCGCACGGCGATCTTCTGAGTAAATAGTATTACATTATATGCATTTTTTATCATTTGACAGACTCGTCATGAAATCAGCAGCTAGATTCCCCATCTGAAAAAGATGATAAATACATTTGTTTTTAAGGCTTTTTTTTTTGGTGGTCCATATTACCCACAGCACGTGTTGGTGAAATAAATGGTTTTTTTATCAAAAACTCTTTTGGTTAATGAACTTATTTGTTCTAATAAATTATAAATAGTATTCACTGAATTTATATTATTAACCATTTATTTAAAAACGCGATGTCTTTAAAGTGAAATAATGCAATATACTCAATAGAAAAAAATTATCACTGATCTTTTTTTTAGAAAAATCAACTTTACAGAAACATACGACTTCACCGAACGCTAAAATCGCCCTATTATAAGCTTTAGGTATTAGCGTTAAGTTTGAACATGAATAACGGTAAATCCTATGTATGCAGTGGGAAATAACCGTGTGGTCCATATTACCCACGTAGTCCATATTCCCCTCCCTTACCCTACTGCTTATCAATGCCTTTTAATAACCGAAAAGTGGGCAGTATCGAAGAAGTACCAGGCCCCCTTTTTAACCATTGAAAATTTTAATTCAATATTACTCAAAAACGACTCCAACAATCTTAATGATAATTTAGGAGATGTTACCACTGAAAACAAGGATTAATATGTGATATAACGTTATATTGGTAAAACACGTTGAAGGGCGTGGCACTGCCCACAAAAAAAATATAAGAGGCTTTATAAAGAAAACTACTAAAGCAATCTTTCTGTATTTAACTGTAGGGAGTCTACTTGCTATTAGGCACCTATGACCTGAAAATGGGCAAAATATCACCGGTGTGCGTGGAACCTCCCATACAAGTAAAACAAATTAAATGCTATTTCTCACAAACGGTACAACATATTTTGACGAAATTTGGCATGCGGATCTGTATCATGAGTATCTAAAGCATAACGAATGGTAGGCTTTGTTCAATAATTGCCACGCCCACTTTTTATCAAAATAAAAATTTTGGTTAATAACTGAGTCCGTCTCCATTGCAGAACTTCCATTACACCTGCAGGATTTTGAAATATCCTTGCTTGAATTTGAAGAAAACGTCTTACAGCATAACTACAAGAAAAGGTGAAATTCTTTTTTATTAATATCATCGAATATCCACAATTTTCCTTATCAAAATATCCTTTCGGATTTTTACAATAGGACTCTTATTTTCCGAGTTATGATCCTTTGAAAATAAGATATTTCAGCCCCCATACAAAAGACGAAATATTTTGGGTTTGTGGCATATCCCATTTATTTATTTTAGGGCATTCTATTTCACCAAAAAAAATTTGAGTTTTTGATATTTTTCTAAACCATTCGATATTTTTCGAGTTTTTTCTTATTATTATTCTCATCGGTTTATTCATCCTTTTGAAAGCATGACCATTAGAGGTGAAAAGTAACAAGTTTCATAACAAAAAATAGCTATGAATAAAAATATCCATTTAAATAATAAAATCAGATTGTTGACCGAGCAGGAATCGGTCTCCAGGTACTCCATCTTAAAGTACACAATGAACTTAGAAGTGTTCTGGCTATTTACCGATTTTTGTTTCTAAATTTCCGCAAAATACTTTTTTCTTTCAAGCTAATTATACTTTTCTAATTTAAAAATGAAAATAAAAATAACGTTTAAAATGCTACAAGAATCCGAAAACAAAAATTAAAAAAAAATGTTGACAAAATGGCGGGACTTAGAAAAAAAATTTAATCGATTTTTCGTAAAAACACCACTTAGACACTCTGAAGTTCCATGCCCATAACTTGCAAAAAAAAAAAATTTTTTCGCTAAACTAATAATGAGAGGTCTCCATACTGAGCGCTTAGAATAGCTCTGTGAATTTTTATAAAAATCTGAGGACCCAGCTGCAAATTTCGAAAAAATTGAGATGATCATGGCCAACATTAAATAAACATCAAAATTTAATAAAAATTTTTAAAATTTTAAGTTGAAAACCCTTAACACTAGCACTTCTTTAAAGCATAGAGGACATTCAATTACACTGGTTTACAGCCAAAATTCCCAGCGAATGCCGTTGCTCATTTTATGTGGAAAATGGGCCGCTGATTCCGAAAATCGCATTTTTTTTTTTTATTTCGTGTCGTTTTCGAGATATCGGTCATTTTCGGTTTTTGGACCAAAAAAAAAGATAGTTCCATTAAAATACAAATATCTCAAGAACCAATGTTTGTATTTAAACAAGTAATATGTCATATTAAAGGTAATTAAATTACCTACAAATGATATCCACTTCACTTTTTGGTTAGTTCGTTAGTTTCGGTGAAATAAATTGATTTCTAAAAAAAAAAATTTTTTTTTTCGAAAAAATTAAGAAAAAATCAAATTCAACTTCAAATTTATACAAGAAGATATAACTTTTTTATAATATTTTTTTTTTGTATCATATACTATATATTTGTGAAGAAAATAAGATATCATTTAAGAAAATCAATGGAAAAATGCAAAAGTTGTATACAATTCATTGATAAGTTACCAAAATGCGTTTTTCCCTATTTTTCCGTTTTTTTGTAATAAACTGTTCGAAAATTTGAAACTTTTTGTAAAAGAAATTAGAAAATCCAAAAAATTCTTGAAGAAGGCATTAAAAGGAAATACCCGTGCCTCGCCGTTTTTCTCTAGCACGTCAGATTTTTTTTTAATCGATTTTTTAAGTTTTTTAATCCACTGTACATGAAAAAACAGAAATAACGCATTCTTGTGTTAAATCGATGAATTTAACTATATGTTCCTTACATCTGAGGTGTATCATGTCTTCAGCAAACTTATGCAGGATACTACGCGGAATATTTTTGTAGAAAATTTTAACCCTCTAAAACCCTCACATGTGGGTCATTTTGACCCCCACATGAAGGTCATTTTGACCTACACGGAAAAATAGGGAAAAACGCATTTTGGTAACTTATCAATGAATTGTATACAACTTTTGCATTTTTCCATCGATTTTCTTAAATAGTATTTTATTTGCCTAACAAATTTATAGACTATGATATAAAAATACAAAATGAATTTTAAAATTTTTTTTTCTTGTAAAAATCTGCAGTTGATTCAGACATTTTTGTAATTTTTTCGGAAAAATATACTCTTTTTTTCAGAAATCAATTTATTTCATCGAAACTAACAAACCAGCCAAAAAGTGACGTGAGTTTCATTTGTAGGTAATTTAATTACCTTTAATATGACATATTATTTGTTTGAATACAAACATTGGTCCTTGAGATATTTGTATTTAAGTGGAACTATCATTTTTTTTTGGTCCAAAAACCGAAAATGACCGATATCTCGAAAACGACACGAAATAAAAAAAAAAAAATGCGATTTTCGGAATTAGCAGCCCATTTTCCATATAAAATGAGTAACGGAATTCGCTGGGAAAAAAAATTTTAATCATTTGTAAACTAGTGTTATTAATGATGTCCTGCGATATCCCTTCGCAGGTTACTTTTAAAGAGATCTTTCTTGATTTTGCAATTTTCCTTGTTGATTTTCATGTCAACGATCTCCCACAAGATCTCAATGGAACTCAAATCTGGGGACTGGCCAGGCCAACCAATAACTTGTAACCCATTGCTCGGAAACCAGGCTTAACAAACTTTAGAGCTGTGTATTTCGATCGTTGTCCTGTTGTAACCTCCATTTAAGTGGGACAACTTGATCGGCATGAGGCAGCAGCACATCATATGGTATGTCGAAGTACATAAAACGATCTATAATTTCTTTAGTCGAATGAATTGGCCCACTCCCTTAACCAGAGAAGCAACCCCAGACTATTACACTCCATACTCCATACTCCATACCCCAGACTATTACACTCCATACTTCGTGCTTTGCAGAGGTTTTGCAAAATTTTGGATTCAGTCTTTCTCTTTTTGGTCTGCGTACCCGCCCTTAATTCATCCGAATGTTTGATATCATGCTACGAACCCAAGTAGTACGAATCCAAGTACTATGTACCCATGTTTCTGTACAAAAAAAAAAAAAAAAAAACACGCTCTCCTAAAACTTTTCAATTTTTTTTTTTCTTTTTGTATAGAATCATCGGTACTTGTTATTAAGTCAAAGTCGGTTGCCATATTATTTTTATTTACATTCTTCCCTTAAACCACTATTTCAGTTGTTTTTACATTGATTTATTTATTTACCCAATCACAGCTGAACTTTTTATCCACTTAATGTTAATGTTTACATGAAAACCCGGTAAATAAAACAAAATGTTGTGATGGGCTGCTGACCTTGGCAGTGAATACAACTGACAAACTTTACCTGAATTGTTAATGACCTATTGACGTGAATAAAAGTTAAGTAATATGTAACATCAAATGAGCACTAATGTCAGACATTAAGAACACAATAATTAACTGTTACCATTCACAAGTAGTAGTTACATATGAAACTTGGTGTAAGTGATGGACAATAATTGGACTATATCAAATCATGGTATTACCTAATTTAAAAGTCTCGTGACACGAAAAACGTATTGAACCATGTAGAATGTTATAGTTGGAGTAAAAGCAACTTAAAAACTTTTGATGAACGGAATTTTTCATTTTAAAGTTTGCGTGTTTTAAAAATAAAATAAAGGTAATATTTAGCCTTTATAATGACTTGATATTTAATATACTAGGTATGCTGTGCTAATAATTACTGATGTTTTTGTTTTTTTAATTTGTCTGGTTATTTTCTCAATTTATATTCGTTCAAATTATGGGAAAAACAGCTGCAATTATTGAAATAATATATAGGATAGCGTATTTAATTAGAGCTGATTAATCCAAATTGTGTAGACAAATGTTTCAGTTGCTTTATTAAAAAATGTGGGTATTTTTCAGTTAATCATCAAAAAGGAATTTTATCCTTTTGATATCATCACCTCAGTACTACAACAAGGTAACTCCTAAATTATCATTCTAGGGATAAGTGGCTTATTCTTCATAGTTATGTACACAATCTTGTCGAACCAGAGTTTTCTAAAGTGGCACCATTGCAAAGTTATAAGAAAAACCAAACAAGAAAAGTCGTAGGCTAAGAGCCAGCGCTTGGCAGACCCTCCTCATAGTATCAAAGCTGCATTTTCTTGTGGGCATTCTTCCAATACTAGGTATGAACTTTTGCTCCAGAGAAATCCTGAGAGGTGGTGCCTTCGTGAGATAGCGGGAGCAAAAGGTCGAAAAGAGCAGTTTTTTAGAAATATCTCGCTAACGGTTATATCTACCAAAAAACTTAGTTCGACAATTTTGTAGCCCATATCATATCGAAAAGTGGTGCAAATTGTTTCCGTACTACCTATAGTTTAGGAGATATGGTCCAGTGAAATTGCACTTTCCGATCCAACATATAAAATTCATAATTTTTTTTCTTTTAGTAGGTTTATTTTCTAGTTTCAAAGTATGCACCAAAATTCGAGACCGATTTAACTGCCGTACAAAAATTTATTCTGGCACAAAGGTCGAGAAAATAAGTATCTCGCTTATGCTTATTTTTACAAAAAAAATATTGCTCCACAATTTTGTAGCTCAGAAAATTTCATATCGAAAAGTGGTGCAAATTATTTTCCGCATACAAGTGTTCACAGTAATATGAATTTTGATTTTCAAATTTTGTACTAAGGACCGTGCCATTATTTATGAGTACATTTTAAACACCTTATAAAGCAGGCGTTGATTGTGCAATGTCGTAGCAACTTATGTCAATAAAATATGACATTTATGTTGTTTCGAAAAATTAATTTAGTTTGGAAAATTTTTCAAAGGCGTTAGCAATGAAGGGACTTAATCCAAATCAACGCGAGGCAATTCTTTGCAAATGGTGTAAGAAAATAATGTCTTACAGAAAAATTGCCGAAGAAGAAGGCGTTAGCGTATGGGCGGTTCAGAAAACTATAAAGCGGTTTACAGAGCATTATACTCTTGATGATTTACCTGGAAGAGGCCGAAAGAAAGCTAAAATATTATCAAAAATTGACCAAAGAATAATAAGTGTTTTTACAAAAGAAAAAGAAATATCTGTTCGTGATTGCGCTTAAAAATGTGGTACCTCGTCTTCAACTGTCCAACGTGTTAAGGTGAGGAACAACTTTAGAACCTATAAAAAGCAGAAATGTCCAAAAAGAAGCAAAGTTCAAAGTGCAAGAGCAAAACAACGAGCCCGTAAGTTGTATCGCTATATTTTAAACAAAAAATTTGAATGCATTGTAATGGATGATGAAACTTACGTCGAATTGGATTACAAAACCCAAACAAGCCCCCAATTTTTTACACTTAATAAAGAAGAGAAGGTAACTACAGCCGATAAGTCAATTCAATGCGAAAAATTTGGAAAAAAACTCATGGTTTGGCAAGCAATTTGTCAGTGTGGTAAGGTTTCTTCTCCTCTCGTCACAAACAAAACAATGAACCAAGAAATATACCTCAAGGAGTGTCTTAAGAAGAGACTTCTTCCGCTTATTAAAGAGCACTATAATAAGCCACTTTTTTGGCCTGACCTTGCTTCCTGTCACTATGCATCTTCCGTGGTAAATTGGTACGATAGTGAAACTCTTGATTATGTAAAGAAAGAGCTTAACCCACCAAACTGCCCAGAACTTCGTCCAATAGAAAGATTTTGGGCAATTATAAAAAGAGATTTAAAGCAAACATGTAAGCCCGCAGATTCAGTAAAAAAGTTCAAATACAACTGGAACCGTGTGGTCAAGAAGCGTGAAGAAAGGTTGGCAAAAAATTTAATGAAGGACGTAAAAAAAAAGGTTAGAAAAATGGGTTCAGGGGAGCAAATTTAATTAAATATCTTAATGAAAGTTGACATAAGAATCTGATGTATCAAAGTATTCGTGTAAATAATTATAATTTATTACTATTAAAATATAATGCATTTTTACGGTACTCATAAATAATGGCACGGTCCTTATAACTACGCTTACGTCATTGTATCATGGCTGAAACTTTGTGTGGGTATCCTTCCAATAGTGAGTGCTAACTCTTGTTTTAGTCAAACCATAAGAGGTGGTGCCTTCGTGAGATATCGGGTGCGAAAGGTCGTGAAAATCAGTTTTTTGAATGTTGATTTTTAAATTAATATAATAAGAATAATTTTCTCGATCTTTCGCAACTGATATCTCGCGAAGGCACCACCTCTCACGGTTTGATTAAAACAAAAGCTAGTAGTCCCTTTTAGAAGAATATCCGCAAAAAAATTCAGCCATGATACTATGACGTAGGCGTAGTTATAGTAATTTGAAAATCAGCATTCATATCAATATGAGCGGAAAATACCTTAAAATAGGATATCTCCTAAACTGTGGGTCGTACCACTTTTCCATATGAAAATTGTGAAGCACCATATTTATGTAGAAATAAGCTTTAGCGAGATACTAGTTTTCTCGACCTTTGTGCCAGAATAATTTTTGTACGGCAGTTAAATCGGTCTCGAATTTTAGAGCATACTTTGAAACTACAAAATAAACCGACTAAAAGAAAAAAAAATATGAATTTTATATGTTGGATCGGAGAGTCCAATTTCACTGGACCATATCTCCTAAACTATATATATATACAAAAAAAAAATGTGCACTACTTTTCGATATGAAATTAACTGGGCTACAAAATTGTGGAACTAAGGTTTTTTGTAGATATAACCGTTAGCGAGATATTTCCAAAAAACTGTTTTTCTCGACCTTTTGCACGCGATATCTCACGAAGGCACCACCTCTCAGGATTTCACTAGAACAATTGAGGAGTGGCCGTACCAAAGGGCCTAAGTACCATTTCGACGCAAAAGTAGTGTCATTATATGAAACGGGTGAAATTTTGTTAGAAGTTAATCAAATTGTTTTCTTTTTTCACTAAAAATTTACTTGATAGTGTGAAATTCATGTCATTATGTTTTAAAAAATTATAACACTCAAATAACCGACTATAAAGCACATAAAAAGCATGACATTACTTCTGCCTCGAAATGGTACTTAAGCCCTTTGGTACGGCCACTCCTCAATTGTTCATTACCACTATTGAAAGAACACCCACAAAAAAATGAAGAATGAATAAGGAGGGTAAGCCAAGCGCTGGCTCTCCGTCTATCGAAAATTAGTGTTAATTAAAATTTTCAAAAATCTTAATACTAGAAAATTGGAAGTACCTAGTTGTAGTATTTAGATGACGATATCATAATTGCTTAAAATTTTTTTTTTCGGTTTTTAAATTTTTCAAACCGAGTATTTTTTGTTTTCTAATTTTCAATGGATTTTTAACTTGTTTTTGGCGATTTCTTAAGCTATGCTTTGCCTTTAATATCAGTATTGTTATTTGATGTAACATATACACGCCTGTCCTGTAGGTGATTTGAATAAAATTTTCGAGTACCCCATTTTTTTTTACGGAATTCAGTTAATCATCGAATTTCGACACGTTTTCAATAAAAAATTTCAAAATCCTTAGAGCACTTCGGAAATGATCGGCTATCGAACGATTTCCATGTTGCTTTAGCCGAAGCAAAAAAGGATAATTCTGAAAAATAGTTCTAAATGAATTTTTTTTTTTCGTAGAACCTATGGTGTAGGAGATATTTTTCACAAACAGTTCAAATTTTGAAAAACTAGTTTTTAAGGAAATCTCTGGAGCTGTTTTCGCTTAAAAAAAACTAACGGGATCTACTTTATTAACATTTACATGATCTACAAATAATATTTGATACATATATACGAAATAATCGTGAAATTTTTTTACTTGAAAAAAAAAAAAAAAAAAAAAAAAAAAAAATGGCGAATTTTGTGTGAATTCTTTAAGTTTTGAATAAAAAATTTCTTTGAAAGAAGTATGATGAATTTTGGTCTAGTTTTTATGAATTTTTTATAAGATTTGAAGACGTGAATGTTCGAAATTTTACCGCTTTTGGTTTTTTTTTTTTTTTTAGAAAAAAATTTTCACGGTTATTATTTCGTATATATGTATCAAATATTATTTGTAGATCATGTAAATGTTAATAAAGTAGATCCCGTTAGTTTTTTTTAAGCGAAAACAGCTCCGGAGATTTCCTTAAAAACTAGTTTGAACTGTTTGTGAAAAATATCTCATAAACCATAGGTCCTACGAAAAAAAAGCTGAGAATGGTTTGTAGAAAATATGATTTTCTACAAACAAGTATATAGTTACTTTTTTTGTGCGATTAGTCGTTCGAGAGTTATCTCAATTTAAAAAGTACAACATACAAATATCGCGAAGTTTTAAAACTTTTTAAATCGACATACTTCCTAAACCATGAGTAATAGGAACAAAATGTCTGAAGCTTTTTCGTAGTAAATCATTAAAGCTAAAAAACTGTGTACTCGGCAAATAACTGTCGACCACTATTTTTTCGTAATTGCAGCCGTAAGCGAAATAATTGAAAAAAATTTATTTTCGCAACTTTTGGCCTTGAATAACTTTTTTTGGGCATACGATTTTGCAATGTACTTTTCACACGTTATTTTTTATGTATTAGTGAATACAATTCCGCAAAAAAAAAATTCATTTAGAACTATTTTTCAGAATTATCCTTTTTTGCTTCGGCTAAAGCAACATGGAAATCGTTCGTTAGCCGATCATTTCCGAAGTGCTCTAAGGATTTTGAAATTTTGTATTGAAAACGTGTCGAAATACGATGTTTAACAAAATTACGTAAAAAAAAATGGGGTACTCGAAAATTTTATTCAAATCACTCACAGGACAGGCGTGTATATACACATTAACATACCAATGGCTGAAACCGAATTTATCACAAAATTTTAGTTTTTTTTATTAATCTCGTCCTTGAAAACATCCCATATCCTAGGCCAATTGTCTATACAACTAAAGTAAAACGTTAGGAGAACTTTAGTTAACAAAACCTGATACTCTGATTTTGCATCGTTAAAGTTATAGCATGTAAAATCAATGTCACCCAATGTCACCCCACCCTTGTGCTGACTTTAACCCACTTACAAAAATATTATTTTCAAATAACTGTATGGGAGAAGGGGGAGGTTTCGACACCCTAACAAAAAAGTCCTTACATCTTCCAAATGCAATTGTGCATGTTATTTTGAATACACATAGACTGTATGAATATGTGTGCTTCTTTTATAAATTACAAAAAAATCTATATGTTTGCTATTTTCGAAAATGTGACCAATAAACCAATGTTAAAATAAATGACGAAACCTCCCACTTTTGGGGAGGCTTCATCAGTCATATAAATTCTTGAATGTAGATGGTAAAAAACGAATTGCTTCCGGTGATACAATGGGAGAACAAAAATCAGGGATGTCGTCTTTAATCGGGGCCATATGCAGCAGATCATTCGGACCAGGAAGGTCAGAGCCTTGAACGAGTTCGAGACATGATTCAGGCTGATTCTATATCCATTTGTACATCGGCATTGGTACCGAACTCCATATCTTGTGAGAAATCAGATTCATCGAAAATAATTGAATCATATGTGTAAATTTCAGTTGTCGAATCCTCCCATTTACACTTGACGAATCCTCCCTTATCCACTTGTTTCCAAATTTCCAAAATTTCGCAGTTATCTTTTATTTATTTTGCAAACCTTAAATGTAGTATTAACCGTAATAATATATTTAAGTACCAGCTAAAAAAAAACGGAAATTTTATGGTTTATTAACCGAGTATCACACAAAAAGCAACAAGAAAATATTACATCAACTTGCTATAAAAATACAAAATCACGACTAACTACGCACCCTAGCCGAATTGCGCAGAGAAATTTTTATGATAGCGGCGTATCATTAGGAGTAAGACTTTTTGGTTTACAAGCGGGAGTAAGTGCAAATAGAAATCGCAAAATTTGGCACTGATGAAGCCTCCCACGTGTCGAAACCTCCCCCTTCTACCCTAATTACTTCGTAAAAATTTTACTACATGACAATAAAGCTGAAACCCCCACAAACAATTTATAGCAATGAAACCATTAATATTATTAAAATCGTTGAAATTACAAGCTCCTAAACTTTTCTGTTTTTTTTTTGTATCAAAGTCACCCCTGCTTACGGTATTAATAGTTCGACAGGTATTAAATTACAAGGTACAGTTTAAGTTAAACTGGAGTTTAAATGTTTTGTAGTCAAATGGAAATTTAATTGTTTGAACTCGGCAGCTGATAAAAAATAATAACCAAAAAGCCGTCTGAAAGTAATAATGTAATGGGGACTAAACTCAAGACCTTCAGATCGCAAGCGCAACTAAAAATTTTTTTTATATAAAAAAAAATAAACAATGCATTTCTTAACCTGATGCCTGGCTAAAAAAATATCCTTCTATCTTAACATATTAACATAGCATTCATTCATTTCCGATACATGAGAAGTTATAAGTGCAATAAAACAATATTACATACGGAATAATATATAAAAACATTTCTTTTAAGTTCAACACCGCTGTTGCTACAATCATATTCTTTTTAATTATGATATTTCCTCTTAAAAGTTTTTAATTACAAACATGAATCAAGGTTTAAGGTTTTATAGTTATCTACGTACATATGTACTCGTACTCATATGCTTCTGCTACATATACTGACCTACTTAATTACTCAAATGCCAATCTATTCTTCACACATTCTGTTAACGACGGTTTGTTGCATTTTGAAGAAAAGTAGTGTATAGAATATCGACAAGTGTTACTCAAAGCTTCACAATGTTGTTCTTCTCAAAAGGTGTTGCTTTTATTGTATACACACGAGGGAAGTTTGATAAGTTCGAGACTTTTTAAATAAAATATATTTCGACAAAAGAACGTTGTATTAATCAACATAGGCTTCTTTTAGCTCGATACATTTAATTCAGTCTTTTTACAATTTTTGTATTCTTTCCAAATAATGGGTTTTCTCATGGCTCTCAAAATAGGCGTTTGTTTCAGTAATGACCTCTTCATTCGCCCAAAATCTCTTACCGCCCAGCCATTTCTTCAGAGCTGAATACAGGAAGTAGTCGCAGGGTCCTAAATCTGGAGAATATGCTGGATGTGGAAGCATCGTAGACCAATTTATGAGTTTTTGCCATCGTGACTACAAACGTAAGCACACGTACATTGTCTTGATGTAACAGCACTTTTTTCTTCACCAAATATAATCATTTCTGCTTTAAATCAACATCGCATCTATCAAGATCGTATTTACCCTTTTCAAGGTAATCAAAGTGAATGACACCGCGTACGTCCCAAAAAACAGTGCCCATGATCTTGCCGGCCCACCATGGCCTTTGGTGCATGGACAGTTTTTTTTTTCTTTACCAAATATAATCATTTCTGCTTTAAATCAATATCGAATCAGTCAAGATCGTATTTACCCTTTTCAAGGTAATCAAAGTGTATGACACCGCGTACGTCCCAAAAAACAGTGCCCATGATCTTGTCGGCCCATCATAGCCTTTGGTGCATGAATAGTTTTTTTCCTGTCCAATATTCATGTGATGTGATGTACCCGCTCACTTGGGATGCCTCAAGTCTCAGCCACTTCACGAACTTTCATTCTCCGATTGTCCAATACCATTCAATGGATTTAATCGACGATTTCTTGCGTGAAGATAACGGAACTTAGTAAACCACTTTTAAAGCATTAAAATTGTTGGTGAAGAGAGTATTTGTTAAGCCTTTTCTTGGTTTCGGTGATGGTTTTTTTCGCAAAAAATAATGCTTGAACAGCGCGCGAAATTCACTTTTTTCCGTTTTTGCTAAAATTCAGGAAGTTTTCTGCCTTCATTGGCTGTCAAACACAAACCAAACGACCTTGATTGCTCAAAATTTCACAGTGTTCTGTTAAAAAATAACAAGTCTCAAGAGCAGTGTTGGGTTTAAAGTTACTGTGCGGGAAATTCCAAAAGTTTCGAACTTATCTAACTGCCCTCGTTCATCTAAAGTAATTGCACAGTATAAAGAACAATATACTACACTAACATTCTTGGGTCCGCATTTAGAAAGTTTGCAAATTGTTTTTAATGATTTTGATTGTTTACATTGTTTTACTTTAAGGATTCAACACATTATTTATTTTTTATGCACTTGATATACATATGTATATGAATGTTTGAAGTTTAAAGCTAGCTGTTTTATTAGGGTTCGCTGTTTAAGTGACTAAATCAATTTGAATGTATTTTTTGTACTATACCTATTTTGAAGGCTCTTTTTAGTGCTTGAATTTGTTCAGCTAATTACTCGTATAATATTGATACTTTTTTTGAAGTCTTGAGATAATATTACAACAGGAGACTTACCACCTTCAAGCAGAAAAAGATAACGAAGTTTACTCAAAAGCACGTGGCGCATTTTATACTTTTTCTAGTAATATTTAAGAACTAGGTCAACTACTAAGGTTGCTCAATGATAAGCTTAATGTACGTATAGTTAACAGTTGAGCTCTTATTTGAATAAACAGCAATTATGTTTTGCATTTACAATAATATTTTATCAAAAACATGTTTTCTTATCAATAAGGCATTAACTTTGTAAGACCCCATGCTAAAAAGAAGTAATTAATTAAAATTTAAAATATCTCAAAAAATTTAAAAAATCAGAAAAAAAATTTCACTTTCAGTGTTAACTGAGTGGTCTTAATCTGGTTGTTATTTTCTCTATGTATAAAGAGGGGCGTTTAAAATAATTGGCCTTTACATGAAAAAGGCTGCAAAACAGTCTGAGAAAAAATTCAGGAGAATGTTTATTCGTGATAAGGCCCAATAACACTTATATTCGGTTATAGATTATAAAAAAACGGGAAAGTATAAAAAAACTTTCCAATTACAAAAGAATCGATTTTATCAAAAAAAAAATGTTAATTCTGAAAATTTATTCCTAGATTAAAGCATTTCCGAAAACTGCCCACTTGAGTATTGAGTAGTGCTGCGACATCGATCGGAAAACATCGATTTTTTGAACATCGATGTTTTCTGAATTAAACATCGATGTCTAGAAAACATCGCCAAAAAAAGATCGATTTTTAGCTACAACGATTACTTTTTTAATAAGTTGAAAACTCTGACAAAACGAATCAAATTTCTCTCAAATTTTGTTTAGAACATGGAACAGTAAAATTAAATACATAAATAAATGGAAAATATTGCATATTTTTGTATTAATTTAAATAAATATTTAACTTTAATTTTAAATTATAGAAGCCATAACTTTTTGAATATCCGTACAAATATGTAGCTAAAAAAAGTCATTATTTTAACGGAACTTTAAGTATATGTGACCTGGTCTATGAAAAGAGGGGCTTACGTGCGAAAATAAGTTTTCGAGAAAACAGCTGGTAAACAACTATCAAAGGTCAATTCTATGCGAATCGGCAAAAAATTCTAAAATTTTTTTTTGACACCTAAGCACCCTTTTCATAGACCAGGTCACTTATATACTTTTTATAATTTTTTCCTTATTGAAAACTTTTCAATTTTTTTACTTGCATGTGTTTAACAACATTTTAAAAATTTTCAATTTGAGAATTTTATGGCTAAAAAATATTAAAGTTTTGGGGACTCGCGCATTTAAGAAATCTAAAATCGTATCAGTTTCTAGTTGTGTTGAGATAATATAAAATTAACTTTTGCATTTAATGCAACACAAGTAATATAGTACATAAATCGCCGGTGCTTACGAAGACTATCTCTTCTTTAAAAGGGGAAAAGAAAATCTTTTTTTTGAAATTGCGACGAAAAAAATCTTTTTTGTAATATGCGGACAAGAAAATCACTTTTTATAAAATGCGGAGAAGAAAATAACTTATTAAAAAATGCGGAGAAGAAAATAACTTATTACAAAATGCGGCGAAGAAAATCACTTTTTACAAAATGCGGCGAAGAAAATCTCTTTCTCTTCTCCGCATTTTATAAAAAGTGATTTTCTTGTCCGCATATAACAAAAAAGATTTTTTTCGCCGCAAATTCAAAAAAAAGATTTTCTTCGCCGCAACTTTCGGTTGGAAAATTTTCTTCGTAAGCACCGGCGAAATATGCTACTTGCACATAATTCCTACTTTATGAAATACAACCATCTTCAGATAATGAAAATACTGATTTATTGACGTACTTTGCAGTATAATTTTAAATAGATAAGTTCCCTCTTAGTATACATAGATAAATGTATAAATATAAATAAGCTGATTTATTAACATAGTTTTCAATATTGTAGGGTTAATACTAGAACTGGACATCTACATATTTGATATTTTGATTTAAGCACACATGAAAGAAAAATTTTGAAATGTACTTGATAAAAAAAAAAGCAGAAAATTTCAGAATCCAATATAAAAACGAAATCCAAAGGACTTAAAACAGTTTTTTCTCAAAACATGAAATATAAGCATGTCTTGTTGTAGTACTAACACTACGATATCATCTTAAACATATAGTAACGATTTGTGAACAATGAGATTTCAATTATCATATTTTAGTTTCGAAAGCTTTTTGATGAAAACAGTAAATCCTACGATATAAACTATAAAGAGCTTTTTGTTGAAAATTTATGCTCTACAAACAGACTTGGGGTTTTGCAATAAAATTTATTTTTCACAAATTTCAGTGCAAGTGAAAAAATTTTCCATTTTAAAACTTTCTAATATCAAAAAAAGCATTTAGTGATAGTGGACAGTTTTTCATTATTACTAAATTTAGTTATCAATTTTCAATAAAAATTCGACTAAATTTATTGATAGTGAAATTTCTTTCACTATCAAAAAATTGATTTGCTCGTAATGAAAAATTTACCATTATCACTAAATCTATTAAAAGTAATAATTTCCATTTAAGTTTCATTGAATTCAATGAAACAAATTTTCCCTTTTAATAGATTAAATTTTTCATTACCAGCAAATTAATTTTTTGATAGTGAAAAAAATGTCACTATCAATATATGCATATTTTGAAAGCGTAAAATTTTTCATTACCATTAAAAGAATTTTTTGATAATGGAAAAATTTACACTAGCAATGAATTTATTTGAGGAGCATAGAAAATATTCTTATACTTTTAGGCGATTTTATCAAAAAGCCTTTGAAACAATAAGTAATGGAAATCACACCGAGTCCGAAACAGTCCTGGTTATTGCAAGTTCCAAAACTTATTGTTAACAGTTTGCAGGAAGAGCACAAATAGCCAAATTATTTGGGCTTTCTTTGGGTTTGGTAAAAAAATTCCAAACGTTACTTCTATGCGCCATTTTGTAAAAGTTAAGACAAATTAATTTAATTGTTGTTTACTTATGGTTTTATATTGTGTGTTGTGTGTTGATCACACGCTGTTATAAATATTCATTGCCTACCGTTAGGGATTTGATGTTATTCATACTCAACTCAGTACTAAGGCTATACTCGTGATAGTTTTAGTACTGCCAGAGAAATAACAGCTAGCATACCTTTAGGAGCTGCTAGTAAAGAACGGTAAGCAAAAGAGTTAAAGAACAGCGGGTTCAACGCGGAAGCAATCTGACCCCTATATCATAGATACGTGACTTTATTGGGCACGTCAATAAAGCCAAGTAAGATATATTTCGCAATACTGCGAAATAGTACGTAAACAGATAATGTAAGTTGTAACCATACATGTATGTAGCTAGAGGCATCTGTAAACCTCTAGCTGGTAAGTAATTTGAAAATAAAGAATCAGTTAGTGATCGGAGTTAAAACAGTCGACAAGTGTTTCATTTGAATCGGAGTTAGGTGTGCAAAGATCCCGAACAAACAACGCCGTAACCAGTGTGAGCAGCAGCAAAGAGAAGTGGGAGCGGCAGCGGAGCAGCGGAACCAAGGGTAAGTAGCCTTAACCGAATTTAACACTATCGTTTCTTTTGTTTCATCTCTAGGTAAACAGCTCAGCTGTATTTCCCATCGCAAGGGAAATATAGCAACAACATTTGGCGCAGCCGGTAGTCCGAGCCAGGACTACGCATCGAGGGAAGCAGGATTGAAAAAGAGAGATCAACGTTGGAAATAATAATTCGTAGAAAGTGGTGAGTATTTTAATTAAAAAACCTTAGAAAGTCTTAGTCTACTTTGCTTTAATTTATTGCAAGTGCTAAGCCAGCTAGTAGCGGTTTCAATATCGCACAGCTGTTCAGGATCAGGTAGGGCCTAATTCTATTAAGCGATTATAAATTTCGTTACATTTTGTGTGAAAAGTGAGGGAAAGTGTCCATGAGAGTAGGAAAGGAAACAAATTTTAGGGAAATCTTTGTTAGGTTACAGTCGTTTCGGGACTGGGTGTTCTTGTTTTAAAAAAAAAAAAAATTTGTGGAAAATTATTAATATTAATAATTTGTGTTTTTGGAAAAAAAAAGGGAGAAAATTTTTCATAACTGGGAATTGTTAAAAAAAAATTTAGTAAATTAAAATTTTAATTTTTGTTCACCGATAGACTGGCTTCCCCCACCCGTGGTAAGAAGTCAGTTGTGCGATATCGGTTTCGTTTTCGTGGAAGAATAATCGGTGAAAAATTTCTGGAGTTTGCTCTTAGTGGTTTTCGTGCTGGGTTGGCTGAGACCTTTGGTATAATCGAGTACCAAGGGCTTGGGAACCTTGTTAAGGAAACTAAGAGGAGTGAAATCCTGGTAAATTTTACAACCGAAGTAGTTCAATTCTTTTGTTCGAACGGTTTACAAACTTTGAAGCCACTTTGCAAGGGGCTGGTGTTTGTAAAGCTTTCGTTGAAGTTTTGAGCTCGAAATCGGAAAATCCTGCTGGTTTAGTTTTGGGTTCCTGGGAATTATTTTCAAGTAATTCCATGGTTCCGTTTCGATCAGTAGGATTAAGCGGGAATTAGCGGAGATAATTGAGGAAAGTTTCTTTTGAAAATTTATTTCTTTCTTTACGAAGGGAAAAATTTCGTATTCAGTTCTTTTCATACCAGCAACTAAAAGCTGGTATATGCAAAATAAAACGTTTCGTTTATTGTTGCGCAGGTCGTGGTTTCACTTATTCAAAGGGAAAAAAATATATGTGAATAGAACTTTGCGTTGTGGTTCATATGAACTGTTTTTGCAATTGTAGTTGCAATTTTTGATTTTTGTTTTTGGTTTTAGCACAATTGGTTTTCGATTTCAATAAAACAGAAAATAAAAAGACAAAATTAAGTCATTTTTATTTGTCATATTTTTGGTTTGCGTTGGTAGCAAGGCCAATGCGTTATTTTGTTATTGGGATTGAAATTACTGCTAATTGTGTTGGTCATTTTTGTTTGCAGTGGGAAAAACTGTATTTGATGAAATTTGTAATATTTGTTAATGTTGTTAAAGGGTTTTTCTTTGGGTGAATTTCTGAAATATCAAGGACGGCAGATCAAGGCCGTGGTTCAGTGTGCATTTGCGTTTTGGAAGTTGGAAAGATGAAACGGTTTTGATTGTTTAGTGTTATGAGTGAACTTGAGAAACTGAGAACTGATTACGGAAGGTTATTAAGTGAGATAGGGAATTTTAAAGAAAAGTTGTGGGAGTGTTTGAAGCTAGCTGCAGGGGATACGCAAAATTTTAGTGTTATTGAAGAAAGGGTTTACAGTTATAGGGATTTGTCGGAGGTAGAAGAAGCGGATAAGGTATTAGACGAAATAATTGGAATAACTGAGTCCGAGGTTAGGAGATTAGAAGATAAATCTAGAGATTGGGAGTCGGAGTTTAACGCTCTGAAGAAACGCTACGATCAACATTTGACTTTGTTACAGTTGAATGTGAGTCAAATTGAGGAGTTAGAGCAGGAAAATAGTAGTTTAGCGAATCAGTTGAACGTATCTTTTGGGGTATTTTCATCAGGCGTCAATTGGAAGTTTGGCGAAGGCGATTCCCAGGAACATACTGGAGTGCGGGGTCGCACGCATTCATTGAAAAGAAGAAGTGTGAGGCAGGAAGGGTTTGACAAGGTCAGGTCTAGTGCGAGTACGGAGCGGTCGGCTTTGGATAATAGTGTTAGACAGGCGGACGAAGCTGGTAGTAGTGGGATTTCTGGGAATCTCGCATTGGAAAGTGAGGTGTCGGGAAGTGTCCCAGGGAAGGTTAGTTGTGGGAATAAAGAAGCACGGTCTGGTTTAGATAGGAACGCCTTGGTCGCTGAAGTAAGAACGGGATCAAAGATGGTGGACGTGAAAAAATTGACTTTGGCGCAAAAGAAGCTTGAGAAGCAGCTGGACAGTGTTATAGGTAATTATAAGAAGTCTTCATCAGTCAGAAAAACTGAAGAATATTTCGACAAGAGATTGGAGGAGCTAGAGTATGTTTGGGAGAAAATAGTGAAGAATAATGAGGAATTAGAGGAGGCGGAGGCTTCGGAGAAAGATTGTGACTATTTCAAGCGGAAAGTGTTTCCTATCTTGGAATTATATTACAGCGCCCATAAGGACATCCTCACAAGTGATAGGGACAAATTGAAGGGTCAGTCTGGACAGCAGGAGACTGCGGGCCCAAGTGCGGGGCAAGCAAGTATTTCAGCGCGTGATTTGGACAGGGTTTCCAAGAAAGTTAGGGATCATGTGCCTCATTTCGGGGGGATAGATTCCCCCGCCTTGAAAACTGAGCTTCACAGGTTTATAGCGGCATGTGAGTATGTCAAACGATCGGTATTGCCATCTGAGGAACCTGAGCTTATTGAAGTGGTTAAACTTCATATGTTTGGGGATGCGTTTGAGTTGGTGAAATCTGTAAGGTTTGACTCGCTGGAGGAGCTTTTAGGCCTTTTAAGAAGTACTTATGAGAAAGGGAAGTCTTTGCAACAGACGCAAAAGGATATCTCGAATGCCCGCCAGAGTTCTGGGGAGGACATTCGGGCGTTTGCGAGAAGGTTGGGCGTGCTTCAAGCATCGATCACAGACAGGATGAGCCAAAAGTATGGCGCAAGTAACATTGATTCCATGGTTAGGGAAACGGAAGAAACTGTTTTGCTGGCTTTCAAGAGGGGATTAAAAAACATGTCCTTGAGGTTATCTTTAATGAGTAGCAGGGCGGAAACGCTTAGTGAGTTAGCGGAAGAAGCGGTAGCCACGGAGGAAATGCTATGCGGAGAAGACGAACTCACTGCTAGGATTAACAGTATCCAGGTCCAGGATAGGCTATGGCAGGACGCGTCTAGGGAGAGAGGTCGGACAAATCCGCGTTGGCAAAATAAGGACGACTCAGGGTACAGGGAGCCGAAGGATGGTCAGATTAGGACGAAATGTTCATTTTGTAGCAGGACTGGTCACACAAGGGACGACTGTTGGAAAAGGAAGAATACGCCATATTGCGCTGGGTGTGCGGAATATGGGCATGAAAGGAGCGATCGCTGTTCAAAGGATTCAGGATCGGCTCGTAAGGGGTCCTGGAAGGAGAATAATAAGCAAAATGGATCACAGAGCCCTCAAAGAAAGGCAGGGGAAACAGCAGGGAAAAACTCGACTGACAGGAAGGAATCAGAAAGTCGGGGAAAAAGTATAGAATGTTTTTGGTGCCACAAAAAGGGGCATATGGCCAAGGATTGTTACGCAAAGGCGAAACACAGCGCGGGAAACGCCAAGGGGCCCAACCGAGCCTAGTGGTTGGGGAACCCAAGAAGCAAAGCAAAATAATAATGAGTAAAAAGGATATGGGTGCAGAAAATCAAACGCAGGGTTCTGTTGTGGATGCGCACTCCGTATCGAGGAACGTGGTTGAAGGAAAGGTGAATTTGGATACAGTTAGTCAAACGCGGGTAACTGTTGTGGATACGTGTCCAAAATTCGGGGAAGGTGTTTTCCCTCGCAAGGAAAAACCTTCGAGTCTAAAGGGGGCAAGTAGTAGAAAGAGTGGGTTTGTCAAACAGAAAAGTTCTGGGAAAACAAGTACAGTTAATCAAACGCAGGTGGCTGTAGTGGATACGTGCTTGTTATCAGGACGAAATTGTGAAAATTTTAGAGAAAGGAATCCTCACCACGATAAGGGCGGCAGGATGAATGAAGTGGAGGTACTAGAGGATGTGAATAAAATAGAGGTGATGGCCCAGGACATAAAAGGAGCGGTCGGGAGGCCAGTTGAAGGGACGAGATCAAAGGAGCTAAATGTACAGGCTGTACGACCGGTGGCCCAGCCCACAGCGGATAAAGTGGGAACGGTCACTATAGAGTACGGTATGGGAAAATACCGTGAGTTACCTGTGGTAGTAGCTGAGCGGCCAGCAAGGATTGCGGCTGACGAAATTGCTGCGGGGTGTGCTGTGGATTTCAGCAGTAAAAATTTTTTGATTGGACTTTGTGAGGCTAAAAATGATGTGTTCATTGAGGTTCCATGCGAGGGTGCTAAAAATGGAAAACTCATTTTACTCGTGGATTCGGGGGCCGACGCAAGCTTGGTAAAGCAGGACTCAATGTTACAGCAGATAGTGTTGGACACGTCTGTGACAAAAGATTTGAGTGGAGCTTTTGGTGGTCAAATCACGACTTTAGGTGTGACCAATATTGTTCATAGGCATCAGACTGATCTGAGTTTATCGTTGCACGTTGTACCGTTAAATCGTGGGGTCCCTGCTGATGGAATAGTAGGTAGGGACAATTTGTGGAATCACTCCATAATTGATGCTATGAATAAAAAGTTGATTTTTTATAATGATCAAAGGAATGAGATATTCGCGTTTAAATTGAAGTCGCTGAATGAAATGGACGGCATTTCATGCAACACGTTGATAGCAGTGCAACCTCGAACTGCAAGAATAGTGCCTCTACGAGTAAAAACGAAGGAGGGAGAGATAGTAATTCACAAACAGGAACTCTCGCAGGGGGTTTATTTGGGTGAATCGTTGACTAAAGTGGAAAACGGGGTGGCGTACGCCACTGTGTTAAATGCTTCCGAAAAAGAGTATGTCTTCGATTCGATTAGTTGCCCAAAATTTTCCAACTATAAAGAGTATAAATTGGCCATGGATGGCACGATTAACATAGTTAGGGAGAAGGATTTCAAAGCAAGGATAAGTAAACTTTTCGAGTCGATTGATTTGGATCCGCACCTAAGCGTTGAGGAAAAAACCTCCATTGAAAATGTGTGTGGGTCTTTCCATGACATTTTCTTGCTAGAGGGGGATGCGTTATCATATACCCCGGTGTTGAGGCATGAAATCCCGACACCGGTGGGGCAGCCTCCGATCAACCAGAAACAGTACAGGTTGCCGCATTCACATAGGGATGAAATTAATAAGCAAGTGGGAAAGTTGCTGGATGATGGAATAATCGCTCCAAGCACCTCTCCATGGAATTCGCCACTTTTATTAGTACCCAAAAAGAGTGGAAAGGATGGAAATAAAAAATGGAGATTAGTGATAGATTTTAGGAAATTGAACGAGGCAACTATCAAACAAGTTTTTCCAATACCCAGGATTGATGAAATTCTTGATCAGCTGGGTCACAGCCGATATTTTTCTACCTTGGATTTAGCAAGTGGATACCATCAGGTGTTAATGGATGAAACGGATAGGGAGAAAACTGCGTTCAGCACAGGGCTGGGGCATTTTGAATTCACTAGAATGCCATTTGGTTTAACTGGAGCGCCAGCCACTTTTCAACGTATTATGAATCATATCCTCACAGGACTTCAAGGACTGGAGTGCTTTGTATATTTGGATGACATAGTAATCTATGGAAAGAATCTGCAAGAGCACGAGGATAGGTTACGTAAGGTTTTTACAGTGTTGAGGCGGCACAGTTTAAAACTAAACACCGAAAAATGTAACTTTTTGCGACGCGAAGTCGTGTATTTAGGACACAAGTGCTCGGAACTGGGCGCATTGCCAGATCCACAAAAAGTAGAGTGTGTGAAAAGCATTCCGGTGCCAAAGAATAGAAAGGACGTGCAGGCATTTTTGGGCCTTGTAAACTACTACCGAAAGTTCATCAAAGATACGGCAAGTATGGCGCTTCCAATAAACAAGCTGTTGAGGAAGGATGCCAAGTTTGAGTGGACACCTGAGTGCCAAAAATCGTTCGAGGATTTGAAAACAGCAATTATGTCACCACCCATCCTGGTGTATCCGGATTTCTCTAAGCAATTTTTGCTGACGACTGACGCCAGCAATGAAGCATTGGGAGCGATCCTGTCGCAGGGGAAAGTGGGTGAGGATAACCCCATAGCCTTTGCTAGTAGAGCGCTTAGCGACACGGAAAAAAGGTATTCAACCATAGAAAAAGAATTTCTTGCGATAGTATGGGCTGCGAAAAATTTTAGGGCCTATCTTCTAGGAAGACATTTCAAAATTTATACGGATCACCAGCCGCTACGTGGAATAGCGAATTTAAAGGACCAAACCTCACGGCTAGCGAGGTTTAGACATAAAATGTCAGAATATGACTTCGAAATTATATATAAGCCAGGGAAAGTGAATTTAAACGCAGACGCACTGAGCCGTCTGCCACAAGCGAATAAACAAATTACAGTGGTGCAGACGCGTTCCAAAGCCAAGGTCGTCGACCAAGGGGTAGTGGGACAGCAGACTGGGGTGGATCCTGACACACCAGCGGGAGATATGGTGAAGAGAAATGTCACGATACTAGTCGATCCAAAGGAAATTGAAACAGTACTTAAAGATTTCCACGACACTCCATTGGGGGGACATCAGGGTGCAGGCAAAACTTTTCTGCGGATTAGAAAGCAGTTCAGGTGGAAGGGTATGCAGAGAGACGTGAAGGAGTACGTAAAAAGGTGCACAAAATGCCAAATAAACAAAAGTTCAAAACTGACGAAAATGCCTATGGTCCTGACAGATACGCCTGAAGTACCTTTTAATAAGGTGTACATGGATATTGTGGGGCCGTTGCCCGAGTCGTCGTCCGGAAACAAATATATTCTAACTTTTCAGGACGATCACTCCAAATATATGGTGTGTGCGGCCATGGCCGATGCGGAGGCAAGCACAGTGGCTAGGCATTTTTACAGCGAGATCATCGCCAGGTATAATGTCCCGAAGGTTTTGGTCACCGACAATGGTACCAATTTTGTTTCGAAGCTTTTTTCGGATACGTGCAAGTTGCTGGGTATCAAAAAGCTACATATAACCCCATATCATCCCCAGGCGAATGGCTCATTGGAAAGAAGTCATAGGCCCTTAGCAGAATACCTCAGAAGTTTCGTGAAGGAGGATGGTTCAAATTGGGATCAGTGGTTAGCGACAGCTATGCACGTGCACAATAACACAGTGCACACGTCAACGAAGCGAACACCGTTTGGCACTTTGTATGGTTTCGATAGAGAGTTACCAACCAATTTGAAGAGGAAATGTTCACCAGTCTACAACGCTGACGACCAAAATAAAGTTCTAAAATTTCAGATACAGAGAGCGCATGAAATCGTCAGAGACAACCAGAATAAAGCCAAGGAGCAAGCAAAGAAGCAGTACGACAGTTCAATAAACAAAGTCGTATTTAAAAAGGGCGATAAGGTTTTGATGAAAAATCAGACCAGGAAAAACAAGTTTTCCCCCATTTGGATCGGTCCCTTCGAGGTATCTGACGTAGGCGGGCCAGTGACGACGGAGATTGTCGTCAAGGGCAAACACAAAAAGATACACAATAACCTACTAAAATTGTTCAATGCCTAAGCAACCATCCGCAGTATACTATGTTAACTTTACATATATATAAAAAAAAAAAAAGGGGAATTAAAAGGGGGGTTTTCCTTTCAAAGAACACAAACAGTTGATGTCACATAAACGAACATTACGTGAAGAAGAAATGTAGATAAATGAGCGAAAGTGCAGGTTTTGCATAAGTCTAAATGACTGGTACAGAGCGATCCTCCAAAAGTATTGAACGGGTAAATCCGAAAAATGCGGTAAAATCTCTAAATGCCACGTCTTTTTGGTGACGGGGGATTTGAGCGTCGCCGACGTGCATTACTAAAAGTTTTCAGTTTCAATAAACTAACGGAAAATTGTTTTTATGCAAGAACAAGAAACATGCTAAGTGGCTGATAGAGTTTTTCGATTAACTGAAACGCTAATTATGAAATATATTACGGAGCATCAGGGTACTGCGTATTGTAAATAAATGAGTTACTAATAACTAATGTACTAACAGCTAACCACTAACAGAATTACTAATCTTTACTAACCCGCACGGTACACCCAACTCCGAGTAATATAAGCGAATGACGAAAGAGTCAGATACATAGTAGCGGAAAAATTATCAGCAAAATTGAATTGACAAATTCAAACAATTTCTAAAATGGTAATGGGAGGCCCAGGTGCCAGCGGGGTAATCGACATGGCAATTTAATTATTTAAAAATTAATATTGTAATTGAGTTGCGTATGAATTTACTTGCACAAAAATTGGAAAGAAACAGAGGAAAAGCCAAAATTAAACAAAAAATAAACGGAGTCGTGTTTAATGAATGGGTTACATTTATTTGGATTGTATTGTCGTTACACCAACAAAGTAAACAAAAATGAACAGAACAACTATGGGCAAATCTTGGTTTAATATGAAATACATAAGTGGGCAGAATAAAATATGGGAAAAATACAAATACATTAATAACAAATGTAATTCAGAAGAATAAGATAAAAGGTGAAATAACATAAGCAACAGCACCGAGCTAGTTGCCAAAACATATGTAAAAATAGGGGATTGTAAAATTTTAAAATTAGGAATGGTTTTCATGATATCGAATAATCTTCAAGGAAAGATGTAAGATATTGCAAAATGTAGGAAAGAGTAAATAAGAATACTTTTAAAGAAGTCTATTTTTATTTATAGGTAAAACGGTCAGAGTAGCTAAGACGAACTAAATTAATAACATATAGAGAGTTAGATAAATGAACTATGAAATAGTACAGAAATAGGGGAAAATGTCAAAGACTTTAGTACTATAGTAATTAGAATTGAGTAGATCATTTTAATTTATAAGCTTGAAAGTATGTAGTAATAAAAGGAATAATAATAAAAATGGAAGAATGAAGAATTTAAGTAAAACAAAAACTCACGTTACCCATGGACGCGGGTAGATGAAGGTGGATGAAACCTGTTGGGAAAAAAGAAAGAATATTTAGTGGGAAATACATTTTAGAGAAAAAAAAAGGGGTAAAATTTCAGTTGATACTCATTCCTATGCATGGTCCAGGATGATCTGACGGTCTGTTGATATCTATTGAAAGAAAAGAAAACGAAACTTTTAAGGGCAGTCTTGGCAGTAGGAGAGGAACAGTACTTACGACAACATAATTGCATTTGTATCCGAATTAGTAGAATGCACAAAAGACAAAGGTACACCCAAATTGCGATATACAGCGGAGCAATCAGGGCATGTGAAAAGGCCATATGTGACGAAAGAACCAAGTGGGCGCCTTGGCACAGCAATCGAAACGGAATCCATTTACTGGCTGTGCACGTGGTCGACTGAAAACTGCATAGATTTATATTCTCACACTGATTTCAATGAAGTTAAATTTTTATGCAACACCGGAGATCTATTTCAACAAACAATTCTATTCAATTAAATCACTTTGGTTTGCTGGCCGATGAATAATACGTTGTTGCAAATTTATTTAATTTGGTACACTTTTGCCTTGTCGCCATTTTACAGTTCAACAGCAACATAAAAATACAAACTTTTCTCTCTACACTGAACTTTTTCACAAAATTAAAATATTTTACTTCAGCGGGATTTCTCTCTTGACTAACCGTGTGTTTGCGATCAACAGCCGGTCGAACCTAAAAATAAAAACCAAACGCATAACTTGAGGAGACATAAAACCATCAAGTGCTGATTAGGCAAATATAAAATGAAAAATAATAAGAGGGAAGAACAGTTAAAATTTTTTGTTTATGTTTATTGTTTGTGTTTTCTTTTATGGAGCAACCTAAACCTGAAACTTCCGAAGGGAAAAGGGTGAAGAGGAAATAAATAAAGCCAAACAGTTTAAATTTTTATTGCTTATTGTTTTTATTTTTTTTTAAGTTTTGTTTTACAAAAGAAATTTGGGTACACTGTCTCTATGACAATTTGTATCAATTATGTTTATTTGTTTTCTATTATTTGCAATTTAAATTTCGAAAAAATTTTTTTTTCATTGTTCAGTTTCAGTTTGTTCTTTCGTTAAATTTTGATTTTTTGTTTTTAAATCCAATAATTTTTTATCAATATCGTTTATTTCAACGAATATTTGCTGATTTCTATGCCACTCTGGTGGTGGATTCGAATTCGCCTCATCAAAAAGAGCTTTGCGGCGCCGTTGTAAAAAGTTCTTCACCCCTCCACGTCTGGTTTTTCTTTTGCTAGGCAGCGATGATGATGATTCCGGTGATGATAGTGTTGATGACTCTCTCAATGTAGTTTTTTTCAACCTTTTGAGGTATGGCTCAATTCGCCGTGGACGAGGTCCAGCATTTGGATTCTCAGCCAAAGCCTTAATTAAGTTCGGATTCATTAAGTTCGTCAGCAAAAACTTTTCCAAAACTTTTTAAAACCGATTTAAAATTCGCGTGAAACAAAACTTTTTTCTTATTTAATTTTCAAAGCGCGACGTTCGCAGGATCGCCATGTAATAAAAAAGGATTGGTTACTTCTGAATATTTTGAGCCCTGCCTAGTCTTAACAGCTGTGCAATATTTCAAATTTCAATTTCAAATTTCACCATACATATATATTTGTATGCAAGTTAATATACGTATGCATATACGTATATACAATAAACGAATTGCTGAAGTTGCGTAAGTCTGTAAATATAATCGTGACTATGCAACGAAATATATTTGGATGCATGTATGTGCATCCACATATATCAGCAATAAAAAATCGGTTTAAGAAATTGTAAGAGGTGAACAACCCTAATGGACAATTTACTGTTAGCGATTTAATTATCAGTTCGTACACTGAAAGAAAAAATTAAAGGGGAGAAAGAAAGTTGGAATTTTTATTCTACTACAACAAATAAGTAACTATAGATTTAGAAAGCTTAATTGGCTTAGTATATCCATTGGGGATTAATAGTTCAATTTTAACATAATGTTTAAAAAAGAAAAAAAAAAAAAATAGAAGTAAACACCACATATATTTGTATGCAAGTTAGTGCATATACATATATAGGTGACGAATAATGTCATAAAAACTGTTGGGATAATATTGAAAACCCAAATCAGCAGTTATGAATGAAATGTAATTTTTTGATAACTAAAATATGTACATATATAAATTACACGGGAAAAAATATATATACATATTTATTTATTGCTAGAATTTTAAATGGTCCGAAATACCAATTAATTAAATAAAGAAAGTATATGCTACACTAAAAGTAATAACTCAATTAACAATAGAATAATTACGGGATTAAAACCAAAAGAAAACTTTAATTAAAGTTTTAAACTAAACGGAATGCAATGCCGTCATATGAATCATATTTATATGCATTAACAGTGCTAAATGCATATAAATATGGAAAAGGTTGCAAAACTTAGATAGAGTTGAATAGGTATAAATTAGGTTTTTCATAAGTAAAAAACTAAAGCATAACAATAAGATATAGGGAAATAAATCCCAAATAAAATATAATTTAATAGAAGGTAAAAGGAAATTGTAAGATATCAGTTGAAAACTGCTAAGGATATTGATTGATTAAAAGTAGATTAAAATAATAATTGAAAGAAAAATAAATTTAATTAAAGATAAATAAAGTAAAGTAGTATGTACAAGAAAATTGAAAAATCTTAATCGGAAAATATAAAATAAATATGAATTTTAAAAAAATTTGAAGCAGAAAATAACAATAAATAAGTAAAATGTTAAGAAAATATTTTTGGATAATTTGTTAAGGAGTTGTAGCAAAAGAAGTCTACATACATAGAAAACAGGGAAATAAGTCCCAAATAAAGTATAACTAAGTAAATTGTAGAATCTTAATTGAATGATGTTAAGTAAATGTGAATTCTGAAAATAATCTTAGGTTTAATTGATTGATTGAGAAGTAAATAACAATAAGTAAAAAAATTATTAAATGATTTTCGAAAATTAACTAGGTAATTCTAACAAGTCATAAGTAAAAAAAAAAAAAAAAAAAAAAAAAAAAAAAGAAAAAAAAAATTTATTTATTTATAAAGTAACGTAAATTTGAAATTGTCAAATCAGAAGAACAAAGATTCAGTTTAGAACCAGAATGTATTTAAATATAGAGTAAAAATTTTTAAATATTTTATGTATTATGTCAGAATTGTATAAAATGCAAAATTGTTTGTTTTGAGTTGAAATATAATGAAAAATAAGAATAAATAAGGAATTAAGTTCAATGTCATGTATATAGGTAAATTTAATAATTACCAATTTTCAAGAGTTTTAGCAAATAAAAATATTTGATTTAGAGAGCATAGGACTAGCTAGGAAAGACTAGATAAATATACAGTAAAATCGTTAACAAAGTAGGTAGAATCTGCGAGGGATCATGGTACGGCGTTACAACAGTAGCAGTGGAGATTAAAGAAAATAATCTAAAGAGGGACAGCCCAATGATGTTAAATCCGGAAAGCCTAGAGTGACGACGATCCATGGTTGCATGCGTCAACGTTCGGACAGACAACCACTTTTTATCTCGTCAGTTGTCTGTCATCCATAGATGACATCCAATCTTGTTGGAAGGGAGGGGCCGGATTACGCCACTCCTATGTTATCCTGTCACGTTGCCGCGTCAAACATCCAAAATGACCGGCATCACCATCAAGAGCAGAAAATGTAGATGGTCCAGTTAGAAGCTGAAGCGTAGACTTGTCACCAATTGCAAGTCAAACGAATTAAAAAGCAATGTTCCAGTTAGAAGCAGACGCGTTGACTTGCCAAAAATTGCAAGTCCAACGCATTAAAAAGCAATGTTCCAGTTAGAAGCTGAAGCGTTGACTTGTCGAAAATTGCAAGTCCAACGCATTAAAAATCAATGTTCCAGTTTAGAAGCAGACGCGTTGACTTGTCGAAAATTGCAAGTCCAACGCATTAAAAAGCAATGTTCCGGTTCGTAAGCAGAAGCGTCGACTTTCAACCAAAATAAAGTCCAGGCGCTTAAAAATAAACTTTCCAATCGTAAGCAGAAGCGTCGATTTCCAGTCAAAACATAGTCCGTACGCCAAAATAAACGTTCCAGCACACAACAGCGGAGCTGACTTCTAGCCACAAGGAAGTCTAACCGCAAGAACTGACGTAGCAAGTAGAAGAAGTTCCGATTTTGGCCACCGCCAGGCAAAATCAATCAAAGGACAAAACAGCTAAACCTACAAACCGCATGTAACAAGAACATGGTATGTCACACCGAAGAACATCAGAAGCTCGAAGCACCGAAAGCAGACCCACAAGCCAAGAACCAAGCGGCAGCAGCGGTAAGCAGCAGCGAGCCATGATCCAAAGGAGCTAGATACAGTTATAGGTAGCCGACTAAGTTAGAGAAATAATTAGAATTAAAAGAAAAAAAAAAAAAAAAAAAAAAAAAAAGTTAAAACTACTTTCAGAAGGAAAAAGTCGTTGTTACTTCATAACAACAACTTTTTCTTCCATAAGGGGGGAGGGATGTTGTGTGTTGATCACACGCTGTTATAAATATTCATTGCCTACCGTTAGGGATTTGATGTTATTCATACTCAACTCAGTACTAAGGCTATACTCGTGATAGTTTTAGTACTGCCAGAGAAATAACAGCTAGCATACCTTTAGGAGCTGCTAGTAAAGAACGGTAAGCAAAAGAGTTAAAGAACAGCGGGTTCAACGCGGAAGCAATCTGACCCCTATATCATAGATACGTGACTTTATTGGGCACGTCAATAAAGCCAAGTAAGATATATTTCGCAATACTGCGAAATAGTACGTAAACAGATAATGTAAGTTGTAACCATACATGTATGTAGCTAGAGGCATCTGTAAACCTCTAGCTGGTAAGTAATTTGAAAATAAAGAATCAGTTAGTGATCGGAGTTAAAACAGTCGACAAGTGTTTCATTTGAATCGGAGTTAGGTGTGCAAAGATCCCGAACAAACAACGCCGTAACCAGTGTGAGCAGCAGCAAAGAGAAGTGGGAGCGGCAGCGGAGCAGCGGAACCAAGGGTAAGTAGCCTTAACCGAATTTAACACTATCGTTTCTTTTGTTTCATCTCTAGGTAAACAGCTCAGCTGTATTTCCCATCGCAAGGGAAATATAGCAACAACATGTGTCTGCTGCACTTTTTCTTTTTAAGTTTTTTTTTTTGTAAATCAAATTAAACACGTATTTTTTTTACGGCCAACAGCAAAAGAATTTCAACCGAAACGACGCCTACAATGTTATGACAAAATTAGTTGTGGGGCTGTTTACACACACTCAACAATCTTAGTAAGTAGTACATGTTCCAATTTTGAATGCGAATTGTCAAAGCAAAATTTGTGCAAACAAAATTTGTGAAAACAAAGTTTGTGCAAACGAAAATTGAGAAAACAGAATTTGTGAAAACATCGAATAAAAACATCGAGGCAAAAAATCGATTTTGCAAAAAAATCGAACTTAAAACATCGATGTTAAAAACAGTCGATGTTCTTGCAAAACATCGATGTTTCATCAACATCGATGTCGATGTCGCAGCACTAGTATTGAGCGTCATATCAATTGCATTTATTATAAAATCCCAATGTATGCAGCAATATTTCTTATTCACATTTTCTCTTAAACTTTTTTAATGTAAATAAGTACACACAAGTATGTACAGATGTATGTACGTAGTCATAGCTTTGTTTCAACACCACATGGAAAGTATACATTCTTTACCGTTGAATCAATTATAATTCCAACGTAATTTTAGAAAACTACTTGAAAGAGACTTATCTACTTAAATAGATTATCTTCTGGGTAATTTAATGGTATGATCATTAAATAAGGAGTTTCATCGTTTTCCGAAATTTTTTAAAGCATTTTTCAATTTAATTAGTTTAAGTGAGGAGTGATTTTTCAAAAGGGCGTAAAACCACTTCCAACCTCCAACAAACCTATAGATGCCATCGCCTTTACCATGCTAAAATGCATCCTCTAGTCCAAAATTCATCACAAAAAATTAATTTTTCTAAGGTAAAATCGTGATCAAAAGTCGTATTTCAGAACAAAAGGGTTTATTTCCATATAATTTCATAGAAATTTTTAGAGTTTGATACAAAAAGGCGTATTTTGAATAGTGGCCAAAAAAACTTTTAATATTTTTTATATGCCCCAGGTTATACAGGTGCTTAAGTACCATACCTATAGACATCAAAATAAACTTCCAAATGTCGAAATAAGAGTGATTTTGAAACAAAAGGGCTTATTTTCAAACGTTTCAGAACAAAAAGGCTTATTTCCAAATGTTTTTTACTTTTTGCAATTACTGCAAATATGTTACAACAAAAATGTTAAGGGGATTAGAATCTTTGGTCAACTCACTATAATACAGGAGACATTACAAAAAAATAAGTTATTGTAAACAGCCTATAAAAGTTTTTTCACATTACTGAAAATTTGTTTAACATGGTTTTACGCCCTTTTGAAAAATAACTCCTCAACAGTAAAACCATTCATAGAAAAAAAAAACTTGGTACTTGGTCAGCAATTTTGAATTTCTTATAGTCCTTACAACCAGGATGCCAATACTACACATGACAAAAAATTACAACTTAATTTTGTTTGCCAAATAGTTACGACTATTTCGTATGTCTTCAAAAGTTATCCGAACTATTAATCAATAGCAATAAAATAATATTCATTCAAATAATGTATAAATTATACTTGGAAAATGGTTTTCGAGTTTAAATTTAAAAATTACTCCTTAAGTTGCATTTGAGTGAAATTTAGTTGGACTATCTCAAAAAACTCTTTTAGTATAGCATTTTGGAACTTTTGCTTATATGAGAGCTGCCATGCCCTATTGTCTGGATTCACCCAAGTTTTTGCTCAGAGCTTGCATTTATAGTTCTTAGTGTCTGAGTGAGCTTTGGTTCGATTATCTCAAAAAACGTTTTCAGTACCTATAGCGTTTCGAATCTTTTGCTTATATGGGAGGAAGAGATGGGTGAGTGACTATTTTTTCAAAAACGACACAACACGAACACGACAAGTGACAAAATGTAAAATACAGTTGAAGTCAACGTTGCCTAGTAAATTCCAGAGTGGATAAAAGACTAAAATACTGCTTTTCGAAAAACCTCTGAAGTATGCCCTATCCAATGTATTTTCCAAAAATTTTCTATGAGTCCTCTTTTAAAAGTTATTAGAGTTTTACTGAAAGCCTACGGCACTTTTCTCAAATTTTTTTTATTGTCTAATAAAGTTCAAGTTATTTATTGAGACAAAAGTACTTAAAATAATTAATTAAGCTCAAGAAAAAATTAAACATGGAAAAAATCTCTGTTTGAGGCATTTTTTAAAAATTTTCTAGAGTTCTGCTTTTAAAAGTTATTAGTTTTTTACTGAAAGCCTTTGCTTTTAAACGATTGTAAAATTATTTTTCATTTTAGAACAAAAATTTTATTCACTATTTTAATTTTGTTTAGAAACAAAAAGATACAAGTGCAGTAGTCTTTTAGTAGAAAACTAATGATTTTTAAAAGCGGAACTCTAGAAAATTCTTGTCGTGAGTCGTGTCAATTTTTTACAACACGATTACGCACGAGCACGCAAGATTTCCAATTTTCTAGCACGAACACGTCGTGTCACGAGGAAAATCACGTTACACTCCCATCTCTAATGGGAGGTGCCACGCCCTCCTGTCCAAAGTCGCCAAGTTTTCGACAGAGCTTACCCTACCCATTTCATTTTTGAATATATTTTTTGTATTGGCGGTAGGCGTGTCCGTTGACCAATTTCGCTTATTTTCAATCCCACGAGCTTCCTTTTACGACGGAGGCAGTGTGCCTCATTGAATTATCTTGGTCAGTTTTCTCAAAAAATGTATTTCCACTCACACCCAGCCAGACAGACGGACATGGCTATATCGACTCAGGAGATGACGCTGATCAAGAATATAGATACTTTTCTGTATCTGCCACGCCTCCTTCTCTGCGTTACAAACGGAAAGTGAAAGCGAATATAGTCATGTTTGGCCCACTGTTAAGTCACAGTTGAACCTTTTTATCTTTAATTTGTTTATTTCGTTTGGTTTTCGCTGCAACATTGTGGGAAGTAAGCAATATTATACCTATTTGTATTTTTATATGCATGCAGTCGCTGCTGACACAAAATGCTGACGCAGCAGCTTCATACCAAATTTAAATTCTTAAGTGTAGCTTAAGTCGAATAAAATAATAAAAAGGTGTTTGGTTTGAATAGTCAAAAATAAAGCAGCTCTTTTATTTCGTCTAATGTTTCTGGGCTATTAATGTAACTATACACCCTGTGTAGGGTATAACTAGTAAATATACCAGACACCATATTCATCATAAAACTTTTGCGCAAGCCATAGAATTCAAATAGCTCTGTCAAAATATTACTTTAAAGTGTATTATCATAATTTATCCACTAGCGGTGGCAGTTCCATTGTGGAACATTAAGCTGAATAAAGTTCAAAACCCAATTTTCGCTGTTGTAATTTTATTTGAACAATATTTTTTTCAAACACAACCAACACTCGATGATTTTAAATGTATAATTTAAATTTATTTTAGCAAAATATAGCATTTGAAAAATTACAATATATAATCCAATAATAATTGCGAAAATAGCGCTTTCTTAAAATTAAATTTTTGCACAAAATATACTACAAATATAATTTAATTTATACAAAAATATAAATTTTCTCAAAGCACACGATAGCGTATAAAATATCCCGAACGACTCAGGCAATCCTTGAGCGTGCAATATACTGATAAACAGAAACCGCATATAGAGATGGCAAACAGAACCGGAGTCGCCACAAGAATTAGACCAAAAAAGTAAATATCGCCACATTTCGCCAGAGTCATTGTCCAAAGCAAACGTCGTGCTGTACTCCGCATAAGTGATTTACTACGCCACAGTCCATAGGACCAATTACCAAATAACACCAGACAGATAAGCATCCAACGCACAATAATAAGAAGTACCCTAATGACCAATTGCAGAAAAGTATAGAGTTTCTGAAAGTAATAATTTTTACTCAGATTCTCTATAAATTCTGTCAATTGTTCCTGGTGCTGCTCAGTTAACAAGCGTTGTTTGTAATATCGCCATAGACGTTGTATTGGCTGACTTGCTTTTTTTGTTCTACCGTATGATCTTGCTGAACATTGGTATTTGTCTAATTCAGTTTTGTATTCGGTATCCGAGTCTGTATCAATCAAATCCATACGATTAGTTATATCAGTTCCAAACATTGATGTATCACCTTCGTAGTTGCCGTTGTAACAGGAAAGTGCAACCGACATATTGGAACTATATAGGAGGTTGATGGTGGTGAAAACTATTAAATAACCCTTAAAAGAGTCTGTTATTTGTAACTTCTTACCATCTTCTATGGAGTTTGCGGTGCTGTACTGGCGTTGAAGACAGTAATGGTACATAATTTAGGCCATCGTTGTATGCGTTCATTTTTAGCTTTCTTCTGAACAATTTATGGATTTAAAAAAAAATAATTCTTGGAGATTTTGTGAAATCGCTCGTCTCTTATTAATGTTTATCGAAATAAATTGTCAAATTTTGAATGATTTCTTCAATTGTAATTTATTTTTAATTATAACTTGTCAGCTTGATTTTTTATTCAAAGTATCATTTTGTTTCTCTGTTGAGGCAAAACTTGTTTCCTCAAGGTGTTCAAAAGAATGTTATAAAAGTCGATTGTGTTTTATTTGATGTTTAGAACAAATGTTAAAAATCGACAACGAGATCACTTTCGCATGAAAAGTTATTCATGCTCAAAAGTCGCTAGATCAGTTTTTGCAAATATCTCGGTCACTGTTACATCTGCATAAAAGTATTGGTCTACAATTTTGTAGATAAGAAAATTCCCATAGAAAGTCTGGACAAATGTTTACGTGCGACTTCCAGTTTAGGAGATATTTCTATTAAAAAAATGTTGACAAATGGCATACATATCGCTAGCATAGATGTGTAAATATGTGTCTGATGAACATTTTAAACTTGTAATCTCGAAAATGACAATTTGTGTTCTAAAAAAGTTTATAGTTCATGTGCGATATGTTGATTTTGTAATCACAATATCTTATGAATAGTTAATCGCACGTAAAAATAAAACGACTTTTTATAAGTTGTTGCATGCTCTACAAACTGCATGATATTTTATAGGACTCATGTTTGCGGTGATATTTTTCAAAGACTTTAAGGATTTTCAAAAAATACCTAATAAACGCATTAACCTTAAGTTTCAAACATTGCTCGTTTTTGGTGAACGTTAGTGAAATTTCCCGAAAAATATTTTTGTAGAACACTTTAACCCACTAAATCATTTTTATTAAAAAAAAAGAAAAAAAGATGCCAAAAAGACTCATATAAAAATTAGGTGCTAATAGGTTAAGATATTTAAAAAATTGTTCTTTCTGTGATGTCATTATGGGTTTTAGATTTGTTTTCACGATATTCAGTTAAAATTTAACTTCCAGATAAATAAAAAATGTTGATGAATTGTAATGTGAAAGTGAAACATTGTAAAATCGGCTCTTAGATGAAAAATTTATCCAAAATGTAGCTGGGCAACAAAAGGTACATATTTTTCTGCAGCCTTAGTTTTTTCAGTCAATCAAGATTTATCAAAGATATTAAGCACATGTGGCATGATTTATTTATGAATTGATTCTAGCTCTCAAGATATCCTTGCTTGAATATGTAAAAATTGCTGTTTTGAGACATATTTGAAGTTATATCACAATTTTAGTAAAGAGCGTTGCTTATTTTTGCTTGAGGAATCGGATAGCCATAATCTTTCTTACTAAACTTTACCTTCAAACTTTTCCAATTGGATCTTTACATTCCGAGTTTTCATCCTTTGAAGTAAAGGTATCTATGCTCCATACAAAAGAGTAAATTGTGTCTGTATGGAGTTGAGATTCTTTTACTTCGGTAAACGATAATTCAGAAAGTAAGAATCCAATTGGAAAAGTTAAAAGGTAAAGAAGAATATTATGGCTATCCGCTGTCATTGGCAGAAACGAACTACGTTTCTTACTGTGAGTGTGATATAACTTTTAAAATACCTTAAAACAGTGTTTTGTTCACTCTTAAGCAAGGATATCTTTAAAACTAGAGGGAATTCGTCGAATTATTTATTATTATTGATCGTATTCAGTGGACCATTATTACTCAAAATCATCTCCAAAACCCCACGCAGCAAATTCATTGGGTGTTATTGTGAATATATATATTCCTAGTGAATTTTTTACAGACAATATTGCAGTTTGAGAAAAAATCCCCTTTTGAGCGATCTCTAAATGACTTTCTAAAAATTTTAAAAAATTCTTAGCTTACTTTTCTGACACCATCTTTCAGATTTACATTTTCAAAATTCATAGTTTTTGAATCAGTCCAGTGATCAGTGAATAATGCGATCGTATAACTAACTTTAAAGCAAAAAAGATGGAAAAAATTGTTTGAAGAACTTATTATCAGTTCAACAGAGATATTTTTAAAATTTCCATGAATTTAATATGAATACGCACGAATGAAAAAAAACTTACCTCTGCGGCACCTTTTTAATAAATTTATTTGTGCAAAATGTATTTACATTACTAAGGTTTATTGAGTTTTGAACTTAAGTCCTTGCTTTAATTTAATTCGCCCATCCCAGTTTATTATTTCAGTGCCCTATTATTGTTATTATTTATTCATATGCATTTCTGTTTTTATTTCTTTATGCAGATAAGCCCGTCATCATATCCAACTTTTAAGTCAACTGAATCATCCGGTACAATAACAACTACGAGTGCATAAAAAAATAAATTACACAAAGAATTCTGTCAGCATTGCTATATTAAATTCTATTAAAGCAAAGAAGAAAAAATAAAAAATACCCCAACGCATAATAACATTAAATCGCAGTAATGAACGAATTATTAATTTAAAAAAGCAGCCACAGAAGTACTGGACGCACTGCCTTCATATTAAACGTAGCATATCGTACTGCATATAATACACCACACTACACCAAACTTATACTTTTTATCCAAACAGAGAAAAAAAAAAACACTTCAATTTCAACATGACCTCTTTAAAAATATTACTTGTCACCTGTTGTTGTCTCTTACCATTAGTGATCAAAACGAAAGCAGAAATTTTATTTGACAACGAATTAGAGGGTCCAAACGTATGCAAGAAACGTGAAAAGTAAGTTTGTATATATGTATTTAAAATATACGCACGCACAAATATATCAAATTTTAACTTCATTTGTACTCCATTTTTTAGCTACAACGTTGAAATTACCACCACTGAATTGCAATCCTTTCAGGAACGTGTCCAAATTTGGTGTTTTAGTGTTCCCCCACGTTGTACATCATATCGCATTAAACATAAAGTGGTGAATAAAACGCAAACTTTGACCAAGACGCGTGTCGTAAGAGATTGCTGTGGTAAGTTGTATTGTTATTTTTTAATGAAGAAAGTTTTAAAATTTCTTAAATGATTTTTTTTATGCGTATTTTAGATGGCTATAAACGTAACCCGGCTGGAAATGGTTGCATACCTGAATGTAGCCAAAAATGTCAACATGGAAAATGTATTGCACCGGAGAAATGCAAATGCGATCATGGTTATGGCGGACCTGCATGTGATATAAGTTGGTTGAATTTCTTAAATTTTATTTGAGCTTTTTGCAAAATTTCTATTTATATATTTATATGTATGTATGTACGTGTGTGTGTCTGCAATGTATACGCAGTATTTGTTGTATTTTTTTTTTTTTATTGGCTCATAACATACACTGACTGATTTTATTTAAATTCCTCAATTATTTAAATTATATTGTGTACAGCTTATTTTGTATTTTACACACAACTGAGTTATTTTAATTCTTAAACAAATTTCAAAGTATTGAGGACTACATGAAATAATTCAATTTTGCATTTGTCCATGGCAAATCATTAGGAAGATTTTTGAATTTTTCATATTTTTTGTAATGAATTTACAACATTTCCAAAAGTTTTTTATTTTAATAAACAAACCTCTTGATTCTCTTTATAATAATATGCAATAGATCTGAAAATATTTAAGAAGATAGATAAAGAAACAATCACTTTCCACTCACACATTTATAAAAGCATCTAGAGACTCTTCGTGAATAATGTTGAAAGCAATTACTCTAAGTTTATATTCATTTTAGAAAGTCGCTTATATTTGATTCAAATTTTCTTTTGATCAAACTATCACTCGACATCAGAATACGAGCTCACGCAGGATTGTGAAGATCACCACGATGAATGAAATACCATTCTCCCGCAGCAATAAATGTTATATTGAGCTTGTTGAAGTAAATTTCTATAAAATAGTTGTTTAATTCTTATAAAAATATGGACCAAAAAATGTACAACCCAATTTTTTATCAATTTTTCATAATTAATAATGGTTTTAAATTTTCTTAAATTTACGCCCATTTTATTTTATTTATTTAAATAAGAAGTGAGCTATTGAAAAAGGAATCGAATATAAAAAAATATTTTCAGCCCTGTTTTGTAATCGATTATTCGATTTTGATTCGACATGGGTCATTTTGACCCATGATTGATTTATGGAGTTTTTGAAAAAGGTCGAAAAACAGTTTCTTAAAAAAAAAAAAAAAACATCTACAAACCTAACCTAAAAGTTCAATAAACACGATTTCTGAGTTCTCACATGACATTATTTTGCTATTTTCTATTAAATGCATCTTTTGATTTTTTATTTCCATGGTATCATTTTCACATGATCATAACTTTTTATACGAAAATCATTTAAGACAACTTCATAGCTCATTTTGTGCAGCATTTAATTGAAAATAACAAAATAATTTCGTGCGTCCTCTGAACGACCCCAAAAATCGTGTTTTTCGAAACTTTTGGCTTAGTAAATCTTAAAAACAACTTGTGATATACCGATTCTGAAGACCGATTCAAATTAAGCATCCACAAGTAAAAAAATTACTATTCTTGTTTTGAATTGTTTCGACTCTGTTTTCTTCTCAAAAATGGTTTTTCGACTCTTCTCAAAAACAAATCTAAAGTATTGGTTGTTTCTAAATTCACATTTTTGAGGTTTAATAAAATCAATCATCGTTCAGTGTTTATTATGAGCATTTTTCATACAGAGATTTGTACTATTATTTAGTTAATACGCTTGTGTTGTGGTGATTTTTTACATTTTATTACACTTAATTACTTTTTAATGTAGAATGTGCTTTTTTAACGCTTTTGCTTTTTGTTAGAATCTTTAAATATTTCTATTCCTATCCTTGTTGGTTTCAATTTTTGAACACATTATACTTTAAAATGCTACAATACAAGCAAAGTGTTTTCCAAACAACCACACACTTTCACCATATTTTACACATTCGTGATAGGACACATACATACTTAATTGGAAAAAAATTTTTTTTTGATATTCACGCAACAAAATCGCAATTCGTGTTAACTTACTTTCTACCACGTTCAAAATAAATGTGTCATTTAATAGCTTTCAAAAGTGCAGCCTAATCCATGCAAATTTAAAAATATTTTGTGCAGAAAAAAAAAAGAATCCTACAGTTTCAAAAAGTACAATTAACCCCAAAGTAATTGCAACTGTTGCATCCTGTTAAAAAAAATTATGTAACTGATTTTATTCGAAATTTCAATCACTAGATTGTCCACCTGGCTTCTGGGGACGCGATTGTGAAAAAAAATGTGACTGCTTTAATAATGCAACATGTGAACCCTATACTGGCGATTGTGAATGCGCCAAAGGTTATACTGGTGATAAATGCTCAGATATTTGCCCAGCAGATTTTTATGGAGCTGAATGTTTGGAAGAATGTCGCTGCGATAATGGCGGTACCTGCCATCATGTATCAGGCGAGTGCAAATGTAAACCCGGTTACACAGGACCTCTGTAAGTTTTTAATGGTGGTTCAAAGTAGTATGCATATGTATAAAGTAAATAAAATGCTTGGAGTTGGTATAGCGAGTTTATGTTGCTATTGATAAATGTAATAAAAAACAAATAATTTCCAAAAACACTTAAAATCTCCATTTAAAAAGTCATATTGAGGAAATATTTCAAAATTTTTTCTACTTAAATTGAAGACATTTTTCGGTTGTTTTTGCCTTAACGATATGTTTTAAGTATGTTCCAGAAGTAAGGAATAATGGTTCATATAATACTTCTCTCTTTATTTTTTCTTTATTATCAGAATAATAAAGAGTGTCCCATAATTCACTCAAGATTTGAATTTGCAGCCATTTGTGCGGTAATTTGTTGCCAACCAAAAAAAAAAGAAAACAGTTTGACAGTAAAAACTAAGCACTACTTTAAATAACAACGCCAAACTTTCAGTATCTGTGGTTGTTGGTATATATATATCACACAAATAGCGACAAATTCAAATCTTGTGATAATTATGGGACACCCTTTGTACAAAAATCTGTAAATCATTCAAATGCAAGGACTGTCCCAGAAAAATTTGATACTTTGTTTTTCGTCAATAAAAAAATACCCAATGAATTTTTTATATTTTTTCCTTTTTTTATTAATGAGTAGTATAGCGAATATAAATAATAACCTAAAAACTATTATTGGGTGTACAACTTAAAAACCGGAATTAGACGGTGGATGTCCGTACTAACAAATATCGTGAAAGCTCGAACTTTATATATATGTCATTTTGAAGGTACATTTGCCAAAATCAGTCAACAAAACAATTTTATCTTGTGTGCATCATTATTATTTTTCACGATGAATAACTTCGAAAATCGGAGAAAAAGACAGCATTTGCGGGGGGGTTCTAGTGGGTCATTTTCTTGCAAAGAAAACAGCTGCCGAAAGTCATCGCATTCATGTAGAAGTTTATGGGGACTATGCTCCAGCTGAATCAAGCTGTCGTGAGTGGTTTAAAAGTGGTTATTTTGATGTCGAAGACAAAGAACGTCCTGGTCAGGACCAGCTAGGTGTGATCCATTATGAGCTGTTGCCAGTTGGCCAAACCATTAATGCTCAATTCTATGTCAACAATCGATCCAATTGAAGCAGAAAATCCAGGCAGAGCGGCCAACGTATGCGATCAGACATGAGTCAATCATTTTCCACCACGATAACGCTCGGCCACATATTGCTGCCCCAGTCAAAAATTACCTGGAAATCAAGGGAAAACAACGGATGGGAAATTTTGCCTCACCCGCTTTATAGCCCAGACCTTGCACCATCAGACTACCATTTGTTCCGATCGATGCAGAATGCCCTATCAGGAATACGCTTCACTTAAGTTCAAGATATCGAAAATTGGCTCGATTCATTTTTGGCCGCCAAGCCGGCGCAATTTTTTTGGGATGGAATTCATAAATTGCCTGAAAGATGGGGAAATGTTGTAGCTTCCAATGGACAATACTTTGAATAAAATATATTGTAACATTTTTCCACAATAAAGCATCAAATTTCGCTAAAAAATTCCGGTTTTTAAGTTCTACACCCAATAACAAATATTTATTTTCTATAAAAATATTTTACTTTTTTCTTAAGACTCTTCATTGAGTTTTGTACAGTTGTTTCCTCGCGGGTATCGTACGACCTTCTCCACTAACTTCTAAAATCTTGTAATTTTTTTGCAGAATTATTACTCTTAAAGGATCGAAGCTCTGAGCAGTTAAGTGGATTGGCCCTTTTCAGAACAAAATGTTCATTTTTGCTCTTGTACCACTCTATAATGGCTTAAGAGTAATGAGAGGTGGCTTAATCCGGCTAGAATATAACAGTATTTTCATGTCCACGAATAAATGACAAAAAACGATTTTGAAGACACTCGCCAATAAAAATTTTCGAATTCATTGTGCCCGGTATTACAAAAAATCTACTTCTCCGACCGCAGGTGCATATGGCGTGGCAAACTATATAGTAATTGGGAAATTTTGTGATTTTCTTTGTTCTGCATCTGCCTCTCCCTTCGCATAGGTGGAACCTTCGTGTCCCGGTAGCTAAAATCTGCCTTAACGTGCATTACGTTAGAGTCAAATTTAGTCAGGAAACCTTTATATAACTTTAGGACTTGCTTTTAAAACTCCAGCTGCTTTTCATAGGAACGATCTGGTCCTTTTTAAAGTCTATATGTCTTCAGCTTACGTTTCTTCTTTAGTCTTTGTATAGTAGAGTTCGAGATACCTGCACTTACAGCAATATCTCTTGAAGTTTCGGTATTCTGCTTAAAAAGTTGCTTCGCCTTTTTGTCCAACTATGGGCCTAAGCTAGGCTTTCTATACAGATTTTGCCACTAACCAGACATTAAGAAAACGCTTTCTTTCTAATTGCTAGTTAGAGTTCTGATAAGTGCTTAACCGGACATTGGAAAAACTGCCCTTAATATTTTAAATCTAATTTTTTCAAGAAAATGGACAAAATCAGTTTTCCAACTTTTTATTGATTGTTAGACATGTTTTTTGCATAAATCGTTATCACCAAGTGTTATATATTTTTTGATTGTAATGTTATACAGAAAAAATAGCACGCATATTTCGACCTTCACGATCATCAGGTAAATCATAATCTTAAGAAACAAAAGTATCAAATTTTTCTGGGACAGTCCTTAGATAAAATTCAATTCATGGGCATAAACTAGCAAAGTATGCATACATTTTTTTAAATTGTTGAAAAAAACATAAATTCGCTATAAATCAAGAACACAGCATTTTTATAAAATTGAACCGTACTATACATATATCCTACTTTTATCCCTAACAATAAAGTTGTGAAGAACATTGTCCTGATGGTAAACATGGTGCTCAATGTAAACAAGATTGTCGCTGTCAAAACGATGGTAAATGTGATCCTCAAACTGGTGAATGCATGTGCCCACCCGGCTGGACCGGTGATGTTTGTGCCAACAAATGCCCGAATGGCACTTACGGACCTAATTGTGAGAAACCCTGCGAATGCTTCAAAGGTGCACCATGTCATCATATCAGTGGAAAATGCGAATGTCCACCTGGTTATATGGGTGAAAGTTGTTTTGATGAGTGTCCGAATCAATTATATGGTTTGAACTGCACACAAAAGTGCAATTGCCTCAACAATGCCAACTGTGATAAGGCCACAGGTGCATGTCAATGTAGTTTCGGTTGGGAAGGTGCTGACTGTGGCGCAAGAATATGCCCAGCTGATAAATATGGCGATAATTGTAACAAAACTTGCGATTGTGATATGATACACACCGAACTCTGTCATCCAGAATCGGGCAAATGTTATTGCCAGACTGGCTGGAGTAGCTCACAATGTAATCGTCCCTGCACTTTCCTTAAGTACGGTATTAATTGTGAGCTGAACTGTGATTGTAAGAATAATGCGAAATGCTCACCGGTTAATGGTACATGCTTCTGCGCACCCGGTTTTCGTGGTACAACTTGCGAAGAGACTTGTGATGAAGGCTTATTTGGTCAAGATTGTGCAGAACATTGTGATTGTCAAAATGGTGCCAAATGCTCAGCGGAAACGGGTCAATGTTTCTGTACAGCTGGTTGGAAAAATATTAAATGCGATCGACCATGCGATACAAATTATTATGGCAAAGATTGTAAAGGAGTTTGTGATTGTCAAAACGATGCGGCATGTAATCCTCAGAATGGTGATTGCACGTGCGCTGCTGGTTGGACGGGGAAAAAATGTGAACGTAAATGTGATTTCGGTACCTTTGGACATGGCTGTGCACAACAATGTGAATGTGATTTTAACAATACGATTGCATGTGATGCAGCTGTTGGACGTTGTATATGCAAAAAAGATTGGGGAGGTATGTCAAAGTCAAAGAAGAAGATAGATGTGGTAGGGTGTGGTAAAATAATTTTTCATTCAAAAAGATCATTAAATTTACATTTGCATACCATACATTCATATATCATATGCATACAGTGTTGGCCAAAACTTAAGCACCCCCTAAGGAAATTTTTTTCTTATATTGTATGAACTTTTTTTTGAGAAAACGCCCAGTTGGGCCAATCGTCGTCGAATACGTTTTCGTTAACGACCATGACATCTACAATGTCTACATTCAGAACTGTGGGGACATGTTAGATGAGAAAGTCTTGTAAGATGTCGACAATGCATTCAAAAAAACTTCAGAGTGCCTTGTTTAAGGTTGTGAAATGTACAATACGGTCAAAAAATTATACGTAAAAATAGAACAAAGATATACAAAAAATAAAAATTGAACTATTTATTTCCAAAATGGAAATATAATTGGTGATGGAGATTTGAGTCTATGACTTGGCCAAAGTGACGACAAGCAACGTTAAATTACAAAAAAAAAAAAATAAATAAATTTAAAAAAAAAAATGAAAATTCATCATTATTGGCATCAATTTTTTTAATTTTTATTGAAAATTATACATATGAATGTTTTTTATAACCACTCCTATGCCCGTTGGCGTTATAATTGTCGTTTTATCGGCATCTCGTTTCTAAATTTGGACTTTGGGAGTATCAGGACTGTTTCATGTCATCGAATCAAAACAATTTGAAGATACTGCCCAAAATCCTAATTTCGTCATGGTGAATAAACGCAAAATATACATGTGTACATAAGTAGATATTTGGATTCTGAAAGTACATATATTATTAAAACGATAAAGTGGGCTTAACGAGGTGTTAGTAAAACATAACATGAAAAATGCTTGATACTTCCAAAATTTTACACAAAATTGTCATTAAAGAAAATGTTTGGAAACAGTCGCTGATGCTCTCCTCTCGTTGATGAAAATATGAAAAATTTTTTGCTCTTAATGTCATCAATGAAAATATGTAAAAGTTATCGCTCAGAATGTCATCAACGAAAGATATGAGACACTATCGCTCTTTTTGCCATTAACGACAACGTACGGGAAACTCGTTCTTTTATTCGTTGATGAAATATGAAACACATGTATGGAAATTTCGTTATCGACTGCATTTCTGATTTGATTTCTTGTCGACTGACCCAACTGGGCGACGTTTATGAGTTAGTTTATGTGTTTATTTTATTTATTTATACGTTTATTGTTGACAAACAAAACTTAAAAATTCAAGGTTTTTTTTTAAAAAAAAGAGTTAAGATTAACATTATTATAAGAAAATATTTCCTTAGAAGTTGCTCAAGTTTTGGACGACACTGTACATGTATTCGTACACTCTTTAATAGCAGATAAAGAAAAAATAATTTTTAAAATCGACAAAAAATGGCGTTAGGAAATAACGCCCAAAATAAAAAAATCAAGTAAAAGCGCCCAAACTAAAAACGCAATAACACCCAAACAATATAAAAAAAGCCGAAAAACATTTGGGCGATAATCATTTTGGAAATAACGCCCAAAATTTATTTATTTGAAAATAATTTCGTCGTTACTTCGTTTGTTTTTTTTTTTGGGCGTTATTTCATAATTTTATTTTTTGAGCTTTATTTGGTTTTTTTTTTTGGCGTTATTTTGTATACTTTTTTAAATAACGCCAAAAAAAAAAAAACAAAATAACGCCTAAAATTTGGGTTTTATTTCGTTTTCTTTGGGCGAAAATCATTTATTGCATGATTTCTCAGCACATTTTTTTTTTAAATTTATTTAAAAGTGGGACGAAGATTTTTTACGATCCAAAATCAAAAATAACAACTATTTTTGATCGAAAAGATATAAAAAATCCAACTACTACTGTTATTCACATTAGTCACTTAACATATTAGCGATTTTGAGTATTTATTAGCTGCATGATTTTTTTTTCTTTCTTTTCACCACATTTCACCACAACATTTTTTCATTGAAACTTTTTTTTTTTATTTAAGCTTAAGTTTTCATATTTTATTTAAACTTTGGAACTTTGTTTCTGTTTTCTTTATTTATGTGTACCTGCGTTTGCGTTGCGTTTGTGTTTTTGCCCCTGCCTTGTTATATAATTAGGAGTACATTGTGAAAATAATTGCGATCCTGGTTTTTATGGTGAAAATTGTGACCAAGTTTGCAGATGCATGAATAATTCATCTTGTGATCCTTTAACTGGTGCCTGTATTTGTGACATTGGTTGGACTGGTGATGATTGTTCGCAACCCTGCCCACATGGTTATTATGGTTCAGGTTGCAGAGAAAAATGTCCTGATATTGTTCATGGTAAGAACTTAGTTAATTTTCTCAATAAAATTATGTAACTTTTGCAAATATCTTATCTATTTCAATTTATTTCCATATAGGAAACAAAAGTTGTGACCCCATTACTGGTGAAATTCTTTGTCGTCCTGGCTACATTGGTCTTACATGTGAACATCCTTGTCCTGCTGGTCGTTTCGGACCCGGCTGCACACTCAAATGTAAATGTGAGCACGGTGGCGAATGTAATCATATAAGTGGTCAATGTCAGTGTCCACCAGGTTGGACAGGTGCCAATTGTAATGAGTCGTGCCCAACAGATTTTTATGGATCAAATTGTTCGCAACATTGCCGCTGTCAGAATCATCGTGGTTGCCGTAAGAACGACGGTTTGTGCATTTGCCAGCCTGGTTGGATGGGCACACGTTGTGATGAGGGTAAGTTGAGCTTTCAATCACAAAGTTTAAGTTTTTATAATTTAACGTACTAGAGTTCGCCTTGTGGCCGAAATTCGACCATTTCGATCTGACTATAAAGCCTTTGTCGATAAAACACAAAAAGCTTTTAGTATTCTTCCTTAGAGTTCTGGTCACCTGCATTCATAAAAATCGGTGCAGCAGCTTAGTTGCAATAGCGTGCTTCTCATTTAGAGCCGTGTTATTCCTACTAAAGAGCAAAAAGTTTTTGATATCTTTCCGTCCTTCTCATTCTGTCCCCATACCAAAATTCACCAAAATCAATGCCGTGAACGTGTGGCACCAGCCACTTAAAAACATAAAGGTCATATTCTCATTCCTTGGTATACCCAATTTTAGCAAAGTCAGTGAAGTGGTATAGCCGTGAAAGTGTTTTTCCACCTACTGAAAATCATAATGTTCATGTTATTATTCCTTAGCGTTAATCCTATATCCGCATCTCCATACCAAATTTCGTAAAAATCGATGCAGTGGTTAAGCCACCGCCCACTGAAAAACATAATGCTTATGTTATCGTTCCTTAGAGCTTACCATATCTCCATACCAAATTAAGTGAAAATCTCTGCAGTGGTTTAGTCGTGAGAGCGTTTTTTCTATTTAGGGGCGTGGCACCGCCCACTTTTAAAAAAGATATAGTCCTATGCACTGCTCCTTCTTACAACCTTTCCAACAAAAAAAAAATCAATTAAATCGGTTGAGATTTAGGTATAGAAACAGGGACTGAATCGATTTCGTTTGCCTATTTATATATAGATAGTAGAATTAAGTTTGACAAAGTGGAGACAAAATATTTGGGAAATTTATAGCCTTATTATGTATGACGAAACGAATCAAGTGACTCATTTTTAACTGCTTACGTCTTAAAAGTTAAGGTATGAACTGAAGTTTTTGTTTACAAAGTTTATTCATTGAGCTAAAATCAACGCATAGTCAAAGCAATTTTTTAACAAAACGTTTCAATTGTTTGACGTTAATGAGTGACTTTCAGTCACTTTATTTATTTTATCATAAGGACACGGCTATTAAGGTAGTTGAATTCATAAATCTAATAAAAACATTAAATTTAAAATTTTTTATAGTGTGTTTCAAATATATCAAGCCTCAACCGAAATGTTTTCAGATTTTTTTTTTTTATAGAAATCGATATGCATCCATCCATCCTTCTAATTTCATAACAGTAAAAAGTATCTCCATGGTAATTTTGTCGTTTGTATTATAATGTATGCAAAGATAATTAAAACTAGTAAGGGTGTATCCTTTGGCCTGGCCAAAAAATAAATACATACCCTACACTGCAGTATTTTGAAAACTTTGCTTATATGGAAGATGTCTAGTACTTAGAGTCTGAGTGAAATTTGATTGCATTATTTCAAAAAAATTTTTCAGTATAGCGTTTTGAAGCTTTTGCTTATATAGGAGATTCCTCGCCTTCTTGTATGAGTTCGTCCAGTTTTAGCTTAGAGCTTTCATTTATAGTCCTTAGTATTTGAGTGAAATTTAGTTGGATTATCTCAAAAACTTTCAGTATAGCGTTTTGAAGCTTTTGCTTATATGGGAGGTGCCACGCCCTCTTGTCTAAATTTGTCCAGTTGTTTCCCAGAGCGTGCGCTTCCAATTCGTAGTATTTATGTGTATTTTGGTTGCATTGTCGTAAAAAATACTCGTAAAGTTGCATTTTGGATTTATTTTTTGTACGGGGGGTAGGGCTGTTCGTTGACCGATTTTGCTCATTTTCAATCCCACGAGCTAACTTTGACGACGGAGGCAGTGTACCAAATTTCATTGAACTATCTTGCTCAGTTTTCCCAAAAAAATTTAGGTGTAGGATATAAAAATATTTTACTGTGAAATTTGGCGGTAGGAAAAAACACACAAACTGTTTTCATATAGATATCGTTATTTCCTTAAAAATATGGGTGTATTTTGCTATGTTGTTTTATTTCAGAAGTATGAAATATCGCCCAAAAAGTAAAAACGTAATATCGCCCTCATTATAACTCCAAAAAAAAATAACACCTAAAAAATAAAAAAGCGAAATAACGCCCAATTACACAGTCCTGTGTTTTTGAAAAAGTTAAAAAAGAGAGTAAGTGATTTTATAGATTTTTGATCGCTGAATTCGAATATGACCTCGGATTTGCGCCATTTGCGCCATCTGAGATTCGAGTTATCCTTGATTTAAAGTGCAAGAAACGCTATTTTGAGACATATGGCGTACATCCTGAAAGTAGTCTAGTTCACTATGAACAGCGGCATCGAATAGCCCAGAGCTCTCTCTTTAAAGCGTACTTTTAACTTTTTCAATTGAATCATTAGTTTCCGAGATATAATCGATTAAGTGTTTTTGAGGTTAGTACTCGATATTTATAAGAGAAAAACAAATTTGCCGCATGTTCCATTGAGCTTCACAAATGTTGTTTAACCAATTGTACCGAAGTCTATTTTTCTTATGGATTTTCTTTCTAAATAGAGTTTATACTGAAATCTTCCTTTATTTCTTATTAATTTTTAAAAATTTTAACCAAGCACTACTACTATTTTAACTAAAATTTATTTTTTTTATAATAGTTTGCCCCGAAGGATTCTATGGAGAACACTGCATGCATTCTTGCGCTTGTTCTTCACAAAATTTCGTTTGTCATGCAGCCAAAGGTTGCGTATGCCGTCAAGGATATACAGGAGAAAATTGTGATGTACCAACTGCTGAGCAAAGGATACAAGAAGCCGAAATCGAAAGTAAGTAACAATTTTAAATTAAATACTTTAAGCAATTATAGTGGCGCGCAAACTCGCGTTCAATTTTTTATATTTATATAGCGAATTTAAGAATTTTTTGATATTTTTTTCCTAAATTTCTTCCAGATGGTCGTGCAGGTCTTGCTTGGGGTTTATCTTTAGCGATACTCTTTGTATGTGTCGTTATTGCAGTAATCTTTTATTATCGCCGACGTGTATCAAATCTTAAGACAGAAATACAACATGTTCAATATATAACTGATCCGAATCAAGCATGGCCGGAGCGTCACAATTTTGATAATCCCGTTTACGGTCTACAAGGTCCTGATGCACGTTTACTTAATAATCTACAACCCAAAATGAATAATTTAGACAGAAACATTCCCCCCGTATATGGCGATGACTCGAATGCAAGCAGTCGTGGTAAAACAACTTAATAAAATTATTACGAAATATTTTGAAATTAAACTTTTTCCTTTTTTGTTCTTCTTTAAGCTGGCACATACTCCATAAATTACAATCATGACATGTTGCATAAAAATTTAAATGCTGACCTTACAAATCCCAATGTTTACAATTCCATTGAAGATCCTCTGAAGGAAGAGCATGTTTATGATGAAATTAAACAAAAGGAAGGTTATAAGGATCCCGGTAAGAAATACGTATAGCTTGAAGCAAAGCTATTATTTGTTAATTAAATAAAAAATCATCACATTCATGCTTCACATATGTAAATTTTTTGTTATTTAATACGCTTATTTTTACATTCATTCCATGTCTGTCTTACAAAAAATCAATCAAAATCAAACAGTGAAAGATTATCGCAAGAAACTATTTCCTGATGGTAAGAAATCAAGATCTAGCAACATTTCATGTCATGTCCGGTGTGCGTATCTTCAATATTTTTGTGTTTGTTTCGTTTTTGATTGTATTTATTGATTGTATTTTCTTTCATATATTTGTTACTTCCCAGTTGCAAAAGCCAGCATGCATGCTTTGCAGCATTCATGAATCATGCATACATTTCGTAGCAATACGGAAGGTTTGAGGAAAAAAAAGTCTTAAATTTATTCAAATTACTTAAACCTGATTTTGAAAACAATTTTCATCTTAAAATCACATTTAGGAAAATAAGAGAGAAAATGAAATAATATAAAACTCCTTTTGATATTCTTTTGTACTCCTGAATCATGTTTAACTTGAGTTTTTATATGAAGTGAAGTGAAGTCAAAATTTTTTATGTCACAAAAAATAAAAATAAAGCGATCAGACGCTAAAAGCAATTTGCACCACATCATCCATAATATCATTTGTGAAATGGATCGTCAGAGATTCGCTGAGAGAGTGCGTTGTGCGCCTATAAAAGAATATGTAAACATTGCATATCTTTAAACGTGCAAATACATATACTTATCACCAATATATCACATTTACTCCGCGGGTAAAAAGTTTCATGATTCTTGTTGAGAAGATTCTGGTGGTGCTGACATCATTTTTTTATGATAACGAAAAAATGTCAATAATAACTATTAATAAAACTATTTACAACGACAATTCTAACCTTGTTTTTTAAACGTGAAATAGGGTTTCCATGAAACAATCGTTCAAAAGCATGAATGAATCATGTATGGAAAAGAAAACATGAAGAAGTTGTCTCTTAGCTGCAGTGAATCATGTGTAGTAGGGTTGTCATGAAGCAATTGTTCGAAAGCATGGCAGAATCATGGATAGTATAGAATAGAAAATATGATATATGTGTTCTAGAGCATGAGCAAATCATGAATAGAAAACATGATTCTAGCATTCCAGATCATTTTTTGAGCATGCATGATTTCCTATGACATGCCTGTACAAAAAAGAAACGAACGAGCATTTAGGACGGCATGCATGCCAAGCACCCCAAAGAGGCATGATTCATGCTTCTATCATGTTTATTTTTGCAACTGGGTTGAATCAAAATTATGATTAGCATATTTTTCATATAGGCGGGGAGCATGAATCGATAGTGTATGGTCATAGATACAATTTAAGCCTAGTGCTCCAGAATTTATCCTAGCACTAGTATTTTTTATTAATTTTTGAAATTTGCATTTGCAAAAGCATTTTGCACTCACACGGATTTCAATTGTAAAAATGTCATTTTATTAAAATTTTTTCTTAATTTAAGAAAAGGTTGGTGTACTAACTGATATCCTGGCACAAAGGCCTGGCGCACCGATTTAAAGATAGTAAATAAATGCAAGGAAAATTTATTTTTTAATTTGCTTTTTTTTAGATCTCAAAATACCTTAAAATAGGATATCTCCTAAGCTGTATGTTGTACGAAAACAATTTGCACGACTTTCGATATGCAATTTTTCGAGCTACAAAATTGTGGAACTAAATTTTTTTGTAGATATAACCGTTAGCTAGACAATGGTAAAAAACAGTTTTTCTTGGCCTTTTGCACACGATATCTCACGAAGGCACCACCTCTCAGGATTTCACTAACACAAAAGTTCATACCTATTATTGGAAGAACACCCACAAAAAAATTCAGGAAGGTCAGCCAAGCGCTGGCTCTCCGTCTATAAAACTTAAGGACTAAAAACCAGCCAGTTTTCGAATATTTTGTATTTTTTCTTATCGAAATTTGTTTCTATTTAAATAATCGTAGTTTTTTCCGTATATTGTACCGTTGACGAGATATTTTACAAATTATACCAATAGGCAAAAAAAGCTCATATAAAGCTATTCATTTGACTCAATATTTTGTGGTGCTAAAATGGACAGAAAGAAAATAAAAATGACGAAAGGCATTCACATAAATTTTCTTAAATTCCAGTAAAACGGTAGGTTAGGTTGGGGTGGCGGTAATACTGCCACACATAGACCACAAGGGTCCATAGTGATACCACAAACTCTCAAATTAAATTCTATTCATAAACTCTATTCATAAGTCTGATGTTTGTCCAAACTGATGGATCCTGTCAGTTCACCGAATCTTTGAATGTCACTTAGGTGAATTTTAGTGAGTTTCTTTAAGGAGTTGAAGAACTGCTGTCCAAGGCATTTTAGCCTAGTTCTTGCCAAAGCAGGGCAGAGACATAAAATATGTTCATTTGTTTCCTCTTCTTCAGGCTCGTGACAGTTTCTGCACCATTTGTTCGAGATTTTGCCCAATCTAAAGGCATGATGCCCAATTAGACAATGACCAGTTTCAATTCTGGTCAGCGGACCACGTCAAGCATAGCATATATTTGGAATGTTCTACTTTGTGAAAACATTGCCAAAAGTGGTTTGTTATAGCACTAGTAGGAAATTGTTCCCAGAGAAGAAATGTTGAAGCGGGGCTAGAATTTTAATGGGTTGAGCTTCTAGAAGAGCTCCATTTTTTGCTAATAGATCTAATAGATCATTTCCTAAAATTTCGCAATGCGATGGCACCCACTGTAGAGATACCTGATTTTTTTCGCTGAGTTAAGTTAAATCGGTATAAGATTGAAAAACTGTCATACAGGCCTGTTCCGTAATCCGCGTGGTTTCAATTACTTTTCACTTAGGAGACTTTTTGATGAAAATGGTGATAAAAAGTATTAGAATCTTTTTTGTGGAGAATCACAGGTTCTACAAATAACATTGATTTGCATTAACGAAAAATTAACCATTTAGGAAATATTCTTAAAAAACCGGAAAAAGTCAAAAAATTCGACTTAATCGAATATATCCGAAACAGTTACTTTTACGTAAATACAAATGAATATAAATTGTAGAATCTGTAATCCTCCACAAAAAAGATTCTAATAATTCTAATTCATCCAAAAGCCTCCCTAAGTGAAAAGTAATTGAAACCACACGTATTACGGAACAGGCTTGTTTGATTTAAAACAGTCTGATTATACTTTGGATGTTACCTATGTTACTGTGCCCATAAGGTTCATATTTGAAGACCCCCGATCCTTAAAGCCTAAGTATAGTTTTGTAGGCCACTCCTTTGGCGAAAAGATCTTCTTCTTCAATTGCCACAAGCAATGTTGTGACAAATCCACTGAGTGGATGATTTTAAGACGCGACTAAACCCACTAGATCTATGTTGCCACCTTTGTGGGGTTTTGTTGATTTGTTTTGTTTTAATTTCATTGTTTTGTTAATTATTTTTGTTTATATCATTATGCTTGAGTCCTTGTAGAATTTGTGCAAAGCTTTATACATTCTAGCGTTGTTGGCCTTTAGTATTTCATTTAAATTAAAATGTGGTATGTTTTCATTCGCTAAGTTTTGTATTAAAGCGAAAAGATCGATAGGCAACAAAAGAAGTATAGCGTTTAAAGATTCCGAAGAGGTGGACCTCACAGCTCCAGTGATGCCGATTTGGTATTTGTGTTTCAAAATTTTGTAGAAAAATTTATAAAATCAATTTTCCTTAAATTTTTTTTGAATTTACTCGATTTCAATATTTTTTCCTTAAAATATATTCAATAAAAACTTAGAAAGTCCAACTACATAAGGACGTGTCGCTAGACTGATTTTATTATTAAGCCTATTTGGTGTATACTAGATAGTATCAGAAAAAAAAAAAAGTTCGAATGACTGCCCCTAGTTTGAAAGCTTACATTGGAAGAATTTTAAGAAAAAATTTTTTTTTTTTTTCGGCCTCTAAATTCGATGTAGTTTTTTTTCTTATATCTCCGTCATTTGATCAACAAGTATAGTATATGGTTGTAAATGTCTCAACATGGGCTACATTTCATTCATAGAAGTCATTTTTTATAGATTTTTTTTTTCGACTAGTTGCACTCATTATCTCAGTTTCTACCACCCTAAGGTGCCAAGCACACCTTATAGAATTGTAGCCCACAAAAAATCATAAAATTCATCTCTGCAAGGTTTCCTCAAATTGTTGAAATTGAAGAAGTTATAGCGGATCTAAAAGCTCAGTACAAAATATGAAAACAGGATGTTTCAAAAACGAATACCGCACCCTAAGACTATGCAATATTTTTTTTTTACATTTGACATTTCAAACAGCATGCAAATAAATAAAAAAAAGAATCTTGAATAGTCTAAGGGGGCGATATTCGTTTTTGAAACAACCTGTTTTTCATATTTTGTACTGAGCTTTTAGATTTGCTATAACTTCTTCAATTTCAACAATTTGAGGAAACTTTGTGGAGATGAATTTTATGATTTTTTGTGGACTTGGTGTCCTTGGCATCTTAGGGTGGTAGAAACTTAGATAATGAGTACAACTAGTCGAAAAAAACATTTGAGATAAATGACGTCAATTAATAAAATATAGCCTATATCAAGTAAAGGCATTAACAACCATATACTATACTTGTTGTTTGGACGTCAAATGGCGGATATATAAAAAACCAAACTGCATCGAATTTATAGGCTGAAAAAAAAAATGTTTTTTTCCTTAAAATTCTTTCAATATTAGCTTTCAAACTGGGGGCGGTCATTCGAACTTTTTTATTTTTTGTATGGGGGTCGATGCTATCTAGTGTACACGTACTTGTATGTGGCTATCTGGAAAGTGGTTTACTGTTGTCATTGCGGGTGCAGTTAGTTCGTACAAAACAATTGTTCGTTGGTTTGCTAAATAAAATTCAATTATTTTTATTGTTAGCTTTCAAACAAGTATTAGATGACATTGTTAGTTTGAGCTTACTGTTTCATGTGATAGTAAAAAGCACCATCATAATTACGAAAACAAAGCAAAATTCATACGTTTCATTTGGGAGAATGTTACCTGGAAAGTTTTGCGGGATTTTTGCAAATGAGTTATTTTATAGATTTTGATGTGCTCTTTCAGAATTTCAACTTTGCTACCTCGAATCGTGTTCGCTCGCGCCATATTGAAAAAATGGCGTCCTCCGAAATCAGTTTTTTACAAATATTTCTTTAACGGTTACATCTAGAGAAAAATATTGTGAGCTAATATTGTAGCTTATAAAATTTTCTATAAAAATGAATTTTTTTCGTATGATTTATAACTCAGGAGATATTCTTATTCAAAATTTGAAAAAAAAAAAAAAAATAGTATTGTGCATGCCGCTTTTGAGCTTAAAATTGCGATAACTCATGAATGGTGAGTCACACGTTTAAAGTAGTACCTATTTACATATAGGGAATTACTTGCACTACAAACTACATATTGTGTTTTTTTCTTATGACCTATAGTTTAGGAGATATTTTTACAACAAGCCTGAAATTTAAAAAAAAACCGTTTTTTCAAAATATCTCCGAAAAGGTTCATCCTAGAAAAAAAATTGTTCATGCATTTTGTAGAATGTTCAATTTCCTATAAGAGTCTATTCGATTTGTTTTTTCGTCAAACTTACCCTTCATGAGATATTGCGACTTAAAAATTATTCAAAATTGAACATAGTACTGCGCATAGTACAATGTTCAATTTTGAATGATTTACAAGTCGCGATATTTCATGAACGGTAAGTCGGACGAAAAAACAGTTCAAAAACACTCTTATAGGGAATTGAACGTTCTACGAATTGCGAGATTTCTAGGACGAACCGTTTTGGAGATATTTTGAAAAAACGGTTTTTTTTCTAAATTTCAGGTTTGTTAAAAAAATATCTCCTTACTTTAAACGTGTGACTCACCATAAGCGGCATTCACAATTTACTAATTTTTTTCAAATTTTGAATTAGGATATCTCCTGAGTTATAAGTCGTACGAAAACAGTTTAAAAATCATTTTTAAAAAAAAAAAAACATTATAAGCTACAAATATTGCGCCACAATATTTCTCTCTTATATAACCGTTAAAGAGATATTTGTAAAAAATTAATTTTGGACGCCATTTTTCCAATATGACGGCGCGATCGAACACGATTAGAGGTAGCAAAATTGAAATTCTGAAAAAGCACATTGAAATCTATAAAATAACTCATGTGCAAAAATTTCCATGTAAAACTACCAAATGACTGTGCTATCATTGGAAGGCTGGTTATCGTTACTAGTTTCGAAAGAACTCGACAAGCATACTATATTTAGCCATTTGTACAGATTTGTCGAGAATCATAGAAAAAAAATTAAATGCAGCAGATGCAAAAGTTCTAATTTTGTTGTTTTTCCCTTGTTATGCATCGCCCTGTTGTTGCTATTATACTTTTAGTGCGTGTCGACAAATTCGTCTGATGATTTAATTGTGGTGATCACCAGCCTTCCTTTTTATAAGGAATAACCGCTAAAGTCAATTTTCGATCACAAGACAAAGTAGAATAGATTTGTTTTATTAGCGTAAGACTTAAACTTATATATTGATTTGTCTTATGATCAAAGATCGAATTTAGCGTTTATTACGTATTGCCACAGAATTTTTTCTTTTTTAAATAAACTTTTTTCCAGAATTGCGCTTGTTTCTAATACAAGAGTTTGTTTTCAATTAGTTTCTATCAAATGCATTAGTTTAGTTGTTTTCAATAGTAAAATGTTTAATGTAATTGATATTGTTAATAAAAAATCCAATTATTTCAATTTTCTATTATACTTATTTAGATGAATATGATCACTTGGATTATTCACGTCCGAGCACATCACAGAAGCCGCATTATCATCGAATGAATGATACGCTCCTCAACATTAATCATGATGAAGAGAAACCAAGCAATCTAAAGACAATGAATGTATTGCTGGCCAAACCATCAACTTCTAATGCCGCAGCTGTGTCAGCTCCAATAACCAACGGTGTTAACAATAATACTGATGATGCTTCAAATGATAGCATTTGCGAAAATATGAACATTAAAAGTGTCGCTCCAATTGCGACAAGTGCCGAATTCAAGAAGTAATTTATTGAATTATTATACTGATATTATGTATTAAATTTAATATTTAGTCTTCAGTCATATTTATTAATTATGTATTTTTTATGCTAGAGTGCATAATTGCTGCGATTATATTGTATTATGGTATTTTGTTTTAATTTTTTATTTTATATTTTATACATTTTTAAAATTTTTTATTTTTTGTTAGGCACTTTACTATATATTTTGTATGTATTTATACTTTTAAATTTATACTGTATAGTTAATACAATGTTTAAAAAATTTTATAAGCTTTGGAAAGCAAATTTTGCTCAAACTAAAACCAAATTGTATATACAATGTCAAAATATTGTTTAAAATTTGTATTTAAAAAAAAAAAAATAAAAAAAAAAATTAACGAATGGTTATTCATTTGTTTCAAAATTAAAACGTATGCATATATTATGTAAATTATAATATATGTGCGTATAGCGTAAGATTCTTTAAGTAAGTTGATAAATTTAAGTATTTTTTAATGGTCTCTTTTTTGTAAAATTATGTCTATTTTTTATATATTTTTTATTTTATATAATTTTAGTTGGCTATTTAAAACAAGAGTAAAACATGTTAATAAAAGAGTTTATTAAAAAAAAAATATATGATTGAATCTTTATATTTATAAAGCAATAAGTATCCTCATACCTCTTCCTACATACCTGTAAGCAATTTTTAAAGTATGCAACATATGAAATAATAAATGGAGTGAGAAACATTAAAGTCAAGTACATAATTAGCAAAAAAAAAAAACCTTTGAAATATGTCTCATCAAATAAAATATCAGTCTTTATTTAAATTTGTCAAAAATATATTGAACCCCTTGGTGCGTTGGTCAAAACGACTTTAAATTTTAAATGCATTTGGCTTTAAATTAAATTTACATAAATTGAAATCAAAGTATTTAGTTTGTAAGAATCAATAATTTTAATAAGTAAATACCTACTTATTAAACAGCATAATATTTTTATAGCCCATTAAGTTTATGTAGTAAAGAACAAGAAAAAATAATTGTAATTTCGTGATGTGACTATTTTGTACGACGACACTAAAGTATTGGCCAAATTTTTATGTAGTTTTTCAATAATTGCTCGTTAAAATTGACAATATGATAAATTAATTGGTTATTAAATGAATTAAAATCAAGATGTTAAAATATTTTAACAAAAAATTTTGTAATAATTGGCGTGCATTTTATAGTAAAAATTTACGAATAATAAATATATTTACATACATACTATATACAAATTTGGTTTATTTAGAGAAGTTTAATGTGTTTTGTGAAATCAAGTAGCATTTATTAAATATTTACTCATATACTTACATACATATATATATATGTATATACGTAAGTCTTTTTAAAAAAGTTGTGTAACTTTTAAAGGATTGTTCAAATAAAACAATATAATAACACAAATATTGTAGTTTTTTATTTCTTGACAATTTTATATCAAAAAACTTTTATTTCTTGTCTACAGTAAGTGCGCGGTTCTCCGGAACGGGGTTAAATTATATTCAAGCAAGACAATTTGATAGCTTATTTTAAAAGCGACGCATTTAGTAGAAAAAAACAACACAATTTCGTGCGTCCTCCATATGACTTCTTAGTTTCAAAACTTTTAGTGTACACATTTTTTTTAGCCAAATTAAATTTATTTTAAAAATTTATGGGAAAATTTTAAAAAACTAAAAACCGGATAATGCAAACTTTCTTTTAAGCAGAAAAAATGGACCTTATCGCATATAAATAATCTCGAGCATTTATTATCTTACTCTTACTACGAAGAGGCCCAGTGATTTCAGCACATTGAAAGCAGCACTCAAAAACGTACAGATTTAATATTTTAAACAAAGTGAGAACTCGCGTCTGCAAACTTCTGCGAATATTTTTAATATTTATCTGAATATAACATTTTACGTTTATAAAAATATCTGAATATGTTTAACATTTTTTTTTATACCCTACTTCCAGGGTATATTCACTTTGTCCATCCGTTTGTAACGCAGAGAAGGAAGCGTGGCAAATATAGAAAAGTATATATGGGTGATTCTTAGATAACTGTGCTTTTTCGAGTTGTAAAATTGGCAGATAATTTTTTTGGATTTTTGCAAGTTTCTTCATGCTATCTTGTGTAAACACACTCTTAAAACTCACCTTTTTAGTAGATCAACTACAAGTGTGAATTTACGGCTTTGAGGTCGAAATTAAGAAATTTTGCTGCCACGTTTGTGACTAAATTGCCACGTTTGTGACATTTTAGCCTCAGTATGGAAAAATTATGGTTTTGAAGCGTTTTGATGAGAGATATATTGCATATAATGACAAATTTACACTTCAAGACTAATTTTGCAACAGTGTCATGTCTCCGGTGGTCCATTTTTTTTTTATCCCCTACCGCCCTAAATATCAACTATGGTTTTCTTTCCTTTGTTTTTATAGTTGTTTATGGTGGATTATTATCTTCTAATTACGAATCTGATCTTGATTTTTTTCTATTACATCAGTATCCTTAGTTATCCTTGCTCAAAAGTGAAAAAATCACAGTTTTGACATCTACTTAACAAAAACAGCAACAAGTAAAATTAATTTTTGTCAATGGATTCAGACAGCCGAATTGATTATCAACAAGACATAATATACCGTTTTTCAATTGGATTCCTAATTTCCGAGTTATAAGCCTTTAAAAAAAGAATATCTCTCTATAACACACAAAGGATTTTCTGGACCGAAAAATTAACAAAAATGGTTTTATTATTTTTATCAAAAATATATTTTATCAAGAAATTTTAAGTTCTTGCAGACTAAAATCGGATGAAAAAATAAGGCTCTATTGTAGATTTAGTGAATGCACAAATGAAATTTTGATTCTGATAATTTGCAAAGCAATAGTTTAGTGAGTCATTCACTAAATCTAGCATAGAACTGCCATTTTTCGTGCGATTATGGTCTGCAAGGTCTCGAAATTTTTGTAATTTAATATGTTATTGATAAAAATAATAAAACTTGATTTTTTGTAACTTTTCGGTCTCGAAAAATACTTTGTGTGTTTTCGAAAGATATCCTTACTTTAAACGCGTATAACTCGGAAGCTGGGAATCGAATTGAAAAACGGTAAATTATGTCTTATTGACAATAAATTTGGCTGTCTAAATCCATTGACGAAAATTAATTTTACTTATTGTTGTTTTTGTTCTATAGCTTTAAGTAGATGTCAAAACAGTGATTTTTTCACTTTTGAGCAAGGATAACTCAGGATTCTGATGGTGTAGAAAAATTTTTGTATTAAAAATATAACTAATAGCCTTCAACTAAACATCTGTATACTCAATTTTATATGAAAATATGTTTTTTTGCAAACTGATAAAAAGTGCCACGTTTGTGACATTTTTGATGCGCCACGTTTGTGACATTTTTGTAGTTTATCGCTCATTGTAAAGCATGCGTTTGAGTTCAAGATTTTTCCGAAAGAATTTGGGGTCATGTATGCAAATCCTACAAAAAAATTGTTTCATGCATAAAATAAAATGTTCCACCTGCGAGTGCCGAGTGCCACGTTTGTGACCATAATTTTTAAAAAAAACTGTTTTTGTTTATAAACTGCCCTATAAAACGCAAACAGGTTTCTTTTTGGACGCGTCTGGACATGCTGACCCTTGGGTGATGGATAGTGATCAGAATTAATGCATATGTATTGCAATCTATTGACTGAAACAGTAGTACCATGCAGTAGTAGCATAATGCTTTGAAGAAATTTTTTTTTTCTAAAACTAGGGGACAGTTTTCAATTCGAAATTGTGCCCTCTAAAAATTATTTAAAACTACAGATGAGCTCAGAATATTGTAGCCTTAAGTATTTACTTAATACGTGTAGTAACTTGTTTTCTGTATCATTTCCGTTTTTTGGTCGTTTTTCATCGTTATGTGTATAAAAGTAGGGGTAGGACATGCCACGTTTGTGACATTTGGGGTATATTTGCAAACTTTTACAGTAGACCAATAATTATTTGGTGGTAAAATTGATCCGCTCTATTAGAAAAACATAGTTTCTAACTTATACCGTCATTTTTTTGTGAAAAAAAGCCTACTGTATAGGTGAAATCGCCAGAGGACACAAAAAGTACAGTTATCTGAGAATCACCCATATATTCTTGATCAGCATCACCTCCTGAGTCGATATAGCCATGTCCGTCTGCCTAGCTGGGTGGCAGGGTGTGCGTGGATATACATTTTTTTGGGAAAACTGAGCAAGATAATTAATTCTATGAAATTTGGTAAACTGCCTCCGTCGTCAAAGTTAGCTCGTGGGATTGAAAATTAGCGAAATCGGTCAACGGACACGCCTATTCAAAATGCACGACAATGCAACTCAAATACACATATCGAGCCCTAACCGCAACAGTAGCGTATGCGACATTTTTTCGAAATTTTTTTTTTGATGCAAATATGTTCTAAAATGTCATTCACAACTTTATGCCAAATATTAAAACTGAATTTTGTGTATTAACAAAGATATCGCACTTTCAATTATGTCGTAAGAGCCACATATGTTTTTTTGTTGACCGCAAAAAGAACGTAAGCACCTCAAAAACCAGAGAATTAGGCGCTTCAGGTATGGAAAAGTATATATATTCCTCGTCAGAATCACCTTTTAAGTCGGTATAGCCATGTCCGTCTGTTTGGATGGATGTTTGTATGTCCGTGGAAATATTATTCACGAGAAAACTTAGATAATTCGACGAAATTTTGTAAAGACGGTTCGTTGTAAAAGTTAGCTCGAAGGATTGAAAATAAATCTTGAAGCCCCAGTCTTTTACTTTGAAAATAAGTTTGAATTATATCGATATCTTTTTTTGTCTTCGAAATATCGTAAGCTGAAATATCAAAAAAACGTGGATTTTTCCTTTTTCACCGTTTCAGGTTAGAATAATTCGAAGAAGAAAAAATATATCGATATAATTTAAGCTGGGATTTGAAGTAAAATAATAGGGCTTCAAGGTGTTTTTTAATGTTTTATGGCTAAAGATTTCCTTGTTCTACTATATAGTCTCAAAAAATAAAAAAAATGTTATTTTAACTTTTCACAAAATGGATGGAAAATTAGTCTTTAGGCTACGATTTCTCTCAAACCATTTTAGATATATCAATTCTAAAACCAGATTCGGATTTAACTTGAAAATTTAAATTGAAAATGATTTTTCTTGTTTTCGTCCATTGCTAATTTTCTAAAAAAACGTGAAAGTTCATTTTTTTTTTAACAAAAAAATTTAAAAAAAAGTTGTTAAAAATACAATATCTCGTTAACGCGGTCAGTTAAAACTTTTAAAAACAATATTTTTGAATCTACAAATAAACAGAAAATTTGTTGTTGTCAAACTTTTTTCTTTAATGCAGAAACAATGTAAAGACCATTTGGTAACCTGAATTCGACTCGGAAAATCGATTAGCTCGGTGACCGATTTAAAAAAAAAAAATTTTCTGTATATTTGGACCTTAATGAACAACTTTCCAAAAAAAGACCTGGAGTGGGATTACATCGGAGTAAAACCAAGTTCAAACGACGTGTGTGTGTGATATTTTGTAAGTTTTTAATACTAAATAGTACTGTAAATTAACAATATTACAGTCAATCTGACCGTTTTTGTGGGTTGGTACAATTTCAACCGCTCAAATTGTTACAATGTTCTTTCTGTGTATTAAATAAATGTATTCTTCAAAGGCAAAACCATGTAATTTCAAAAAACGTATGAGCCAAATTTTAATTTCAATCTTCGCCAAGAGTGACTGCGAAAATGTCGTATGCGCCATAAATGAGTGAAATATGCACAAAATCAATTTAAAAACGCGTCTATTATTTATATGAGGTCTAATATAGACTACATTTAACGTTTTAAAAAAATCCGCCATGCCTGTTCGAAAAAAAATGAAAAAAACTCTCTCCTGTAAAATTTGCTTTTTGTCGCATACGCTACTATTGCGGTTAGGGCTCGATATATTCTAAAAATTCTAAGCGCAAGCTCTGTGAAAAAATTGGGCTAATTTGGACAAGAGGAAGAGGCACCTCCCATATAAGCAAAAGCTTCAAAACGCTTTGCTGAAATCTTTTTTTGAGATAATCGAACTTAATTTTACTCAGACACTAAGAACTAAACTATAAATGCAAGCTCTGAGTAAAAACTGGATAAAATTGAACAAGATGGCGTGGCATCTCCCATATAAGCAAAAGTTTCAAAATGATATGTTGAAAGATTTTTTCAGATAATCACATTAAATTTCACTCAAATAATAAGGACTATAAGTGCACTGTCTCAGCTAAAACTAGACGAACTCGGACAAGAAGGCGTGGCACCTCCCATATAAGCAAAAGCTTCAAAACGCTGTACTGACAACGTTTTTTGAGTTAATTGAACCAAATTTTACTCAGACACTAAGAACTACTGAAAGCGTTTTTTGAGATAATCGAACTAAATTATATTCAGACACTAAAAACTGATATAAATGCAAGCTCTGAGCAAAAACTGGGTGGCACCTGCCATATAAGCAAAATTTTCAAAATACTGCAGTGTAGGGTATTTAATATTTGGCCAGGCCAAAGGTTACACTTTTACTATTTTTTTTCGCAGTTTTTTTTTTATATGGAGATGATACCGCAACATAAAATGTATAGAAAAACGCAAAGAGAATCTGATACGATTTTGTAAATGTTATATTCTGATTATACATGTTCTAGACTCTAGAGAGTCGAAGTATTTACTTACGTACTTGGTGTTTGGCGGCATCGGGGAACGACTTTTTTTCGTTCATGCCAACTGTGTACGGAGGGTAAGAAAAGTCCAATAGACAAACTTTACGGAACACACCAACCGAAGCGGGCCGCATGCAATTATAGAACGCGCAGTACCTAATATCATCTAGAAACTATTGTTCACAAAGAAAAGAAAAATTTATTTGTTTTTAATTTAAATTTTATTTTTATACAACTCATTTACACTTTTATAAATTTTTATAACTTTTACGTCCATTTTTCTTAATCAAATAAACAGCTAATTAAACGCTAAGCGACTGGAATGAATGCAACTTATCATTTAATGTCTACCATACAAGAGAGTGTACTCATATTTATACAGTATATTTAAGTATATTATGTGTCCTAATTAGAGTGAGTAAAAATGCTTACTTTGACAGTTACAATTATGCGCAGTGGTAATTTTACGACTTCGCTACTAAAAACTATAAAATTCGTTTTCTTTAATAACAATTTTCTATGAAAATGCAGCAGGTAGTTTAGAGAGCTCCTAGTTTTCTGATATCAGTATGTGTGTGTGCAGGTGAATTTCGTTGGATCCTTTACAAATACCCATGGCCAGCTACTTCCGCTGGTATATAACCCTCACGTCCATCACGCGTTCTAACATAGAACCATTGGCGATGATCCTTAGATTCACGACACTCGCAAAGCGTAACGATTTCACCTTTTTGTAGGCTGATACTTTCAGTTGTGTAGTCGCAATTGATGGCGACCAGAGTCTGACGTAGGCTGTGAGACTGTGAGAGATTTTTGACAACGTTTAATGCATTTTGATGTAAATTTACGCTGCTGTTGCGTGCTTGCTGCTGTAAATTTACAATACCGTTACCATTGCAGTGTAAATTTGCGCTATTATGGGGATGTAAATGTTGACCATTAAAACCGTTAGTTATAGGCGGGGCCTTAACATAGTGCAATTGTTGTTGTTGCTGTTGTTTGAGCAGCAGTTCCTGCTGCTGCTGTTGCTGTAAATGTTTTTGCACATGCAATTTAGATTTTTGTTGCTGCTGTTGCTGTTGCTGCACAAGTTCATCATTTGTGGTTGGCCTTTTGGTTGCTACTTCAATTGCTGTTGCTTTGGTTGTTGCCATTGCCACTTTGGTTGATCGCAATTGCGCATACGCTTTTTCTGCCAATTTAGGCTGAGATGCAGCACGTAGATAAAGCTTGTCCACACGCTGCTCACCATAGTTTCCTAAAAAAAAAAAATAAAAAAACTAATTATACTGATTTCCAGCGAAAGAGTATATCAAGCAAGATCTTAGGACATCGATTCGATGTTATCGAAAAAGTCTTCAAAAAGAACTTAGCCACTGAAATGGTGAAGCATGCCGATTCAAATATAATATTAACAAAATCACATCAGATATGCAATAAAAAAAATTTGAAAAGAATGCAAGACTGTTTTTGCTATTTCTTAAAGTTATATAACTAAAACATATCATCGTTCTCACGTAAAATCTGATACAATTGAAAGTTCTAGTCTCTATCTTTCAAACCTAGTTTAAATTATGTCGATTTCAGTTAACGATATTTCGAAGAAAAATTATTTTTAAGAATTTTTAAGTGTGTTACTTAATGACATTTTATAAATTGAAAATTGATTTTTTAATCGAACCAAGGACCTCCAGGTATGATATATATATATGATATATCAATACGTATTAACACACAAGCAAAACTGGCAAAAAGTCGGCTTCGCAGCCGGGCAAGGCTGGTGCAGTGGTAACGACTTCTGCTACCAACCTGGAGGTCCTTGGTTCGACTCCCGCCCAGGCCAAACACAAAAAGTTTTCAAACTTGCAATTTTTCAATTATAATTAATTTAGTGAAATAAATATAATTATAATTACAACAAAAATAGTCTGATGAGTCTTTGTGGCGAAAGACGAAACATATGTCACTATAGCCGTGTTTTTAATCCGTTCCTTGATTTGACATAATTATGTGTTAGAAAATGCATTGATAGATTTATATGTAAATCGATCTTTGCAAATATATGACTAAAAGTTCAATTAAAAAATCAATTTTCGAAGAAAAATTAAGATATCAATATAATTCAAATTAATTTTTAAAGAAAAAGGTCAAAACTTTCAATTACTAAGTCAGATTTTACGTTTAAACATTATGTTTCCTACACAGAGCGAAGAAAAAAAGCAGAACTTGCGTTGTTAACTTAAGTTCAACCACGTTTGTAAGTGTTTTAACCACGTTTCGTTGCTGATTTAGATTTAACAACGCTTCGTGGTTAGATTTGTATGGAGTGCAGCGCGAACGTGGTAGAAACTCATTTAGCAACGTACACTGCGAAGCGTTGTTAAATTCAAATTAGCAACGAAACGTAGTCAAAACACTCACATACGTAGTTGAAACTCATTTAACAACGAAAGAAGGCAAAAGTACATTTATTATTCCTTATTCAAACTGTCAACTGAATTTGACTAAAAATAAAAAATAAAAAACTAAATAATCTGTCGTAATTTTTAAAAAAAATGGAATTAATATTAAAAAAATTCGAATTGGAGCACTTGCTGCCACAATTAATAGGTAAGTCCGTATAATTAACACAAGTGTACGTAAATTACACCTTATTTTCCTTCCAGACGCTGGCATAGAATATCGGCATCTGCAGTATTTGAATGAGCGCGACATTGACGACGCCATCAATAAAATTGGTGACCGTGCGGAATTTCACGTTAAACTTTTTGAATATGTAGGGAAAAAATTTGGTAAGAGTTGTTTTGTGAATTTGTGATGTTCTTATTAACTTTTTATTGTCTTATATTACAGCATCTCACTAGCTCGGGAAACAGCGAAAACCGCTTATTTGGAGGAAATGCAAGTAATCCAAAATTTGTTACTAACGGTTCTAAAGACCCAATTTGGTTTAAGCCAAACCTTAATTCTTATAAGGAATATGTAATGAAAAAGTTTCGCTCTGGTCTAGTTTTGGTGATACAGCTTATAGAAAAACCGCTATAAGTTAGGAACCCCTAAATTGATTTTAAAAATATTTGTGTCATATGAAAGGTATGTTAACAATCTATAAAATTTTAACACAGAAGTTTTAAACCTGAGTTATATTTTTCGAGTTAAAACGATTTTTCCAAAACCTCTTTGTTTTTATAAAATTTATAGATTGTTGAAATATCTTGCATATGACACCAATATTTTTAAAATCTATTTAGAGGTTCCCAATTTATACCGGTTTTTCTATATGCTATATCCGGATCTTCCGATGGCTGTTTGTATCTAATTAATTCCAAAGCACTTTTTCTCAAGAAAAAAAAAAAGTTTGGCTCCTCAAATAAACATGTTCCTATTTTATTTTTCAGACGTTATTGGAATTGTTCACACAAAGTGATACCGGTGTGTCAATATTAAGTTTTTATAAAGAACATAGTTTCCTCACAATCAGTAAAAGAGAGAAAATCGTACAAATCATTTTAGAGAATGCTTTTGTAAATGGCAAGCAACTTACTCCAAATGATTTTGAAAACATTTTAAAAGAAATTTTAAAATCTTTCCGGAAGAGAGCAAAGTTTCTGTAAGTACGAGTATTCTGACAAGCCAATAGCCATGTGATCTCATTTCTTCATTATTTCATAAAATTAGAATTATTATTGCATACCTCGTCGTGGTAAAAAGGCTCCAAGCGGTAAACTTTTCTGCAAATATAGCAACGCTAAGCACCGAAAAAAGGATTTACAAAAAAATGTCGAAAAATTAAGTTCTGAAAATGCCTCTGAAAACGAAACACCATTTGAATTTGTTGATCTAAAATTCGAACTCAACAATTGTCCGCTTAGTGATTGGGAAACCGTTTGCGATAGGTGGTCTCACACATATCAGATGAGGCAAAAGGAATTAAAATCTTTTGATAATTTTATGTTTTAAGCTGAGTAGTCACTTCTTAAAGACGCACGTGCTTTTGATTTGGTAATTGTTTTAAAATATTTTCATGTAGATTTAGAATTTCTTTGTGTTCTTATAGATTAATATAGATTTGGAAATCCAACATCCCGGAAAGCGAAACAAACTTTCTGAAAAATGGAACGAGTTTAAGGATACAGCTATATCCTATCATGACAAGAAAGGTTTGAATAATTTGAGCAAGGATTGCTACAAAAAGCGCAAGAGTCTGGCAAAAGTGGTAAATATACTCATATATATGAACACAAGTATATAAAAATAAATACAAAACATATTTTTATTTTTTCATTAGATCGGGAAAGTTGTGTTTTGCGCAGCTACTTAACTGTGTTCTTCCATCTAAAGGCCATGGTGGGAAAACTTACTCGACATTAGATGCGCAAGAGTTCTTTGTTATTTCAATAAATAGTGTAAATAATATCCACATGAAAATAGAGGAGCTGGAGTCGAAATGCATTAGCCTTAAAACAACTTTGCAACCTTCAATTATTGAAGAAGGTAAAAAAAAAAAAATTTTTGTTTACTTTGATAAGGTATTTCTGAAGTTTAATTCATTTCTTACCGCATTCGACTGCACGTTTAAGCTTTTTCAAATTCTTAATTTGAAATAAACTGATCCTTGTGGAAAGGCATACTTGAAATACAAGCCTATATAATTTTGTAATTTGTAGCTTATAAGATTTTTGTGAAATAAACTTATTTATAAAAACAATAACCGATTTTAATTTTTTCTTTATGGAACCATGAAAGTCAATTGTCCTGCATGTTTTGAATAATATGAACGTTTCAGAAACTCACTTAGAAAGGTGCGTTGCTAAAACATTCACGAACGTGTTTGAAACTCATTCAGCAAAGCGTGCTGTTAAATCACTTACGAACTTTGTTAAATCACTCACAAACGTGGTTGAAACTCAGTTAGTAACACGCGTTGATAAATCACTTACAAACGTGGTTGAATCTCATTCAACAAAGCGCATTGTTAAATCACTCACAAACGGGGTTGAATCTCATTCAGCAATGCGCGTTGTTAAATCACTCACAAACGGGGTTGAATCTCATTCAGCAATGCGGGTTGTTAAATCACTCAAAAACGGGGTTGAATCTCATTCAGCAATGTGCGTTGTTAAATCACTCATAAACGTAGTTGAGACCCATTCATTGTTAAAAACAAGATATAATGGGTTGATATGTAATAAAATATGTTTTTTGTGTAATTTCATTATGGCTTTCGGAATAAGATTTTTCAACCATAGTTTAGAATTTTCCAGTATGCACAATCACGGCTTAATATTCCATTCGGAGTGATTCGTGCGATATCTCAAATTTTTTGTTTTGATTGGTACTCGTACATAAAAAATTATGTCTCTAACTTAACATCAATCAAAAACTATTTTTTTTAGTTAAAATCCTCAAAAGCAACGTATTTTGAAACATCCACCCCACTGTAAGTCTCTTAAACTACATTAAGATAAAAGTTTCTGCACCAAAGTCATAATAAAATAATGCTTGAAACATTTTTCTAGAACATTTCAACCTATTATATCCTGTCTTTATGGGTCTTTTTGACAACTTTTTCCTAAAAACGAACTATAATGGGTTAAAATAATTGAAACAGTTGAAATTTGGTAAATCTATAAAGGGCACCAGAACAAATAATGTTCAATCGGAAAATTGGCGGTGCCACGCTCTCAAAAAAAAAATTACTTCATCATACATCTGAAACTGTTTACCGCACACGGATGATATTTGATATCATGAAATTCTTACCAACAGGTGTGACACCGTCCCCCGCATCTGTTGCAACTGTGCCACTACGTTTTCCACGCGGTGTGCGTGCACCATCAGAGCGTGTACCGCCGCGCAGTCGAATCTCCTTTTCCGAATCGGTCATGTTACCGCATGGACGTGGAAAAACATCGCCATTTGATTCCCAACATGGTGTAGGCTTTGCATTCGCATTGCCACCCGCACTGCCGTTTGTTGTTTCACCACGTGCTGCTGGTGGCAAAATACCCAAAGGGAGACAACAAGCGTAGCCAACATAACCCTCTTCAGCATGTGGCGTCTGTACATAAAGCCACTGCTGATTTTTGAACACAGCATTTACGACCATGCCCAGTGGCAATGGAATCTCCACTTGATAGCCGCCTAGTCGTGTTTGATACAACGTCGACGAGGTTGATAGCACCACTGGTATATTTCCCGGTGAAGCAAGAGAGCACTTGGAGAGGAATTCATCGACATTGCGTATCTCATAGCCAAATTTTTGCACCCGATTTCGATCACGTCGCTTACGATGACGATGACGACGTGGGTTCGCGCCACCTTCCGAAACAGCAATGAGACTCGGTTCTGAATAGGTGCCCTTAAGAGATTTCATTTCTTCCTTTTCAAGTGGATTCGCATTGCCCCCGTGCTTGTAGGATGATATTGTCGATGATTCCGCACCATCGGCTGTGCGCTTGTTAATGTTGTTATTAAAGTTAAATGTCGATGCCATTTTTGCGGCCATCTTCTTTTTAATTTCATTACGTCGTTTGGCCAGTGCCAATACATCGCTATTACCGCTCGGGGGCTTTGCACCGCTTGGAAGCCGTTGTGGCGTGCAAACGAATAGCAACTCTTTGGATGGATCACGTTTTTCTTGGTATTCAAGCAAATTTTGGTTGCTAAAGAATTTTTGCCCATTAATTCCATTAGAGGGCGGATGTACTGTCGGCGTTGTTGCATATCCATTGAGTGGGTCTGCTGCACCTGGTAACTGTTTTGTCTTTTGTCTTCTTTTTGCCGTGGTTGCTGTTGTTGTTGCGTCCGCCAATGCGGTAAGCGTAAGAGAGTGAGCTGTTGCTGTTGTATTGCCGTGGCCGTTGTCTTTGATTTGAACGCCATTGTTATTGCACGAGGATGAGGAGGGATTTTCATCTTGTGATTGTTGTTGTGACTGTTGTTGCTGCTGTTGCTGTTCCCTGAGTACCCAAGTAAGTGAAATGCGTGGCCTACGTAGGCTTAAATTTTGACCCATTTCCTCCCGAGTATCTTCGGATTGTCTTTGGTTTTTCGCTTCTTGAAGTTGTATTTCGTCTGATCTCACGCTCTCTAGTCGTCTTCGACACTGACGTTGTACTGACGAGCATTGTTGTGCTGCGTTGTTCGCTGATGTCGTCGTTGAGTTATGGACGTTATATCGCAATTCAGGTGTACTACGGGCATATGCTGATAAACGATTTGGTAAGCTGTCATAGTCTTGTATTCGGCGTTGTTCGCGTTGTGGACGGATTTCATCAATTTCAACATAATCTGAGTAACTCTCAGATGATGAGCACGACGATGAATCGTTTTGCCTTTGCTGGTTGCTTAGGATTAAAGAGCACGCATTTAACAGATCCGGACAGTATGCATCTGAAATGGAAGCGGCAGAGAAAACTTGTTAGCTTTAACTTTTAGCTGAAAGTAAAAAGCAAAATCAAGAGTTACCCCATTGACTGACCTCTTAAACATTTACTTCGCCCGTAACGAAGTCGTGTTGCATTGTTAATGAATTCAATACCATCCAAACTGTTCTCGCTATCGCTACTGGAGCTTTCTGTGCTACCGTTGATATTCGCAATACGTTCGTGTTCCAATTGCAGACGACGTCTTCGTTGCTGTTGCCTTCGCTGTAGTGCCACTGCTGCTGATGCCTCACTTCTGCGTTCATGTCGATTTGAAGTATTCGCTTCCTGCTGTCGCTCTACTTCATTTACTCGTCCCTGCAATTGATGATGTTGTTGCTGGTTCTCGAAATCTCTCGCTAATTGTCTTGTTTCTACAAAAACGTGCTGCTCCTCATGCTGCTGCTGTTGGGGCGCAACATACGGAAGCACTTCTACTTCCGGCGCACTACGGTGCGATGTATACGAAGGCGGTGGCGTTGTTGGCAGTTGACTGTAGTTAGGTGGTGGTGTCCTCCTTAAATGTAAATTATTAAATTGGTTGGTCGCATCAAGTGCTGCTGGCAGAACGCCAAATCTTTGTCTCGAGTTGTTTAAAGGATGTTGCAACGGTGGGGGTGGCAGCTCTTCAAGTTCAACAGTAGACTGAGAGCCATGGTTATAATTGTTGCGTTCTGCAAATAAAGTATTAGAAAAATATTTAAATAAGTGCTTTAGTGAATTGGGGCTGTTTTTATTTTAAGAAAATTACAATTTTTACAGTTGGCGAAAAATGTAGATATTTTTGAAAAGTTTTTTTATGTCATTGTACAGAAAATAGGCCGATTAAAAAATTCCCTAAATATTTTTGAAAACAAGTTAAGCTTATAAGTGTTAGAGCTTGTTCAAGTCAACGTTTTTGCGAAAAAAAAATCAGTTAAGAAAATTTGCTAATCTTGACACGTTTCTGGAATAATTGAGGCGCTCGGAACAATAAGTTGACTTTGGAGGTTTTTGCGCCCAATGCGTTTTTGAAAAGTTTGGGTTCTTAAATATATGTGTACTTAATTTCAACTTTCAATTCCTATCACAAAATGTGGTAGAGCAATATGTATATACATACTGTTTGATGAGTTGCGTGCAAGAAGGGCGTAGTGCGACTTGGGGCGTTATTGCATAAATCAGTTCGCAGTAGGAAAACTGCTCTTACTCAAAACCAAGGTGTCTAACGAAAAAACTGTATATGGTAAAAAATGCTTAGAATTGTTCAAAGAATACGTGTGAATTTTTCAGAATTTTTGGGAACATTTTATAATTTTTCAAAAATTTGTTAAAGAAAAAAGAAAAATCTAAAAAATTCACGCACAATCTTTGGACAGTTTTAAGCTTTTTTTGGCCACACACTTTTTTCGTCTGGAAACCTTGGTCTTGAATAAAAATCAAAATATTAACCAGGTGCAAATTTAGATGCAAATGTATGCAATTAAAGTTTTCAAGAAATAAAGAAAAACGCATAATTGTAAATAGTTGAAGTCAAAGTATTTTTCATTCCCCTCCTTTTAAAAAAAATCTAAACCGGAGCAAATTTTTCCGGTTTCCCAAACAAAATACTAACGTTACTCCAGTGATAGTCAAATGGATTTATGCAATAATGTTCTATAATTTAAATTATCTTTCTTTGATAACTCAGTCAATATGCATTAGTATTATGTGTTAGTGGCAATCATTTACTCATTTTGTTAGTGTTAATTAAATAAATTTGTTTTCCAAGGTTTAAATGATGACTTGCTCTTTGTACAGCATTTAGAAACTTTAAATTGAATTATCTCGAAATGCCGTTCTTCGACTTTATTGCACGAAACGCCTCAATTACTGCTCCTCAACCACACAAGCAAATGCTGCAAAATAATTGTAAATGAACCCTACTTGCTGTAAAACTCTAAGCCTAGATTTTGGATAAAATTTTTTGTCCCATGGTCATCATAAAATTACACAAGGAATTTTTTGTTAAATTATTTTAACCTATTATATCCTGTTTTTATATGTCTTTAGTGACCTATCTTACGTGTCTTTTTTATTTTTCATAACCCATCAGAAAAACACTATGAGACCCCAGGAACCAAATTTTTTTTTTTTTTTTTTCATTTTGTTGTACTGTGTTATTTTAAATATCACACGACTAGTTCCAAAAACTTTTGAGTCCGCTTTTTTCCATTTCATATGTAAAATGGGCTGCTGATTCCGAAAATCGCATTATTATTTTTTTTTTCGTGTCGTTTTCGAGATATCGGTCATTTTCGGTTTTCGGACCAAAAAAAAAAGATAGTTCCATTTAAATACAAATATCTCAAGAATCAATGTTTGTATTCAAATGTATTATATGTCATATTTAAGGTAATTAAATTACCTACATATGATATTCACATCACTTTTTGGTTGGTTTGTTAGTTTCGGCGAAATAAATTGATTTCTAAAAAAAACATTTTTTTTTTCGAAAAAATTAACAAAAAATCAAAATCAACTGCAGATTTATACAAGAAGAAATAACTTTTTTATAATTTTTTTTTTTTTTTTTGTATCATAGACTATATGAGGCTATGAGCGCAAGAGTGGCCTAACCTTTACTTCGTTGATAAAGCAAAATCACATAACCTGAATCGATACAAACACAAGTTATTTGCTTTTGATTTTTTAACAAAGTGAGGGTTAGGCCACTATTGCGCTCATAGCCTCATATATTGTAGACAATTATAACCCTCTAAAACCCCCACTTGTGGGTCATTTTGACCTAAATGTGGGGGGGTCAAAATGACCCACTTGTAAGGGTCTTAGAGGGTTAAAATTTTCTACAAAAATATTTCTCGTAATATCCTGCATAAGTTTACTGAACACATAATACACCTCAAATGTAAGGATCATATAGTTAAATTCATCGATTTAACACAAGAATGCGCTATTTTGGTATTTTTCATGTACAGTGGATTAAAAAACTTCAAAAATCGATTAAAAAAAAATCTGACGTGCTGAACAAAAACGACGAGACACGGGAATTTTTCTTTAACGCCTACTTTAAGAATTTTTTGGATTTTCTCATGTGTTTTTTCAAAAAGTTTTAATTATCGAACAGTTTATTACAAAAAAACGAAAAAAATAGGGAAAAACGCATTTTGGTAACTTTTCAATGAATTGTATACAACTTTTGCATTTTTCCATGGATTTTTTTAAGTGGTATCTTATTTTCTTCACAAATATATAGTCTATGAAACAAAAACAAAAAAAATTATAAAAAAGTTATTTCTTTTTGTATAAATCTGCAGTTGATTTTGATTTTTTGTTAATTTTTTCGAAAAAAAAAATGTTTTTTTTAGAAATCAATTTATTTCGCCGAAACTAACAAACCAACCAAAAAGTGATGTGAATATCATTTGTAGACAATTTAATTACCTTTAATATGACATATAATACGTTTGAATACAAACATTGATTCTTGAGATATTTGTATTTAAATGGAACTATATTTTTTTTTTTTGTTCAAAAATCGAAAATGACCGATATCTCGAAAACGACACAAAATAAAAAAAAAAATAATGCGATTTTCGGAATCAGCAGCCCATTTTACATATAAAATGAATAATGGCATTCCCTGGGGAAAAAATTTTTACTCATTTGTTGAGTAGTGTGATCAAATAAAAGGTTTTAGATATGAGCTTCGAAAGGGTCTCGTCAATTGAAAAGATCCGGTTTTCCTATCAAGAAAAACTGATTTGCATCGTTTTCTTACAGATAACATGGTTTTATATTTGTAAATGAAAAACTACTAAGGTTGCTATCCTTGGCCTGGCCAAAAATTAAATAAATACACAGCAATTTACTTAATTTATGAAATTTGTTCCTCTTAAAATGGATAAACACATGTAATTATTGTAAGATATTTTTTTATTATGGAATTTATACTGCGTAAGTACACACAAAAAAAAAAGAACATAATATTTATGAAAAACATATTATTCTTTACAATAAAATTCATCGAATTTGAGCCGAGAACAGCATTCATTGACCATAAGTATTTTCATACATATGTATATAAACGCATACGTACCTTTGTGAATTATTGTTCAAACGTAAGTACTGTTTCTAAAAATTTATGAACGAAATTCGTAAATTTTTTTTATGAATGATTCTTAAGACGTAATCATTTTTTCTTAAAATCTAAGAATAAAATTCATAAACTTTTTTTTAATTTTCAAAATGTTAAAACTTGTACTTAAAGTCTAAGAACGAAATTCATAAATTTTTTAAATTTTTCAAATAATTTGTTCATGAGCTTTATGTACTAGCCCAGGAAAATAAGACGAAAAAAGAGCTTCTGTGCGAAAAAATTCCCAGTGGAAATTTTTCACCGCAATTGTCTTTATTTATGCATGATACACAAACTGTGAAAAGTCCATTGCAAAGTCGTGTGCGCATAAAAAGTTATTAAGGCTCAAAGGTCGCTAAAATCAGTTTTTTGCAAATATCTCGCTAATGCTAACTTTTACAGAAAAATGTTGGTCTCCAATTTTGTAGCACAAGAAATTTCCTACAAAAGAACGTTAAAAGTATTTGCGTACGACTTCTAGTTTAGGAGATCACCTAATTTAAAAAGTTGTTAACAGTTATGATATGAAATACTACCTATGAGTTCATATTAAAATATCTTACTTTTTAAATTGCAATAACTCTTCAATGAGAAGTTGTACAAACAAAATTAAAATGCCGTTTGAAAGATAATTTAATTTTCTATATACCGTACAAAATTTTTTTTTCGAACGGCTCATGACCTTAAAAATATTCTTGAATAAACATTAAGTTTTCGAAATTACTGGTTTTTTAAGGATATCTGCGAATTGGTAAGTTCTACGATAAAAAGTAATGGGACCAAATTTGTAGAAAATTACAAGAACTAAAAAAAATAAGCGATATGTGTAACCGTATAGAAGATATTCAATAGAAACCGGTTTTTTGGCTTTTTAATGGTTTTTTTTTGAATATCTTCTAAACGGTTACTTCTATGTGTACACATATCGCTTATTTTTTGTAGATCTTGTAATTCTCTACAAATTTGGTCTAATTACTTCTTATCGTAGTACTTACCAATTCGCAGATATCCTTAAAAAACCAGTAATTTCGAAGCCTTAACGGTTATTCAAGAATATTTTTAAGGTCATGAGCCGTTCGAAAAAAAAATTTTGTACGGTATATAGAAAATTAAATTATCTTTCAAACGGCATTTTAATTTTGTTTGTACATCTTCTCATTGAAGAGTTATTGCAATTTAAAATGTAAGATATTTTAATATGAACTCATAGGTAGTATTTCATATCATAACTGTTAACAACTTTTTAAATTGGGTGATCTCCTAAACTAGAAGTTGTACGCAAATACTTTTAACGTACTTTTGTAGGAAAATTCCTGTGCTACAAAATTGGAGACCAACATTTTTCTGTAAAAGTAAGCATTAGCGAGATATTTCCAAAAAACTGATTTTAGCGACCTTTGAGCCTTAATAACTTTTTATGCGCACACGACTTTGCAATGCACTTTTCACAGTTTGTGTATCATGCATAAATAAAGACAATTCCGGTGAAAAATTTCCACTGGGAATTTTTTCGCAGAAAATGTCTTATTTTCCTGGGCTATACTTCATCTTACTATATAAGAACTCAGTACCTGGAGACCGATCCCTGCTCGGTCAACAATCTAATCTTATTATTTTAGTCGATGTTTTTATTCATAGCTATTTTTTGTTATGAAACTTGTATCTTTTCACTTCTAACCGTCATGCTTTCAAAATGATAAATAAACCGATGAGAATAATAATAAGAAAAAACTCGGAAAGCATCGAATGGTATAGAAAAATATCAAAAACTCAATTTTTTTTTTTTGGCGAAATAGAATGCCCTAAAATAAATAAATGGGATATGCCACGCACCCAAAATATTTTGTCTTTTGTATGGGGGCTGAAATATCTTATCTTCGAAGGATCATAACTCGGAAAATAAGAATCCTATTGGAAAAATCTGAAAGGATATTTGGATAAGGAAGAGTGTAACTATCCGATGCTATTAATAAAAAAGAATTTCGCCTTTTCTTGTAGCTACGCTGTAAGACTGAACACAGCGTTTTCTTCAACTTCAAGCAAGGATATTTCAAAATCCTGCAGGTATAGTGACAGTTCTGCTGTTGAAGACCGATTTAACGTCAAAAAGTACACAAGACTGCATATAAGAATTAAACAGTTCATTCCATTTTTTTTTTTTTGTGCCTGAGTTATTAACAAAAATTTTTATTTTGATAAAAAAGTGGGTGTGGCAATTATTAAACAAAGCCATCTTTTTGTTATGCTTTAGATACTCCTGATCCAGATTCGCATACCAAATTTCATCAAAATATGTTGTATCATTTGCGAGAAACAGCATTTAATGTGTTTTATTTGTATGGGAGGTTCCACGCGCACTTTCGATATTTAGCCTACTTTCAAGTCGCAGGTGCCTAATAGCAAGTAGACTCCCTACAATTAAATTCAGAAAGATTGCTTTAGTAGTTTTCTTTTTATAGCGCAATATATTTTTGTGGGCGGTGCCACGCTCTTGAACGAGTTTTCCCAATATAATGGCATGTGACACATTAATACTTGTTTGAAGAGGTTACAGATCCTAAATTTTCATCAAAATTGTCGGAGTCGTTTTCGAGTAATATTGAATCAAAATTTTCAAGGGTTAAAAAGTGGGCGTGGTAATTACTCGATCCCGCCCACTTTTCGTTTGTTACAAGATATTATTAAGCAGTACCTTCATACCAAATTTCATTAAAATACCTTGCAACATTTGCGAGAAATAGCATTTTACGTATTTTGCTTGTATGGGAGGTTCCACGCGCAACGGCGATATTTTGCCGGCTTTCAGATCAGAGATGCCTTATAGCAAGTATGCTCCCCACGGTTAATTTTAGAATGATTACTTTATTAGTTTTCTTTTTATACCGCATTATATTTTTGTGGGCGGTGCCACGCCCTTCATCGAGTTTTCCCAATATAACGGCATATCACATATTAATACTTGTTTGCAGAGGTAAAATCTCCTAAATTTTCATTAAAATCGTTGGAGTCGTTTTCGAGTAATATTGAATCAAAATTTTCAAGCGTTAAAAAGTGGGCGTGGCACTTCTTCAATCCCGCCCACTTTTTGTCTGTGACAAGGTATTATCAAGCAGTACCCGCCTACCAAATTTCATTTAAATACCTTGTATAGTTTTCGAGTTATGACAAATTCAAATTTAAAATTTAGGGCGGTGCCACGCCCCCTGGTGAGCATTTACAAAGTTCAAACCTAGCTCATTCTTCATTGTATGCTAATATCTAACACTGTTCCAAGTTTTATTAAAATCGCTGTACCCGTTTTCAAGAAAAAGTTTTGCCCGTTCCGAACAATCATACATAAGTACATAAGTACATAAGTACATAAGTACATACAATTTTATCTCGTATAAGAAGAGAAGATTCATCCGACTTAAGTAATTTTCAATAAAAATACGCGTAGCTTTCGCAATTTTTTTTCAGAACGTATTCATTAGCTTTACATATTTAATCTTATTATATAAGGACCCGTGCTAACGATTTAAGCAATGCTTTATGCATGGGAAATATGTAATATGTGGTCATCCATCTCCTGCACACTTGCTGCCACAAAAATAAATGCTTCTTGCGAACTTTTGATGGTGAACTTGACGGTAAACTTTTTGTCCTTGGTCACTGTTTTCTGCGTGAAGGCACATTATTTTTACAGCTGCAGCATCTAAAGATAAAAATTGAGGTCTTTTTAGGTATATAATAGGTATAGGTCTTAAATATTTACTTACCTGTATCAATTGTCAGCTGCGGTTTTATTGGAAATCCTTTTTTTCCTCTTAATTACGTTTCACACAATTTTATTAATTACATTTTTCTTTGTTTTTTGTATTTGACAAAAAAAAAAATTTTTTTTTGTAGCATATATAATCTTAATAAAGTTTTCTCGTCAGTAAAACGTTTTTTTTTTAAATTTAAGGACTGCGTTCGATAAAATTGTCCCACACATTTTATCCAATAACTTGTTTTCAAATTACTCAATTCAATTTCGCAGTAGGCTTTGAATTGAATGTACCAAGACTATGGTTTTCAAATTTTGTCCCTAGTCAGTCATATTTACTTAAAAATGGCAAACGAGCTATAAGTTCAAAGCCTATAGACTGATTCCATTTCAATTCATCCGGTGAGTGTGCACTTAGGTTTGCAAATCAACTTCAAACTAGCAAAATATTTTTCTACAATCAAAATAAGGGAACACATATTTTTTTTTTTTGGTTTTGACTAAAATTGGGGATTTTATGGCGTTTTGTAGGAATTTTGCCGAAAATTTAATTTTGAAAAATTCATGGAGTTTAATCGGTTTTTTCAACCGCATTTCTTTATTTATCAACTGATTTACATGAATCAAAATTTATTTGGTGCACAATGAAATTCTTTTAAGTAATAATTAAAAAAAAAAATTTCTTTAACCCTTACTTTCCTTAAAATTGATGTTTATATTTTAAATAAAAATGCTAATTTTCTCAAAAACACCATCTTTTTTTTCTCGAAAATTTGCACAGTGATAGTAAAGCACGTCCTCTTTATTTCAGTAATGGCGGTTTTCTTGCTTTTTTTGTTATAAGTGTAAAATTTGCAATTTTTAACGTTAATATTGAGTTCTTCTATACAAAATGAATAAAAAAATTACACAGTTCAATTTTCACTTTCCTAGACGGTTTTGCGATACTGATTCCGAAAATGGCACTAACATTCTTCTACCATTTTTGGTTTTCAAGATATCTTGAAAAACTTGAATAAAACCCAAAAATTTGAAAAAAACCGAATTCTTTATTTTTGAGACACAAAATTCATTTATAGTAAGTTAGATGGAACTTAAATATACTCACGGTATAGAAAACCAAGCATTGTTTTGTTTTTTGCGATTTGACCGTACCTTGGCTTTTGTTTTTCTTCGAAAGTTCTCGGAATTTTTATTAGTTTTTTTTCGATTCATGTAAATCAGTTGATAAATAAAGAAATGCGGTTGAAAAAACCGATTAAACTCCATGAATTTTTCAAAATTAAATTTTCGGCAAAATTCCTACAAAACGCCATAAAATCCCCAATTTTGGTCCAAACCAAAAAAAAAAAAATACGTGTTCCCTTATTTTGATTGTAGAAAAATATTTTGCTAGTTTGAAGTTGATTTGCAAACCTAAGTGCACACTCACCGGATGAATTGAAATGGAATCAGTCTATAATAAAAATTTTTGAAGACCACCCGGGGTAGACTACCAATAGAATTGTTCGGAAAAGCTAAGTTAATGTGAAATTGGTATCAAGAGTTCTGAAAAAATTTAAGGAAGTCTTGGATGTGTTTCGAAAGCCAGGTTCCGCGAAAGAAAAAGGCATTCGTGACCAAAACAAAAAGAAGAACTTCGTCACAATTTTGAAGTGAACCCCAACATTTCATGCAGAAAACTGGCACAGAAGGTAAAGTGTTCCGAGTTTTTAGTTCGCAAGGCCAAAAAGGAGGTTAGTTTGAAGACATTTAAGGTACAAAAAGTTTCTGACAGAAATGCTATGAAGAACACGAAAGCAAAACACCACGCCATAAAATTAAAAATTAATTTTTTTTTCCATAAATTCAAATGCTGCATCATGGACGACAGAACGTATGTCTTAGCCGATTTTACGCTGCTTCCAGGCCAAAAATTTTACTCGCGGGGGAATGCGGACGAAAAGCTTAAGTCAAAAAAGCAGTCAAAATTTCCTCGTAAGTTCTTGGTTTGGCAAGCACACTGCAGTTGTGGCAAAAGGAGAAATTCTTTTGTAACCACTGGAACAGTAAATTTCGAATTCTATGTTAAGGAATGCTTGTAAAAAAAGTTTAAGCCTTTCCTACGAAAGCATGAAGTTTCCACTTTCTTTTGGCCAGACCTAGCATCTTGTCATTATAGTAAATTGGCCTTGGAGGGGTACTCAAGAAATAATGTGATTTTGGTGCCTCGTGAAGCAAATCCTCAAAACTGTTCAGAACTCTGGCCAATTGAAAGATACTGGGCTTTGGTCAAAAAGGAAATAAAGGCAATAAAAAAAGTTGCCAGAGATGCTAAAAATTTTCGAGAAAAGTTGTGTTCAGCAGCTAGAAAGTTATCAAATAATACCATAAAATCCTTAATGGAAGGAGTGTCAGAAAAGTTACAAAAAAATTGTAAAAAAAAATATTATTAAAATTCTAGATACGTTATAAAAATTGTAATAAAATGGTGGTTCAAGAATGAGTCTAACTTTTAAAAGCGGACTACTAGTTCCAGAGATTTTTTGAATTTTGTATGGGACAATTTTATCGAACGCAGTCCTTATGAACGTTTTCTTTAATTTTATGTAATCGTACATAAAATTTTTCAACTGTAGTTTTATGAAACGCTCTTAAGCGTACGAAAAAATTCTTAAAATTTAAGAACTGAAGTTCATAAAAAAAATTCTTCATAGAAAAATATTTACGAAATCATGTTCTTACGATAAATGAATCGTTCTTAAAATCAAAAAATTTTAATGGAAAATTTTTATTTGAAACTCAATGAATTTCGGTGTGTGAATGTCATTCATAAATATAATGTTCAATATTTTTTTGTGTGTATCAATATAATATTTTAATTCCGAAATACAATATTTATTCGAAAATTATGTAAAATTGGTACTTTCATATGTAGAGTAGAAAGGGGTAATGTCGTGCACTGGCTGTTTTAGCCCAAAGAATTGAATGATTTACCAACTTTTCGTAAGGTAGGGACCTGCTGACCTACTGAGCTTATGCATATAATACTAGCAATTTTCACCAGTTCGTCTCTACAGAGTAACCTTTTTTTCAAAACGCACGCTTTCGGGACGATAAAAGTGTTTTTTCATCGGGTCAGAAAAATAATTTTCCTTGCGAGAAAATATACCAGGTAAGTGTTTTCTGAAACGAAATATCCTGCCAAAGAAAATAAGTATTTGGTTTTCGAAAAAAATTTTGGGCTTCACCGAGTTATCGAAGTTGACCTTTAAAACGACCATTGGGGTAATGTCGTGCCCATTCACTTACACAAACACAATTTCTCGCTACAAAAATGTTGTTAGACATGGATGTAACCAATGAAATTATCTTTCGATCGGATGCTTACTCATTGCATTCGCTTGAGATGTACGGCTTTACGAGCATGTTAAAGTTGAGTGCACGACATTGCCCCGTTCTACTCTACACAACATATTATGTACTTCACACTTGTATAATAATGAATAAATACATGATAATGCTAAATCTCCACTAAAAGAACCACTACCTATCGTTTCTCACACATTTTGGTACCTTTACTATACTCGGAAAACAATGCACGACATTACCCCACAAATTTTGATGGGGGTAATGTCGTGGACATTTTTTTTTCTTCACTTACACAAACACAATTTCTCGCTACACAAATGTTGTTATACATAGATGTAACCAACGAAATTATCTTTCGATCGGAAGCTTACTCGTCGCATTCGCTTGAGATGTACGGCTTTGCGAGCATGTCAAAGATTAGTGCACGACATTGCCCCGTTCTACTCTACTTCTATATAAAATTTATACAAAAATAGTGTAAAAGATTTTTGTATTGGTGATACTATTAAATTTGAACCAAAATAGTGTAAATTGTATTAATGCTTTATTTATATAAATTTTTGTACGAACAAGTATGAATGGTTTGTATACCAAGTTGTAGCATAGATTTTATACCAAATTTAGTGTGGATTTGTATTCATTCCATTTTGGTTTGAATTTTTCACCCAAACTTTTTGCTGTGTACCCTACACTGCAGCATTTTGAAAATTTTGTTTTTATGGGAGTTACTCTGCCATCTTGTCTAAATTCACATAGTTTTTGCTTAGAGCTTGTCCTTAGTATTTGTGTGTAATTTTGCTTGTATGGGACATGCCACGCCTTTTTGTCCGAATTCACCTAGTTTTTGCTCTGAGCTTGTAATTACTACGAGTATATTTAGTATTATGTGTATTTTGGTTGTCTTTTCATAAATAATGATCATAAAATTGCATTTTAAATGTTTTTTTTTTTATATATGAGCGGTAGGCGTGTCTTTTGACTGATTACACTCTTTTTCAATCCCACAAGCTATCTTTTACGACAAAGCTAGTGTACAAAACGCCGGCTGAGAAGTAAAACTCCTTAAGTGGCTTTCTACATGGGACTTATAATCTTGGTCTTGTCCATTTATTTTAATTCTTGAACTTTTAATTATGTTGTATGAATTATGAAATTCATTGTAGTTTATGAGAGCAAATGGCTCAGTAAATGAAATTTAAATAAATAAATAAATAAATTCCTTGCACTTAATTAGTTTTACCTCTTAACCGACGAAGACTGACGGATGAGGTGATGCTGATCAAGAATACGTATACTTTTCCATACCTGCCACACCTACTTCTCAGCGTTGCAAATGGAACAACAAAGTGAATATACCCTGAGCGTAGGTTATAAAAATAAAGAGAAAACATCTATACCAAAAAATTTCTGAGATAAACCCTTTTTGCAATTCGATTAGTTTTTATCTGATTAATTAACATTGTGTAAAGAACTTATCATTTTAAGGTACTTTGAAGAGTTAAAATTAAGTTTGTGGAATTTTTAATACTTTTATCATTAAAAAAATCGTAAAGATCCACTTTTCTGATCTCTTACTTTAATTTTTCATCTGATTTTAGCAGATTAAAGATATTTTTGAACACACTATCGAAATCAATCAATTACTACCCAACAAGTGAAGGTTATTTCCTTATAAGACATTTTGCCGTTTTGGAATTAAACGACATTGCAAAAAATTTGATATTTTCATTAAACTGTTGTAAACACCAATATAAAAATTTGTCACTTATTTGCTTCGTAATGGAGATCACGTACAAGTTACAACTGAATTGATTTTGTTTTTTTTTTTTTTATACAGGGGCGTAGCTAAACGCTTTTGTTGCTGGGACAAATGCAATATTAAATTTTTTATCAATTTTTACTCTTCGTATTATACTACAATATTACTTCTGAGCTTATTAATTCCATAATTTTACGGGGTCGACTACCCTATTTGTGACCCTTAGTAAGCTAGCTATGTAGCATTTTTATATCGTCGCAATGATAATCTAAAACGGATCATAAGTCTGTTGGCTACCGCACCAAAGCAACAAACTAATTAGGAGTTGCCATGTTTAATTGCATTGCAGCATACAAGTCAAACACTTTCAGTTTTGTACCATGGTCAAGAAAAAATAAGATAATTTATGGTATTAAAATAATAAAAAAAAAATTATATAGTGCATATGAATAAAGTTGTTGTTTTTTTCATTTTCGTTGATTTCACTATAAAGAAAACCTCATCAAAATCACGTAAATTCCATTAAAATTGTTGAAAGCATGGCGAATCGCACACAACGCGCGTCTTTGGCAGAACAGGCTGGCAACAACATCAACCACACATTGTAACTTATCAATGTTTGGCACGACTGTTGACACTCCCCTCGAGGGCGCAATAGCACACACACTCACATGGGTTACCATAACGCACGATCGCTATATCATGATCATCAACATCATCAACAATTCCATAATGTTCCTTTCAAGCGCAGCCAGCGTCTTAGCGATGAAACCATTTTCAAATTTAAGGATCTCTCAAGGCCTATGCTGAACTGAGTATGCGTGAATTCCTAAATATGTACATGTGAACGTTGCACATTTAAGGGCCAAAAGCCAATGTACTCGTTGATCAGGTGATGGTAGTGGTGGTATGTACTGGTTGTTGGTACCTACGTTATCATTCTTTAGAGGAATGTAGTGGAATACATGACAAAACTACTTACATATTAAACATGATCTTCATGCATTCAAAAGTAGGCGATACAATAGTTTGATGAGAGGTAGGCATAGGCTTCAATGAGGTCATATCCTTTAAATTTTGTATTTATCCCTTTGAGAGATTTTACTTTTCCATAAAAAAATTTAAAAAAAAATTTTTATCTTGCTTCAACTGAAAATTCGAGACAGATTGAAAGTTTGGATGGATTCCAAATTTAATTTGTATGGGCTAAAAAATTTTGCATATGCATATCTCCTACATCAAATGTCACAAAAGTCAAAACGTTAATTTTTGCAAACAATTCCATTAAAGACGTGGCTCCCGGAAGTAACACTAGAAATTTTTTTAGAAGTAAAACCAAAAATTTCTAGCATAAATTTTTGAAAATTAAGCCAAAGCTTAACTAGGAAATAATTAACAATAACAAATCTTCCGACCCCCTCCCCCTTGGTGCGTTACGTAATATGTAAACGGACCCTTATTTCCCATGGCATTATTTTCAAAATTCTGGCGTTATTTGCTATTTAATTTTTGGCTTTAAGTTCAGAAAATTCGAAAATAACGGAAAATTTTTGTTCTTTTTTAGATCAATATATATAAAAACCAGATACGATAGAGCAATTTTTTTGCCAAATTTGGATTCAGCTTCATGATTTACGTAAGGAATGACTTAATTTTCGATTGTGTGGTATTGCGTTGTTATACCCTCCATCCAGGGTGTATTCATTGAAAATGAGCGAAATCGGTCAACGGACACGCCTACCGCCCATACAAAAAATATCTTCAAAATGCAACTTTAGGAGTATTTTTCACGATAATCCAACCAAAATACACATAAATACTACAAATTGTAAGCGCAAGCTCTGAGAAAAAACTGGGCGAATTTGGACAAGAGGGTGTGGCACCTCTCATATAAGCAAAAGCTTCAAAACGCTATACTGAAAGCGTTTTTTGAGTTAATCGAACTAAATTTTACGCAGACACTATGAACTAAAAATGCAAGCTCTCAACAAAAACTGGGTGAAATCGGACAAGAAGGCGTGGCACCTTTTATGAAAGCAAAAGCTTCAAAACACTATACTGAAAACGTTTTTTGAGATAATAATTTCAACTTAATTTTGCTCAGACACTAAGAATTATAAACGCAAACTCTGAGAAAAAAACTGAGTGAATTCGGAAAAGAGGGCGGGGCACCTCCCATATAAGCAAAATTTTCAAAATACAACTGTGTAGGGTATTTACTGCTTGGCTAGGCCTAAGGTAACACCCTTACTAGTTTTTTTAAATACGAAATATTCACTTTTTTAGAAAGGTTTTTAAAAATATTGTTATAAATTAAAAATTTTATTTACTATAATATTTAACTCAAATAAATAAGGCTGACTTGCAACAAAACATATTTTCGAGACCTATGTGCTGGGTGCTAAAACGTGTGAAGACTATTTTTACATTATTTTTTTTGTGTATATTTTGAGTATGGGCAACGTAACCATTTTTTTTTTTTTTTTTTGGCTCAAAACGGGACTTTATATTTTTTCTCGTCCCTTAACAATTTTTTTTTTTCCGCAAAAAAGTTGAAGAGCATAAAAAAAGGTCAGGTCCTCATTACTTAAATACTGCTGAATCTTGACTGTCGTTTATAAAGGTTTTTTTTTCGAAAAGCAAGTACACTACCTTCTCAACATCATCCCATGTAGGTATCTTCGTCAAATTTGCCCACTCAAAAGCTACTAATTCAGAATTGAACTCATAGAGTAATTTAGGATAATGTGGACTATGCGGGTAATGTGGTGCACCCTTTTATTTCTCATAGTAAAGACTGTACAACAATTCTAGTTATTTGTGCACATGAAAACGCGAAAAACATATTTTTTACGCTCTTCGGCTTTTCTATTATGCTAATTATTCGTGTGCAATTTCTTAGCATATGCTGTGAGGTCAAATCGACTTATTTGTAGTACTCTGTGAATAACTAAATAAATTCCTCTGTTTTCTAAAATTCAAATAACTCTAATGCAAGCATGGAACTATTATTCAACGAAGAAATGCATAAGCAAGTCTGATTTTACATTTGTTTTATATAATCAATAATTATTTCAAAAAAGTGATGTATTCAGGTAATGTGGACTACCCCATATTATATACCGTATATGAACTTTGATTACTATTACAACTTAAAAAGCTAATTGCATTTGTGGAACACCCAAGTCTGAGCAATGTGGAGTACTATTTTACGTATGATTCGGTAACCCTTATTACTTATTCACTTGTTAGTATGAATTTGGTTAATCTCACTAAAAAATATTCCTTAATAAGCCTATAAAGCTATTTCATAGCAAATATAATCTTAAAAAAATGCTACTAGACTTTTAGTCAACAAAAATTGGGAATAACGGTACTACTTTAGGAAATGGACAGGGTGATCCACATTACCCGATACTTTTCTTTTTCAGCTATTTTTAGGTACATACTTTCAATTTAACTGGCCTCACGCTTGAAAATGTTAGTAAATAGTAAAAACAATAGAATAACTAATACAAATAAATTGACCAAGCTAACCTTCTACCATTACTTTGGTTGAAATTGGCAATAAAATAAAAAAGGTAAGGACATTACCCTAAGTTACTCTACCACTCTTTCAACTAACGGTTATATGTTTTGTAAAAAGCCACGACTGAAGTTTTGATAGCGTTTTGATAAAATACGTGCAGAGTAGGGAAGGAAAATTTAATTTTGCTTCTGAGTTAAGAAGAAAATTCATTTCTTTTGCTGCCTCTATTGCAGGTACGATTTATCATTCGATCTTCAACACTGCTTGATGAAATATAACCAAAATTCGGAGCTCGTACTTTTGAAAAATATTTTTAAAATAATGGGGCATTTTCACATATAAAAAGAAAATGGTTTTTCAAAGGTTTAAACATTTTCAAAATTCTCTCAAGTGCAGACATCAACGCGAGCCATCTTGTTTTACTGTTACAACAATTTTCGGTACTCCACACCAACTAAGTCGCAAAATTCTTTCAGTTTGAACATTACAAATGTAAAAAAATTAGTAAATCTAGACAATAATACACTCAAAGTCCACAGAAAGACAATCAGAGGCAGTTTTGATTGCGTTGTGAATAATGTAGGCTCCACATCCAATTCCTAGTTTTCCGCAAACATTAATAACACCTGCTCTATTTTTGCAGCTAACATTACAATTTGTATTGGCTCCACAAAATGCCACAAATTTTGATTTCAAATCATTTACTGTCAAGATTTCATCTAAATGTTCGACAGTGACATCTGATGTTTCAACTGGTTGATTTTTAAACTCTATAATTTTCGCCTGTACGCCTTCGACAGGTAAAAAATAGCGAACTAAGACTGGGGATAATTTCGTGGAACCATGGTTTGAAGCGTCGGTAAATATCCTAATGCACCTAGCTTTTCGAAGGTGCTCTTTTAATTTTTCACAACAATAGCCTCAGATTGAGTACGAGCACATCTGAATTTGTGTTCGAAACATGACTTGAATCTGTCTTTTTCAAAAGGGGATATGTGTCGCTCGGCCGAATGTTTTTTTTTTTGGTTCATTGCATATTACTGATGCAGATACACATCTTAAAGTTGACAAATTGCATATATTTACTTTGGTTAAAGGCGTGCAATCATTTTCGTTCAGGTTTAAAATGGGATATGTGAATCACACATCGCTTTTTAACGTGCGACTCATCGTTCATGAGTTACGACACTTTAAAAATCAACATATTGTTAAGTAACACGCCGCATGTATGAATTACCACTTTTCTAATTAGAATATCTCCTAAATTATAAGTCGTACGAAAACAGCTCTGAGGACCTTTTTATAGGAAATATAGGGCTACAAAATTGTTCTGCACTATTTTTCTGAAAAGTAACCGTTTGCGAGATAATTGCAAAAAAAATGATTTTTGTGACTTTTGACCTTGAATAACTTACGACGCTGATATGAGATCTTATGAGGCTTTTGAGACAACTTTTGGAATACTATAATGAAAGTGTACGTGTATACGAGACCTACCCATGTTTTTGCTAATTTGACTGGCCTAAAAATATGAGGAGAAGTATGGAGGCTGAGCAGTTTATTTCATTTTTTTTTTTGTGTGTGTCTGCGTCATTAATGTTAATCCTTTCGTTGAGTTTTTTTTACATGTTTTTTATGTAGAGAACTCAAGATATTTCAAGTTATTAACGTCATGTAATTTACGTAAACGAAATGTAGATTACATTATTAAGTTTTCTACATGCCAACCGATATCATGAGATATTTTTTACGTAAAGGATAGAATATAACCCGGATCTCCCCTGAAGGTGCTGCCATAGCTAAATTGTGATCATGTAAAGGTCGTTAAATTGCGACATGACATATGCAGCTTATACGACAGACGGACCGACGGACAGAAAGCACACTAGCATAGTGAATCTAAATACAAGTACACGGAAAGAAAAACGTATATAAAAATTATTAGAAACGGGCTGTAAAATACATGCAAACGACAGAGTTAAGTATTTTTGTCAGTCAGGTCAAGAAAAACTAGGCAGCAGCTTAACGATTTTTATAATAAATGATTTAACTTCTATAAAAAATCGATATTAAAAATTCAAAAAAAGCTGCGTAAAAATTTCAAATCCTTAATTTTTATGTGTAAAACGGGAAATATTCATAGCTGATTCGGTTATAAATCACATTTTTTCTATAAAATTTTATTGAGCAGTGTAACAAATTTTGGAAAATTTGGTAGAAGGTCATTTTAAAACAAATAGAGGGTTATCGTGAATCAAGATTCCCGGGGATTTTCTTGAACTGCAAAAGAGAATGCACGGCAGTTTGAGAAAATTCCCCGCCAATATTTATTCACGATAACCCCCATAGAGTTTCAGTCAACTTCATTATAATGATGGCAGTGATTCAGGTGGCTAATGAGTGGGCTTATCATACTGTGTATAGTTATCGACATATTTTCCCCGGTTTACATCCTCACATAACATAAAAAAAAAATTTTCTTTTAAATTTATTTTTAAAATTTTTTAAAATTTTTTTTTTTTTTTTTTATGTAAAAGTTTTTTCATTTAAATTATTTGTCTTTTTTAGTATAAACTGTTTAAATGTATCCCTGTTTATTAATTTTTACTATCGCGTTTGATAATTTTTATTATGCTAATATTGAAATATTGCTTAGGAAGAAATTTAAAATTTTTATAAAACTGATGGGCACTTTTTCATAAATACTCGTATGTAAAATGAACTAAGATTAAAAAAAGTTCAGTAATTTTCAATCAACTTTCGCTACAAAAATTATAAAACTTTTCTATCCGTGTAGACAGACAGAAAGGGATAGAAAAATATTTGTAAAATTGTTGCAATGTTGTTCATTCACTCAATCAACCAAACAAGAGTCAGTCAGTCAGTCACTCATGCGCGATCATTGTTGCTGGCTGATCACAGATCACATCATGGAGCAGCAGAGATCGCGCTTTATTGCATCATTTTGGTGAATTTCGTTAAGCAGATCGCCCTATTACTTGCGACTGACAGGACCGCCCTGTCGTTAGTTTTTAGCGATTTTTTTTTTTTTTTTTCTTATTACGTTCACTATGCCCTGACACTGACGCTATTATTTGGGTTCTTCACTTACGTTGTTGCTGAATTTTATTGATACGCCATGGTGAAAATGATCGCATCTTCTTGAAGCTTTCGTAGTTAACTTTACTTTTCCATGAATGCAATCAAATGGTTTTTTTTTTTTTTTTTTTGAAATACCGTCACGTTTTTTCATTTCAAAGAGATTGCATTTTGTTTTTCTTTTTTATATTGAAATAGCAAAATTGTAGTTTTTAAAAAAATGCAGTGCTTATCGTAACAATTTTATGGTGTAAGCGTGAAGTTTTGTTGCTGCGATTTAGTAGTTGAGATTGTAAGGTTGCTGGCAAAAAAAAAAATAATAAAAATACTTGCCAAGTTATATTACATTTTTAATATTAATGAAAATACAAAAAAGAAAATATAAATTATCACAGTGTTTACAGTAGTTACTTTCAGTTGATGAAAACTTCCTATTAAATACAATATTGAGTACATATTAAGAAAATCATTGCATCCTACCACTAAAAAATACTCTAAAGATTGAAACCTTCGGCCTTTCTACGTTCTACGTAATAAAATTTTATTTGCTCAACTTTCTTTCAAAGTCGAAACTTTGGTTTTATGTTTTGGTTTAAAGGTGTGCTTTTCTACTGCCCCCTTGGGTATAGTTTTTCAATGTTGACTCTGTATCTGACTCCCTGTTAAGAGCATTGTTTACTTCATTGCACTTGACGTTGGGTTTTTCCACAATGTGTGAAGTCCAATTTTCCTTTTAGATATTTGCATTGACATCTACTGATTTATGAATCCTGAAAATTGTTTTATGAATATAAATGAGGGCAAACTTTTACCAAGTTAAGTCGATGCAGCTACGCAACAAATTTTCGCTAAAGTTTATAAGTCTGATTATTGTGGTCGCGTCTTTTTTTGTTTGTTGTCCTTTTCGTGGTCTGATTGATGAAAGTTTAATTAGAGTTGACTGTAATTACTGAAGAGTAAACTTGATATTAAGCCACATATTTTTATAATATTTTATTCTTAGAGGGTTGAGGATGAAGTAATGTTAATAGATATTAAACTTTTAAAATTTTAAAATATTTTTCGAAAAAACGTTTTAGTGAATTCAAAACCTTCAGTCTTTTCACTAGGAATCAAATTAATTACAGACATGAAAAGGTGATGTAGACAGACGTGGGCCACAGGTTGAACTGGGCCACCCAAGTTATTTTAAGATTAGTGACATCTATGTCAAACCGCGCACATTAATTATCGTATTTTGACGCGATGTCACTTTTTATAAGCATTTGGGGGTTATAAACCTGCTTTCACACTGTCCAGAAAAAGTGCTGTAGATTTTGGCGAGAAAGTTTTTACCCTCGTGCCCTTTCATACGATTTGTGATCAAATTTTTACGAGAAATACTCAGGTAAATATGCAATATGTTAGTTATACATGTTATCTTTGGAATGCAAAGTGATTTTTGCCCATTATTCACGTTGTGTTTTTGTGGAATGCATATGTAGAAAAGGGGCTTATAGGTAGAAGTGAGCCACTATTTGTGGACAGATATGGGCCATTTGAGTAATGCCGTTCTTTGCACAGTAAAGTGTTTTTATTAATTATAATGTGCGACACATGAAAAGTGAACTAAAATCCGTTATAAGGCGTCGAAGTACTCGCCGAAAAAACAAGTAATTCTGCCAGAGCGTTTTGCAAAGATAACTCATATAAGGATTTTATGGTCATTTTTGCGATTTTAAGGCACTAGATCAATTTTTTTCGGTTAAGTTTGTTCGGCATTTTTTTTCTTCTATACAATAGCTACAACATTGATTAAGTCATTAAAACAATATCTCGGCTCGTTACCGATATATAGCCATGTGAAAAAATCGAAAAATCGCTCATCTGCGACCGACCCTTCCATTTACAGTGCGTCGATATGACCAACCGCACCGACATCACGTGCGTCAATTGCGAGTAGGATCTATGCTTTATCACTGCGAAATGTTTTTTTCGCAACAACTTTGTAATTTCTACTTCATCACTCCTTTTTCCAGACATTAAATAAACATTATTAAAGTCCATGTTTTTTTTTAATTTTTGACCCTCATTTCGCGTCAAGTATTTTGAAATTTGCGAATTTGACAACAGATTTGTAATCAGCGCCTCTAAAAACCCCTAGAAGAAAAATTTAAAACAGATGGCAGCATTTTTCAGATAAAAATTTTGGTGGCCCACTTCTCCCTACAATTTCGGAAAACTCGGAAAATACACTTTTCTTTTACATAAAAAAGGAAAATTCTTTGCAACTGAATTTGAGAAATCTGCAATGATGGATAGATGAGTCTTGGGATACTCTTGCGATTAAAAAAAAAATTTTGAAAAATTTGAATTTTTCACCATTTTACAACCGAAAATAAAAACATTGCCCACTTCTGTCTACATCACCCTACCAATTGAATTGAAAGTTTTATATTTTGAACAAACCATATATTCTGCAAAATTCAACGATATTATCAAACAAATGATAGGGTAAGCCCGGGAGATGTGGCACCCCTGGGTAATATGGCACCCCTTTCAATTTCAATACTTGCAGCTTCCATAGCATTCAAATATGGACACAGTTTAATTCAACTGCGCGAGAGACTTCGTGGTATGTTTTTCGTTTAGCTGTATTTACAATAATAGCTTGTGTGTGAGATTTTAAAAAAAAATTGGAAATGTAAACGGCTGACTTTTGTTTTGCTTATACATATTATAAGAGGCAGCAGAGCGGTGAGTATTTGATACAACTTCATGGTGCATATATAAAAAAATAAATGTGAATATGATTTCGTTTTCGGATGAATAAGAGCTCGACTGAACGTGTTTGTTCGTTTCGTGGCATTTTTACTCGGTATATACCGAAAGGAAGATATGGCATCCCATTACTACGGGTGATATGGTGTGGCATTTGTCCCTTTGCATGTTATAAGATATTTGGAATTACAAATATGAAGCGCTTGAACTTTCAGTTATTCCAGAATCGCAGAATTTTAGTCAGGTAGGACCTTCACTTCATTTTGAACTGATTAATTTGAGATTTTCCCTAGTATTTTAGAAAAACTTATGAAAACTTTGAATACAAGTGATGCACCGCAGAAATGGAGTTAAGTGAAATCTTCAGTCACTTCGAAAAACTCTAAGCTGCACAAAAGAATATAAAAGGCAACAATTGTAATCATTTGGTCCAGCAGAAAAATAACTAGTAAGGGTGTAACTTTTGGCCTGGCCAAAAAATAAATACCTTACACTGCAGTGTTTTCAAAATTTTTCTTATATGGGAGATGCCACGCCCTCTTGTCCGAGTTCACCCAGTTTTTTGTTCAGAGCTTGCATTTATAGTTTTTAGTGTCTGAGTGAAATTGGTTGGATTATGTCAAAAAACTCTTTCAGTATAGCATTTTGAAACTTTTTCTTAAATGGGAGGTACCACGCCCTCTTGTCAGAGTTCACCCAGTTTTTGTTCAGAGCTTGCATTTATAGTTTTTAGTGTCTGAGTGAAATTGGTTTGAATATATCAAAAAACGCTTTCAGTATAGCGTTTCGAAGCTTTTGCTTATATGGGAGGTGCCACTCCCTCCTGTCTGAATTCATCTATGTTTTGCTCAGAGCTTGCGCTTACAATTCATAGTACTTATGTGTATTGTGGTTGCATTGTCGTGAAAAATACTCCTAAAATTGCATTTTGAATATATTTTTTGTATGAGCGGTAGGCGTGTCCGTTGACCGATTTTGCTCATTTTCAATCTCCCGACCTAAGTTTGACGACGGAGGCAGTGTACTAAATTTCGTTGAATTATCTTGCTCAGTTTTCCCAAAAAGTGTATTTCAACACACAGCCAAACCCAGCCAGACCCAGCCAGACAGACGGACATGGCTATATCGACTCAAGAGGTGACGTTGATCAAGAATATATGAAGCAAAACACGCCAAGTGTACCAGGTTTAAATTTTTTTGTCTCCGATTTCGCTCAAATTTGGCAATATGGTAGATCCGGTGTGCAAGAACAACAATCCGGGAGGATTTGGTCCTAGTACCATTTGTTGTTAAAATACAGTCTTGAAGTTGGCGTTTTTAGTCATTTTCATGAAAAGGGTGTTTTCTCAAAAATTCAGCTTACAATTTTCATTTCGCTCTGACGAGTATACTCGACATAAACAGTTAAAGGGTTAAGGAACTATACCAGTTGTAGATTTGTTAATAATGATTAAATATTTATATTTTTTATGATAATTTTATATAATTTATTTGTCCAACATTTCGTTATAAATCTACAAAATTTAATAATCATATTTATTTTTAGAAAAATCAATTTTTGAAATTTAAAAATAAAAATACATTGATCAATAACAATAAGGTGAAAGGAATAACAAGTAAATGTAAGCACTACAGATCTGTTGCTATTTTTTTGAAAGTCCACAATGGATTTTTTTGAAGTTTTAATTATTTTTTCACGTTCTTTTATTTCGCTGTCTATTTTGAAAGAAATAACAATTGAAAATGAATAATTTGAATAAATATAATATCTTATATATTTTTAAAAGCTAACATGATTCAAATAAAAAAAAATTATTCGTTGGACGCAGGATAAGTTATGGCTGACACACTCTTTAAGTCAATAAATTGTTTTATTATTTTTGACATAAAAAGGAATAGATTTGTGTTTGCCAAAATTTTATCTGAAATTCAAACATTAACATTACATAATTCATGAATGCATTTTAATGCTATTGACTTGTATGTGAATGATTTAATAAAACAAAACATAACTACACTTATACTGTTTAAAGAATTAAATCTGTCATTTTTGAAATGGAATATGTGACAAAATTTAGGCCTCTATTGCGAATAGAAACTAAATTTCGTTTCGTTTCTAAATTGGTTTCTATCATAAAATTTGCATTGCCATTAGAAACCAAATCTGTCAGTTTCGTTTTCAGTTTCTATCTATATTCTGACCGTGAGAATACGAAACTGCTCAGTAGCAGTTTCGTCAGTGTGTTTTGTTAAACAAATTTTAGCAAGTTGAGTTGGTATGAAATGTCAAGTGTTCCAAAATTATGATAAAAGGTAGATTATACACTTGGACAGTTCCGGATCATTATCGAATGGATTTCACTTAAGTTCTTCACATGGGCATTTCCATGGTGTCGCACGAGATAGTCGAATACATTCAAAGTAAAAAAAAAAAAAATCAAAATAAAACTGATTTTTATTTTGACAATAAGCTTTACTTATAGCTTTTAATTAGCCCAATAATTGGTGTTTAGGTTGATTTTGGTCAATTTTACGTTTTCAAGATAATTGCAAAATATCAAGGCATTTGCACGAGACAAAAACAGAAATAGTTTTGGCAGCCAACAATTTAACCGCCGGTTTCAGGGAAACGTGAGGCAATATTTCATTGCGACTAATTTTAGAATGTTGTGCATTGATGTCTCTTATAGAAATGGTTTTAATTTTACCCATAAATGATGTATACTTTTTTCTTTAATTTAATTTTAACCACGGCCGCACGGGACATGTCACATGGGACATTGTTTCTCACCATACAAATTTTAAATGATAATAAATAATTTTTTTTGGGCATGGTACCGACATTTTTCACAGCACACATTATTTGTCTTGGTATACGTACTTCTTACATACCAAATCTCAACCATGTGCTTTAAATAGTTTCAGGACATGATGATTTAATTTTTTAGCTCATGGTTTACTTTTCTCCACATGCATAAAGTTGCTTGTAAATTCTTAATTTGTTTCTGTTGTTGAACGAAAACCAGAAGCTAAAAATCATAAAAACCACTTGTTGTGAAAAATAAGTGTCCAATAAAGAATCTCTCAGCTCGTTTAATACATATGTCTTACCAAGGCAGGAGTCAACATCAATCTACAAGAATATAAAGATCATATACTGAATATCCTCGAGGAATTCTCAAAAAAACAACAAACCAAACACACAGAAAGAAATGATATGAACAATTTAAACTGTGTTTAACTTTGGTTTTTGTAAGTTTTTGATACCAAATAGTGCCATGTATTTACAAAATCACAGTCAATTGGACATTTTTTGTGGCTTATTGCAAATTTAGCTTTTCAAAATTTTTTCTGTGTAAACTAAACCATTGAACATAAAGGAGTACACTAACGATAGGCACCATGTGGAATATTAAAATTAAAGAACAAAAACAAAATAGAAAAGCGGCGCAAAAAGAAAATACTTATTCCTGATTAGCATCACTGCCATTAACCATCCATAGGCCACCCAAGCAGGAAGTGCAACTCGAATTTGAAAAAAAAAAAAAATATTTGTTGTTGGCCTGTTTTCATGCTATAAAAATTTATGATGCAATAAAAGCAGTAAAAATATAAACGCGTTGATGCGCCTCCAGAGATTGCAACAAATATCTTGTCGAAAAGTTGGAGGAGTGTAACATGTGGTGGCATGCGGCAGCAGGTGGCGGCTGTGATTTCATGGCAATTTCACCAGGTTATAACAATTTGCCAATTAAGCAATTGAAATATTTTAAGTATATCCAACCAAACAAAAGAGTATGCCAGTGTTGCCAACTAAAACAATAAAAATAAAACACCCACCCATAGGTCTAACGGCTGCAAAAAACAGAAAACCAGAATCCTATTTGGTGCATTTGTTGCCGCCGCATGAAATTGTGATTTGAATTTTTGACGTCAATTTTTAGGATGCTTACACTGAGCATTTTTTGTTTGTTTTAAACTTGAACGAGAGTTCTTAGAAAAAGGTATAGCTATTTATTTATAGTGTCCGACCGATTAAGCGGCTTCGGCTTTGGGCACCTTCGGCCAAAATTGATAGTGGATTAGGATTACCTACTTTATTTTTTTCTATTATGTCAGAATCCTGGGTAATCTACTACTTTCAACTTTCCGAGTTATAAGCTATTAAAATAAGAGTATGTCTGAATAGCATACAAAGGATTTTTCCGGACAAAAAAATTAAAGGCTTCATTATTTATTATTTTTCGTCAGTAACATACTTATTTCATTATAAAAAAGCCCTTGCAGAGCAATATCGGATGATAAATGGCCGCTCTATTTTAGATCTAGTGAAATAACCTACAATTTAGTAGTAATTTAACTGCCTTTCAAAATAACGGAGCAGATATTTCATTTGCCCATTCACTAAGTCAAGAATGGAGCTGTCACTTATCATCTGATCCAGGTTTCAAACTTCTTGAAATTCTTGTAATAAAATATGTTATTGACAAAACTAATAAAATTTGAATTTTTTATATATTTTATATACCTTAAAATAGGATATCTTCCAAACTATAAGTCAAACGGAAACAATTTCCTATAGGAAATTTTTTGGAGCCACAAAAAACTTATTTTCTCGACCTTTTGCACCCATTTAGTGATGAGCAAAATTAGTCTTGGTCTTGAATCTTGTTCTTGCTCTTGGTAATATTGTGAGACCAAGACCAAGACCAAGACGCTGATATTTTTGCAAGACCAAGACCAAGACTGCTATGGTCTTGGTCTTGCTCACGATAATCGTCAAGACCAAGATTGCTTTTCAGTCTTAGTTATTTGTAGGGTAAATGCGGGAGATATGGCACCCTTTTCGTTAAACTGCTATAAAATCAGAATCAAAAGCGATTTTGAAAAAAACTAAGCACAAATTTATTCTTTTATTAATTTAAAACAATAAAAATTACTTCAACTAGAATAAAAATAATTGCAAATATGTTTTTTCTTCATTATAAAAAAATATTATAAAGTGCCAAATCACCCGACACTGAGGGGTGATATGGCCCCATATCATGGGTGATTTGGCACCCTAAGGGGATTTTAAGTTTTTGTTGCCACAATTGCTGCATGTGTGCACAGTGGCGGATTTACCTTATAGGCAACATAGGCAGCTACCTAGGGCGGCAAATTTTTAGGGGCGGCAAATTTCGACCGTTTACACTAGACAAAATGCCACTTTTGAGTGCGAGACTATAAAACTTTTTACCCAAAAGTTTTCAAGTCCAACATATTGTTGAATATTTTTTTTTTTTCTTTCCGTATGATAAAATATAGCGTATTTATAAGTATTTTTACGAAAATAAATACTGTGAAGTTTAATTTACCGGAACCATATCTTTGACATTTTGCGCAAACAACCAATCTGAACGCTGATTTTTTCCAATTTCGTAGACATTTTGCACAAAAAAAAACATATGGCAACGCTTTTTTCCATAAATCGTTGAATGGGCTGTACATGGGCTGTACGTGGGCCGTACATGGGCTGTACAATTGAATTTTACAATTGAATTGGGCTGAACATGGGCTGTACATCGGCCGTACAATTTATTTTTTATTTTTGAAATGGGATGTACATGGGCTGTACGTGGGCTGTACATGGGCTGTACAATTGAATTTTAGTATTGAATTGGGCTGAACATGGGCTGTACATCGGCCGTACAATTTATTTTGTATTTTTGAAATGGGCTGTACATGGGCTGTGCATGGGCTGTACGTGGGCCGTACATGGGCTGTACAATTGAATTTTACTATTGAATTGGGCTGAACATGGGCTGTACATCGGCCGTACAATTTATTTTTTATTTTTGAAATGGGCTGTACATGGGCTGTACAATTGATTTTTTCATTTGAATTGGGCTTAACATGGGCTGTACAATTTATTTTTTCTATTGACGTCAAAATACAATTTTTTTTTTCATTTTTTTTTTTTTTTTATCATATAAAATTGAATGACAGAATAAATATGATATAATAAATTTTCAGCCAGCTACTCAATAATGATAGCTTTGGCTGAACTCGTTAACGTGCGTATCGCAGAACACTTGGGATTCCCAGGTTCAAATCCTGAAAAATAAGCCGAAAAAGAAAATTCTTTGAAATGCAAAGTTAAATTAAAAAAAAAAAAATGTTATTTCATTTTAAAAAAGAACAAGCAACAGGCCAATTTTGTATGGCAGAAAAAAAGAAATAAAAAATAAAAAAAAAAAAATTTTTCCGCCATCCTTGGGTTTCGAACCCAGGCTATCAATGTTCTGAGTCGCACAGCTTAACGATGTCAGCCACACTTGAATTTTTTTCTCTTCGCCCAAAATCATATAAAATAAATTTCAATAGAAAATAAATTGTACGGCCGATGTACAGCCCATTTCAAAAATAAAAAATAAATTGTACGGCCGATGTACAGCCCATGTTCAGCCCAATTCAATAGCAAAATTCAATTGTGCAGCCCATGTACAGCCCACGTACAGCCCAGGTTCAGCCCATATGAAGCATCGTGTACGGCCCAAATGTCCTGCAAAAACACCATGTTTGGCCCTTGTACAGCCCAAAAAAAGTAATGAAATTTGGCCCTTGTACAGCCTTTGTACAGAGTAATTTAAAAATTGTTTTTTTTTTTACTCGGGATAATGCTGACATCCGGGAAAAAGCCAAAATTTTACAAGAAGCATTTGGTAAAGATTTGGAGACTTCATTGGATGATGAATTGATTCATTTCAAAGCATATCTTGCATGTGATCTGGATTCGAAAACAGTCACACTCATTGAAACTTTCGTAGTTTTTCCAAATGACGTAGTTTTTCCAAATGTCGACATTGCTTTCAGAATTTTTCTGTCCTTAGCTGTCACAACCTGCAGCGGTGAGAGATCGTTTTCTTGTTTGAAACGAGTTAAAAATTATTTTAGATCAACTATTGGACAAAATCGCTTGAATTCTTTGGCCTTGTTGACTATAGAAGCAGAAGTTTTGCGTCACATAGAGTGCGATGAAATAATAAATGACTTCGCGCTTCGTAAAGCGCGACGTAAGAACATGTGACGCGAGCTACAAAAACATGTATAAACAACTGTAAATAAACATTGAAAACATTTGAATTAATTTCTTCTAATTAATCACTTTCACCTTTTTGAATTGTACATATTTTCCAAATGTACAAGTTCATGCATTTTCAAGGTCAATTCATTAATGAATAACAGATATAAGGCTGCTGTCTAAGGCGGCAAAATCGCAACTGCCTAGGGCGGCAGATGACCTTAATCCGCCCCTGTGTGCACAAATGATGTACATGTTTCACAAATGATGTACAACCACATACAGCACATTACGCATTGGATCCAATCGTCTTTTTTAGTGGTTTGTCCATATTCTTCACCGCATCCAACCCATTCATTTTCGCCTAAATCTTCAGGTCTATCAGATTCATCTTGAAATACAGCATTTTCATCAGCTTCATCGGAAGAAGTTAGTTACCAACTTGCGTTTCTAAGTTTTTTTCTTTGGTTGTATTTTTCTTTTCAAATTTTTTGTTTTATGTTCAACAAAATATTGAAAACCGAAACACAAAGATTTAGACTAAGGATATTTGGACTCCCAAATATCTTATAACATGCAAAGGGAGATATGGCATGAGAACCATATCACCCGCAGTAGTGGGGTGCCATATCTCCCTTTCGGTATATATCAAGTAAAAATGCCACGACTCTAACACACATGTTCACTCGCACTCATATTCATCCGAAAACGAAATCACATTCAATTCTGTTTGTTTTGATATGCACCATAAAACTGTATCAAATACTCACCGTTCTGCTCATTCTCAAAGTATATGCAAAACAAAAGTAAGTCGTTTACATTTCCAAATTTTTTTTAAAAATCCCACACAGAAGCTATTATTGCAAATACAGCTAAACGAATAGCTCACCACGAAGTCTCTCGCGTAGTTGAATTGAACTGTGAACACTGGTGCCACATCTCCCGCCTTTACCCTAGTTAAAAGTTGTTTCACGTCCGAATCGAAGATAAAATCATCTCTCAATTTAAAGTTTGGTTTGAATAAACATGATTTTGAATGCCCAATATCTCTGAACATTTTTTCTAGACCAAGACTTAATGAGCAAGATCAAGACCAAGACTCAATATAAAAACCAAGGCCAAGACACAGACTCAATGTGCAAGAACAAGACCAAGACCACACGTTACGGAAGTTTGCCGGGTTCGACTCCCGCCGCAGGGAAGTTTTTTTATTTTTTTTATATTATTGTTTTCCTTTTTTTTATAGTAGACCTTATCTTTTTATGTATTTTCTTTGTTGAATTGATTTGAAATTGAATAAAAAAAGATTTTTGTAAGGAAGAAGACATAAAAATATTTTTTGAAGATGTATGCCTTCAAATATAAAATTTTGTTTCGAGAGACATTTCTGATTTAAAATTTTCTTAATATACAAATATTGTACATATGTACCTCTTCATCGCATTGGTTAACAGTGTAGAGGTCTAACGAGCTTATAAGTAAAAATAGCATGTTTCTATATATCATGCGAACGGTCGTAGGTTCGTATCCTCCTGCGGATAGTTTATTTTTTTTTTTAATTGAAATTTAAATTTGTGTATCTTCAATAAAAAAACTTTGATCTTTGACATGAGTTTAAGTTTGGCCAACTTCATTTTTAATAAACTCTTTAAAGTCTCTGTTTTTCTTCCTTTTATATTATTTTTCTCCTCCTTGTACCTATCAGCCAGGGGCTGCCTCTCCATCTATTAATTTCAAAGTGCCAGTTAATGATCCTTCATTGCGAAATCGGCCCTGGCCAAAACCAAATTGCCTATGGTGCCACAAATTGAATATAGTCTGCGAGTAGGTATAAAAATATAAAATGAATGAACCTTCGGATTCGGCCAAAAAGTGACCTTCGGTCGGACACTATTTATTTAAAATGTGTCTTGTTCATAGATATCACAAGCGTCTGACTTCGCCAAGTTGAAAATTCAAAACGTTGCAAAAATAATTATTTTATCAAAAATATTTTATTTTATTAAAACCATTTCAAAAATATTTCATATGAAAGAACAACATTTCGTATGAAATGAAGAAATATGTTTCTCATTTAACACTTTTTCTGGTTAAAATAGATAAATAATATCGTCGGCTTAATGAGAAAAGTTGCTAAGTCCGTTTCATGCCAAAAGTAATGGCATAAAATTAATTGGCTAGCATTTCGTTAAAAATTAATAAAATTGGGTGCTGTTTTCACGAAAAGTTTACTTGATGGTTTAGAATTGATGGCATTCGGTTGGAAAATCATATTTTTCCAACAACTGACCATTATGCAAATAATGTGTATGATATTATTTTTGCCATAAAATGGACTTAGCACCTTTTCTCGTTAATACGACGATATAGGTCTTTTTGCGTAAAATTTTTGTAGGGCCACATTATTAGGGTGTTGCAGCTGACATCAGTTTAAATCATTAACATTTAATGTGCAAGCTTGCTTCTAGAAAAGCCCTTTCCCTAAACCAGATAATACAAAAATTTGGTATAGCCGATGCTATGCTTAACATTTTAAAATTAGGTCTCATACAGACGATAATTACTCTTCAAATTATTTAACTCTATTGTATACAAGATGAAAAAAAGGTATGTAAATGCCACTAAATTTTTCATATGTTCTTATTTTGGCCCTATTAGCTAGAAAATCAGAGGTTTTTAAAGTATAAATTTTTGAACTTTTCTCGATTATTTGGAAGTACCTATCATATACTCGGCCATTTCTCGAGTAAGAAACGATTGATTGGTTAAAACAATATATCAAGTTAAGGGTTGTAGAATTTTTAACAATCACTTCCAACGTTGCTTTCCAATCGGTTCAAGTGTAATGAGTCGAAAAATTTGAGTAATATCGACCTTTGGACCAAAATAAAAAATGAAAATCGCTATATTAAAATCAAAAATGATAAGTAAATTTCTGATTTTTAGTTAGGCTCATAAAATCGACGTTCTTTTATATTTTGGCTCATGCCACCTAAACTACTAAACCAATCATAAAACTGTTTGGGAAGCGATTATGGGATTGAAATACCTTCAGTTTAATATCTTGTGCAGCTAAATCAAATATTTCTGACGCGATATATGACTTAAACAAAGAAGTTAGCTCCAAAAAACGACAAAATATTCCAAAATTAATGTCTCAGAAAAACTTCCAGTAAACATATTTTTAATGTGATTTTCGAATTTAGAGGTCAAAAAACGTATTTCGAAAAAAAAAAATAGTGGCATTTATTGTAAGTTTTAGCTGTGGACTATTGAAATTGAACCAAAAATTTACTTAAGAACTAATATACCCCTATTGTAATATCAATTTACTCATTAAAAAACCCTTTCATAATACAATTTGGGTCATTGTCTGCCATATATGAACAATCTTTAATACTACTTTTTACTTACAAAATGAACCTAAACGAGAATAACATAGTAGTAAAAAAATTATTGCAAATTACACGCTTGCCCCCAAGAAATTTTGAATAAGTGAGCTGAAAATTGTTTGAAGGTCATTTAGAGGTCGCAAACTCACTGCTTAATACGGTTTTTATTTTATCACAATCTCAAAACTGAGCGGAATGAGTCGTGCGATGCACAGTGCTGCGATAGAAGGCATTTGCGTAAAAAATTTTTGTTCAAATTTAAAATTTTTTTTATGCCATTCTACAGCAAATAGTCTAATTAAGAAGTTCACTGAAAATTATTGAAAACTAGTGTGATTTGTAAGTGTTACAGCTTGTTAAAGTCGAACTTTTTTTTCGAAAAAAAAAAAAACATTTAAGAAATTTTGCTAATCGCAGAGCTTTTTAAAAATAATTGCTGCTCCTAAACCACAAAAGCAATTGTTATAAAATAAAATGCATACAAAAGCCTACATACCCATTTATTTTTAATATTTTTTGTTTGCAAATTTTTTTAGCCAAATTAAAGTTATTTTAAAAAATATAAAAAAAAATTTTCAAATATTAAAAACCGGAAAATGCTAATTTTCTTTAGAGCAGGAAAAAAAAGACGGGACATGCGGGCATTGTCCTTAAACGTACAGATAATACACATTCCATATTTTAAGATAGAAAAAATTCACAACCCCGTTTTTCCCCCGTTTACTTTAAATATTTATCTGAATATCCCTTAATTACGTAAAAATCAATGATTTTATAAAATTTACACCACAAAATTTTTTTCATGCTTTTGAATTTTTTTAAATTTGATTTTTTTTTACAGCATACTTTTATATGTCAAAAACACTATGAACTATTAAAATTTTAATATGGTTTTTTACAGCCTAAAAGCATGCACAATAGGGTGTCCCTTATTTGGGAAAAGTCAAAATTTCATGTCGCGCTCCCCTAGAATCGAAAGACTTTGAGAAAAAAATGAGATCCCCCAAAGGTCAAAACTCTTTAATTTTGAAGTTTTGTGAGTTTTGACAGCTCTGTAGCCGTTGACAGCTGTCAAAATTAAATTTTGACACTTGTATCGTGTTCAGCGACCCGAAAAACAATAAGATACACATTTGATGGCGAAAAATATTTCAGGCAACGCGATTCCCAGCAAGTTAAAACAAGAAGTATATAAAATCTACATATGTTAATTTTCATATAAATTTGAATGTCTTCGTGGCACAGGTTAATTCGTTTAAAAAAACCTGTCCTTTGGGGGATCTCATTTTTTTCTCAAAGTCTTTCGATTCTGGGGGAGCGCGACATAAAATTTTGACTTTTCCCAAATAAGGGACACCCTAATGCACAAACATTTTTTCCAGTTAATTTTCGCGGTTTTATTTATTTGAATATCTTTTTTTCTATTCATTGCATTTGAAAATTAATTGCATTTCTGAAAATTCGTAAAAAAATGTATCAGTATGGTAAATCTTATTGAAATCGAACCCCAAAACTGTGGAAATGCCGTTCTGTTGTATGGAGTGACAGCACTGTGCGATGTCCCAAATTTTACTTTAACCCATAATAAGCATGTGTTTGGAAAAAAGAAAATGGATTAAGAAATTCTAATAAAATATTCTTGTCTGATTTTATTATGACCTTCGGACAACAAGATTTATCCAAAATGTAGTTTTAGAATTTTGCTTTAGAGCGAAATTTCGAAAATACGTTACTTCTGGGGATTTGATTTAAAAACACAATATATGGTTGATGTTAGGTTTAAGATGTTGTTTTTCTTTTATATATATAGTTTTAATCAAGATGAAAAATTAGAGTTATTGCACAACTCATTCCGGGTATTTCTGTAATAAAAAAAAAGTCGCATCAAACCGCGAATTTGCATTAAAAGGCTTTGAGCGACTTCTAAATGACTTTAAAAAATTTTTTTAAAAATATAAGCTCACTTTTTTGACTCCATCTTTACGATTTTTGGATATTAAGTTTTCGAAGAGTCGTTTTTTTAATTAGTCAACTGTATTATTAAAAAAATATAAATTTTTCCCGTGTGCATACATATGGCTAAATAAGCATCAATTTCATTTCAACCTTCCAACTAATGAAGTTTGGCCAAATGTTGCTTGCGTGTACTCCATAGATTAGTTATGCTAACTTCTAATCGCCTACAAATGGTTTATTTTTTACTCATTTCAAGCCTCATCTCTTGTACCGTCGCATCGTGCAGTGTTGCACTGAAGACTCCAGTCAAGTGTAAAATTTTATGGTTTTTATGATCATGAGAAAAATCCCCTAGAGCACTTCAACAAACCATGAGAAGGAAGAAAGAAGAAGCTAAAGATGAAAAGCGATTTTATGCAAGATTAGATGAGGAGTCAAAACTTCTTCGATTTTGTTTATTTAATGTTTTATGGCAAAAATACAATTACGAAAAAAAAAAAATAAAATTTTATAGCACCAATTGCAAATTCACTCAAGTGAGGGCGTTAAATCTGCTTTTATTCAAATGTTCAACTTGATTTGGCTTTGTCCCAGTGGAAATTTTTGAGGTATTTACCCCCGAGCTGTAATTGAATATTGAAATATGTAGGATTTTTGTATGCTCTCAGATTTAAGTATGTGCTGCTCAATATGAAGTGGCAAATATTTTATGATTGATCCGGCTGTATTGCGTTAAGAGGCTTTTCCTTTTAATGAGCCATTAAATGAAGTACCATTCAACACAGCAATTTAATGTCAAGCCATATCAATAAAAATTAAATGGGAAATATTTGCATTTGAGGTAGAGCACCTGTATTTAATGAAAAACTATTAAAATAAAATGTTATTTAGGCTAAAACACTTAGCATAATTATGTTAAGGAAAATCAAGGCTTAGGTTTGTTTCGTAAATAAACTTTAATTAAACATGGTAAATATTTGAGGTTTACGATTATATGTGCAAATATACATTAGCAAAATATTATGTGCATCTTGGAAGTTGGCTTACAAATTCAAATAATAAATAGCTTTTTTGCGCTACAATCAATCCATGCTGTTCGTAAACGAACAGACTGATTACACTGTTCGACAGTTTCGAATTTTTTTAAAAACACATTAGAAAATCCATAAAATTCTTAAAGTAGACGTAATAAAAAAAATACCCATTTCTCGTGGTTTTTCTCCAGCACGTCACATTTTTTTTTAATCCATTTTTGAAGTTTTTTTATCCACTGTACATGAAAAATCCAAAAATACCGCATTCTTGTGTTAAATCGATGAATTTAACTATATGATCCTTACATCTGAAGTATATCATGTGTTCAGCAAACCTATGCAGGATATTGCGGGGAATATTTTTGTGTAAAATTTTAACCCTGTTTAACCCCCATATGTGGGTCATATTTGCCCTTTTCTTAAAAAGGTACAAAAATGACAACCAAAACAGGGAAATATTGAGTCAGTATGTAGTACAGAAATATTCGCTATAAAATTTCACTACTAGTTTCTAAACACTTAACGGTCCAAATTTGAGCCCGAAACCAAAAACTCGTTAAAATCAATTAGGACTTTTCACATTGCATAGTAATTATATCCCTGACGCGCTTACCTTAAGTTTTAAGAATTTTTCGTCTTTGGTAACTCCAAGTGAAATTTTTTGTAGGATATTTTTGCAAAATTTTTTAACCCATTGTGGCTCAGTTTTAGAAAAAGGTTTCAAAAAGACTCAAAGTAAATTTTTTGCTAAGAGGTTCCCGCCAGTGATGCCATATGGCATCAGGGCACCATGGAAAAATGTGGCATGGTCGCTAAAAAAGCTAACCGGATTTGAACTCAGGAACCTTCTATTACCCCCCAACCAAAAATTCACCATCAAATTCAAAAAAATACGTGCTGGCGGGGAATGAGTTAAAGTGTCAGCTGTCAAATAGTTTTTCTTCGCTTAGTTCAAATCTTGCGTGAACTATGGGACACCCTTATATCTCTGGAACAAGAAATCATAGAAACATGGCGTTTATACCAATAGAAGCGTATTTAAATTTTATATTCAGGACTATTGGAGAATTGTCTTATCTCGACTTAGGTTGTTTTGTCAAAAGTCCACAGATATGTTCAGTTATTAAGGTAACTGAGCTGTGAGCCGATTTCAATGTCAGTGATTTCGCTGAGTACATGAAAAGCTTTCCTACCAACTTAAGTCTAGCTCAAGCGAGAGCTGAGCAGTCACAGAGACATCGTTCAAGATATTTTTGCTTGTCTGCATCTAAGCTACTCCGATAGAAGGGTTTGTATACCTAGTTTTTCAGCATGCTTACCGATGGCCAAATTTCCAGGGCAAACTGCGGAATTTTTTTTTATAAAAATGCAACTTTAGGATAGTAAATACGAAGTTTTTGAACTATTGTCCAGGATATCCTATGTACTTATGATATGTAGCTTTTCAACTAGTGTTAACTGCGTTTAAGTTACATATATGAAAGATCCGCTTCTTTACTAGACCTAGCGGGGTATGAACTCGCTTCGCACTGGTGGCGTTAAAGGAGGAGTTCGTCAGCTTTTTCGATCGCATCAATGTTCCTATGGCCTGGAACCCAAACGAGAGCAAGATCGAACCAATGGCACAGTCTGGCAAATTCTTGCATTCTAGCGCTAATTTGAGCTTTATTCTTGCTGAATTTAGTGCTTTGATAGCGGTTTGACTGTCAGAGAGAATTGCCACCTTTCCGGAACTGGTATTAATTTTCTCTAGTGACTTGCAGGCTTCGTTAATATCGAAATAGTTTTAAGTCTTCTGAAGCGACGCCGGTACAAAAACCACACTGCATCTTGTAGCCATCGGTGTAAATGTTTGTTTTAAAGTTTAGATTGACAGTGCAATCTTTCCACTGAGTATGGGATAGATGTAATCTGTTAAGCTGGAAATTTCGGTTTGCATATCAAGGATGGAACAATGACTTTGGCTTTGGAATCGGACTGCACTACATGAATCAGCAGCTTTAATAAAATAAATAGGAGGCAATAGGTGTTAAAAGGCACTAAGAGCTGCGGTGGAGCATGATTTCATTGCCTCCGACTCAGCAAACTAGAGAGCCATAAGTGAGGATTGGACGAACAACGGCTGTGTACATCGAACGTACCAACCTTGGTTGAAATCGCCTTCTCTTACTGAAAGTTTTCTTGATGTTCGATGTTGTCTTTTCAGTTGAGCTTTGGATCTAGTATGACTCCTAGATTCTGTCTTGACAAACGACAGAACATGACCATTAAGTCAAGGAAGGTGAAAGTTTGGAATTTTGGTTTTTTGCTAGGTTAACGCCCAGGCAGCATGCTGTGACCCACGAGCATTTCTTTGCCAAAGCTCCTTCCATTAAACTACTGATCACGTCGGACAATGGACCACACTTTACCAAATAATCTGCATACGCAACTTTTGTATGGTGATCGACTTATTTGAGGTTTTTTATATAAAAAATGGTTCTTTTTGAAGTTATATACAAGCTGCACAAGATTTTTGCACTCGTTGATCCTATTTGGTCGTGTACTGCTAATCGTTCCCATCAAATTGAGCTGTTGAAGTGAGCCATACGATATTTCTATTAACCGATTCGCTCCCAATTCGGGATACGGGGATTTGCGGAGTCGCAGATCATAGATCTAAGGTCATTTATTTTCAGCGGATATTTCCACAATGGGCTTCGATAATGCTCACATGTTGTGCTACTAAATATCTAACTTTTCATGGTTAAAATTAGAGATACAATAATTTAGATTTAATCTACCACTCTCATGCAAGAAACATTGGCCAATCCTCTATATAAAGTTTTTCTTACCTATATTTCGAGTAAACCAGAACTTGAGGGCGCATTCCAAAACTTTATTGTCGATTAAAAGTTATAAATTTATCCATACGCACATCCTGGCAAATTGCTCAACATAAATGTCTCGTTTCCTAAAGCATTTTTTATAACCACAAATATTTGTAATGTAAATGGCTGGTTTAGTGTTAACAGTCGCATTGTTGGTTTTTATGGTGATTTTAATATTACGAGTGGCATTCCGTTAGGCACTCAGATGCCTCCTTAACAAAAAAGGACTCTCAAAATGATATTAGCGTTTGTGTGAGCTGCTTTTATTGTTAAACATAAAACTTAATTTTTATTAAAAGGCAAACATTTATTTCAGCATGGTTACCACACAAAACAAAACACCTTTTCATAGACACTTGACTTGGATATCAAAAAACTGAACAAGGCAACCCTCTCTGTCTGTGTACTCTAACCGACATAGCATAACCACTCTCGCACATTAAATTTAATCGTAAAATGAAAATTGAAAAATTATATTCGAAATAAATTTTCTCATTTAATTGCTTTGTAGTGAAGATAAGGCCGGGTTACCGTCACCATAATAAGGATATTTCATGGTATGTTTGGTGCTTTAAAGCTAAACTTCAAGTAGTTGAATCTCTTCTTTCAGCACAACATTTTGAGTATGTTATGAGCATGTGTCATCACCAAGAGCTTAATGTGCAAAAGCCAACTTGTTACTTACGACATTTTTGACATGTCTTATGGTAATTTTATGGACTTAACGACATTTCGACATGTGCGGTTATCTCTCTCTCTCTTCTTAGTAATGTAGACAATTTGTGTAATTTTGCATGTTACTGCGGATGCCATCTCGATGATTCGACATGTGTGGCTTCTAATTTGGTGGGAATTTTTACACAACAGGTATATGGTTAATAAATTACTATATGAACAAACATACACATAAGTATAGTATGTATGTTTCAGAGAAAATGATATGACCAAATATATGGTGTGGAAAAAAATCGAGAGTTTTGCTAACAAGAATTAGCTAACTAATATTATTTTCAATAAAGTTTTATTTTCTGAAATTCTATGATTTTCTATTTATAATGCTGCCTTAATCACACTGCACTCTTGTAAAAGGTTAGTTGGATATTTAGATAAATGGAAGACAGGCACGAGAAATTTAGTGCTAAGGAGTAATTTGCATTTTTCTATATACGATGGGCACTACCTATATTTCGGGAACTGGCAACACTAATGTCAATAGCTAAAATCTGGCAACACCATAATAAAGTTTGACATTTTTTAGCATAAGCGTACTCACAACGTTTTGATGTACAAGTGCTAATTGTTTTGTTTCCAGTGAGTTAAGAAAATCAATTTGGTCAAAAAATGGAAATTTCAAGAGAAGGTTTTCGTTGGATTATTTTTCACAACTTTCGACGTGGATTATGTCAACAAGAATGTGTCGATGAACACAGTTCTTTGTATGGCGATAAAGCACCACAGTATATGGTTGGTATAGTGAATTCAATTGTGGTCAGAGTTCGGTCACCGACGAATTCCGTGAAGGTCGTCCAAAATCGGTTGTTGTGCCACAAAACATCGATGCAGATAGAGGCATCCATCCTTGCACATTAGTTTCACTCCAATACATTCGATTTTGCATGAAAACTTAGTTGTAAAAAACGTTTGTTCTCGTTGGAAACCCCATAATTTATCAATCGCTTAAATTATACAAGTTTACAAAATAAAAAAATGTCATGGCGTTTTGACAAGACTATGTATTTCCTAGGGACTTTGGCGTCCTGAATCTGAATCCGGGGTGCATTTTTTCCAGAACGTCTGAGAAAAAAGATTTCAAGGTCATATAGAGGTCAAAATGGGGTTCATGTATCGTTTAGTGATAAATTCGCTAAAATTCTGAAACTAATTTTATATCATTGATTTCTTAGTCCTTAAAAAGAATATGTGATCTAAAAGGGTATCTCGGACTTAGTTTCAGAGGTGTAGCCATCGGAAGATCCGGATGTATCTTCTACGAAAACCGCTATAAGTTGGGAACCCCTGGATGGATTTGAAAAATATTGGTGTCGTATGGAAGGTATTTTGACAACCTTAAAAATATATGTTATGCGCATATTTTCCATTGGGTTCATAGTTTTGGAGATATGACTTTTTTGAAATTTTTCAATTATAACAACAAATACATAAAAAACACCAACAACAACAAAATACCTTTCATATGACACCAATATTTTCTAAATCCATCCAGTGATTCCCAACTTATAGCGGTTTTAATAGAAGATATATCCGGATCTTCCGATGGCTATATCTTCGAAGCTAGGTCCGAGAGGCCATTTTTGATCACATATTCTTCTTAAGGACTAAGAATTCAATGATACAAAATAAGTTTCAGAATTTTAGCGAATTTATCACTAAACGACACATGACCATTTTGACCTCCATATGACCTTGAAATCTTTTTTCTCAGACCTTCTGGAAAAAAACGGACACCGGATTCGGATTCAGGACGTCAAAGTCACTAGGAAACTCATAGTCTGGTCAAAACGCCATGACATTTTTTTTTTTTGTAAACCTGTGTTATCAATGGAAAAATTGATATTCTTAACTCACTGTAAACAAAACAAAAACTGCTATGACAAAGGGTTTGAATGAATGCAAAAGTGTATTGATCATCAGGGAGAATATTTTGAAAAACAATAAAGGCATTTTCAATTGAAAATTTTAGTTATTACTTGCTATTCCCGAAATATAAGTAGTGCCCTACGTAGGATACTTATGAATTTTTAAAAATTTTTTGAAATATTTTTAGTACAGTCATTTGGTAGTTTTACCTGGAAAGTTTTGCGAGATTTTTGCAAATGAGTTATTTTATAGATTTCGATGTGCTCTTTCAGAATTTCAACTTTGCTACCTCGAGTCGTGTTCGCTCGCGCCGCCATATTGGAAAAATGGCGTCCAAAATCAGATTTTTACAAATATCCCTTTAACGGTTACATTTAGAGAAAAATATTGTGGCGCAATATTGTTGCTTATACTATGTGCTTGAACTATGCTCCATACTATGTTCAATTTTGAATGATTTTCAAGTCGCGATATCTCGTGAGGGGTAAGTCTGACGAAAAAACAGTTTGGAGAGACCCTTATAGGGAATTGAACGTTCTACAAAATGCATGAACAATTTTTTTTCTAAGACGAACCGTTTTGGAGCTATTTTGAAAAAACGGTTTTTTTTCTAAATTTTAGGTTTGTTGAAAAAATATCTCGTAAACTATAGGTCATGTGAAAAAAAGAAACTAGAAAGGGTGTTACCTTTGGCCTGGCCAAACATTAAATACCCTACACAGCAGTATTTTGAAAATTTTGCTTATATGGGAGGTGCCACGCCCTCTTCACCCAGTTTTTTCTCAGAGTTTGCATTTATAGTCCTTAGTATTTGAGTGAAATTTGGTTGAACTATCTCAAAAAATGTCAGTATAGCGCTTTGAAGCTTTTGCTTATATGGGAGGTGCCATGCCCTCTTCCCGAATCCACCTAGTTTTTTCTTAGAGCTTGCGCTCACAATTCTTAGTATTTATGTGTATTTTGGTTGCATTATCGTGAAAAATACTCCAAAAGTGGCACTTTGAAGATATTTTTGTATAAGCGGTAGGCGTGTCCGTTGACCGATTTCGCTCATTTCCAATCCCCCGAGCTAGCTTTGATGACGAAGGCTGTGTACCAAATTCCATTGAATTATCTTGCTTAGTTTTCCCAAAAAGTGTATTTCCACACACAGCCAGCCAGCCAGCCAGCCAGCCAGCCAGCCAGCCAGCCAGCCAGCCAGCCAGCCAGACAGACGGACATGGCTATATCGACTCAGGAGGTGACGCTGATCAAGAATATATATACTTTTACATACCTGCCACGCCTCCTTCTCTGCGTTGCAAACGGAAGGACAAAGTGAATATACCCTGGGTGTAGGGTATAAAAATAGCTTATAGTGGAAGTAATTCCCTATAAATAGGTGTTTTTATTTTGAACGTATGACTCACCGTTCATGAGCTATCGTAATTTTAAGCTCAACACGTCACTATGCCTACTCATAAGCGGCATGCACAATTTACTAATTTTTTTCAAATTTTAAATTAGGATGTCTCACAGTGCGTTGAGCCCATACAAGAAATGGTCAAAAATAGAAGGAGTGGTTAGATATCGATGAAATTTAATACTATAAGTAATTTGGGGTCGCTGAGCTCAAAAATGATCTCAGATTTGTTGTGAACTTTATAGTTTTGCTAAAAACCAGGTATTTAGGACGATTTTCTTAAGCTCCATATATAACGATGATGAAAAAGTATTGCTTAATGTTAACAAATGAAACATACGTAGTAGAAATAATGTTTTTTGTACTTTTGAGACCATTTGTGTTAATAAAAACAAAAAAAAAATTTCAACATAAATTTTATATTTCATGCAAATTTTTTCTTTTAAGCATTTTTTAAAAAATGAAAAAAAAATATTTGTCGGACGAAGTAGGAAAAGTTTTTTGCAGTTCTTGATTATATAGAATCCGTACTAGTAGATTAAAAAAAAAACGGCACTTATTTTTATAAGATTTGTTTTTTTTTTTTTGTCATCGAAATTTGTCAATTTCCGAAGTTTTTCTTATGATAATATCATATATTAAAACCATTACAATATATATTAAATTATATATTTTCCAGAATTTTTGAGTTTTATTTATTTACTCAAATATTATTTATAATAAAAAACTTTACTTCGCTTAGTTTAATCAAAAGACAAATTTTTGATAATTATTTGTTTAAGAGAACCCAAAACGAATTGAATAAAACATGATTTTTTTTGAAAAATATCTCAACTTTGAAGTGTCACAGCGTAGCCAAAACTGAGTCTTTCCACTAAATATTTTGTTTTTATTTTATTGATGCAATAACCTGTCGATTGATACCAATATTATTAGGTTTCGAGTCACAAAAAATGTTGATTTTTGCCCATTAGCCAACGCAGTGTGTGTCTCCTGAGTTATAAGTCGTTCGGAAACAATTAAGAGGTCATTTTTATAGAAAAGCTATAAGCTACAATATTGCGCCACAATATTTTTCTCTAAATGTAACCGTTAAAGAGATATTTGTAAAAATCTGATTTTGGACGCCATTTTTCCAATACGGCGGCGCGAGCGAACATGATTCGAGGTAGCAAAGTTGAAATTCTGAAAGAGCACATCGAAATCTATGAAATAACTCATTTGCAAAAATCCCGCAAAACATTCAAGGTAACATCATTTTATTCTCCACAATGATTGCACTATTTATAATAATTCAAAAACTGGTTCAAAAACAAGTTTTTTTACTTTGTAAAAAATTCCCAAAACTTATCTACAAATTGGAGGATTCTAGGCTTTTTATGCCATGGTTAAAGACTGAATTCCATTTTGAATGATATAGGGGAAGAGTGCCGGGTGTGGGCATCTTTTTGTTTTCGACTCATAACTTTTGACCAGATATACATATATTATGCAGACATATAAGTATCAGTGTAAAGCTTAGAGCCTTAGCTAACTACTCGTTAAAAAAGTAAGTTGATTTCGTCAGTTGTAGAATTTATATCAAAAAAATAGTGAAGTGATAATTTTTAACAAAAAAAAAAAAAAATTTTAGGTTCGGTTGTGGCACCCTTAGAAAATTGGCTAAAAATGGGAAAACATGAAGTAAAACGCAATCAAATGGAGAAAAAAGCAAAATTAATTTATTTTGGAAACATTAAATCACACAAATTCAACAAATTCTGCTTTAATAAAATCAGCGTCACTGAAAACATCTGAATCGATTGGCATCATGCCTGTTGCCCTGAAACTGGACTTGATTGTCTTTGGCGTCAATGCCAAATCAATTGTTTCGCACACTAAGCCGACTAGGTGACGTAATTTCTAGCCCTTGCTGACATTGCTCTTTTGCCAAGCATGCATTTTTAGTACCAAACCATGCCCGCCACTTGCTCCTCGGCCCACTTGTCTGGACACTCAGTACCGATTTTTTTGTGGTATGCCACTTTACCAACACACATTCAATGAAAACTACTTATTTTCTGCGATACCTTTAATGGGGCTATTGGTTCTTTTTTATTCCACTAAAGAAGCATAAAAAGGCATAAGAACACCATTTAAATTAGTAATGTTTGCATCCACGACGATATTTCAGTAAAACACACGTTTTTAATAAAAAAAAGAGGGGTGACCACACCCGAACCAATTCGGGGCCCACACTCAACTTTGACAGCCACTTTCAAAAGCAATGAGCAAATTGTGTTGTGCGAACATTTTGGTTGCATTCGTATAGATTGCACTTGGAAAATGATTGAATTGATTTTCACTTATTCAAAAATTGTTTTCTTCTCAGCACAAAGCAAATGCATCTGTTCGCTCCAAAACACACAAAAACTTCGTGCTGTCATAACACGCGCTTAACATTTATCAGAATAGCCGTATTTGTTTTCTGTCAAAAGTTACGGAGAGTGCCCACACCTGGCACTCTTCCCCTACCATTATCGTGAATCAAGATTCTCGGAGAGTTTTTTTAAACTGCAATAGAGAATACACGGCAGTTTGAGAAAATTCCCTGAGAATATTTATTCACGATAACCCCCAATGTATTTCGTCGGCAATTTTATTTTACTCATTAAAAGAATTCAATAAAAATGTAGCTACATTTCCAGTTACTCTGGTTACGTGGCAGACGGGAATCAATCAATGTTTCAAATAATTTCTAAAATCTATGTACATAATGAACGATTCTTTTAATGATATTCTCCAAACTTATGAGTTGAAAACTTTTCTGGATCTGAATTTCCTTTTACTCCTATTGCTATGAAATATTTTAGTGCATTTTTAAACAGTTAGAAATTGTTTCCTTCAAAATAATATGAGCAAAGATTTAATTGCATATGCCTTAAGGTAAATCCAAAGTTTCGCTGTCTTGTGTTGACTTTGAAAATTTATGAGCACCATAAAGCTATTGTCAAGCGTATAATGGTAGTTATAATTAGCACTAATACTATACATCCTACTTTTACTATGCATCACACGAGTTTTTCGCTTTGGCAGAAGTTTTATGCACCTACTCGCACTTCATCATTACCGTCATCGCCAAAAAAACTTTTTTGAAACTACAACACAAAACTTCATTTTCATGCTCATGTATGTAACATTTTAACCCCAATTACAATATTTTACTTGGCTGCCTTCTACTAAACTACCAACATTCTTCTTGCGTTGCTAGTTTCCCGCCAAACAGTGGTCTCATATGTCAAATAAGCAGACCAAAATCCTGACAGTCTTTGTTAAGGTGTTTCATCTGGTTTACATACGAGGTGGTTAAATAGAAATTAAAATTGATCTACGTATAACATGCAGCAGTTTCCATTTTCCTTGGATAACTACTAAGCAAAATATATATGGCTGCGTCCTCTAATAATGATATTCTACTTCTGTAAGTTACATAAAAAAATTTTGTTTAAGCCAATTTTTTGCAGTTCCAAGCCACAGTGCATCGCCAACGTTGCTGCTTTCGCTCACATTCTAGCATCAGAAGTTTTCTTTAACATACAGCAATAGAAGGATATCATGACAAGGATTTCATGTCGTAATTTAGAAAATTTACGAGTCTAAATCCATGTTACGCCAGCTGAAAAATTCGAGTGCAATTCTAGTAGTGCTTCAACAGCTTTCATCCATTTCAGCGTATGTACCATCATAATTTCTTATTATTGCCCTAGCTGACTGAAATGCCCTTAACCTGTTCGTTTTTATTGTAAATGTTCAAGTTAACATGTTAATCAGAGTTGTAAAGAAATATCTTGGAATAGGTTAAGTTATGTTAAACTCAGTTGGCGGTCCATCTGAGATCAGATTTGTCCCTTTGTGATTACCCAAAATGGATAGCTTCAGCACTCCTTCAGCCATTTGACCCTTTGATAGGAGGATATTGCATATCAAAAATCTAGTGACCTCAAATCTCAGACAATACACACTCTGCGGAAACCACCAAAATTTTTTGAATCTAAAAATACTTTTGCATTTTTTTTTAAATGAAGCCCAATTTCTAAGCTATAAAATGGTATGTGACTCAAGATGGGATTCGGTCATTAAATTAGAGTTTTCGGCTATTGAACTCTTGAAAAATTGGTCAAGAAACAAAAAAAATTTAAAACGTTCCAAAAATTTTCAAAAAATTTCACATGGACGAATCTAAGCATTTTATGCAACAAACACTTTTCCATAGGATGCCTCGCTTTTGAGTAAAAAAAAAAAACCACGGGCGTTTAACAGTCGAAACCTCTTATTTAAGACCGATTCTAAATTACTTCTAAAAAAAGTTTAAGGGGGGTTTTTTAAAAACCTGTTTACAAATGTGCCTTAATCACCACATATTCGCTTGAGATTTTTTTAATGAAAAATGCTTTCTCACAGCTTAACCGCTGCATCAATTTTTATATAATTCGGTATGGAGATGGGGTTAACATTAAGGAACGATTATATGACCTTAATAATTTGAAGTGGGTGGTGCCATGCGCCTTAATGAAAAATACACCATCACGGTTTAACTACTATATCGATTTTTATGAAATTTGGTATGGACATAGAATGAACCATATGAAAATATATTAAAAACAATTTGTTTACGCCCCTAAATGGAAAATGACGATAAGTTGACCATAAGGAAGGAATTTGAAAACTTTTTTTGTTTTTGTTTTAAAGTTAGCAGTGCCACGCCCCTAAAGAGAAAATATGCAAACATGGTTATTAATGGGAGTTTGGTAGCTTAGGTTAGCAGTTTCGCGGTGTTTCTAAAGTTATGTCAAAATGGTCGAAATTCGGCCACAAGGCGGCTCTTCTTTTTATAATCCCATATACTTTAAGATATAAAAAATTAAGCATTTTCAAAGAGACAAAAATTATTGAGGTTGCAGCTCATGACATTCCTAGTTCGGAAAATTTCATTGATTTGTGTTAGCTCTTTCTGTAAGGTTTGTAGTTTATTATTAATGTAGGTTTTTGGCCCTATGCTCCTCCTAGGAGTTAAAGGAGAATACATTAATGTAGGGGAGAATGGAGAGTTGTGCGACAGGTTTGGTTTCAGGAAAAAAAAATCTATGAAATTCAATTTTTTTTAGCATATCAGCATATAGAATCTGTAGTATGCCTCAAAACACAACTTCTGGCTAAAGGGTTCGGTTGAAATTTTAAAAAATCTTAAAGTTATACTCGTTAGCGCAAAAGGCGCGTTTTTGGGGAATGGTGCAAAACGGAGGGAGTTGTGCAACACAGCTTTAAAAATAACATATTTTGATGAATATTCTTTGTTAAATTAACTCATTGATTGCAACCACTAAGGCATTGATATCACTCGCTGGTTTGCCGGTCGACGTGGCATGGTGACTATCTACAAAAATCACGAAAAGTCACGAATTAAATCAAAAAAATACTATGTAAATTCTGTGAAGAAAATCCACCAAATTGCATGAAACATACGAAATAATGCGATATACACAGAAAAAATGCAAACTCGTGTTGAAAACGTCAAATGCGGCGTTTTGTTGCGCAGCTCCCCACTTTCTAGATAATCAAAATGGCCACCGTGGCATCGATACATCAAATGTTTATGCATGATTACTTTCATGAGTTGAAAGGATATTCACAAAGGAATGTTTTGTATATACTGACCTTCATGATCAGCTTCCACAAATGACTGAAAACACCGCAAGCACAAGAGGCCAATGAAACTGTGCAACAAATTTTTCAACGCATAATGAAGAGCGACATGAAGAATATGTATTGACGTGACGAGTGCTGGTGAAAAAGTTAGGTCGTAGCGAGACAAACAATTGACAGTAGTTGGACACATGACAACTACTGTCATTTGACATTCATCGACGTCTTGCACAACTCCCTGTGTTGCAAAACTCCCCAATCTCCCCTACATATAGAAAAGTTTTCACCAAAAATTTTTCGATCTCAATTTATTTTTTTCTCTTTCAAGTGCGTATATAAGAAATTTTACTAGACTAAAAGCTAAGCTCAAAAACCAATATTTGTAAGAAACGGGTTAAAACAAAAAGTTCTAATATGTTTTTAGTGTAACATCAAGTTTTTGTTTTACTTGGGTATATTTTTATTGGACTTTAATTTTTTGCTCCTTTTTTGAATCCTAATTCCACTACATTACTACTGCGAATGAACTAAGTAGTGAGTTTTTTTAGTATTTTTGTTGCAAATAAAAACTTTATTTTAGTTATGGCAATTTAGCGTGCATTTTATGGATTTCATTACCAATGCATATAGTACGTTCGTTATGTAATGTAATTGTGTTTGTTTATTCGGTATATGAGTTATAGCGTGGGCGTGTGCTGCTAATAAAAGTTTATCATAACAACAAAAGTGTAAATTGCTGTTGGTAATGCAATCTCAGGAAAACAAAAAAGAAACAAAAATTTTCATTGGACTTTTATGAGCGCAAGGCTTAATTAAACATAGAAGTCGAGTTTATACTTTTTTGGATGTTATCGACTTTTTTGTGTGCGAGAAATTTGAAGGGCCAAAACTTACAAATTTGCAAAAAGTTGTTTGGTTATAAATTATGAATCATGGCTTGATTTCTTAGAAGGTTTTTGAATAGTTTCAGGCCAATTTCTCCATAATTTTCAGATAATTTTTGAAGATGTTGTGGATAAATATCTGATAAATTTTTAATGGTTTTCGACATATTTTTACACAAATTTTAAGAGAATTTCCAACGATATTTATAGACTTGAAGCAAATTTGAGCTGAATTTGAATAAAAATAAAATTTTGTCTTACAAAATTTAAGAAAATCGAAAAACTAATTTTATACCCTATAAAAAATGTTGTTACTTTGCTTTAGATTTTATAAATTTGCTAAGTACGTAGATACTATTTTAAGTTAACGCCAACACTTTGCCAAGATAATGGAAGAAACCCACAACATGCAACATTTAATTAAAATGGCAAAAACCACTTTCTTGCTAGTGCAGTTATTTAAATTACAACAATAAAAAGTGCCCATAGCGTCCTGGCAAAGGCTCTTTCGTATGTAAACCGAAACACAAAGTAAACTTTGACTAAGACTCTAAGATAGCACAAAGGACTTTGTTTGATTTTCTTATAAATTTTGTTGGTAAAACCGAAAAACCAATATAGGAAATTTTAAAGGAAGACATACTCGTACTCTACGGTTACATAGCTATGTTGTATGCATAGATGAAAACGTTTGTGAAAAAATACATTCCTTAGTCCAAGTACCAAGTGAAACCACATGGTGCTATATAAAACAGTATTACTCGTGAATATACTACATAAATAGCGAGAGGGTCCATGCAACAAAAGGAACCACAATAGCGAACCAAAAGGAAAAAAAAAAAATTGTTCCTTTACAATTTACAACGTCAAAGTGTATTAAAATATCAACGAAATCGTAAAAAAATCAACATGTAAAATATAAAAAGTATTGCCAAAAAATCATTTGTATATGAAAGGAGTATTTAAATGGCGTTGAGTTGACTGAAGTTCACTGAGCGAAAGTAGTCCTCGAGGCAAAATAAAAGGAAATATATTCACATTCTCAAAAAAAACAAAAAAGACGAAACGAAATGACATAAAAATGATGAAATGAAAAATGGTCGCATGCATGTCAGAATATAAAGGAAATGGAAAGCCGCCATCTTTGTATGTCAATGTTATTAAACAGGAAATGAAGAAAATGCATGGTAGAACTCAAAGGACATTATGTACGCCATAGCATCAAGTTGTTGAAGACTGTCAATATTTTTCTATCTTATACATTTTATCTAATGAGTACCGAGTAGGAAATTGTTAATTAAGTTATTAAGCATGGATAAAAAATAAATGCTGATTTTGTTATATGACCAAAAAATAATGGTTTATTACTTCATTTAACAAATTTTTGATTTTTATTCGTAATTTTTGGAAATAATTTTGGTATTTATTTGCTTCCAGCATTTTTTGAAAATTTCGGGTTGCATTCAGTATTTATAGAACTTCTCACTAAAATTTTTGACAGTGCAATATTTCTCAGGATATTAAGGTTTTTTTAACATCTATGGAATTTTTCAACACTTTTCGATGCTTTCAACGTTTTTCGACATTTACGCAGTTTTTTAAATTCAGCGATTGGACTTCTTTCGAATGATAATGAATTCGAAAACAGTTGCAAATGGGTCAACCTTTGCGTAATCGATTAAGATTTGGGTTGACATCTCCGATTTTAATGAAAATTGGTGAAAAGTTATTATTTGATATACGTACATATAACTATGGTAAAATAATTTTTAGAAATTCCGAAGAAATCCAAGATGGCGGCCATATGAAGTCCGATCCAACTTTTAGAAAATCACATGTTCGAAAATTCACATATCCTCGGGTTTTGATCCGATTTTAATGAAATTTTCAAGGTTAGTACTTTTTAAAAAAAAAAATACATTGACAAATAATTTTCATTTTAAGGGGGGCTTCTCATGTAACACGTCAAAAAGTAGTTGTTTTACGGGATTTTTTTTCACTCGGAAAATAAAAACACACACAAATAATTTTTTGCATATATTTAAGAACATGCTTGAACTATAAAAAAAGCATTTTTTCAAAAACTAAAATGACAAAATGGCGGACTTATTAAATGTTGCGTGTGGCGTGACGCGGCTGACGGATTTATCGCGGTACATTGTGGAGCCCAAAGTTTTTATCTGAAACATAAAACAAAATTTTTTTATTATTCAGCAGGGTTCCCCTGAGTGCATGAATGTCTGCAACTCCAAAAAATTCGATTCTACAATATTGAAATCACGTCCTGAAAAAAAGTGCTATTTTTCCGTCATTTTTTGTCGCTAAATGGGGCTAAAAAGTGTATAAAATAACCTTTTTTCCACAATTTCAGACATTCATGCACTCGTTCAGTTGATAATCTGCAAAACACTTTTTAGGAATCAAAAATCGGTTAAGTAGTTTTTTCGCAATCGTTTACCGCGATTTCAAAACCATAGTTTTGAGAAAAAACGATTTAAAGTTTGAGAATCGCACACAAAGCGCGCCCGAGCGCGCTGGTTCAATCAATCATATTTTCCATAATATTTAGAGTTGAGTCATGAAACTTTGGGAATATACTCCCAAGACGTTATTCTATCAACCTATGAAAAAAAAAAAAAAATCGATTCTTTGAAAATTTTACATGAGAAGCCCCCCTTAGGTGGAAAAAAACCTTTTTTCTTTTTTAAAGCCAATTTGCGGCTTGGTACACCTTTTTCATTTTTTTTTTTTTTTGAAATATTTTTATTCAAAAGTAAATTTTATTATATTTATTCACCGCCCTTAAAAATTGTGGCATCTTTTATGGTTACGAATTTTTGAAGTTGTTTAATATTGTGTTTATCATGAGTCGTTGGTGCACGTGCGCTACCATATAGGGTTGCCACCGTCCGGACGGTATTTTTTTTTGGTGGCCCCTAGCAACATTTTTTTTTTTTTTTTTGAAATAATTTTGGAGAATATTTTAACCCATTAACCCATAAATATTGACTTTCACTGAAATATTGACATCAATACCATCCAATATTTTTGACTTTAAATTGAATTTTTTAATTTAATCAACCTTCCTTTTTCATCATTTATATTTATTTTTTACATATTTTACTAATGGAACATATTAAAAGTCGGACATAATGACACGTAGCGAAATTTGATGATTTTGTTTTAAGTAAAAGGTCATTCAATAAGTCCGTAGGATAAGTAAGAAAAAAACAAAATATTGACAAAACTCGATTTTATTATTCAACATAGTTGCCTTCGAGGGCGATACAACGGGAATAGCGATTTTCCAACTTTTTGATACCACTTTTATAGTACGATTTCTCTTTCTCGTCAAAATAGGCCTCAGCTGACTGTCTTCTGGATTCTGGGGTGTAATAGTGAAGCCATGTTTCATTCATTGTCCCATATCGACGATAGAATTTGATTTTATTGCGGTTTAACAGCGCCAAACACTCCTCTGAAGCATCAATTCGTTGTTGTTTTTGGTCGACTGTGAGCTCACGCGGCACCCATTTTGTACAGAGGTTTCTCATACTCAAATGTTCGTGTAAAATGGTAAAACCACTACCATCTGATATCTTTACACTGTCAGCTAGCTAGTGCACCTTCAATTCGCGATCGTTCATAACCAATTTGTGGATTTTTTTATGTTTTCTGGAATAACAGCCTCATTTGGGCGTCCACTGCGCTCTGCATCATATGTACTAGTACGACCACGTTTAAATTCAGCAATCCACTTTTCTACCATTTGTCTCGATGGAGCAGAGTTCGGTTAATGTTTATCAAGCCATTGTTTGGTTTCCACTGTATTTTTTTTTTTTTTTTTTCATCAAAAACCAATACTTTATCAAAACTCGAAATTCACTTTTTTCCATTTTTTTTTTTTTTCACAAACAAAAGTTGCTTCACACAATGCTATAACTCACGAATCAATAGTCATATTGCTGCCAAATTTATACACGTGTCGTTTAAAGGTTAGTACATACTATGTAAATAAAAAATCATATGTAAAAAATTCTAGTTACGCCAGCTATGTGTCATCCTACGGACTTATTGAATAACCTGTTATTATTGATAAATGAATAAATTCAATTTCTTGTTCTTTGAATCTTAATTGGGTCATAGAACATTGTATTTGATTTTTTTCCGGCCGATCTCTCCAAGTCCAAATTTCTTTTTTAGCTACTCTTATTTCTTTTTAAATTCTTTAACTTTTGTATGTCCATCCACCACTATTAATGTCTTTTGGGTCATATATATTGGGTGATTTCATTTAAGAATACCGAAGTAAACGCACGTTCGAAAAACAATATTTGTTGTGATTATTTTCCAAGTATAGCATCATAATACCCTAAACCTAAGGTATATTCATATTATCCTATCGTTTGTAATGCATAAAAAGAGACGCGACGGGTATAGAAAAGTAAATATGTGTTCCTGTTTTTGAAAACAGTACCTGGAGATCGATCCCTGCTCGGTATACAATATAGTTTAACTATTTCGAGTCGATGTTTTTTACTAACAGCTTTTATATGTGTTGCAAGTCGTGGCTCAAAATTTTTCAAATCAAAAGCTTTTAACATCAATTCAAATAATTCCGACTTTGGAGCTAAATCGTTGTTGATTTGTATTGAATAGAGTGCGAAAATTGTAATTTTTTTCCTGAGTGTAAATATCACCAACTTTTTGTGCGGTACACGTGAACGATGATCAAAACTCGCTAGCAGTAATACGTCATCAGCTTTCATCAAAATCGTTTCAGCTGTTTTTGAGAAATATTGAATAAAACTTTATCAATACAAAAGAGTACGCGTGGGACTTTCTAGATACCGCCTTGTTTTTGCTTTTTACAAGGAATTGATGGTCGACATGCACTTACTTATTTTCATCAAAAAATCTTATACAGTTTACGAGACATACTATTTCACGTGTTTTACTTGTAATAGAGGTGCCACTCCTGTTAGCGATATTTCGCCTTCTTTCAGTTCAGAGGTGCCTAATAACAAGTTAATTCCCCACAGTTAATTTCAAACAGATTGCTCTAATAGTTTTATTTTTATAGCGTATAATATTTTTTGTGGGCCGCCCACTTTTCGTAATGTTCAAGAAGAACTTAGAAGGACAAGAGTGTAAAATTGGAGACGAGAGAGGTGGGTGCAGAATGGTCTACCAATTAACTGAAACGCTTAATAGAAAGAAAAAGAAGGAATAATTTTTAAATGCATAAATGAAGGAACCATCTCCTCAGCATTTCTCTCTAGCAAATCAATATATATTTCATCTGCCGGAACATCATTGTAGCATAGCTAGTTTTGCAGCTGAACAGACTTAGCTATGATGTTTCTACTGTTTTCTAACTGTTTTAACAACACTAATGTTTATATGTAGTTTCTTTTGCACCTCTACAACCTGAGTTTTTATCTCCCAGTGTGCCAAACGGACTCGTTTCGGATCCGTAACGGGTTCATATTTTCGTTCTATTTATCCGTTACGGAATCCGTTACGTATCCGTTACTGATCCGTTTGCGGGAAGGATTCCTAAAAAAAAAACGAATCGTTTTTTCTTCTTTTATGGATCCGTTTCGAACCTGTAACGTACATCAAAAACGAATTCAAAACGGATTCGCTTTTAATAATGTTAATGCTGCTTATAAAAAAAAAAGAAAACAGGGTGAAGCGCTTATTTTTAATTAAAAAAAAACAAAATAACAAAAAAAAAAAAAATTACTAGCCCGGCCGGGAGTCGAACTCAGGCTCCCGGGGTATTATTCTTTCATACACGAGACGTTAGACAACTAGGCTATTGACCGATATGATGTTTACTTAACTGATGTAGACTTATTTGATGTTGAGATTTAAAGTTTGTATATTAAGCAAATTTCTGTTGTTTTTTTATAAGTATTCTGTGTTGCTTTTCTTCCCTTCTTTTGATAAAAAATGTTATATACTCAAATTTGGAATCAAAAACATTTTTTCAAACAGTGTTTGAAAACTTTACAAAAAAATCATACGCAATAAAATAAAAAGAAAAAAAAAAACAAATCAAAAATATTTTTTTTTTTCATAAAAATTAAATAAAGCAAATCCGTTTTGAGTTCGTATTTGAAGTATTTACGGAATCGAAACGGATTTTCCCAGGTTCGAATCCTACCAGAGGTGGATTTTTACCCTTTATTTTTCTTCCTTTTTTTTCTTTTTATTATTTTTTAGTTGCTAATAGGCGCATCAAAACGGTTTTTTCCTGTAAATGTACAGCATGAACATATTTAAAAGCAAATCCGTTTTGAATTCGTTTTTACATAAGTTTCGGATTCAAAACGGGCCCGCACTGCGGAATTAAATTTTTTTTTTATTCGCTAATAAGCGCTTCAAAATGTTTTTTTTTTTTATCTAAACAAAGCGTTTTGAATTCGTTTTTGATGTACGTTACGGGTTCGAAATGGATCCGTTACCGCGGATTACGTTTTTTATATCTTTATGAACTCGTAATGGATTCGAAACGGATCCTCATCCGTTTTTGTGCACATTGGGCTGGCACAGTCACGTTTTTTTAAATTTGATTTTTAAGGGCTGTAAGTAAGCTTGACTGTCGAAACCAAATTTGAATGGTTGGTCTTTCCATTACAGGTTCAATGATATATATATCTACATTTTTTTTGAAATATGAATATTCTTGGTTTTGCAACTCGGCTACTCATGCATAAAAATAAATTTTTTATTTTGCTTATTGGCTATATTGTGTCCGCCAAATACCCTGGAAATCCGTGTTGCATTTTTTACATTTTGAGCGAAAACTCACAACCAAATTTTTTGTAAATGCATGTATTATTAAAATACAAGTCTACTTGACACTTTTTCTGTTAAAACAAATTAATAATCGTTCTTCCACAAAAGCATAAACTCCCATGACGCTCTCTGCAGGGTAATACTCTCAAGAAGACATACGACTTTGTTGACAAAGAGAAAACTTTTGGTCTTTTTTACAGCCAAGTGATAAAAAAAGAAAAGAAGAAGAAAGTCGTATTTTTAATACGACGACACATTTAAATTTAAAAAAGTTGAGTTATAAAATTTAAAGTAGTTCAAGAATTTAAGCTGCACTTGTATGGATACCAACGTAGATACATCAACCCTGTTTTATTCCCATTGCTATGCTTTCTTTTTTTTGAATTGTGCCCTTTTATTTTGTGCTTTTCGTGCTGTTGCTGGTATGCTTTGTAAAACTGCTCTTTGTCAGTAAATGTGTAAAAATCCTCCTTTCTTTTGTTCGAGAGTTTATTTGCTCTTGCAATGCTTTCGATATGAATTTTTTATTCAATGTCTGTTGCTACTTCTGCTGAGCTGTTGTTGATATATGTTTGAGGCAGTACCTACCCCTTCATACTCCCCCATATCAAATGTCTATAGACTTCGTCCCTTTTTCCCTTCGCCAAATATTTCGTAAATATCTTTTACAATATTAAAATTATATTGTAAGACATGCTTTTGTTGTAATAAAACAAAGCGTCCTTTGGGGACATTGTTGACATTTTTTATATACCCACTTACTTACTAACCGTACTCGTGCCATAAAAAAATAAATCGCTGGTTCATGTGTTGGGAATCTCTTTTTTAATATGCAGTTAAAATCAAAAATGCCTTATTTCAAATTGATTTTTCTTTAGGGAAGATCCATATCAAATCAACCAAAAAATTTTGATTTTCAACCCTTAACATCTCCGAATTTCTTGAAAGCTGGTACAGCTGTTGAGTATCATTAAACTAAGGTTAGGTTAGGTTTCTTTAGGGTGGCGGCAATACTGCCACACATAGACCACAAGGGTCCATAGTGATACCACAAACTCTCTTATTAAAATCTATTCATAAACTCTGGTCCTTTCAGTATGATGTTTGTCCAAACTGAAGGATCCTGTCAGTACAGCGAATCTTTTAATGTCACTTAGGTGCATTTTAGTGAGTTCCTTTAAGGAGTTGAAGAACGACTGTCCAAAGCATTTTAGCCTAGTTCTTGCCAAAGCAGGACAGAGACATAATATATGTTCAATTGTTTCCTCTTCTTCAGGCTCGTGACAGTTTCTGCACCAGTTGTTCGAGACTATGCCCAATCTAAAGGCATGATGCCCAATTAGACAATGACCAGTCACAATTCTGGTCAGTAAACTACACTCACTCTGCGTCAAGGATAGCATATATTTGGAATATTCTGCTTTGTGAAAACGAGGCCAAAAATGCTTTGTTATAGCGCTAGTAGGGGATTGTTCCCAGCGTCTGTTTGCCACTGTTAGCAATTGCGAGTTCTTCAAAGAGAAGAAATGTTGAAGCGGGGCTGGAATTTTAATGGATTGAGCTTATAGAAGAGCTCCATTTTTTGCTAGCAGATCTGCCTTTTCATTTCCTAAAATTTCGCAATGCGATGGCACCCACTTTAGAGATACCTGATTTTTTTCGCTGAGGTAAGTTAAATCGGTATAACGTTGAAAAACTGTCTTTGATTTAAAACAGTCTGATTTTAAGGCCTTTAAGGCAGCTTGACTATCGACGTACAAAGCGATTTACTTATTATCATTTAACTAAAGCTCGTGCAAAATTGGATTCCGAAACGAAGTGGTTCTCACAATACAGGGTCCTTAAGTTCGAAAAAAGTATAAAAAAAACTGTTAAAGTGACTAACATGAAAAGGCTGCAACTTGGTAACCAATTAACATATTTCTCATAAAGAAAAAACACATCAAAGGCAAAGGTCTTTCAAATGCTTGAAAATATTTGTATTTTTGTCAAGATCAAAGGTCATATTTTCTGCATCCAAAAGTTCTAAATCGAATATCTCTAAAAACGATATTTTAAAATCTATCATCTAAACTTACTGTAAATTTGATGGTGAAGCTTTTACTGACTTTGGAATTATAAATAAAATAAGACAAAAATATTAAAAAAACAATATTTATTTGTAGATTCCTTCAATAAAAAATTCATCAGACGCTGAGTAAGCCGTTACTTTAAGAGCTCTAGAATTTTTGAGTCCCTGGAATAGTTTTTGAGTTAGAAAATCATTTTCCAAGGATTTTTTCTGGGTACTGTAGTGTATTTATGATTATGAAGTAGAAGAAAATAGAAGGGGAGAACAGTTTTAAACTAGAAACAGACCTAAAATGTTTTAAAAAATTAACATGTTATTCCAAAACTCCTGACTGTTACCTTGGCAAATGCAACCAGTGCCCATCTATTCTCGAATTCAAGGATATGTAAAGTAAGATTGCAGAAAGAAATTACATTGGCAATGGATATGCATAGACAAAGATGCCTTAGAAACTATAATCAAGCCCGCAGACCTATTTTACCACATTCTTTCATTGCGAAGCAACAAACAAAATTTTTAGGTGATGAAATGCATGTCTTGGTGAAAATGAATTTTTGGCCATCTGTGGTTTTTCAGAAAATGTTTCATTTGCGTTCAAGATTGCATACAAAATTTTCATTCGAGTGTTGGGCCACCCTACTGCTCTTTACTATAAAAAGATAAAAAATTGGAAAATACAAATTTTATTGTGATATCACTAAAATATAGTAACTGATAAATTTATCAATTTATCTAATCTAATAAAGAGTGTGTCGAAAAAAACTTATACACACTTTCAGCCATAACTCATCCTGTGTCCATCGAATAATTTTTTTTTTTTTTTGAATCAGGTTAACTTTTAAAAATATATATTTATTCAAATTATTCATTTTCAATTGTTATTTCTTTCAAAATGGACAGCGAAATAAAAGTACCTGAAAAAAAAAAAAATAAAACTTTTCAAAAAAATCCATTATGGACTTTCAAAAAAATAGCAACAGATCTCAAGGTTCATCGTCACATTGTTTCAAAAGCTTTTAAACAGCAAACTTAAACATTGCACGAAAACCTGGATCAGGAAGAAAAAAAGGTCCAACATATATTGGAAGGCAAAAGATGTCGTTCAACTCTTTCAAAGAGCTCCGAACACATCTGTCAGAAAAGCAGCTCTGATTCTTTTGTGTGCAGAACCAAAGCTAATGCTGGACTAAAGTCGCATAAAGTTCAGAAAGTTCCAGATCGCAATGCGGGAAAAAAATTATTTTGCATAAAAAACGAGCTAAAAAATTGAGGACTAATTTTATAAAAAAAAATGTACGTGTTGTGTGATGGATGATTAAACCTATGTTCTGGCAGACTTTTCACAACTTCCGGGTCAAGGTTTTTATGTAGCAGATGCACGAGGTAATATTCAGGCACAATACCGGACAAAAAAGCTTTTGCCTTTCCTAAAACAGCACAGAGTGCCTACATATTTCTGGCCCGATTAAGCATCATGCCACTATGGAAAAAAGGCACTTGAGTGGTATGCAAATAATAATGTAAATTTTGTACCATGGGAGGCAAACCCACCCAACTGTCTAGAATTCCGGCCTGTGCAGAGATATTGGGCGCTCGTTAAAAGGGAATTGAAGAACACAGGAAAGTTATCCCAGGACATGTCTGACTTCAACCGTAAATGGACCGGCTCCTCCAAAAAGGTAATGAAAACAACTATAAAATCGTTAATGACAGGATACCCGGAAAAGGTGGATAGATTAATAAATTCCAATTAATATTCCAATATTTTAATGTTTAATACATTTCTATAACATATTAATAAATTCACACATTTTGAAGAAATTTTAAATTGAACGGTTTAAGTTTTATTTAACTTTAAGCGTGTATAAGTTTTTTTCGACACACTCTATACAATTTCTTTATTGCGTAAAAATATTTAGGAACCACAATGTTCACTTAACATTCGTATTCCTATTATTTTTCACAGGCTCAACTAAGCTCACTTCAAAAAATTATCAATAACTGCGAAACGACTGAAAATATTTTTGCTCTGATAACGGATGCAGTGAAGAACATTGACATTTAAAATTTAGTGTGACATGTTTGCTTAATTAATTTAAATTGGCGCAGAGTTATGTTTGAACTATTTTGATGTGAGTGTTCCTATTATTTTTCATATGACTGTAAAAAAAATTTGTTTTTTAGAGGAGTGACACCGTCCATTTTTCTAGTCTAGAACTTTACCCTGATTTACTAACATACTGTGAAAATTTCATTCAAATCGGTCAAGTGGTTTTCGAGTCCATAAAACACGAACACACAGACAAACTTTAATTTTTATAAATAAGATGTAGCAGATATGTATTTCTCCCACTATGTTTTAAAAATTGAAATAATTTACCAAGAATATGAATTCTTTTGTTTCCTCATAATTGTCCTTTTTCTTTAGGCAATTTCAACGCATGGCGCACAATTTGTCCCGAATTTTATTGTTTATTTCTGTTTATCATTTTGTTTTTGTTTTGCTTTTGTTTTTCTTCACATAAATAACCAATTAAGCTCATGATAAACATCTTAATGAACACAATAAATTTTTTTTTTTTAACATAAAGACATTTTATTTCCTTACAATTGAATATTAAGGATGTCATTTGAAATTTAACGCAAACAAATTTGTCATACCAATTTTTCTGTGGTTTTTTCCATTATTATTTCATTTTAATGAAAGTGTTGTTTTAATTTTTTCAAAACTAAACAATAATATCATTTTTGAAATTTAGCACAGAGTTAGCAAATTTAACATAAAATCATAAGTTAAAACTTCAACGATACTTTTTCAGACCATTGGTTTTTTTTTTACTCGCAAGGTTAAAATTTTCTTTTCTAATTTTTTGGCGTATGAGGCAATAGAACATTCAGCCGAAGATTTGGAAAAAGTATGGAAACACCATCTTTCTTCCTTATACTTAAGTTGAATGTAATGAATGTTTGAGGAAAACATTAATTGCATGTAACGAACATAACAATGCAATCATTTGAAAATATTTTAATGAAATCAAAATTGTATCAATGGAAGTACACATTTTCAAACATCGACATCTGCATAAACAAGTTATAATACTTATTTATCGTATTGTTACTTCCTTAACAAATACTTGACCATAACAATGACTACTGCACCTAACCACATGCAATACCAAACTAACCACATCTCTGATTAAAACGGAAGATAATCCAGCCACAAAGTTACACGAAGCACACGAGAGATGCACGAGACACAAATTATTTTACCCATTAAGAGTAAAAGAAGCATTAAAGGTACTTGAAACGAAAGTGAATTTAAGTAATTGAAATCACTAACTACAATGTAAGACGAAATTTAATATCATAATTAACAAGTAGTTTAACATAACTGCCGCAAGAGGGCACGGTATATGCAAATTGCAGCATAAATATCGACAGTTACGACAACCCATTTGGAAATTTATTTTAAAAAAGTCTTATAGTATTATAATACAGTTCACAGTTTAACAATATCACGGGTGGTTGGACATTGTTTCAACCCATAATGTTGCATCATTTTAAAGAAAAATTAACAAAATCCAACGGGCGCTTTTTTTAAAATCGAATTTTCCGTTTTTGACAAAATTGAGTAGGGTCAACAGTAACTTGCAGTGGCGTGTCGTCTAAGGAGCGCCCGCCCACCCAACTGAAATCATTCTCAATATCCATTTTTTTTTTTTAATATCTGTTAAGTGATTTGATATTGCCAAAATGTATTTAAGTACATATTATCAATTCGATAGTCAAACCATCCTAACGTTCCCTTCTCTAAGCGTAAAGCTGGAATTAGCCAAGAAGTAGCGTTTCGTAACGTAACGTCACGATTGCTTGTTAACGTAGCATCGATTAGTGAAAACGGTTGACAGCCGTCACGTTACGGAACGCTACTTCTTGGCTAATTCCAGCTTAAAATATATGAAAATCGTATTATATTTACAGTCTGTTAAATAAGAGCGTGGTCACGATTACTCGCGATCGGTAAAGTATAATGCTGTAATTTTTTTTTCTCACACAGAGGGCAGTATTGTCCTTCATGCTTCGTGAAAGTGAATCAGCTGACCACTCTTTTCAATGCGTTCTCAGCATTTTTCCAAAATGAGTACCGCGTACGCGTCGCGCTTTGAAGCCGTTTTTTTGTGTTTGCACCCCAAAGGTCGTGACTTTGGATTGGCCGTCTCAGTCGCCCGATGCCAATCCAATTGAAAACGTTTGGGCGCAAATGAAGATGAAGCTTCAGAAAAACCGACCCTGCAACTTGAAACAGCTGGTTCGACGCATTCACAAAATTTGGAGGTCGTTTTCAGAAGAGTATGCGCAAAATCTTGTTCAAAGTATGTCGCGAAGATGTCAAGCTATAATTGATGCTGGGGGTGATTGGACCTGCTATTAATGTATTTGCATTGAAGTTTCGATCAAATAAATCAATATTAAAAAGAATTTTCGCAATGGGTATTTTCATTTTCTCACAACAATGACCACGCTCTTATTTAACAGACTGTACATACATACGGAATATTACAACATTTTTCGGTCGCAACATAATTTGACGTTAAATCCTGTTTGATTGAGGTCTTCGAGTGCGCTTTCATCCTCAGTTCAAAAATAAAGCGAAATCTCATATTGAAAACAAAAACCAATCCACACATATTCTAGCAAGATGCCCATAAAAAACAACAACTTTTGGTGCACTTTTAGAAAACGAACAAAGAAAGAACTCATACGCCATGCAACAAAAAAAAAAAAGAGAAGTTCGATGTTCTATTGCGTGACCTTAGAACAACAGGGTTCCAACTGACATTTTTTGTGAAATTGAGCAAATCTGAGAATTAAAATATTTAACCGGCTAAATAAATGAGCTAGCTCACAAAATTTGGCAAATATAAGTCCAAGGATGCATTGCGATATTTTGAATAACGTTCGGGCAACGAGCAAAGCATTGCAGTCAGAAGAGATTGATCTGAAAACCTGCACGTTAATGTACTCGTCAGTAGAAAATTTGTTAGATGGGATGAGAGATAAATACGAGGTGTTTGAAAACAAAGCCAGATCAATTTTACCTAAGACGGATTATTCGAAAGTTGCATCGTGAGTTCGACGAAGAACAAGACAGATAAACGATGGCAATGCTCCAGAAGTTATATTAAAAACGCGAGAATATTTTCGTGTCAACGGTTTTCTTGTAATTATCGATACGGTCAAAATCGAAATTAACAGCCAAAGCCAAGTTTACTAAGAGATTTTTATTTTTGGCTGACTTTAGTTTGACAGAAAATGAGTACATACCGCGAAAAAATTTCAGGTTTAGTTGACTTCTACCCTGACGATTTGGAAGATTTTTATCCTGAACTCAAACAGTTTCACGATTTTATCAAATAAAAATTTCCATCAAAACCTAAGTTCACTCACTATGAACTCTACGAAAGTTTGATTCGAGATAATCTTGAAACTATTTTCCCAAACGTGGACATTGCTCTTCTGATTTTTTTAACTCTTATGATTACAAATTTTACAACAGAGCGCTCTTTTTCAAAGTTGAAACGCATAAAAAACGAGCAAAGAAGTGTTATAGGTCAAGAACGATTGAACATGCTAAGTCTGATGTCCATTGAATCGGATGTTCTTCGTCAATTTAATTTTGAAGATGTCACTAATGATTTTAGTGATCTGAAACGTAGGAGAAAAGTTTTTTAAAGATAAACGTTGTTTCAATATTAAAAAGAGAGGTTCAAAGATTATTTTATAAATTACTATACTGTAAATTATGTAAAATCAAAAAAAAATAAAAAAAAAATAATTTGTCAGAAAAAAAACTATTTTGATTGTTTTATTGTGTTAACAACTTTTAAATAATATGAATAAGCTGTTTAAATTCTAAATAAATAAAAATTAACTTTACAATTATTAAAAAAAAGAGGGCCCCAAAATTTGAATGGCCTAGGGCCCCCATTTGGCTTAATCGGGCACTGACCACGCTCTTTCGATTACCGCTACTCAAAAATGTTATCTCGTATGGTTTCTGAGATAATTAATGAAACTGAGATACACAAGGTTCTATCTATACGTATTCAAATTAAAATTAATTTCACAAAGTTCTAACTGCCAGCCAGATACGTGTAGAACTTTGTATTTCTGTAAGATTTTTTTTTTTTTTCAGATAGAACTTTGTGTTTCTGTAAGAGATTAGGCAAATTAGATAAAATCATGTAATTTTGTTAAATAAGCCCCGATTTTGAGCCGACATGGCTTATTTTGTAAGTAATTGGACTTAAAAAAAACCAACACGAAAAACGATTTTGCAAAATTGAAAAATTCGAATCGAAAATAGTCATTTTTGAACGCTGAATCCGAATCTGGTTGTTTAAAATCAAAAAGTCAAAAATCGTATTTTTCATAATTTTGAACATTTGGGGTAGGATATCTCTGAAACCATATAAGATATAGTGACTCTGATGCCGAATTCGGATTCAGCGTTGGAAAGTATATCGAAAATTTTTTTTGTTTCGAATTGTTCAATTTTTCAAAAATCGTTTTTCGACCTTTTTTCAAAAACTGCATAAATCTTAAGTGTTGGTTTTTTCTAAGCCCAATTGCCAACAAAATGAGCCATATCGGCTCAAAATTGGTGCTTGTTTAACAAAATAACATGATTTTATCTAATTTGCCTGCTCCTTTACAGAAACACAAAGTTCTATCTGAAAAATGCCAATTTCATGTATCTAATAGCAACAAAGTTCTATCGACTTAAATTTTTTGAAACGGACATAGTAAAAACTAACTTGCCAAACTGAAACATTTTTTGGTGGTTCTTTGAAGAGTTTTTGATCAGAATTATTGCCTTATACTTTTTCTAAAAAATTTAAATTTTTTTAAAAGTTATAAGCATGCGAATTTTTATGTACGTCTTTTTTCAAGTTGGAATTTCTCCGTTAATATTGAGTGAAAATTTATGAAACTTTTGTGGTAGGACTAAAAATAATTAGAAATTTAAATGAAATAAAGTTTTTATAAAAATTTTTTAAATTTCTTATAAATAATGCACTTTTTAATAAACATTTAGATATAAAGCTATATCTACCAATAAATAAAAACAAAATTTTTACACAGAAATATTCTCTGAAATCTGCACAAAATTTCTGTGAAAAAAATTGGAGGAATTTATCATTAACCCTTTCGACCCGGAAAAAAACTGTGGGGTACACAATATTTGTAATAGGTTAATCTTAGAAACTAAATTTAAGTAAAATATTTGACCGTCTCTAAATTTAAATTTTCACCACCAGAGGCGCTTCCGGTCTATACTCCTAACAGATGTTTTTGATTTGAATTTTCGGGATACAATGTCCTTGGAGTTGTTATACGAAAAAACAGTGGTTACTAAAAATTGCATTAATTTTATTAATTCATTCAATTTAAGTGACGTTAATAACCGAGTTATATTATTCAAAAACTTTTGGGATATATTGCCCCAACCGGTTCGAAAGGGTTAATAAAAAAGTTAAGCGTTTTGTTTTTTTGTAGTTTTGTAAATATAAAAAAATAAAAACCCAAAAAATATTTAAAAAAAAATTCAAAAAGATGTCAGCTTCGTCCTCGTCGCACAGTGCTGTCACTCCATACAACGAAACGGCATTTCTACAGTTTTGGTTCGATTTCCATAAAATTCACCATACTGATACATTTTTTCATGTTATTTTTCAAATGTAATGAATAGAAAAAAAGATATTCAAATAAATAAAACAACGAAAGTAAATTGGGAAAATGTTTTTAGGCTGTAAAAAAGTATATGAAAATTATAAAAGTTCAAAGTCTTTTTGACACATAAAAGTATGCTGTAAAAAGCTCAAATTTAAAAAAATCCAGAAGCATTTGAAAAGAATATGCGTTAAAAATCCAATTTAATCCACAAAATGATTTTTAAAAAGCCATCTAGTGAAAAGTTATTTTTCTAACGCTTAGGCAAAATCTACTTTGTAATACATTTCTAACGAGCCCACGGTTATAAAAATCAGAGCACATTTTTTGTTTATTCCTTATTTTTAATATCGCCGCTTTTCTAACAACTTCTAAGCCGGGTTCACAAAAAAGCTGACCTAATACAACAACAAAACGGATAGCATATTCGTGCTTATTAGACCAAAATATACTAAAAATACTTAGAAAACTCTTTGGGTTTTTTTACTGTTTGTACAGTGTTATTTTTCAAAAAAAGTTTCGTATTAAAGTGCATAATTTAATAGTTGGTAGTTCATCTTAAAATAAATTGATATGCTTCTGTAATGTTTCTGAAAACTTTTATAAAAGAAGACAAATGCAGTACAATAATTCTTCTCTTCCCAGTTAAAAGACTTTTTTGACATGATGAAATTAATTTATTTTCCCACTGGGATATTTTGATATCAGAAGATTACCGGGGAATGATGTAAAGCAAGATTTTTAATAAGAAGAAAAACAAAAAAGTGCAACAACAAAAAATAAAAAACTCCAACAATAACAAAGAAAGCAAAATTTATTATACCAGCGGACGCTGAACTTCCACAACGGTTTTGCTTAAGAGAAGAAGCCATCCACCATAGGTACCTGCTGCAGAAACTATCTATGAAAATAGCATATAAAAAGGTGGAAACACGAAAAACGCTTATCAGTAAAGTAAAAATATTCAAAGTGAGCTCAGTGAGATGCTTAATTAAAAACAAATAAAGCGTTTAATGTAAACAATTAAAAATTAACATAAAAAATCAATTATGATAGCAAAAATAAATGTGAGTGTGAAAAAAAGGAGTTGTATCACGTAGGACACTTCTTTCTGTGTACATAGTGAAAAAACATCAATTAAAAAATATTTTTTTATTTATTTTTGTGCAATTTCACAGCGACGTCCACGGCAGCAGCAACCTTTGTCACTGCTACTTACAATTGGACTTTTCTTTACTTCCACATTTCTTTGTCTCACAGTGACGGAAGCACGTCGTGTTAACAAACGTTTCGTCATTCATGTGCCCTTTAAAGTGAAAACGCACCATCACACGCATACCGTATACTCGCTCATACACACGGGCGGCTCAAAGAAGACAATTTACAAAGTTGTAGGCTACTCTCAACATGGTCATTTGCATGGCCACGGCTATACCGATAACAAATATCCGCAACATAAACATCATCATGATCATCATCAGCATCAACATCACATGGATGACAAGTTTAACTATGATATGCATCATGATAGTTGTGATAGTCACAAAGGCGATATGGTATTCAATCATTATGCCAGAAATGATCAGTACGATAAGTACAGATATTATCCGAATGTGGAAGAGTACATCGAGGATGAGCAGGGTGTGGATGAGTGGGGTGAAAGACGCAGCCTTGGATGCTATGGTTGTTAAAATCAGAAATCAAATCAAATTGCACAAATTGTTTAAATCACAATAAAAAATTGCTGAAAGATAACGTGATAAATAAAAAGAAATCAATTTGCATTTTTGCAAAGGGATGAAGGGAGCTTGTAGCACAGCAAAAACATCTCCACTTCCTCGAAATGGCTATTTTAAAACAAGCTTATGCTGGATCTTTTTAATACTTTCTGTTTATACTTGTAAATTTACCTTAGCAGCTTCGTCCACGATAGTTGAAAATAGCAGGAAATTTTCTGCTTACTGAATTTTTTTAATTTAAAAATATAGGATGATCGTTGTATTCTTTGATGTTCTTCACTTACCTAAAAAGAAAGAAAAATTTTTTAATTAATCTAGGAATATTAATGTGAGCAAAATTAAATATTCGGATATCTTAAGAATACAATGACTGATAATATCATTTTCAAATGTTATAGGGTATACCAAATAGGTACGGCTAGGGAAAAAACCAATTTATGCCAAACTTGTTACAGAAAATCTGAGAAGAATAGATTGAAAAAGACCGGCTGTCTAGAAAACTCGAACACTTGGTCACGTTGATCATAAAGATCAAGATTGCTTTTCGGTTTTAACCATTTATAAAGGGTGATCCAATACAAGGTCCCTTTTCCAACTGGGTTGTTTTGACAGTTGTTATATGTCAAATGGCTTCCATTAATTCATTAATTGTGGAAACTTACTACCAAAATTAGTCATCAGTTAAAGAATGTTATAGAGTTCTTCAACATCATTTTGGTCGTTATGAGGGTCCAACTGAGCGCACTATTCGTAACACCATCACCAGATTTCGAATCAATTTTACACTATTGGACATTCATCATTCAACCAGAGTGCATAAAGCCCATAATTTAGAGAATATTGCTGCAGTAGCAGAGACTTTTGGAGAAAACCGTGAACAATCCATTCGTCGGCGATCTCAGGCTTTGGGCATCTCTTATTGTGGCGTATCTTGAGGCGTGATCTTGGTCTGAAGGCCTATAAAATACAGCTCGTACAAGAATTGAAGCCAGCTGATCTTGGTGTACGTTTCAATTTCGGCTTATGGGCCTTACAATAACTTCAAATTGATCCATTATTTGATCGAAAAATTGTGTTTAGTGACGAAGCTCATTTTTGGTTGAAAGGCTACGTTAACAAGCCGATGAACAACCAGAAGCAATCCAAGAGCTTCCAATGTATCTCGAGAAATGTACTGTTTGTTGTGTTTAATGGGCAGGAGGTATCATCGGACCGTATTTCTTTAAAAAAGCGGATGGAGCCCATGTTACGGTCAATGGTGCTCGCTACAGAGCAATGATTAATGAATTTTTATTGCCAAAAATTCAAGATATTAGTGCATCCGACCGCTGGTTTCAACAGGATGGCTCAACATGCCATACAGCTGAAGAAACAATCGCTTTATTAAGGGAAACGTTCGATGAAAACATCATCTCAAGAAATGCTCCTGTTAATTGGCCACCAAGATCATGTGGGTTGACGCCATTGGATTACTTTCTTTGGTGACATGTTAAATCACTTGTTTATGTCGACAAACCCGAAACTTTTGACGCTTTGGAAACCAACATACATAGCTAGTGTTATTCAAGGAATATCGGCCGATATACTCGAAAGAGTAGTCGAAAATTGAACCCACAGAATGAACCGTTTAAGAGCTAGTCGTGGGCAACATTTGAACGAAATAATTTTTAAATATTGAGATGTAGGAACCGAACTATTATTCCAAATAAAGATTTGCATCAATACATTGAGTTTTATGTATTTTATTTAGAAAGTAGGAAGCTCTTGGTTGATTATATTTTAGTTAAAAGTTGTGTCACGCCCCTTTCGAGCATACAATCCTCTCTCAATTCGGAATTTGGCATCTTAAAATTGCTTTAAAAAAATGGTATGGAAATTTTAAACACTCAACAATCTTTAAATATTTTTGCAAGACCAAGACGGAGACCAAGACTTAATATCAAAACCAAGGCTCAGTATCCAAAATCAAGACTGCGATATGGGCGTGGTCTTGGTCGTGGTTTCCTCATCGCTAAATTACCCCAAAGTTATTTCTTATGTTTTTGGGACGAAAAAGATAATTCGCACCGAGTTCGTATCTTTTATGAACAGGATGACTTTAATTATATATTTTTAGATATGGTAATATCTGACTAAGCATTTTAGACTGTTACAAATTATACTCCAAGCGTCGATTCCTGCACTTACATAGAAAAGACAACTACAAATTAAGTACTTCATACTTTCTTCTTCCTCAGCAACATCTTTTGCAAAACTAATCGTAGGGAACATTCAGAATGTTTGCTAAAATCTGTGGCGTCATTCGGCAATCTAAACTTTGTTAACTCCTTACAACTTTGTTATGGAAATGCCGTAAAAGCAGAATGAGTCACTACCTTTTTAAAATTAAAGGTTTTGAAGAAATGGCATGAAGTGCTTATAAATTTGGATATTACGGATATGCAGTATTTAATGACTTTACCTTAATGAGTTAAAATTATTGAAAATTGAATATTGAAATCTCTTAAATAGGCCAGTAAAATAAGAGCCTATGAGACTTCTGATCAAAATAATTAAGGCCAGAAGTTTTTTAATCGAAATCTCTTTATTTTGGTGCTTTAAATGATATGTCAAATTCACATCGAGATCACTGCCTCAGAAAAATTATTCAGGGTCAAAGGTCGCGATAATAAGTTTTTTGCAAATATCTCGCTTGCGGTTAATACTACAGAAAATTATTGTGATGAATTTTGTAGCACAGAGATTTTCCTGTAGAGTACTAACCGCCATTAGACGTATTTATGTATGTGTAATGTACATTTTTCATATTGATATATCACTTCGTATTTTCAATTAAAGTTTTTTAAGTTTTCTGCGTGCAAACAAACTCGTATACCTATATGAGAATTATCCAAGATGAAACTTAAATTCTGCAATTTTAATTCTTATCAATTTTGTTTACTTTTTTTTCCACTGATTTAGCAACGTTCGCAATATCTCGCATACCCATTGGTTTTTTTTTTTTTTTTTTTTTTCCACCTCACATTTTATTGCACAGATTCATGCCTACCATTCTTTAATATTTTCCTCATCATTGCCCATTGCTATCAACAACATCATCACGTGATATTATTGCAATTTTATTTCACTCCAACCAACCACTAACATAAGAGAGTTCGGAAATCTCTCCTCTGTGATGCTGCAGATTCTGGCACGTACCACACAACGTTACGCTGTCGCAGTCGCTGCTGCTGCTGTCATTATTGTCAGCTCGCCAGGGCGACCATGGTATGGATGAATAGATGGATCACAAAATAGAGTTACAATAGGTACCAAACCAAAGCAGCAGTGGCAAGCAAGAAGCATTCATGCATTCATCCATTTGAACAATCCATCCAACCAACCATCCATCCAACCATCCATCCATCCATCCATACGTTTGAGTGAGCACTTAATTTTTTATCTGGAATTTCTTTTTTTTTTCTGGTATCGGCATTGCGCACTGAACTCGTGCTCGTACGGTGGCAATAACGCATGGTATGTGTGGGCAAAATACCGTAAGTTCTTCAGCTGCCTCCATGAACGTATTTTATTTTTGATTTAGAAGGGAGGCAAAGAAGTTTCAAGTTACAAACTTCGTGCATGGAGTATGATTCAGAATGTCGGTACTCTAAGCCCTTTTTCTCCTCCTTTGAACGCACATGCATACATACTTACAAAAGCGAAATTTGCTTTAACATTGTCACAGCAAATTTTTCCTATTGTTTTACAGCATACTTGAGAGTACTTTGATTTTTCATATGGTAACAGAAATGGAAAAAATTTCGTCTAAGGCCACTTTGTTTTATCATAATTTTATAAAAGTATCTTCATGATTAATACTAGAGTTATGCTTGAGAACATATGTTACTGTCACATATGATTTCAATCCAAAACGGAAAATGAAAATATATATCAAATTAAAGTTTTTTTTTTTTTGTTGAATTTTTATACCCTACACCCAGGGTATATTCACTTTGTCCTTCCGTTTGTAACGCAGAGAAGGAGGCGTGGCAGGTATAGAAAAGTATATATATTCTTGATCAGCGTCACCTCCTGAGTCGATATAGCCATGTCCGTCTGTCTGGCTGGCTGGCTGGCTGGCTGGCTGGGTGGCTGGCTGGCTGGCTGGCTGGCTGGCTGGCTGGCTGGCTGGCTGGCTGGCTGGCTGGCTGGCTGGCTGGCTGGCTGTGTGTTGAAATACACTTTTTGGGAAAACTGAGCAAGATATTTCAATGAAATTTGGTACACTGCCTCTGTCGTCAAAGTTAGCTCGGGGGATTGAAAATGAGCAAAATCGGTCAACGGACACGCCTACCGCCCATACAAAAATTATATTCAAAATGCAATTTTAGGAGTATTTTTCACGACAATGCAACCACAATACATATAAGTACTACGAATTGTAAGCGCAAGCTCTGATAAAAATTTGAGCGAATTCGGACAAGAGGGCGTGGCACCTCCCATATAAGCAAAAGCTTCAAAACGCTATACTGAAAGCGGTTTCTGAGATATTCGAACCAAATTTGACTCAGACACTAAGAATTATAAATGAAAGCTCTCAGCAAAAATTGGGTGAAATTAGACAAGGGGGCGTGGCACCTCCCATATAAGCAAAAGATTCAAAATGCTATACTGAAAGAGTTTTTTGAGATAATCCAACTAAATTTCACTCTGACACTAAAAACTATAAATGCAAGCTCTGAAAAAAAACTGGGTGTACTCGGACAAGAGGGCGTGGCACCTCCCATATAAGCAAACTTTTCAAAATACTGCAGTGTAGGGTATTTATTTTTTGGCCAGGCCAAAATTTACACCCTTACTAGTTTTATATAAACTGAGTGTTACTTTATTCTGGTAATTCATAAAATCAAGTGAACCACATATTTTTACGAAATTTTGCATTCAAATTATCGTCGTTATTTTTAAGTGTTCGATTACTGGGTTGTTATGTAACCGAAATAAAAGTCTTTGTTTCAGGTAAAATTTTTTCGAAACTTTAGCAACAGCATTAGCACAGTGTTCACTTAAAACACTTATACACTTTACAATGCGGTAGGTAGTGAAATAAAAACTAAGTCGTTCCTGTTTCTTCCAATTTTTGTCTCTGGATTTTTCCCGCATGAACTTCATCCAACAGTTTACGTTTTCGAACTTGTGCAAGCCACTTTTGAAAATCGTTTGTTATGCAAATGCTTCTCACGAAGAGAGTGGATTGAAACCATATTTTCACAATCTGTTTTTCTTTTCTGTTTGAGTATTTAAGCTGCTGTATATCATAAAGTATGTCAATTCTGCATCTCGGCGGTTCGAGTAAAACCTTTTTGTTATCATTTATAATTTTTTAATATTTGTGACGTAAAATCATGAGTTTCGCATGAATCTCGCAATACGAGTTACATAATTTCACGAAACAAAGTATGGAAAATCCATGCAAAGGACAACATTAAATTTGAATAAAGTTGAGATGCCTTTACTCCAATGGATTTTATTTCAGAAACTAATGATTCAATTGAAAATGTTAACGTTATGAATTAAGGAGGAAGCTTAGGGCTAATTGATGCCGTTGGCAAAAGTGAACTACCTACTTTCTGGATGTACGCCATATGTATAAAAATAGTGTTTTCTGCACTTTGAATCAAGGATAACTCGGATCTCGGACATGATAAGAAAAAAAGATTAAAAGATTCGGAAAAGGAATTATCGACATCAAATTCAGAGTTGTTTCCCCTCAATTTGTTGCACTGTCTAATTAAAATTTCAAACTATTTAACGAAAAACTATTGTTAAAAACCCGTTTTTAAAACTAAGCATATGGTCATATCCGAAAATGATCTCCTCTTATATGAAAGGAAATTTTATTTTTCAATAACCAAATGTGGTGGAATTATTCTGGAGTAAAATTCAGAAAAATCGTATGTGGATCATGGCGACAGAATGGGTTTAAATGTCTAAAACACTCATTACGGCCACATAACAGGTCCTAAAATTCTGAAAAAATTCAAGCAAGTATTTCAGAGAAAGATCGAAGAAGGCTTTGTACCAATAGTAATCTTAACTCCGAAGCCCATACAAAAAATACAGAAAAATTTTTTTTTATTGGTTTTAGGAAAAAATGTCACGAAACATAAATTGATGGTAGTAATGAGCTCTATCGTTTGGCATGTTTAAAAAAAAGATCGGATGAAAAAGTTCCTTTCGATCCACTGTGCGACGCAGAGTACCCTTTTTTTATGAAATCAATGGTCCTAAATCTCCTAAGTAAAATGACATGCTTTTTAAAATCGAAATCTTGGCAGTTCCTTTTGTTGGCAAAATTTGCTAATGTCAGCATAACATTTTGAGACTTTTGATTGTATAGGAGATGCCACACCCGATTGTCCGATTTCGCCCTGTTTTTGCTGGGAGCCCGTATTTACAGTTCTTGGAATCTGAGTGAAGTTTAGTTGGATTATCAGAAAAAACACTTTCAGTATAGTATTTTGAAATTTTTGCTTATATGGGAGGTGATACGCCCTCTTGTCCGAGTCCACCCAAATTTTGCTCAGTTCGTGCATTTACATTCTGTATTTCCACGCACTGACAGCCAGCCAGACAGACGGACATGGCTATATCGACTCAGGGGGTGACGCTGATCAAGAATATATATGCACTTTTTCATACTTGCCACGCCTCCTTCTCTGCGATACAAAAGGAAGGACAAAGTGAATACATCCTGGATGTAGTGTTTAAAATAAGCAAATGAAACAAAAATCAAAATAACCATTTTCGATGTATTTGTCGATGCTTTTTTTATGGTTTTGAAATATACTAACTTAAGGGTGCTTAAAACACCGTTTTTCGCTATTTCTGAAGCGATATAACAAGACTAGGCTATTTTTAGCTATTAAACGTGATATGGAGGTTGACAGTTTCAGTTTTTTCTTCAATTAATTATGTCGATATCTCTGTCTTTCTTCGAAATATCGTAAACTCAAATATTGAAAAAACGTGTTTTCGGATATTTTTAACTTTTCAGGATATCATGTCGATACCTTAGAGCGCTATAGTCCTATCTCCATTTTTTCAATTGTTGAGAAATGAAAAAAGAAGATTACAAACAGTGGTTATTTAGAATTGGCTGCTATTTCTATATAACGATACATGCAATTATTTTACCTATAGTATAGTTTAACATAATTTAATTTTTTTAACCAATTTTATTAATTTTTTACGAAAACCCAGCCAATTTATAGTATGTCATTACTTTTGCCCTTATATAGAATTGTAGTACTATTAAAATAAACGACACATTTAGTAAATTTTTGGAGTTTTTTCCACTAAAATGTCGTAAAAAGTCATGAAAAGCGTAGAAAATACGACAAAAATGAAATTTTTTTTTTTTTTTTTTTTTAATTTTTGGTTCCAACATACAAGAGAGGACCCTTGAATGTATCAAAATTTGTTCTAAAAAATGTCGCAAAAAGTCATGAAACGCGAAAAAAATGCGAAAAAGCGAGAAAAAATGTTAAAAAATTTGACTTATTTGAATATTCAGTGGAGATAGGACAGTATCGCTCAATGATACCATAACTGCTATAGCGCTCTAAGGTATCGATATCTCCGATATGTCGACATAATTAAAATTTAGCTTTGAAGAAAAAAACTGAAAATGTCAACCACCATATCACGTTTCATAGCTAAAAATAGCTATCAGCATTGACAAATACATATATGTATACTAACCCATTTTGCAAAAAAAAAGTAGTGCTAAGGTTTCGATTTCAAAAAGCATCCCATTTTACTTAGGAGATTTAGGACTATTGATTTCAGCAAAAAAATAAAAAGGGTACCCTACGTCGTCCCATTAAGATAGCTTGTGAAAACCATGTAAGGCTATTCTCCATAGTTGAAATATCTATTCTTCAATGGTTGTTAACTCAAAAAGCAAAGAACTAATTAGAAAGTTGAAAGGTAAGACAGTGGCGGATCTAAGGGGGGAGATGGGGCCGATCGGGCCCCCTCTCAAGCCAAGTGATTACATTTTTTTTAAACTATATGTTAAGATTTTAAAAACATTCTGTTATTATCAAGAAATGTAGTCAATCGGCCCCCCTTCTTGACAATGCTGGATCCGCCACTGGACTTAAAGAGGAAGATAATAGCTATACGATGCCAATCGCAAAAATTAATTACTATAAGTGCGATATAACTTCAAATATTCCTCAGAAACGCTATTTTTGCACCTTTGCGCAAGGATATCTTTAATAGCATTATTGGACCTACTCAAAGAACCATGGCTGAGAAAAAAAAAATATAATGTCGCCCTGTGTTATAGAACAAAATTCCCTGAAGTTTTCTAACCCATTATAACCCAGTTTTTTTAATCAGTCTATAAGTATCAGTACATCTTGAATAATACTACCTTCCTTAAACTAAGATTTCTGATAAGCAGAAATTCTTTATTATTATGTAAAATGATCAACTAAGAATACCCATAACAGACTGAAGTTCTTGTAAACTATAAAAGGTACTTTATTCGTGCTAATTTGACTTACTAAATCTATTGTCCATTGAATAAGGTAGACTTTTGTGCAAAAAATTCGAACAAGATGCCATTGGAACGGAAAACCTTATGAAATATTTTTCCCAATGTAAACGCATTCCGATACCATTTCGTTGGACGAGCTAAAATCTGTGAATTTTTCATTAAAGTTACATATATTTTACTTAGTTTCTATTTCTATATTTCTTAGGATACTTTGAGTAAGTTGAATTCAAGTGCTTTTGTTTTTTACGATTTCTTGCAACAGATAAATTAATTGATTAAAATTTGAAGCGAATCTTTCGAGTAAACCAAGCAACCGGCACAAGAACAACAGAATTCATGCATTCATATGCTCGTATCCAGGCAGCAATATCCTGCAGCGTTCAATTTCGAAATTGATTTTGTTGTTCATTCGATTTTTTTATTTTTTTGGATTGTCGATTTTATATTTCTTTTAATATTTATCTTGAATGCAGTGCAAATGGATTTGTTCTTAATTAAAATTTCATTACAAAATCAGCTTTCGCATTTGTTTAACCAATTTCCCTTCGCTATTACGTTGAAGCACTTAAATAACTTTATTTATAAGAAAATACTTAATTGACTTCATTGGAAAATATATCGAAAATAGCTTTTGATTGTTGCTTTAAAAAAAATCTTCCCAATTACTACTATTCAATCGCTAGCTACCACTTATTTACATACCAACTTGTTATTCCGAATACTTTTGGTATTCAAATTATGTCTTCAGCAATCGCATAAACTCTTGCATTTAACTGTTTACCGACATGCATTTCTTTGTGGAAATCTGCTACCTCATTATGCTGCTTCCTACATCACTTGACTCTTGACTTTGGAACGATGGCATTGGCAATTACTTTGATTCCACTATCTTCATCCTTAAGAAGCGTGAAACTTTTCTTTTTAATTACTTTACATAAATTCAACATTGATCGACCGACTGCAACGACAACGAATCTAATTGGAATTTTCGTTGAAACCAACAATGCCTGAAATTCTTTCAAACATTTGACAACGATTTGGGAATTTTATAATTACTTCTGACCTAAGCTATAGATAAATGCATATATTTAGTTAGCTATGAAATAGTGGAGATTAGTAATGATTGCCAAAACCATATTGAGTCATTTAATTTATACTTCAATTTGTATGATGCTGTGTACACTAAGGAATCATACAGCGATTCTCTTATCCAGGGCACAATTAATGAATTTGTTGATTTTCTCTCGTGCAAATTGGAAAAATTCAAATTAACTGCGAACATTTGCTTCTATGGCAAAAGAGATCAAACTTCGAGCGTGGGGATGAATAGGTTATACTCTCTGGAAGCCACACAAAAAAGTTTGCAGACAAGCCCTTTAGCGGAACTCACAAGACAATCGATGATTTGGTAGATCCAAAATCACGTTGAAAAGGTCGATGAAGAAGGAAATACCAGAATCGGAAGTCTTGGAGGCTTTTTATTTTGACCCTATGCTCCTAGGAGAGTTTAGGCCAGAATTATGGACATTCCGTGTCAAACCCGGCACTTTTAATCATTTACATCTTTAATTTTTTCAACTTTTCACATATTTGATTTTATTTATTTTGACATACAAACATATAATTGGAAAAAACATCTTTTCCATCACACAGGCCCACAAAAAAAAAGTACCTGAAAAATTTGAGATTTTTTTCAGCATTATTTCTGATTTGTGAAAAAACTCGAACCAACTCCGCTATTCTGACACCATATTCGGACTCAGCGACCCCGAAAACATAAAGTTCAGGTGGTCTGATCATTCGCGCAGGGAATTTTTTTTTTTGTAGTCCTGTGCACAGGCCAAAAAAAAAAGTACCCTGCGCGAAAGATCAGACCACCGGAACTTTATGTTTTCGGGGTCGCTGAACCCGAATATAGTGTCAGATTAGCGAAGTTGGTTCGCGTTTTTTCGGAAACCAGGAAAAATCTCTAATTTTCAGCATTATTTTTGATTCCTGAAAAAACGCGAACCAACTTCGCTATTCTGGCACCATATTCGGATTCAGCGACCCCGAAAACGTAAAGTTCAGGTGGTCTGATCTTTCGCGCATGGTACTTTTTTTTTTGTGGACCTGTGTAATTGTTAACATGGAAAATGCTCTTTTATTCAAGGTTGAAATGACAATAGTTTTCTATCTGTTTTATTTGAAATCAACTACTATTTCTTAACCAAATCGAAAAGCACTGCACGGTTCTCTGGTGCGGGGTATAATTGATAGTTTGCGGAAATTCTGATTTTCTTTTTCTATACAATGCCTTATGGTGTTAGCAACCAAATTCAAGAATTTTCAAAATTGCAAGAAGGTGCCCGCCCTCAACCGAAATCCTAGTTGCAACCGACTCAAGTTTGTTATGTGAGTGTTTCTTTGCGTAATCGATTAAGATTTGGGTTGATCCAACTTATAGATACTTATAGATACATGTTTGAAAAATTTTCAATGAATATTCATAGCTCTTCGGATTTTGACCCGATTTTAACGAAATTTTCAGGGTTAGTGCAGATGAGTTTACTTAGAAAATCTTCTTAAAATTTCGAAAAGATTTTCGCTTCATTTCTATATGGAATATAACATAGAAAGAAGTAAGTAACGTGAGAAACTAATTAATTTCTAGTTTTAAGGAGAAAATCATGTAAGTAAAATGTTTTTTTTTTTTTTTGTTTTGATTTGATAGAACCTTATGTATTTATTTATTTCTCATAAAATAAAGATGAAATCGTACGATGAGATTTTTTCTTAATATTACAAGGTTTTCATATAAATGGCAACATAAATTTTAAGAAGATTTTCTCTATAGTTTTGATGTGACTTTCTTTTTGGATGAAAACCATAGATATATCTTCTTACTTTTGTTCTATTTTATGTGGTCGATTTGGCGAGAAAATAAAGAACTCAATATTTTAATGTACATATTATCCTTTCTCATATCGCTCAATATTTTAGTTTTAAGCTAAAAATCAAGCATCACCAATTTTAATTTCAAAACAAATATGCTGTAAAAATAAACAAATAAATATTATGACATTGCAACAATCTATCGAATACCATCTTCCTAAATGAATGATTATAATGGGTAACATGCGTCTCAAATTACCTGCAGCTTCTGTTTCTACAGGCAAACAGTCTGCGCCTGGGCTTTTCTGTTACACACACACTTTTAAACGAATGATTTACATAAATGCTGAATGCGTTAAATGCCTTGATGGGCCATAAATTTAAAACACCAACCAACCAACGATTAGTCCACAGACTGGCAAACAACTGAACCAACCAGTTTGGCACAGTTTAAAGATGACCACCTCGTGAGTAAAGTTATGATGAATGCATCATTAGATGCAACAAACTATGATATGTACATAGTATCCCAGTGTGCTAAACGGGCCCGTTTCGAATCCGTAACCGGTTCATATTTTCGTATTTTTTATCCGTTACGTATCCGTTACTGACCCGTTAGCGGGAGAAATTACTCCAAAAAAAGCGAGTCCGTTTTGAATTTGAGTTTATGAGTTCAAAACGGATTGTCTTTTTTAATAATGTTAATGCTGTTTATAAAAAAGAAAAAAAAATGTGGGAGCGCTTATTTTTGATTAAAAAAAAGAAAAAAAAAATTAGGCGAACCGGGCCCGGAGTATTAATTTACGAACAGTAAACTTTAGACAACTAGCGGGTTCGACACGGATCTACCCAGGTTTGAATCCTACCACAGTTGCATTTTTATCCTTTTATTTTCTTCCAATTTCTATTTTTTTTATCGATCCCTGCTCGTTCAACAATCTAATCTTATTATTTTAGTCGATGTTTTTATTCATAGCTTTTTTTGTTATGAAACTTGTATCTTTTCACTTCTAACGGTCATGCTTTCAAAATTATAAATAAACCGATGAGAATAATAATAAGAAAAAACTCGGAAAGCATCGAATGGTATAGAAAAATATCAAAAACTCTAATTTTTTTTTGGCGAAATAGAATGCCCTAAAATAAATAAATGGGATATGCCACACACCCAAAATATTTTGTCTTTTGTATGGCGGCTGAAATATCTTATCTTCAAAGGATCATAACTCGGAAAATAAGAATCCTATTGGAAAAATCTGAAAGAATATTTGGATAGGGAAGAGTGTAACTATCCGATGCTATTAATAAAAAAGAATTTCACCTTTTCTTGTAGCTACGCTGTAAGACTGAACACAGCGTTTTCTTCAACTTCAAGCAAGGTTATTTCAAAATCCTGCAGGTATAATGACAGTTCTGCTGATGAAGACGGATTTAGCGTCAAAAAGTACATAAGACTGCATATAAGAATTAAACAGTTCATTCCATTTTTTTTTTTTGTGCCTGAGTTATTAACAAAAATTTTTATTTTGATAAAAAAGTGGGCGTGGCAATCATTAAACAAAGCCTTCTTTTTGTTATGCTTTAGATCATCATAATATGTAGTATCATTTGCGAGAAACAGCATTTAATGTGTTTTACTTGTATGGGAGGTTCCACGCGCACTTTCGATATTTTGCCTACTTTCAGGTCGTAGGTGCCTAATAGCAAGTAAACTCCCTATAGTTAAATTCAGAAAGATTGCTTTAGTAGTTTTCTTTTTATAGCACATTATATTTTTGTGGGCGGTGCCACGCTCTTTAACGAGTGGGCGTGACACTTATTCGATCCCGCCCACTTTTCGTTTGTTACAAGATATTATTAAGCAGTATCTACACACTAAATTTCATTAAAATACCTTGTAACATTTGCGAGAAATAGCATTTAAATTTGCGAGAAATAGCATTTAACGTATTTTGCTTGTATGGGAGGTTCCACGCGCAACGGCGATATTTTGCCCGCTTTCAGATCAGAGATGCCTTATAGCAAGTATGCTCCCCACAGTTAATTTTAAAATGATTACTTTATTAGTTTTCTTTTTATACCGTATTATATTTTTGTGGGCGGTGCCACGGCCTTCAACGAGTTTTCTCAATATAATGGCATATCACATATTTATTCTTGTTTGCAGAGGTAAAATCTCCTAAATTGTCATTAAAATCGTTGGAGTCGTTTTCGAGTAATATTGAATCAAAATTTTTAAGCGTTAAAAAAGTGGGCGTGGCACTTCTTCGATCCCGCCCACTTTTTTCTGTCACAAGGTATTATTAAGCAGTACTCGCCTACCAAATTTTATTCAAATACCTTGTATGGTTTGCGAGTTATGACCAAATCAAATTTAAAATTTAGGGCGGTGCCACGCTCCCTGGTGAGCATTTCAAAAGTTCAAACCTAGCTCATTCTTCATTGTATGCTAATATCTAACACTGTTCCAAATTTCATTAAAATCGCTGTACCCGTTTTCGAGAAAAAATTTTGCCCTTTCCAAACAAACATATTTACATAAGTACATACAATTTTATCTCGTATAAGAAGAGAAGATAAGCTCATAAAAATTTTTTTTTTTTTTAACCCAATAACGACTAACGTTACATATATGTAACGCAAATGCTACTGCTTTATTATTGCTGGAAAAAATATTTAAATCGAATTCACTTGTTACCGAAGTAGGCTTTGCATGAAGTTAGATGTACCGTTCATTATTTCGAACTGCTTCTGCATCAGTGTCGTGGAAATATTTGAAGTGATTAGACGTTAAGTTTGTTGATCTTTTGTGAACTGCAAATTTTTGTGAATTATGGGAACACGTAAAAAGTAAGACTCTGTGATTTTATGTTGGTTTAATTTTTGCGTAAATTTTTTTCAACATATAAATTCTTAAAGAATCAGTGAATGATTTGAAATAAAGAAACAAAATGTGTTCGGTCATTTAGTGCCTCTTGTGACCACTTTTTTTTCCACGTTACATATATGTAACGTTAGTCCTAATACAGCATTAGTGGATATTTTACTGGATGTTACATATATGTAACGTTGGTCCTTATACAGCTTTAGTTAATTTTTATTTTTTGACCGTAGGTTTTTGAATGTGGAAGAGATAATGGACTTTTTTGATTCATTAGAGGCTGAAGATGAGGATGTAGTTGGGGTTTTTCTAGAGCCACCAGACGAAGGAGGCATGTCTGGTGAAGATTCAGGTGAAGAAAATGGAGGGTTTTTAGAAAATTTGCCTATACGACAGTTATCAGCGCCATGTGAAGTGGTTTGCGCTGGTATTGAAAATGATGATAATGAGTTGAGCATACCAGATGAATTGTTATTAGACATCATAAATAACTCGGTGGAGAATTTAGGAACGGACGAATTGGATACTCGTCCCTCATCATCGGTTCCTACTTTGTCTTTCTCAACAGTACCCCTAATACCTGAAGAAAATATAGAGGAGCCACAAGATATATCAGGCATTGTTGAAATGTCTCCACCACGAAACGAAGGGACACCCCGAAAAATAAAGACACGCATCCCTAAGACCACCACTACAAAAAAAAATAAGCCAACAGCATGTAAGAGACCACCAAAAAGACAGAAACCAAGCGATAGTTTAGTTTGGGTTGCAGGCGAAGAAGTACCGTTGAAGCCAATTTTTCCTAGTAATGACTATCGTGATTGTGTAGGTGTGAGACCTCATGAGCAGTTTGAAAAATTTTTTGACGATGAGGTAATCCAAATGCTCTGTGATGAAACCAATGCATATGCAGTATCAAAATCACAACAAAACCCATTTATCAATACAAATGAAATGCGAGTTTTTTTGGGTATAATGATTGTAACTGGATATAGTACTCGTCCATCAAAAAGAGATTATTGGTCTGAAAGCAAAGATATGCTCAATGTTATGATATCAGATGCAATGAGGCGCACGCGTTTCGAAACTATCTTTCGTTACATGCATTTTATAGATAGTTCAAAAGTAGATAGCCACGATAAAATCTGGAAACTACGACCATTGACAGACACAATAAAAGAAAAGTGTATACAAAATTTTCACCCAGAGCAGGATTTGAGCTATGACGAATCGATGATAGAGTATTACGGTCGTCATGGCTGTAAGCAATTCATCCGCGGAAAGCCACTACGGTTTGGGTACAAGATGTGGTGCTTAAATACTCCACTGGGCTATTTAGTAAATTTTGAGATGTACCAAGGTACAAATCCCAGACTCAACCCAGCATACCCTCCAAAATATGGAAAAAATGCAACGCCGCTGTTCTGCATGCTGGATGAGTTTTCTGAGGAAGTTAAGAGTCTACCATTTTGTATCCATTTTGACAACCTCTTCACAACAATTCCTGTGTTATTGGGATTGAAGGAGCGCAATTACCATGCTACTGGAACGATAAGACAGAACTTCATTCCAAAATCTTGTCCGCTACCATCAAAAGATGTGCTCAAAAATGAGAAACGTGGTCATATATCAAGCACAAAACTAAGTGGAGCTGATATCTACTTTACGAAGTGGGTAGATAATAGTGTGGTTTGCATAGCTTCTACACTATATGGGAAAAACCCAGTGTCTAAGGTTGGAAGATATTCGAGAGAACATCATAAAAAAATTGATGTACCGCGTCCTTGTGCTGTTGCGCGTTATAACTTGTGCATGGGTGGAACCGACAGGATGGACCAAAATTCAAACGCTCATCGCATTGCAGTAAGAGGTAAGAAGTGGTGGTTCTGTATTTTTACGTGGCTCGTAGATGTCGCAATACAAAACGCTTGGCTACTTCATCGCAAAGGTGGAGCAGAATGTAGTCAACTACAATTTCGAAGAGAAATTGCAACATATTACTGCGAAACCCTTGGTCAGCCAAAATTACCAGGTGGTTATCGCCGTCCAAGGACAGATGATGAAAACTGTAGTCCTCGATATGATGGCTTACATCATTATGTATCGAAAATTCCAAGCGACAAAAGATGGCGTTGTAGAAATTGCTCAAGTTATGGTAAAGTTTCATCTGTTAAAACTATGTGCAAAAAATGTGGCGTGGGACTTTGTATTGATTGTTTTGAAGGATACCATTTCATACCTGTGAAAAAAACGTGATTTATTATATGTATAGTTTATGTATCTTATATATTATTTAAGTTTTATTCAATTTATGAATTTTTTATACAACAATTTCATTTTCCTTTGTTTATTTCAATTAAAATTAAAAAAATATTTGAATTCTCTCACTTAATTTTCAATAAATTTGAAATCAAAAAATAAAAAACTTCGACTTTCTATGACAACTTAGGTTTTGCTGTATTAGGACTAACGTTACATATATGTAACGGGCCGATACGGGCCGACCGAGCCCGGTCCGAATTTTTTTGCGTCAAAATTTACATTCTCCATGTCATATCAACTTCGACACAAAATTTCAACACTTTATCTCCATTTTCGGACCTCTGTCGTTAATGGGTTAAATATACAGCATTATATCCATAAGAGGCAGATTTTTTCTTATAATTTTTTTTTAATCGCTAATAAGCGCCCCAAAATGGTTTTTTTTAACACAGCATTAACATTATTAAAAGCAAATCCGTTTTGAGTTCGTTTTGATGTACGTTACGGGTTCATAACGGATCTTCATCCGTTTTTGTGCACATTAGGATCTGCTAGAGGAATATGTAATAAAAAAAGTCAAAAAGGCAACACACAAAGCTCATCAAAATTGATAGTTAAATGCTTAACTTTTGTCATGTCGTATTTAGATCATAATACAAATATAGTGAATAGACCGTGAAAATTCCCTTTGAAAAAAAAAAAAGCTTCTTTTGTTTTAAGTTCTACCCTTGAAAAACTTATGACTTTGAATTTGCATTTACAACCAGAAGCATTGTATTCTTTATAACTTTAAACTTTTCCAAATAAAATCTCATACTATTAGAAGTAGGAATAATGTCATGATAAAGTTTCTTATAGACATGATCCTTAGTAAAAGTTTTTATGCCAACCATTCACTTAAAATTCATTCAAAGACCATAAATTGCTTGCGTTCTCGTGTCACGTAATTCCCTCATCTTATTATCCAGTCATAGCTATAAAATCCAACGCACCGCATGCAGCGCAATTTGACATGGATTCGCACCTGTTCGTCATGGTGAATTTCAAAATGTGGCACCACCACAGAACACAGTGCGAGGAGCAGCACAATAACTTCGAAAGCAAAACAACTTCGTTTGATGGTAAAACTTTCCTTGTAGTTCCGTACTGATTATGTAATTTATAGCTTGTTGGTTTTAGTGAATTTTTATTGTTTGGCGTACGCATGAAATTTGCAATTCAATTTAATTGGAAAATACAAATTGAAGTTCTGTATTAAGATGTTTTAGTATCCAATCTTAAGTAATTTTGCTTTCATTTTCAAAATTAAATTATTTCTGGAGTATTTTTTGCTTTGCGTAGTTGGGTCAACAGCAAACGGAGCAGCAGCTGAGTTGCATTCAGCAATATACCAAAATATGCGGCTTTACTGTTTTCTGTTTTGAAGGTCAATTTTCCAAAAAAAAAAAAATTTTTTCGTTTTTTTAAAAATAAATAATAAATAAACTTCTCAGATCTTAATGGGTCCGGCGCTCAAAGTGTAACCAATTAAAAAGGCCATGAATTCAGTTTGGAATATGACTTTTATTTATTTCAAAGTACAGAATGTGTTAAAATCAGAATCAATTCACTCCCGATACGACCACCTTTTGCATTGACTATGGCCTTGAGACGGTCCAAAAACGAATCGCAAGCTGCCCGAATGAGACTTGCCGGTATTTTGGCCCACTCGCGGACAATGGCTGTCTTCACCGCCTCAAGACTAGAGTATCTTTTAGTTCGAACCTTGCTCTCCAAAATGAGAGAATAATCCATTGGATTCGCATCTGTTGAATTCGAGAGCTATTGTGTGGTCGTAATGAAGTTCGGAACGTTGGTTTTCAGCCATTCTTGGTTCACTCCAGCTTTGTGAGACGGTGCCATATCCTGTTGAAACGTCCATGGTCTGCCACCGAAATGTTTGCCTGCCCACGGCTTCAAAGCAGCTTCCAGAATACTTTCCCGATAATATTTCGCATTTACCTTGACGCCAGGCTCGATGTCAACGATTGGAGAGTGCCCAAAACATTACCTCCAGGTGGCCAATCGATCAAATTCTTGTATGAACGGTCGGTCAAGTAAACCCTATCATTTGAGAGTTTACGAATTGCTCAATTGGAAAAATTTTCTCGTCAGAAAACACAATGTTCGGAAATTGACCGCTTTCGGCCAAGCGAAGCAACTCCTTCTCTCTCTGAAGTCTAACTTGTTGCTGCTTCGGTGTAAGATCATGCGCCTTTTGGATCTTGCAAGGCTTGACTTTGAGCTCATTTTTCAGTATGCGTCGGATGCTACGGTCGGCTATTTTCAGTTCTTTTGCCATTTGATTGGCATTTCGTCGGGGATTTTGCTCAAGTCAGCTTTTCACTTTTTAATGACCACCTCCATTACGTTTTGCAACGCTACCAGTATAACGTTTGAAATCTATCGTCTCCGATCATTTTTTTGCGTTCACTTTTGGCAAAATGCTTTTGTTCTCTTGTAAACAGCACATCTAACTGTCGTTTAGCAAATTTTTAGTCAGCTGATGCCAGTGCGTCAGCTGCGCGAACGGGTTGAAGTTGGTTACACTTTGAGTGCCGGACCCGTAATAAGTCAAAAGAATTTAATTTTTTTCGAATTTCCTATCAGCTAATATAATCTGGATTTAAAAACCAGATGGAGATGTAAAAACTTGAGGATACACGTATCCTCGGCAACATCGTAAATCCATTTCAAGGTTTTCTTTTGACAACCGCTTTAGAAAAAAGAAATCTATAACCACCCCGTTACAAATTCGCATTAAATAGAGAGAAAGGATTGCGTTTAAATTTAAGAGCAAATATTATTACTTTTATTTATTTAGTTTTGAATGCAGATCTAATGGAAAAAGCCAATTTTTTTTTTTAATCCAACAATTTATGCTTCGTGTAGTCAAATTGCAAAGAACTAAGCAACCATCCGAAAAATCGAGCACAGAAAAAAAGTCCTATGTCCCAAGCAAGTATTTTGCCACATAACATTTTTTTTTTTTTTTTAACTACCTGCATCCCACCACATCTTCGCCACTTTTACTTTATGATGCTTAACAATTTTTTACTCTTTCTTAACTTAAACTTTGCAGTTTTTACGCTTTTCCATTTGACAATCAAGTCAATCCAATAAAACTTGTGTCCATTTAATTTAAAATTCTCTTTTTTCATCACTGTTTACAGAGTTTCAACTAAGCACACAATTTAATGGCACAAAAATCTTTGGCTTATTGATGTTGGAACATATCGCCACCGTGTAAGTGTTGCCAGAAATCCTAAAAGAATGCATTTGGGCGGTTCTACAAAAAAAGACCGTAATTTCGACTTGAAAAATAGCAACTAAAAAAGTCTTTATCTGCTAAAAGTTGTAATAAAAAATGTAAAAAAATATAAAAAAAATTTACTTGGAAATTACTCTCTGCCAAATAACATTGCCATACAAAATATCCAAGCGAAAGGCCTACACGGCGAAGGCAGTTTTAACTTAAACAATGTTTAATAAACACACCTACTAAGTAGTTTCGAAATGAAATTTGTTGTTTTTTTTTTTTTCACTTGAGTTACTGTCTGTAGGTATAAATTTATTTTATTCTGTACACCATGCAAGTGCATCTTGGACCGTTAAAAATAAAATAGAATACATTTTATATAGCTAAGAAATTATGAAAGAACCATTTATTATGTAATAAAAAATAAAATATTTTTAAATCATAAATAAAAATGTTTACATAAAAAATAGTACAGTCATTTGGTAGTTTTACCTGGAAAGTTTTGAGGGATTTTTGCAAGTGAGTTATTTTATAGATTTCGATGTGCTCTTTCAGAATTTCAACTTTGCTACCTCGAATCGTGTTCGCTAGCGCCGCCATATTGGAAAAATGGCGCCCAAAATCAGTTTTTTACAAATATATCTTTAACGGTTACATTTAGACAAAAATATTGTGGAGCTTAAATTTCTATAAAAATGACGTTTCAATTGTTTTCGTACGACCTTTGACTCAGGAGATATCCTAATTCAAAATTTGAAAAAAATTAGTAAATTGTCCATGCTGCTTATGATGTGTTGAGCTTAAAAATATGATAACTCATGAACGATGAGTCACACGTTTAAAGTAAAAATATTTATTTATAGGGAATTTCTTGCACTACAATTTACATATGACTTTTTTTTCAGATGACCTGAGATATTTTTGTAACAAAGCTGAAATTTTGAGAAAACCCGTTTTTCAAAAAATCTCCAAAACGGTTAGTTCAACACATCACTGTGCCTATTCATAAGCGGCATGCACAATTTACTAATTTTTTTCAGATTTTGAATTAGGATATCTCCTGAGTTATAAGTCGTACGAAAACAATTGAAACGTCATTTTTATAGAAAATTTCATAAGCTAAAATATTGCTCCAATATTTTTGTCTAAATGTAACCGTTAAAGAGATATTTGTAAAAAACTGATTTTGGGCGCCATTTTTCCAATATGGCGGCGCTAGCGAACACGATTCGAGGTAGCAAAGTTGAAATTCTGAAAGAGCACATCGAAATCTATAAAATAACTCACTTGCAAAAATCCCGCAAAACTTTCCAGGTAATGTCATTTTATTCTCCCAAATGATTGTAGTAAAAATCCATTTAGAAAAAAACAAATGAAGCACGATCGCGAATAACTTTGTAGAAGCCATTTTTTGCAAAACTTGTGCCTTTAAGTAATGAAATAGTTCATTTAAAACTCGGTTTGTACATAACCAAGCATAGACTAACCAAATCACCTTAACCAAACAAGCTACGAGAAAGAAAGAAAGCTCGTAAGAAAGAAACTTTTAAACTCAAAACTAGTTACACTTATATTAGTACGAATTCAACTTATGTCACTTGGGACATACCACGGTAAAGGCATTTTCACAACTTTAGAGCTTCAGTATCGTTGCACAATAAATGAAAAATCCACAAAAAAATTCAAAACACAAAAGCTTATCAACAATTCCATATAGATAACGCTAACTTTCAAGAAATTGAAAAATGATATTTTTAAATCTGCTTCTGTTAACTATAACAAGAGCAGTAATTTTTTGAAATTTTAGATACGTAGCATAAACCCCATAAAATAGGCACATTTCTGCCACTCAATATCACTAATTCCAACTAAGACGTGTATAACGAGCAGCAGTTTAAAAATACTCCTAATACTTGAGAAAAGTTTTTCTGTTGCCTTCTTCTCTTGCTTCCATTATGCTAGAATGCTTTACTTCCTCAGCGACGTGAAGGAATTGAAGACGAGGTAACATTTTTATTATGCTGTCGTGCAGCGCATAACACGTGCTCAATCTTGTACGTATCCTTGGTATCCGTACCCATCAGAGTAGTGTATGTTTGTGTGTACGTATGCAAGAATACAGTTTATGGCTCCTTGACAAAACTTATTCCTACGTCAATAAAGTTGGTCTGTTTGTTTGTACCGTCCAAGATTTACATATTAAAAGTTACCTAGTTTTATAGAGGTAATCTTTTGGGAGTTGTTGCGGTAGAACTTATTAAAGATGAATGTTAAAGAAAAATTTAACTGAAAACTGAAATCTGTGTAGTTTTAAGTTTTGAAATACATACGTATTTTTAATATCTCCTAAAATGAGTTTCAGTTTTCTCAGTTGAGTTACGTGACGTTTTTGCTATAACTTCCAATAATTCAAGATGAAGTTAAGCCGTTCTAAATAGTAATCCTTTAGTGCTAGTAAGCTTAAGTTTTGTGTAACAAAAAAAAGTAGTTTATTTCATATTTCCACAAAGTAGAATTTTTCAATTTCGACAAGAGCCTTAAAGTTTTCTAATTCTATAGGTGAAGGAATAAGACTGTTAAGTTTCCTTGTGTATTTTGATCAACAAAAATAGAATTCGTTTGCTAAAATAACAAAGTTTTGCCAGAATTTTAAAATATTTAATTTTTTAACACTATGAACGAATTTAAGCCTAATAATGGCATTCACTGATAATAGCAGCCTGAAACAATTCAATCTAGTTTTCTTGCGTCATAAAAGATAGGAAGTGAATTCGTGTAAAGTACAAGTAGGAAGACAAAAAAACAAAAACTGTAGTCTACGAATGTTCAAGTGTTGCCTAACATACATATATTTTTCCCTTGCATTTTTTTTTTTTTTTTTTTTCTTCTGTTGCTCATAGTACCCGCACTATGGGTACTTGTCGTAAGTTTACATGGCTGTAGTGCCAATGGCTTTGTTTTTCTGGTTTAGCGCATAGTTGGTGCATTTTTTCGCTTTCCACAGCTGACGTTTGGAACTATCTATTATTCGTTGGATTTTTTTCAGTTTTGTTTTTCTCGTCCCAAATAACATAAATTATCATTTTCCATTATTCCGCTTACTAAACGCAGTGCATATTGCACTTGAGTGTATTTTATGCCTCAGGAGATACCTGAGAATTTACTTTAACTTTTTTGAATCTAGTTGTTCTTTGATAAAAAAAGGACAATTTTTGTGAGTTGAGGAAGAACTAAAATTTAACTAATTTATGTTTGCAAAGAAGAAGATATCCTGATTCTAATTAGACGATAAAAACATTTTTCCGAGAGAAATAACTAACACCATACTTTCAATCAAAAACAAAAATGACACATAAATAACTTACAACTAACTTTCAATATGCAAAGTAATTCTTTGCTGTAGTCTGTTAGAGAACCTAAGTATTCGCATCATTATGTTTCTTCATAAAGTTTTCTATACAAATGTCATCATGAAAAGCTAAATTTTCCTCACTCTATTTCGTACACTAAAGTTAACTTAGCTAAACTAAATACTCGTGCACTAAACTAAACTAAACTAAACTAAACTAAACTAAACTAAACTAAACTAAACTAATCTAAACTAAAGTAAACTAAACTAAACTAAACTAAACTAAACTAAACTAAACCAAACTAAACTAAGCTAAACTTAACTAAACTAAACTAAACTAAATTAAACCAAACTAAACTAAACTAAACTGAACTACACTAAACTAAACTACACTAAACTAAACTAAACTAAACTAAACTAATCTAAACTAAACTAAACTAAACTAAACTAAACCAAACTAAACTAAGCTAAACTTAACTAAACTAAACTAAACTAAGCTAAACTAAACTGAACTACACTACACTAAACTAAACTAAACTACACTAAACTAAGCTAAGCTAAGCTAAACTACACTAAGCTAAACTAAACTAAACTAAACTAAACTAAACTAAACTAAACCAAACCAAACCAAACCAAACCAAACCAAACCAAACCAAACCAAACCAAACCAAACCAAACTAAGCTAAACTAAAGTTATCTAAACTAAACCAAGCCAAATCAAACGTAACTATACAGATCAGTATGTAGTGTGAACATTTCTCCAACACACTGTTTTAAGTCTGGCTCGGTCGCTTGATTAGATAACATTAGTCATCCAACAAGTAAATATAACTGAATAAGCCGCCAGGCCAGTGGCGGATCCAGCATTGTCAAGAGGGGGGGCCGATTGACTACATTTCTAGATAATAACAGAATGTTTTAAAAATCTTTACATATAATTTAGGTTTGAGAGAGGGGGCGATCGCCCATGCTCTAAGCTTCATGTGCTTCTGAAGATGTGCATCTGCGCTAGGGCATGCTGTGTTAAAAAAGATAGGCAGTGAGAACTGGAAGCAGCTTCTTGCTTCCCTAAAAGCGCAACTGAAGTCGTTTCAATGCGCTTCCGTTTCCCGTTGGGTTTATTTGGCTACCTTCTTCTCCTCTTATATTCAATGAGAATATGTAAAGTTGCAAAGGATTGAATGCAATGCGCTAAAAAATCTTTTTGATAAGCGCTTTTTTTGGAACTCGCAGAAAATCAAATGCACAGACATACCCAGAACATTGTAAGTCAAAAATCGGAACTAACTAGAAGAAGAAGTAGTTGAATTCGGAACATATTAACCTTCATAAAATGGTTAGTATTCTTAAAACGATTTACCATCATCTTAATTCATCCCTAGCAAATGACAAAATAAAAATACAACATATGTATATACTTATGAGATAAATCTTAATCAGCACTAAATTGCTCTCTATACCAATAACATTTGTGTAACAGTCCAACAAAATCGTCAGAAATTCCAAATAGAATAGACATTAACCATTTTTGAAGCATACAAAGATGACTTCTACTTTAATGTACATGGATTGCATTGAATCAATACAATTTTGGTAATGAACAAGTATTGAAAAACGACATAAGTATGTATGTATGTATGCCCTTATCTCTGTTTTCTTTCGTTCTGTCTATATCGCTCGTATTTATTTATTTGTATTCGATTTTCATTCACTTATGTTGTTTTTCCCATTTTAATGAATATGTAATTAGTTACTTGGTTTGGTCATCCGTTCGGTTGTGTATTTATTCATTCATTCATTCATCCATTTGTTCATTCATTTAAGTATTTCTTTATTTAAGCCAGCATGATTTTTTCACATTCACATTATGCCATTCCACTTATGAATGTATGTATACGTGTATGAATGTGTATCAGTATGTGTTGTTGTTTTTATATTTTGGCAAGATTTGTGCAGTAAATTCTGATTTGTTCATTAGTGTAATTAAAGGTTTTTATGTAATTATGTACACGTGAACTGTTTACTTTGGGCCACATATCTGTGGACTTTTGACAAAACAACCTAAGTCAAGATAAGACAATTCTCCAGGATTTTAGTCCTAAATATAGAATTAAAATACACTTCTATTGGTATGATCGCCATGTCTATAATTTCTTGTTCCAGAGATATAAGGGTGTCCCATAGTTCACGCAAGATTTGAACTTAGCGCCATACGTCGCCATGAAGTGTTAAGATTAGTAAAAATGTATGGAAAGAGGAGATTCAACGCTGCATCAAAGAAATTGAGCCACATTATTGAAAAGTAGTTAATAAGTTTTTAGGCTCTCCTGATAAGTTTCCAATTTCGAGTTAGGTTGCTTTGTCAAAAGCCCACAGATATGTATGTATGTTAGTATCTTGAAGCCAAATTGGCTTCATGGAGAGATGTGTATTTGTACTGATTTTAAATGGAACGGAAAATAATGTATCGATATAATTAAAATTTCGGTTTGAAGAAAAAAACTGAAACTTTTATCATATCCCGTATCCCATATCCCGTTTCATAGCAAAAAATAGCTCAGTCTTGTTATACCGCTTGAAAAATAGCGAAAAAACGTGTTTTTAGCACTTTTAAGTCAGGATATCTCGAAAACCAAACGAAACGCAGCAATTTTAGACCGGATTCGATATCAGCATGGACAAATATGTACATCGAAAATGGCTATTTTAATTTTTGTTTAATTAACTTTTTTTCACATTCTTATCTATTTTGCCCAAAAAAAAGAAGTGCCAAGGTTTCGATTTTAAAAAGCATATCATTTTACTCAGAAGAATTAGGACTATTAATTTTAGCAAAAAAAGGGTGCCCTACGTCACACTATGGGTTTTTTTTTTTTTTTTTTGACAAAAAAGTGTACACAAAAATAATTCACTACAAGGACACATTGTTTAAAAAAATCAAACCCGAAATTAAAGGTTATACATTCACCTATCTGAAAAGATGCCCGCTTTTTCCAGCATCTGATCCACAAAATAGTGACACGAGTCGAAATCACTTGAATTTTGAAAAAATCGATTTTTCTGTTTAAAAATGATAGTCGCATTAACCGCAGGAGTCATATATGAAATTACAACGTAGGTTTTAAAGTTCATTGAAAAACAAACAAAATGAATGTTTTTATGTTACTCTAAAACAAATTTTTCAAATTGTTTGCCAACATTTCATAATGAATGTTAAAAAAAAAATATTAAAAATATATTTTTGCTTTGAGCCACCTTTTAAAATGCATTTAAAAATCTGAAAAAATTTATGGGATATTCTATCATGATGTAGAACGTGATGTCAAAGTATATCTAAGAAATTCGCAAAAAAAAATTTTTTTTTTAACAGTCCTAATGAATACATTTATATGCATCAAGTAAGATGAAATCAACTCAAAGTGAAATTGGGCGGTGCCACAAACGCAGATATACGTAAGGATTGCCCCAGAAAAATTTGATACTTTTATTCCTTAAGACTATGATTTACCTGATGATCGTGCAGGTCGAAGTATGGGTGCTATTTTTTCTATATAAAATGACGATTACAAAAATATATTACACTTGGTAAACGAACTTCAAACGATAAAGATGTCTAGCAATCAAGAAAAAAAGCGCAAACTCCTTTTGTACACTTACCAGCCACAGCTAAAAAACAGGTGCATCAAAAATCACTGTCCAAAGGGTTATTTCGAATTATAGAAAGGGTCAACTTATTACGCGGAAAAAGGGTTCCGGTAGAAGTCAGTATAGACCCACAGTTGGTGAAAAAAGGTGAAGCGCCTTTTTAAGCAGAATCCTAACACTTCAGAACGAGATATGGCTGCCAGAGCAGAAACCTCAAAATCTTCTATAAACATACTAAATAAAAAACTTAAGCTAAATACCTACAGAGTTCAAAAAGTTCCAGACCGTTCCCATGAAAAGCAGTTAGAGGCTCAAAAGCGAGCTCGAAAGTTATATGTCGATTACCTGAACAAATTTGACTGCTGCATAATGGACGATGAAACATACGTTAAGGCAGATTTTAAACAGCTACCAGGACACGAATTTTATACCTGTTCGGAGAAGGGGCAGGTATAGAGCAAATTTAAAGAGAAGAAAATTACAAAATTTCCCACGCAGTATATGGTTTGTCAAAATCCTGAAGCGTCTGACCCAGAGTGGGCGGCTCCCAGGTCAGCGTCTGTTCCAGATTGGGCGGCTGAAATTAAAAGTGAATTTGGCCACTTTATTCGCAGCGCTTGCCGGATCCAGCTTTAAGCTTATAACTTACTGCGTGGGGCATTGCCGAGAAGATACTTATGAAGCATGGATCGAAAAACAATGGAAAATAACTCTCCAACTGGTACCCACCAGAGTGTGGTTAATCCACCTGCCTCGGCAGCATGCACATCGGATTTGGAGGTGCAAGAAACATGCATAGTTAGGAATGATTCTTCTATAACTGGAACAAATATGGTTTCTCAAAATTTTAAATTGGCCCTATGCTCCTCCTAGGAGTTAAAGGAGAATACATACATACATATGGTTTGGCAGGCCATATGCACTTGCGGTCTGAGAAGCAGTTTTTTTTTAAGACAGGGCACAATTAACTCGAAATTTATATTGATGAAAGCCTTCAAAAACGTCTTTTGCCATTTATTCGTGAGCACGGGGGTACTGTAATGTTTTGGCCTGATTTAGCAACCTCTCACTACTCTAGAGCCACCATAGAATGGTACAATAGCAATAATGTAAATTGTGTACCCAAAAATGCGAATCCACCTAACTGCCCAGAGCTTCGACCTATTCAGAGATATTGGGCTCTAATGAAATCAGACCGAGTAAAAGTACTGCAAAAAATTTAAAAGATTTCAAAAATAAGTGGTGAAGGTCATATGGTACTGTCGGCGAAACAACTGTACAAAACTTAATGAAGAAGAGTAAAATATTTTTATATAATAATAAGGTAAGGTTATTTTTGTTCGTTATACTACTCATTAATAAATAACAAAACAATATTTAACACATTGACTGTCAGACCAATTTTTGTACCGTTTCCCAGGGTGCCAAAATTTTTTTTTTTATTTTCTTGTTTTATATGAAATAACAGTCATTGTCAGGTGTTAAGTTGCGTTTCTACAACTTTTGGAAGTCCTAGAAAAGATTTAGTCCTGACTATTGAATATCATAGCCACGGCACCCTATGTAAAGATAGACGTCTATCTGTTTGCCAAGTGCCATGGCTATTATTTTCAATAGCCAAAAAGAAGAAAGAAGTGTTATTAAGGTAACAGTACTGTATATAAATATATATGGGACGTTCCACGTCAACCGCCACCTCCGTCGCGAGAATTTGTGGGGACGGGAAATAAAGTTTTGGATCTCAAAATTTTCGTTTTTTTAAAAGCTTTCGAAAGCCCAGTGGCGCTTTTAAAAATTTCAATATGGCGACTTTGTAAAACAAGCCGAAAAGGGGCGTAAATTACATTTTTTTTTTAATATTTCGACGTAAATTTCATCACCCGGATGTTTTGGGGGTCGCTGATCACGAATCTGAAGCTAGAATTTGAGAATTCTTAAATCCAAGATGGCGAATGCACACATTGCGGGAAAATCCTAATTTTGACCAAGTCGAAAAAATAAAGCTAGAGTTGTTCAAATTCGTCCAAACTTACACATATAGCTTAGAAATGTTAAGGTATGCATTGTTTGAGAACCCAAGCGTTATTTTTTCGACTTCTAGCTATTAGAATTTTCTCACACTGAAATAGTTTTTATTATTTCTCAAAATAAATGTCTATAAAATCTAAGCGAACCACAAACTCCTCAAACCAAGTTCACTTAGCACTAAGAGTGGTACTAGTCTTTCCATTTTGTATTGAATTTTGTTTCTGGAGGCTATGCATTTTTCATGGCGAGGCAAAATAACAAAAAACTACTGGCTATGGAAATCCATAGCCACAAGCCTGAATGAAACTGTACTGGCTATTGAAATCAATAGCCATGGCAGTCACCTTTTGTTCAGGTCACAACAGTTCGATTTAAATTTTTTCTTGTCTGGCATGTATAGATTTTAGTGTGCGAACTACCAAAAAAACACTTTCATTTTCAAAAGGTTATAACTTTTTCTACGGTCGTTACATTTTTATATTCTTAATGTCGAATGATAGGAAAAGATCTGTAAAATAAAGTTTGTGGCTTACATTTTTTTCTTAGGCCTCTGCTTTCAAAATTTTAGTCTTTAAAAGAAAATGGTCAAAAATTTTGTACTGAAAAATTACTAAACTCGATTTAAAAAAGAAATTGTCGTTGGGACTTTAAAAAATCTTTCGAATTTGAAATCAACGTAAATTTCTGAAGAAAATGAGATACCTCACATCAAAATCCTATAGAAAACGCATTTCGCGATGACGTGCACCGTGACGTATTGATAATATTGGCTAGACACATAATGTGTATGACATTTGCCACTTTTATAGGCTTATTGCACTTTCAAAAAAATCCCATACATTCTCGTATATTCAATCACTGCTTGAAACTTGATTCAATAGCAATTTTTTCGCTAGACAATTAGGCGTTTTTAATTTTCGGAATGGAAAAATCTGGCTCACTGTACTTCGATTAAAGGTAACGCTCCAACATTTGACGCACTTCCGAATATTGGTGACGCTCAAGGCTAAATGCATTACCCCTATCAAACAATCCTAAAATTTTTCAGTTCTAGTAAATAATTACTCAACATGCCTACTTAACCGACCCCAAAGCAAGAAAGTATCAACAAGACAAGAAAGTATCATACCCACTTTCCCAATCATGCTTATTTTTGGTGGAAAAACTGCTTTCGTTTGCTAAGAAAAATAAGGTAAGGTAAGGTCAACTAAGGTATGTACTCGAAAAAAATAGTCGCAGTAAACAAAGAGTGTCGCATTAAATATTACAGTAAAAGCAAATGTAACAGATGAAATCGTCTTAGAATTCTTTGTCTTACGTTTCTTTATTATTGGTTTTGTAGAATTCTGAATAGTTTTCAAAATGAGTTCATCGAAATAAAATGTGCTGGATTTAATTGTACGCAAAAAACACGATTTTCAACCTTTTTCTAACAGAAACATTGCATAAAGTATAAATATTGCAAAATCAACGGAAGCTTGTGTACTTAAAAACTTTAGTTAACGATTAATTACGGAAAGGAAAGTGGAGAGGAAAAAGCAAAAGAAGTATTACGTGCCTATGAAAAAAATACTGGACTCTCCATTAGAGATGTGGCCAAAAAAGTGCATGTGTCGCCCTCCCGAAAACGTACAGAAAGTTTGCTGAGAGAAAGATTTTCAATCGTATAAAGTACTACTGGCACAAAATAGGAACGATAATCAAAACACAGCTGCTAAAACCTGCTCACGAAAGCTCTACGACCGTTTTGTACGGTTACCGGACATAATCCCCATTTACGGTCATAATCCCCATTTTGGTCGTGGGGGTTATGTCCGCAAATTTTTTGGACATAATCCCAATAGGGGTTATGTCCGAAAAATTAAATTAAGATTAACCAAAATTTTTGCAATAATCCAGTTAAAAAATTTATATAGTGTTGGATGTTATAGACTGACCCGCGAAGCCGGTGTTGGATTTTTGGGAGTTTTAAATCCTGTGCTGCGGCCGCCCACTTACCCCTACTCTTATGTAAAATTACTGTGGCTAGCAAACTAAGTGTTGGATATATTATAGACTGATTCGCGGCTGAAGGCTGCCGCGGAAACGGTATTGGAACTTTTGGGAGTTGTAAATCCTGAGCTGCGGCTGTTGACAATAACAAAATATCGTTGTGGGGATTATGTCCGTTTTTTCCCGGAACTCTTGCGGACATAATCCCTATTTTAGAAATGGGGACTATGTCCGAATTATTGGCGGACATAATCCTCATTTCGTGAATGGGGATTATGTCCGTGGGGACTATGTCATGGCACCGTTTTGTACACAATTGCTAAAAACGAAGAAAGTTATCAAAAATGAAAAGAAACTAAAACAAAAATGGGTCATGGTATCATCCCAGGTCACCTAAAGTGATGTGCAGAGCCTAATGACAGGTGCCAATTCAAAGTTACGATATTTTGCATATATCTCAGCTAAATGCGCAAACCTTTTCCTTTTCTTGAAGAAATACCCTTGAGCTTCAAAAAAGTGTTACTTTCTTTTTTTTGGTCAAAAAATAATCGTTTTATACCATTTTTGTCGACTTTTTTCTTCGAGTACATACCTTAAAATTGCTTTAAAGGTAGGGTTTATATGAGCTATGCCATGCTCTGCTTTCTATGGATAAACGATTGTATCACAAAACTCGCCATCACCGAATTCGATTACATTAATTTTAATGCTCAAATCAAGTTCCAATTGTGGAGTGTTTCCATACCCTAAGACGACTTTAAATAATTCACGTAAGCTTTTGTTCTTTAATTTATGTATTTTCCTGGAACCCCTAAAAGGAGCATAGGACTCTCTCAATTCTTGAATTTCCTTATCTAAAGACCTATTCCAGGTAGTTCTTGGTAATTTAGCCATCAAATAAATGTTTACATTCAACCTTTCATTCGTAGAAAATTCGACACAACTCTAGTAAGCTCCAAATGAACAGATGCACCGACATGCGAACGGATTTTCGTTTGGACTGCCTTTGTAAGAACGTAAATATTTCATGTAGTTTGATAAGATCGTTTGGAGCTTGGATGCTTTGAACTTGATGCTCCTACTGGCTGCAGCAGGTGTTGTTTAACTCTTTTGTGTGTTGTTTGCTGGAGTATCATAAAGTACATCACCATAAGATGAAACAGTTGGCTTAGTAGCGTTGATTAAACTTTGTAATGAATTAAAGGAAAAGGTTTTTGAATGGATTACAGGCAGAATTACGTGTACTTGCAACAAAAAAGTTTTCATATGTAAAATCAAAGCAGATGTTTAATATTTTTACTTAGTTTTTTTGTTTGACCTTAAAACAACTCAACATTTATGCAAGAGTCAAACAACACCGTGTTCACACTTGAGGTTATTTTGCCACTTTTAATTACGTCGAATTATTTAACTCCATGTAACTTCTGCGTGATTTGTACGTTTATGTAATTTAAAGCCATAAAACTTGAAATGGTAGTTGAAAATTCTTCCCTTCAAAACCTACTCCACATTAAATTGATATCTTTTTTCTCCAGAAAATCAAAAAACGAGTATGAGTGATTAAAGTGTTCCAGAATCTATTTTGTCTATTTCGAAGTTCTCTACAAATGCCTAGCTAAATGCTTAAAGCGACTCCTCAACCATTCATTCTATAACATGAGCATCGGTCAACGTTCTAAGGAATCGATGCTGAAATAAAGCAGCTTTGGTGGAACCGCCAAAGGTCACAGTATACTTTAATGTACTATATATAGTAGGAAACACATTGTAGTAGCTGATCACGTAATCGAAACTGTCGCTGGAACAAGAAGTACTTGAATCGTGAATATGCAGCAGAGAAATGAAGTGGAGACACTATGCTCCAATAAACGAATCTCCGTAGAACAATAATTTAAATCACAGTAAATTATATAAAAACCAAACCAATATAAGGGGTGTCCCATAATTCGCGATTTGAATTAAATAAAATTTGCAATTGTTTGTATTCTTCCTTGAAATATGAGTTGCATACGATAGGGATATTTATAAAATAGCACATAAGACAGATGATTTTCACGGCTTAGCTGAAATTCTCCATGATCGCTATGGATAAATGTGGCTGAATTTCATTGATGCAGAGTTGAATCACCTCTTTCAATTTATTTTACTAGCCATAAGCTGTCAGCTGTCATTCATGTTTATGTTTTTTGATAAGCAACACTTCACCGCAAAAATAACGGCATATTCAAATTTTGCTAGATTTATGGGACTTATTTTTTATTGATAGGTTTCTTACTACACTAATATCACTGTTCTAGTTTTTGGGAGTTTTTTTTTTTTTTTTTGGTCTGACTGGAAATAGGTTATTCTAACCTAATTCGGGTACGGGGAATTCAGTGATGTTAACCGTTTTTCTGGGTTGGTTCATCGCCCTATACAAAAAGATCAAATGAAAATTTCATCTCTTATTAACTACTGATTAATCAATGATTTTTCATCAAAAGACTATTTTTCAGTTTATGATGTATTAATAAGCATTCGAATTTTTTTTTTTTTTTTACTTATGGACCAACGCGCAGAGGATAACCCGTATACCTGCAAAGCCTTGAGTTGGCCAAAGGAAAAGGTTATAGGGAAGGAGGATAGATTTAGTAGTGACGGTGAACATTGGTCTTAAATTTACCGATGTCAAAGCTGTCGAGAAAACCGCTTTCTGGAAGATCGTTCCATAACTTTACCGTGCGACTAAAGGACGAGTTGTCTCTGTAATGCGATGCTCTATTCAGCATCGAGGTTACAGGGTAAGAAGCCCTAGTAAAACGAGAAAACACACGGACTAATGGCACCAGGCCACGTATTTCTCTTGAGCATTGCCCATGGTAGTAACGATAAAAAAGTGTTACGCAACCAACATTTCGACGATGAGCTAGAGAATTAATACAAAATGAAACAGTTACATCTCCTATCAGTTTTATCGCATGTTGCTGGATTCGATCTAGCAGTTCCAAAGAGGTTTTAGAAGCGCCAGCCCATATGTGTGACTTGTATTTCATTTTAGGCCTAATGTAGGTGAAATAGATAGAGCGGAGATCAACTGGTGAGAAGTATTTCTTGCAACGTTTAAGAAAGCCTAGGCACTTGGCCGCTTCCATCGACACACTAAATATATGATCGGTCCATCTCAGATCAGATTGGTTCGATAATCCAAGAACACCAAGAGCTGTTGAGTCGGTAAGATTGGTTAAATCCATACTGATAGGAGAGCGTGGGCAATCCATTTGTTTATGAGACAACATTGGGTTTTGCCGGCATTAAAATCAATTCTATTCGCTCGACCCCACTCGGATATTTTTTCTAAGGTCATCGACAAGAGTTTCATTCATTTTTCGTCTCTTACTTTCAATTTGTATAGCATTAGGACGTTTTTTGAAAGAATAAGAATGACAAATGTTGCTGTCGTCTGCAAATGAATGGATTGGATTAACGGTCAAAAACAGAAGGTCAGTGATGAATATTAAAAACAGTGTAGGCGATAAAACAGAACCTTGCTAACTTTAAAATCAATTCATGGAATATTTTTTTACTTTAACGTAAATTTCTTCCGAGTTTTCTTAAAATTTTATTTTTTGCTAATTTATTTGTGGGTTTATTCACGTAATCTAGAATAGAGCTGTCATTTTTCATACGATCTTGTGCCGAAAACTCTTGAAATTTTTGTTGTTGATAAGAATAATAAAATTTTAAGTTTTTAGTTTTTCGGTCCGGATAAAGATATTGTATGTTATTGCGAAATATCCCTTTCTAAAGGCTTATAACACAAGAAGTAGTAATCCAATTGAAAAATAGTTTAAATATGGGTTGTTAAGGGTAGTTTTTGCTATACGTAGTCATTAACAAGAATAAATTTTACTATTTGTTGTTTTTGTTATATAGTTTTTAGTAGACTTCAAAACAGTGGTTTTTTATACCTTTGTGTAGAGATAACTCAGGATCCTGACATGACAGAAAAAACCAAGACCATATTCGTATTAAGAAGGTCCCAATCCAAGGGCTTAAAAATTGAACCACTCCAGATTCTGGGAACATCCATTTTCTTGTTACTTGTATATCAGACCTATGAAAATCTGAGCTTAGTTTCCGGTTCTCATCTTTTGCATACTCAAGTCCGTCTGGCGATTGCCTATTAATACATCATGAACTGAAAAATTTACTTTTGATGAAAAATCATTGATTTATCACAATTCAATTGGAGATTCTTCATTAAAAACACCACTTTCTTGACAAAAGCAAAATGGTTAGCACCACTGAATATCCCGTACCCGAATTTAGTAAGAATGACCTTTTTCTCGTCAGACCATATTTTGAACTAGAAAAGTGTATATAAGGAAGTAGTGGCACACCTTCAGTTTCTATCGAATTATGATGTTCTTTCAAGTTGAATGTTCTAGATATTGCATTATTTGATACTTCTGTTATCGACAAATAAATCAGCAAATAGACATGCATGTTGATTTGTACTAATGCATTTCTTTCAACAGTGGACAATGGAATTTAAAAAAACCAAACTTGTTTGAGATAATGGGCAACATGACCATAGTCAAAAGAAATGCAATTTAAATTTATTGACAAAAGTAATTACCTACTTAAAGTTACAAAAATTTAATTTGGGTATAAAAACTCCAAACAGCTTTGAACACAAGACTAGTACTATTGAGCAACACAACATGGTAAGTCTACTTTCCTTATTCTGAACATGAAATTATTCAGTAAAACATATCTTTCTTTTAGCATTTCAAACTTTTATTTTGGCTATGGCTGCTAACCAGGACGACAGCGAAAAATTTGCCCAGAAATTTTAATTTAGAATTGGATGATACCAAAAGTCCAATTACTGCAGATAATGAAATATTAAACGATGCAATACCGATGGAAATTAATTTGGGAAAAATGTCACAGAAATATATTATTCCGCCAGTTGTACCCGAAGAGGATATCAGCGGTGCAAGTAGTGATGTTGTTTTTGATCATGTTGACTTTGAAACGGAAGATGCTGAGGCCGATGATACAGTAGTGGAACAACAACATGCATACAATATAAATAATACAAAATTTAATATTATAACCGAAACAACCGTTAGAAGTCATGAAAAGCCACAAAAGTTGGATGTTGATTTGGAAGCAGTGACCGAACAACTAATGATTAATTTTGATGAACCATCAACTGGAACTAAAAATGATTTAAGTCTTGAGCATGTATTTGAAAGTGAATATTTGGAACCCCGTACAGCATCATCGAATATTGAGGCACTTGATGAAAATAGATTGAGTGAGATGAGTGAAACTGTGACAGATTTTGAAGATATAACGCAAAGTACGGTCAATGAAATTGCTTTAAACAATAAAATATATAACAGTGATAATATAATTTCTAGCACAAATCATGAGAATTTTGAAAATAATTTCAAAGAAGTGGGATTAACGGTTTCTTATACTGATTTTGTGCCAACTGCCTCAGATGAAAATCTTAGTTTGCGCACTGTTGCTACAGTTGAGCCTACTTTCTATACTGATGACAATTTAATCGTTTCCAATGGATATAATTTTGAAAATACAACACCAAACTTAGCCAGCAACGAAGAGGCCATCAAGCAAATTGATACACAAAATTCAAACCAACAAAAAAGTATTTTAAATGATGTGACAACTGAATGCTCACATACCACTTTACCAGAGATAATATCTGATTTTAAAACTTTAAATTCTGTGCAGACAACAACGGCGTCTGGTTTATCAAGTCCTTCTACTCTATCAATTATTAACTCGTTCAATTCTACTACAGAGGTGGAAAAAGAAGGGCTTATCGCAAGTTTTATATCACTACTAACACGTCTTATTGGACTCAATAAAAAAGCCAGCAAGCTGCAAGAACTAGTCTTATCAAATCAAAATAATACTCAAAATTATACTGAAACATCATTAAATCTAAATAACAACAATTACACACAGCAGCCAGCACTATACTTTAGACCCCTCAATTTAAGCACATTTAATAAAACAAAAAACATTATTGGTTATGGGCTGTTTGTAATACCGAGAAACTTTACTTATTTGCCTGAAACATGGAATTTTACCACAAATACTCTTAGCAATGAAGCAAATTCACAAAAAATCTATGCGAAACATGGGAAATTTGCTCAATTCAAGACAGCAACTGATGATAAGCCACAGCCAAAACATTTGTATTTTGGAAATTTGAATAATACAATCTTATTGAATAGTACATTTTGGAAAAAAAGGAATCATACAAAATTCAAGTTCTTTAATACAACATCAAGTGGGCCTAGACCATTTTCTTTATTTTTGCCATTAAAAAGGCAATATTTATTACAATTGCAGCTGCAACAGCAACAACAACGTGGTGAACAAAATCATTTCATGGGTCATTGGTACAAAGTGGATCAAAAAGAAAAAAAAGAACTTCTTCAACCGCAAGTCTCTACATTTGCACCTTTAGAACTAACACGGCAAAGTGTTAACGTTGCACATTTGCAGCATGAAAAGCAAATTCCACTACAGTTTGAATTTGAATTACCAAATCCTTTAGTTAAGCTGTATAGAATTATTTTTGGAACTTCTTTAACATAAAAAAACATTATATTGAACATTTTATAATCTCATCAATAAAAATACATACCTATAAATTGATTCCAAAATTAATCAAACTGTTGAATTTCCATATCAATTGACTACTTAATATGCTTATACTTTAAAATTGTAGTACACCCTCCAAATCTTCAGTTACCATTGAAAACCCCTATTAAACTGCGCTTAAAAATTTGTAGCTCATTTATTTTTTAGCCGATTTCGGATTTTTTTACGGCTATGGAAAGTATAATTGTAATACACCCTATAGTTTTAAAGTAAAAGAATGTTAAGTACTCGTTCAGACCTACAATATCTACTAGGTCTGATGCAAAGTGTAAATCACTATAGCAGTGTGCTATTTATTTTAAAATTAAAGCGGACTTTGAGCCGCTGAGTTCGAATATGTTAATTATTGCTCCATAAGTTATGTTTTTTCGCAGATATTGCCCATAAAGGGTGGAAAATCAAAAAAAAAAAAAATTAAATTAAATAATAAAAAGATTTCCATATATTAAAGAATGTGTAAAAAAAAAACTTATACACGCTTAAAGTTAAATAAAACTCAAACCGTTCAATATAAAAATTCTTAAAAATATGTGCATTTATTAATATATATTACAGAAATTCATTAAACATTAAAACATTGAAACATTAATCGGAATTTATAAATCTATCCACCTTTTCCGGGAATTCTGTCATTAACGATTTTATAGTTGTTTCCGTTACCTTCTTGGAGGAGCCGGTTCATTTACGCTTGAAGTCAGACATGTCCTGAGATAACTATCCTGTGTTCTTCAATTCCCTTTTCACGACCGCCCTATATCTCTCCACAGGCTATAGTTCTAGACAGTTGGGTGGGTTTGCTTCCCGTGGTACAAAATTCATATTATTATTTGCATACCACTCAAGGGCCTTTTTTCCATAGTGGCATGATACTGAATCGGGCCAGAAATATGTAGGCACTCTGTGCTGTTTTAGAAAAGGCAAAAGCCGTTTTTGAAGACACTCCTTTATATACATTTCTGTATTTATCATTCCTCATGTCACAAATGCTTGGCTTCTTTTGCCACAACTGCAAATGGCTTGCCACAAAAGAAACTTCTTAGGGAATTTTGTTTCCTTTGTGTCCGGTATTGTTCCTGAATATTATCTCGTCCATCAGCCATATAAATATCAGACCCAGAAGTGAGCACGTAAATTTTTTTCTAAAATTAGACCTCAATTTTTTATCTCGTTTTTTCGCTTCTAAATTCTTTGCCGCGTTGCAATCTGGAACTTTCTGAACTTTATACGACTTCAGCGCAGCATTAGCTTTGATTCTGCACACAAAAGAATCAGAGCATTTAACTACACGAGCTGCTTTTCTGACAAAAGTGTTCGGAGCTCTTCGAAAGAGTTGTTCAACATCTTTTGCCTTACCAATATTTGTTGGACCACTTTTTCTTCCTGATCCAGGTTTTCGTGCAATGTTTAAGTCTTCTTTATACTGTTTAATGGCTTTTTAAACAGTGTGACCATGAACCTTAAGATCCGTTGCTATTTTTTTGAAAGTCTACAATGGTTTTTTTTTTTTTTGAAAAGTTTTAATTATTTTGCACGTATTTTTACTTCGCTGTCCGTTTTGAAAGAAATAACAATTGAAAGTGAATAATTTGAATAAATTTAATATTTTATATATTTTTAAAAGCTAACATGATTCAAAAAAAAAAAAATTATTTGTTGGACACAGGATAAGTTATGGCTGGAAAAGTGTGTATAAGTTTTTTCGACACACTCTTTAGACCATTTTTCGGTTTTGACAATAATTTTGGAACCAGCCTAGCAGAAATACAACAATATTTCTCATTTACTCTACCCATATATCGTTTTATAGGTTAGTTTGCATAAGAAATCCCACACCCTCCTCACCCGTTTCTTATGTTTCGCTTTTAAGTTCGTTGCATTATCTTAAATACCTAACGCTTTCAGTATAGCATTTTAACGATTTTGCTTGTAAGGCAGGTGCTACGCCCTCTTGTCCGAATAAACCAAGTTTTTGTTCAGAGCCTGTTCTGGGTTTTCCTAGTAATATTGTATATTGGAATTCTCTTAAAATTGCGTTTGAAAAGTTTTTCTAATTAAATGGGCGGAAGGCGTGTCGGTTTACCGATTTCACTCATTTTCAATCCCCCGACCTAACTGATCGAATTATCTTGCTTCATATGTCCGCAGAAAATATTTCCACTGTCGGACATAGGCATATTGACTTAAAAGATGACTTTGATCAAGAATATACATATACTTTCTATACCTGTCACGCCTCACACTGCGTTGGCTAGAGGGCAAAAATCAAAATTTTTTGTGACTCGAAACCTAATAATATTGGTATCAATCGACAGGTAATTGTATCAATAAAATAAAAACCAAATATTTAGGGGAAAAACTCAGTTTTGGCTACGCTGTGACACTTCAAAGTTGAGATATTTTTCAAAAAAAAATCATCTTTTATTCACTTCGTTTTGGGTTCTCTTAAACAAATAATTATCAAAAATTTGTCTTTTGATTAAACTAAGCGAAGTAAAGTTTTTTATTATAAATAATATTTGAGTAAATAAATAAAACTAAAAAATTTTGGAAAATATATAATTTGATGTAGGGGAGATGTGTGTACCTTGGTCCGCTTTTCAGTTTTTTCAATGTGCTGGATTTTCAAAAAAAGTTTCTTTATTTTTTTGATTAAGTTATAGTTCTACAATGCTTGCAGCATCAAATGACGTGACAATGATATTTCTATGTCTTACCATTGAGTAGAAATATTACTTTTTCCGATCCAATCTCAAACGGTCCAAGGTACACCATGCAAGTGAACCTTGGACTATCAAAAATAAAAGAAAATACATTGTATATAGGCAACAAATTATGAAAGAACCATTTGTTGTGTAACCAAAAGTAACATTTTTGTCAATAAAAAAAATAAATAAATCATAAACAAAAATTATAACTCAAAAAAGACGATTTAGAAAAAAACAATCAATTAAACAAAAATGGTTGCAAATGAATACATTAATTACGTAAATAACAATAATAATATTATATTGAAAGGCGATTATGGCTTCTTGGTTGCCCGTCAAAAAAGGCTCGCTGGTCAATAAGCATAGGTCCAAGGTACACACAGACAGCATGTTTTAAGAACTGTCAACACCCATAACATATATTTATGAAAATACATCTAAAACACACTAAAAGCTTAAAACAATAACTAATCTTTCTTCCTGATGTTGTAAAACTGAAATATCTCAACTAAGTTTCTCACAAAACGTTTCGTAGTTTACTCCAAAAACTAATTTTTACGCACCAAAAACACTTTCTCCGTCACTTTCCATACACGTATACAGCTAGACGGTCTGAAGTCTACTAATATCAGTGAGCGGTGTGAGTGGAAAATTCCATAAAAGAACATTATCGTACACGTGCAACTGTTGAGTGGCAACTGGCACTTGGACCGAGGTACACTCGGACCAAGGTACACACATCTCCCCTATATTGTAGTGATTTTAATACACGATATTATCAAATGAAATACTTCAGAAATTGACAAATTTCGATGAAAAAAAAAACAAATCTTATAAAAATAAGTGCCGTTTTTTTTCTTAATCTACTAGTTCAAATTCTATATAATCAAGAACTGCAAATAACTTTTCCTACTTCGTCCTACAAATATTTTTTTTCTTTTTTTAAAAAATGCTTAAAACGAAAAATTTGTATGAAATATAAAATTTATGTTGAACATTTTTTTTTTTGTTTTTATGAACACAAATGGTCTCACAAGTACAAAAAACATTATTTCTACTACGTAGATTTCATTTGTTGACATTAAACATTACTTTTTCATCATCGTTATATGTGGACCTTAAGAAAATCGTCCTAAATACCTGGTTTTTAGCAAAACTATAAAGTTTACAACAAATCTGAGCTCAGCGACCCCAAATTACTTATAGTACCAAATTTCAGCGATATTTAACCACTCCTTCTATTTTTGACCATTGCTTGTATGGGCTCAACGCACTGTGCGCCTCCTTCTTTATATTCCAAATAGAACGACATAGTGAATATGCTTTTGTGAGTAACCCAGTGTGTCAGACGGTTCATATCTCCGCTTTTTTACCCGTTACGGATCCGTTACTGATCCGTTTGCGGGAGAAATTCCAAAAAAAAAACGATTCACTTTTTTTTTTTGGGAATCTTTCCCGCCAACGGATCAGTAACGGATCCGTAATGGATAAAAAAGCGGAGATTTGAACCGTCTGAAAAAACAAACATTAAAAAGGTTTGATTTATTAAAAAATTTTATGAACATATTTGTACACTCACAGAAACATTTTTCCCGGAAGGTAGGTAAATAAATATACAAAAACAAAACAGATCTGAAAATATTTCTTCCCATATTTTTGAGCACAAGCATCTTTTTGATTTTGAAGAATTGAGAAAGTCTTGGCAAGATATAAAAGTCATCGCAATGGATCGTGACAAATAGAGACGTTTCATTTTAGCCCTATGCTCCTCCAAGGAGTTACAGGAGAATACATACATCTGTTTGATTTTTTCTCTGTGACCATCTACATGATAAGCTAAACAGATGACGTTCTTAACTTCTGCTGTAGATGATGTGAAAAATTGCTTAAAATTTATCCAAATTTTATTCAAACATCTTTGAAGCACTCGAATGTTTTAGTTTCCGCATTTCAACTTTGTTGCTTAGATTTTTTTAATGCAGTTTCTTTTTCCCATAGATTGCCCAAATGAAATTTAAGCAATCCGTACAATAGCATTTTAAACTTATTCGTGTCTATAAGCCATCACTCAGTCAGTCATTCATGGAATTCATGCAACCATCAATTTGCAACACCATGCGCGGCAAGTAAGCACCTCCCACTATAAACACAATTTTGTGGAATCTTTTAAAGCATTCAATACAATTCTATTGGGCTAGCTAGTACTAAAGGTACCTTAGTACCTGATATTCATTTTGTGTTTTTTAAGTATCCTATCAGCATGTTTACAATATAAGAATATAAAAGGGTTAAATATCCTGACGTGTATTAATGCTATAAAATCTATGTAGCTTACAATTTCGATTATATAATTGTTAAGGAAAGTATGAAAAAAGTTTTTTTTCGAAAAAAATATTTAAAATTAAATTTGACTTGCCGTACATTTTAAAAAAAAAATCATAAATAACACTTTTTAACAATATCTAGTTATCCCATTCAATGTAATTTTCTTAGTTATAGAATTTTTAAGCTTTTACATGAGGTGTTGTCCAGCGACTCGTAATTTGCACTCAGCACAAACACAATCAGAAACCATTTCCCGTACAAATATTGCCAGAGGGTACCGACAACGAAACATGAAAAAATACATCAGGAACAACTCAAATGTTGTCAACTGCGACGACACAATACGTTGATGATGATGATGGTGTTGCTAATAGTGTTTGCCTTGGAATCATTTATGAGGGTCTCTTTCAAAAGCAAACGCTACGCTCTAATGTTTTTGTTGTATCTTTTTTTTTTTTTGCATGAGTCCATTCAACGCCTGACCAAATGCTGCTCCAATAGTCTAACGAAAATTACCTCCGCAAGGAGCAACACAAATGAAAACTGGAACCATTCAGAGACAACATGAATTGAATACAAAATGCATCACTTTGCTGCTGCTGTTGAATAACTTACTCAGTTCATCAATTTTCAGTGAATATGGAGCAGCAAAAATAACAACAACAACAGCAACAAAGAGGTGGAACACAACAAGTGTTGGATGAAATGCTTTATCGAGAAAAAACTTCAGGAAAAAAGACTTGCTATAAATAGAGTCGTTCAGCGTAGACAATGCGACGACAAGGATGATGATAAAGATGCACAGTATCTTAAAAACAATAATTGTTTTCAAAATTTTCTGGCTTTTTAAGTGTTAGCAAACCACAAGTTAAAATGTACAAAACATATTTGCTTCAAAAAGCATTCATATGTACAATGTACGGGCATATCCGAAAATAGTTTTCCCTTATATGACCCAGGTTTTAAGATATTTATTTTTTTTTTTTTTTCATATTCTTCAATCAAATGTTTTGGAATATATGGCTAGACGTGTAAAATGAAATTCCCAATAGGTGTACAAGAAAATTTCGACATGAGGGGGTGTAAAGAGGTGGTTTTACCTGAAAATTTCGGGAAAATCGAGATTTCCGATAATATACTGGAGAGCATACATTTCAGAAGTAGTAGATATATTACGGGGCACCTTTCCAAATATTCTCAAGTGTATGGGACATGGTGACAGAAAGGGTTAAAAACTCTAAATCGCTCATTACGGCCACATTACAGGTCCTAAAATTCTGAAAAAATGCAAGCAAATTTCTTGATAAAAAATAAATCGACTTTGCTTATGATGTTTTTCTAATTAAGCGCCGCTGCCGAGTATAAAACGAAAAACGCAAAATTTTGGCTAAAAAACACGATTTTTGGCGATATGCGGTCGAGCACACCTTAGCGATACATGTAAGTGTTGTTGCTGATATCGGCTCAGCATCAGCAATCAGCTGATATTCAGCATAACATAAATATCAGCATCCGCATTAGCATCAGCAAAAACTTACTGATAAAATCAGCAAAAACCATCAAATTATTAAAAATTCTTTACCGATCATTTACTTATTGCATAAATTTACAGCTTGATTATCATTCCCAAACTTTGTAGCCGATTACGGTGTATAGCGTTATGATTTTGAGCAATATTACTTCAAATTGAGGAAGGCGCAGTATTCAGTTGTATGGTCACCATATTTATTAAATGCAAATCCGTTTTGAACTCGTACATCAACGTTACGGGTTCGAAACAGATCCTCAAAATGTTTTTTATATAAACACAGTATGAACATGATTAAAAGCAAATCCGTTTTGAATTCGTTTTTGATGTACGTTACGGGTTTGAAATGGATCCGTTACCACGGATTTTTTATCCCTTTATGAACTCGTAACGGGTTCAAAATCCGTTTTTGTACACAATTTTTCTTCCTTTTTTTTCTTTTAATTTTTTTAATTGCTAATAAGCGCATCAAAACGGTTTTTTTTCGGTAAATACACAGCACTAAAATATTTAAAGCGAATCCGTTTTGAATTCGTTTTTACATACTTACGTTTCGGATTCGAAACGGGTCCGCACTGTGGAATTACCGGGGTTCGAGTCCTACCATAGGCGACTCGTAATTTTTTTTCTTTTTATTTATTTTTTTTTTTTTTTGTTTAAACACAGCATTTACATTATTAAAAGCAAATCCGTTTTGAACTCGTTTTTGATGTACGCTACGGGTTCGAAACGGATCAGCATCCGTTTTTGTACACATTGAGAATGCTTATGATTTTGTTTTTTTGCCTAAAATTTAAAGCAGTTGTTTTACTGTACTGTGATGACAACAACAAAAATGACCAACTACTGTTGCATGTAAGAATTGTTGTTGCTATCGTCATCATTGTTGCACTTAACGTATGTCTGTATGTCCATATGCCCTAGCATTCTAAGTCAAAGTTGAAAACACTCTTCTGCCTTCCATCTAGATGGCGCTACATACATATTTATGTACATTGAGCGTTGCGACAAATTTGCAACACTTAGCCAACATTATTGTTGTTATTTAAACTTAAATAAACAACCCAGAACAGAATGGAGGATGCGACATCAACGCAGATAGCATCCATCGTGTACTCTCATCTCAACCCATATACCTACCATGATGTGGTAGTAGGACACCTCAAGTCTCTGTATCCCTGCCTGCTATCACATGCATGAGCAAATTTGCATGGTAATTTATTCTAAACAACGTTGCAGCGCCACCTTGTTGTGGATAGGTGAATGAACATATGTACGTATGTATGTATTTTCGTAGGTTCATACAAATAAACGTAGTAGACAAGGGAATAATGAAAAGTGAAAAAAGTAAAACAAAAACCAGGAAAAAGTGAAAAACGTAAACAAATTGCAGTATTCGATGAACTTTTAAGTAGTTGACTCGTTATTTTTATGTGCAAGTTAAGTTATGGATAACATATGGTTTTGTTAAGCTCTGTCTGAGATGGAACAGGAACGTGAGAGCAATTCTGATGCTTATGAAGGTAAATACACGGCAAAAATACAATAGTTACAATTCAACTGATGAGCAAAATTAGTCTTGGTCTTGGTATTTGTTATAGTCTTGTTCTTGATGATCATCGTGACAATCGTAACTGTCTTGGTAGTTTATCTATTTTTTAATACGCATGACAAAAACTTGTCAATCTTTTTTACTATGTTGGAAGTACTTATTTATTTATTTATTAATTATTCTTTAAACCATCGTACAAATAAGACGACTTTAAGTTATGTATACACCCAGGGGCGTGGAGAGAAAATCCGGGCCCGGGGGTAATTATATACCGGGCCCCCTCCACTACTAGATTTTTTTTTTATTTGAGACTATCACATCGTCGAGCGAATATTGTTTTTCCGTAAACGCAAGGATGCCCATGAGATATATGAAATGTGTAAAGATTTGATTTTGTTTGCTTCCCGGTCATATTCATAAAATAAAAGGTCAAAAAATAAGGTTTCAGCCGGTCTGCGATCAAAGCTTGAAAAATGTACTAAAAAAAGGCCCGTAACTTGGAAACTCGGGTTTATTTCTTGGCCCGCCGGGCTCTACTTTCCAGCGACGGTCTCGGCCTTTCTAACCTAACCAGAAAAGGCTTAAGCTTAGAGGCCCGTGAAGGCCCGTAAATCACAAGCAAGCTTAGAAGCACATTCTTGAAAAAAATTATGGAAAATAATGTACAGTACCTGGAGACCGATCCCTGCTCGGTCAACAATCTAATCTTATTATTTTAGTCGATGTTTTTATTCATAGCTGTTTTTTGTTATGAAACTCGTACCTTTTCACCTCTAATGGTTCTGCTTTCAAAATGATAAATTAACCGATGAGAATAATAATAACAAAAAATTCGGAAAGTATCGAATGGTGTAGAAAAGTATCAAAAACTCAAATTTTTTTTGGCGAAATAGAATGCCCTAAAATAAATAAATGGGATATGCCACGCACCCAAAATATTTTGTCTTTTGTTTGGCGGCTGAAATATCTTATCTTCAAAGGATCATAACTCGGAAAATAAGAATCCTATTGGAAAAATTTGAAAGAATATTTGGATAAGGAAGAGTGTAACTATCCGATGCTATTAATAAAAAAGAATTTCGCCTTTTCTTATAGCTACGCTGTAAGACTGAACACAGCGTTTTCTTCAACTTAAAGCAAAGATATTTCAAAATCCTGCAGGTATAATGACAGTTCTGCTGATGAAGACGGATTTAGCGTCAAAAAGTACATAAGACTGCATATAAGAATTAAACAGTTCATTCCATTTTTTTTTTGTGCCTGAGTTATAAACAAAAATTTTTATTTTTATAAAAAAGTGGGCGTGGCAATTATTAAACAAAGCCATCTTTTTGTTATGCTTTAGATACTCCTGATCCAGATTCGCATACCAAATTTCATCAAAATATGTTGTATCATTTGTTTTACTTGTATGGGAGGTTCCACGCGCACTTTCGATATGTTGCCTACTTTCAGGTCGTAGGTGCCTAATAGCAAGTAGACTCCCTACAGTTAAATTCAGAAAGATTGCTTCAGTACTTTTCTTTTTATAGCGCAATATATTTTTGTGGGCGGTGCCACGCCCTTGAACGAGTTTTCGCAATATAATGGCATATGACACATTAATTCTTGTTTGAAGAGGTTACAGATCCAAAATTTTCATCAAAATTGTCGGAGTCGTTTTCGAGTAATATTGAATCAAAATTTTCAAGGGTTAAAAAGTGGGCGTGGCACTTACTCGATCCCGCCCACTTTTCGTTTGTTACAAGATATTATTAAGCAGTACCTTCATACCAAATTTCATTAAAATACCTTGTAACATTTGCGAGAAATAGCATTTAACGTATTTTGCTTGTATGGGAGGTTCCACGCGCAACGGCGATATTTTGCCCGCTTTCAGATCAGAGATGCCTTATAGCAAGTATGCTCCCCACGATTAATTTTAGAATGATTACTTTATTAGTTTTCTTTTTATACCGTATTATATTTTTGTGGGCTGTGCCACGCCCTTCAACGAGTTTTCCCAATATAACGGCATATCACATATTAATAATTGTTTAAAGAGGTAAAATCTCCAAAATTTTCATTAAAATCGTTGGAGTCGTTTTCGAGTAATATTGAATCAAAATTTTCATGCGTTAAAAAGTGGGCGTGGCACTTATTTAATCCCGCCCACTTTTTGTCTGTCACAAGGTACTGTCAAACAGTACCCGCCTACCAAATTTCATTCAAATACCTTGTATAGTTTGCGAGTTATGACCAAATCAAATTTAAAATTTAGGGCGGTGCCACGCCCCCTGGTGAGCATTTACAAAGTTCAAACCTAGCTCATTCTTCATTGTATGCTAATATCTAACACTGTTCCAAGTTTTATTATAATCGCTGTACCCGTTTTCTAGAAAAAGTTTTGCCCGTTCCGAACAAACATACATAAGTACATAAGTACATACAATTTTATCTCGTATAAGAAGAGAAGATATAAGTGTAGTACTTAGAATGAAAATAAAACAAGTTAATTTAAACAAAAAAATCTTATAAGATTTTACCAAAAAGCTCAAGAAAGCAGACAATGTATAATCTTTTTTTTCTCCGTTGAAAAAAAAAATAATAATTGTGCGGGCCCGGACTTTTTCTCAAGTGCTTGTATTATGTTCATGCCGGGCATCAAAAATCTATTTTTCAAGCTTGGAAAAAACTACGAAAATTTTATTAATTTCTGCTTGAGTACGGGCCCTCCAAAAACTCCGGGCCTGGGGGGAATCCCCCCTTACCCCCCCCCCCTCTCGTCAGGCCTGTATACACCATTAGAAAGGTATTTGTGTGTAGATGTGCACAAAGTTTAAATTTTGTTAATAATTTGACTTTAAGCCAGGAAAAATTAAAAACAAATATTTCAATATTAACAACAACAAAATACGCGGTCACACAGAGCTGCAAAAAAGATAAAGCATAAAGAAAAAGACAAAAAGTATAGCACTGATTTCATGTTTTTTGTTTTGCCTATATTTCGCTTGAATTATGCCAGGGATGATAAATGAATTTTTCTATTTTGTACCAACAGCAAAAAAAAAGTACTTAGAGTGTCCAAAAAGTACCAAAATTATTTAATACATTTGTGGTCAAATTTTGACCACTGGTTAAGTTTTGCATCTTCTCACAGATACGTAGGGTGCTAATTAAATTTCGGGAACTTGCAGCACTAACGTTAATAGCTAAAATCTGGCAACGCCATAATAAAGTTTGACATTTTTTAGCATAATCGTACCCACAACGTTTTGATGTAAAAGTGCTATTTGTTTCGTTTACAGTGAGTTAAGAAAATCAATTTGGCCAAAAAATGTAAATTTCAAGTGGTTTTCGTTGGATTATTTTTCACAACTTTCCACGTGGATTATCTCAACATGAATGTGTCGATAAACTCAGTTCTTTATATGGCGATAAAGCAGCATCAAAAACCACATTATATCGCTGGTATAGTGAATTCAATCGTGGTCTTAGTTCGGTCGCCGACGAATTCCGTGAAGGTCGTCCAAGATCGGTTGTTGTGCCACAAAACATCGATACAGTGCATGAACTGATAATGCAAGATCGTCATGTGACATATTGTGAGAAAGAGGCATCCTTGCACATTAGTTCCATTTCAATACATTAGATTTTGCTTGAACACTTAGTTATAAAAAAAAATTTGTTCTCGTTAGATAGCCCATAATTTATCAATCGCTTAAATTACAATTTGGGTCGCCACGTGGTTAAAATAACTACGTTTCTGCCACTTTTGACAATGTTGTTTTCTCTGTGTGTGTAATTTTTAATTTTTGTCCAAAATTTTTCTTTTTATTAATACTTTTGAACTTAATATAAGTAATCCATATGGGAAGGTGTAAACTGATAGTTTTTTCACATACAGTTAAATATCTGTAATCTTTTTTTTTTTAGTGTAAGCATTTTTCTACGTGATGAATAAATATAATGACACGAGTGACCCATTTTGTTGTGTAATTGTTGATATTCTTGTTTTTTACATTAACACCTTGAGTACTACAAAAGACATTCCCAAAGCTTAAATAAAAAAATAGAAATGTTGCTGAATAATTGACGATGGTACTTAGAGGGATACTTTATGGGAATTTTCAGAGCACGTAATTTAAATGAAAAAAAAAAGAAGAAAACAGTAAGCAATACAAATTTCTTGTAACTTTGGTAATACATCGCACTTAATTACATAAAATCCATTTCCAGAACACTCGTACCTTCCTACAAGAGCAATTTAAATAAAAGCAATGAATAAATAAATGATGGAAATCATTATTTAAAACTCGCCGTAAATAAAATAACACATTTTTTTTTTCCTTTTATTTTTATTTTGTTTTTTTATTTTTATACTTTTTTTGTTGTTGTATTTTATCTTATTTGTATTCAACAAAATCGCGCATTGTTTCAACATAATCAACATTTATTGTGTTTATCCTGAACAAATAAAGGTAAAGTGGAAATAAAAACAGTTTTCCGCGCAATATTTTCCAAGCGTTTTCTTTTTTTTTTTTTTTTCAATTAAACTTTATTAAAAATGTATTATTTTTATGCCCCAAAGGTAAAAAAATGCGATTGCAATTGCTTTTTTTCTCCTTCTTTTATTTGCAATTTTTCTTCATAAATATTTTAGTGAGTAACCGAGATGAGAAAGAAGCATTGTAAGAGAGGGATGCTGGATTTTAAGTTTAAAGATTACAAATGTATCTTTATAAGGAAAATTTTAATATGAACAGTTTCAATTAAACTATGTTGTGAATTTCACAGAAAGATTTCAATTATTCCCCGAGCTTTTCAAATTACTACAATTTCCATACCGTCGGGTTAAAACTACATTTAGACATGTACAGTTTTCATGTTTTGAAATTGGTTTTTTGTATGATATTTTGAAGGTTATTTGCTTTTTATTCTTTATATAAAATTGGATGAGGACTACATATGAAGTGAGATTGAAAAAATCTTAACACACGTTTTACCTAATAATTTTTTTTGGGTGCAAAATTTAAAAATTTCTTTGATCTAGTTATCTTTGAAGAATATGTCAGTTATTATTTTTAATGACAAACATGTTGATTTGTTGTGAGTTTGATCAAAATGAGTGAAAAAAAAGAAGTACGTCTTAAAATTACCTATTAAAAATTTTCAAAAAAATCCAAATTGGTCCCACAAAAAATTGGCCAAAGAATTGAAGCTCTGCCGTTAAACTGTTTCGAATGTTATTAAACAGTTTCAGGAGAATTTCTGCCGCAAAATTATAAAAAGACGCAACTCATTTTTCATAGTTTTGAGAAAATCGAAATTTTTTTTTATTCAGAAAAGGCAGCAACTTCTCTTTGTTATAAAATCTATTTCATTTTTCATCTTTTTTGTATGGAGTTACTGCCTTTTATGATTTTAATTATGAAAAATATGAAAACAGGGTGTAATGTTTACATTTCTTTATTTGCAATTTGCGAGAGAAGTGGAAAACGTAAAAAATTGGCGATTGGACTAAAATATAGATAAAAAATTGGTTAATCCGATGGGGAAATAAAGTTAAAAAGGCCGTAACTTAAGTTGCGGCCTTTTATATTTTTACGGCAGATTTGACCATCGATAGGAAAGCTGGTTCGGGAAGAAAACAAGGACCACATGATATTGAGAAAGCCAAGAAAGTATATTAAAGTATATTGAAAAGTTCTCCAAAAACATCTGCTAGAAAAGCTGCCCGGTTAGCCCAGTGCTCTGACTATTTGGTGCGAAAAGTTAACGCCAATGCAGGTGTGAAAACATACAATGTCCAAAAGGTTCCAGACAGGAATGCTGCAAAAAATTTAGACGCCGAAAGTAGGGCCCGGAAATTAAAATCGCAGCTTCCGGATCAAAATTTGTATGTTGCTGATGCTCGAGGAAATGTCGAAGAACAATTTAGATTCCAAAAGTAGACAAAATTTCCTACAAAATTCCTGGTATGGCAAGCTATATGCAGTTTCGGCAAAAGAAGCAAGTCATTTGTTACAGTGGGCTCTATAAATACCGAAATATACATCAAAGAATGTTTGAAAAAAAGACTTCTTCCTTTAATAAGAGAGCACAATGTGTCCACATATTTTTGGCCCGATTTGGCATCATGTCACTACGGCAAGAAGGCTCTGAAGTGGTACCAAAGTAATAACATAGTTTTTGTACCAAGAGAGGCCAATCCTCCAAATTGTCTGGAGCTAAGACCCGTGGAGAGATAATGGGCTCTTGTGAAAAGAAACTTTAAGAGCACAAAAAAGGTGTCCCAAAATATCGAAGATTTTAAAAGGAGATGGGCAAACTGTTTCAAAAAGGTGTCAAATCTCTAATGTAAGGCTTACCAAAAAAGGTCCACGAGCTCATAAATAGTGGTTAGAACTATAAAAATTATATTTTTCTGTAATAATAGTGGTTAGAACTATAAAAATTATATTTTTCTGTAATTTGTAAAATATTATCAATTAAATAAAAAAAAAGTCAAAACTCTAAGGTCAACCGTTTAAAAATTATTGAATTTTATATATGTTAAGGTTTTTTCGATCTCACTCTTTATCAAAACTAAATAAACTGGGGCATGTTTCTGTATATTTATATTAAAAACAACAAAAAACGTAGATGTCTGGTTGTAAGTAGTTTTAACTAGACGATATATATAACGCGGTCTAAGGGCGTACGCAAGGGGAGGCAGGAAGCAGCTGCCCCCCCCCCCCCCCCCCTAGCTCTCGCTTTAGAGTTACAAAAATTTCATATACAATTTTTAGGCCAATAGATTTTATGAAATATTCTTATTTTTTGAAAATATGATGTTATATAAAAACTTGGTTCTTTCTTGCTCTTACATTGAATTTTCCTAAAAAAAAAAAAAGGTTTTCCAAAATTTGAGATTGAACCCCTCCCCCCCTAGATATAATCCTGCGTACGCCCTTGAAGCGGTCTGACAAAATCATACTTAACTTTCTAGTGGTATGAAGCGAGTGACATCAAAATTGCGTGAATATGTTCAAAATTGATAAAGTTATAGCATTTTGATTTCTGAATTTTAATAAAGATAATTGTGTTTTAAGTCAAGATATGTTCGGGCTAAAGTTCGTGAAGATTCAGAAAAAACTTGTTTTATACTATCTGGTGTTTAATGGGCCTTATCACGAATAAATATTATCGAGATTTTTTTCTCAGTCTACTTTGCAGTCTTCATTGCAGATTTAAGAAAAATTCTCGATAAAGAATATTCATGGTAAAGTTAATCTTAAGATATAAAGGTGGCATTTGATGCAAAGAACCCTCAACATGAGATTTGTCCTGTACTGAAAATTTTACTTTGGCAAGTTGGTTTTACCAAACCGTGTCACATATGACTTAACCGATCATTATACTGTTCTCTTCGCCAACGTTCTATTCTAGATGTTCTTTTTTTGAGTTTTCTTGGTAAGAGCATATGGGGAGGAGATTTCTGAAGAATTCGCATAGCAGTTTCATACAATATGACGTTGATGCAGTAAGCCCTTCAGTTTGTTAATTGTGTCGATTGAAAATACTTGCCCATTGACTTATGTTTTACAAGTTATGTTTTTGACGCATACAACAAATATTTGAATGAAAGATATGAAGACTTCCAGTACATAACTCCAAGCATAGACAAAAAGCTTATTTTTATACTTTGTTAATTTTTTGAATAGGATAGTTAAAACTGAATTTTAAAAAAAGCTAGTGATACACCCAAAAAAATTGCTGCGGTAGTTTTAACAACGTTTTGTTGTGGATATTACAATTTTCTGTGGATTTGCTAATTTGAAAGTTAATATAATCGAATTTACAATTAATTGTTAATTTTACAGCAAATGCAATAATTTCTACCAGAAATTTGTTAAAATTGTCGATATGGGTGATTCTTAGATAACTGTGCTTTTTCGAGTTGTAAAATTGGCAGATATTTTTTTTGGATTTTTGCAAGTTTCTTCATGCTATCTTATGTAAACACACTCTTAAAACTCACCTTTTAAGTAGATCAACAACAAGTGTGAATTTACGGCTTTGAGGTCGAAATTAAGAAATTTTGCTGCCACGTTTGTGACCAAATTGCCACGTTTGTGACATTTTAGCCACAGTATGGAAAAATTATGGTTTTGAAGCGTTTTGATGAGAGATATATTGCATATTATGACAAATTTACACTTCAAGACTAATTTTGCAACAGTGTCATGTCTCCGGTGGTCCATTTTTTTTATACCCTACGGCCCTAAAGATCAAGTATGGTTCCCTGTCCTCTGTTTTAATAGCCGTTTATGATGGATTAGGATCTCCTAATTACAAATCTGATCTTGATTTTTTTCTATTACATCAGTATCCTTAGTTATCCTTGCTCAAAAGTGAAAAAATCACAGTTTTGACATCTACTTAACTTAAACAGCAATAAGTTAAATTAATTTTTGTCAATGGATTCAGACAGCCGAATTTATTATCAACAAGACAAAATTTACCGTTTTTCAATTGGATTCCCAGTTTCCGAGTTATAAGCCTTTAAAAAAAGGATACCTCTCAATAACACACAAAGGACCGAAAAATTAACAAAAATGGTAAGTTTTATTATTTTTACCAGAAATATATTTTATCACGAAAATTTTAAGCCCTTGCAGACTAAAATCGGATGAAAAAATAAGGCTCTATTGTAGATTTAGTGAATGAACAGATGAAATTTTGATTCTGTGAATTTGCAAAGTAGTAGTTTAGTAGGCTTAGTCACTAAATCTAGAATAGAGCTGTAATTTTTCATGCGATTATGGTCTGCAAAGTCACGAAATTTTTGTAATTAAATATGTTATTGATAAAAATAATAAAACTTGATTTTTTGTAACTTTTCGGTCTCGAAAAATCCTTTGTATGTTATCGAAAGATGTCCTTAATTTAAACGCTTATAACTCGGAAGCTAAGAATCCAATTGAAAAACGGTAAATTATGTCTTGTTGACAATAAATTTGGCTGTCTGAATCCATTGACAAAAATTTATTTTACTTGTTGTTGTTTTTGTTCTTTAGCTTTAAGTAGATGTCAAAACAGTGATTTTTTCACTTTTGAGCAAGGATAACTCAGGATTCTGATGGTGTAGAAAAATTTTTGTATTAAAAACATAATTAATAGCCTTCAACTAAACATCTGTATACTCAAACTTTATATGAAATATGTTTTTTTGCAGACTGATAAAAAGTGCCACGTTTGTGACATTTTTGATGCGCCACGTTTGTGACATTTTTGCAGTTTATCGCTCATTGTAAAGCACGCTTTTGAGTTCAAGATTTTTCCGAAAGAATTTGGGGTCATGTCTGCAAATCCTACAAAAAAATTGTTTCATGCATAAAATAAAATGTCCTACCTGGGAGTGCCGAGTGCCACGTTTGTGACCATAATTTTTAGAAAAAACGGTTTTTGTTTATAAAATGCCCTATAAAACGCAAACAGATTTCTTTTTGGACGCGTTCGGACATGATGACGTTTAGGTGATGGATAGTGATAAGAATTAATGCATGTGTATTGCAATCTATTGACTGAAACAGTAGTACCATGCAGTAGTAGCATAATACTTTTAAGAAATTTTTTTTTTCCAAAACTAGGGGACAGTTTTCAATTCGAAATTGTGCCCTCTAAAAATTGTTTAAAACTGCAGATGAGCTCAGAATATTGTAGCCTTAAGTATTTACTTAATATGTGTAGTAACTTGTTTTCTGTTCTATTTCCGTTTTTTGGTCGTTTTTCATCGTTTTGTGTTTAAAAAGTAGGGGTAGGACATGCCACGTTTGTGACATTTGGGGTATATTTGCAAACTTTCACAATAGACCAATAATTATTTGGTGGTAAAATTGATCCGCTCTATTAGAAAAACATAGTTTCTAACTTATAGCGTAATTTTTTGTGAAAAAAAAGCCTACTGTATAGGTGAAATCTCCAGAGGACACAAAAAGTACAGTTATCTGAGAATCACCCATATAAACTTTTTTTTGTTGTGAAATCTACAGCGAATATTTTATTTTCCACAGCTAATTTTTCAAATGTACAACAAAATTGTAACATTAGCTGCAAAAGATATGGGATGAAAAATGAAAGTAAATGCTGTACAACATACAGCATTTTGCTACACTTTTACAACAGATTTTTTTGGGTGTAGAGTTAGATACATTTGGCCTGGCCAAAAATTAAATACCCTACACTACGTATCGGAAAGTTATGATTCAATTGGAAAAGACAACAGGTACACTTCTGCCTGAATGAGCGCCATTTGCCTGAAAAAAGCGTGTTCTGCACTTTTGGGCAAGGTCAAATCGGACCACAGGCCTGATAGAGAAAATTGGTTGCCAGATTTGGATTCAGCAGCCACAAGTTAACAAAAAAAAGTCATCGAGATCTAATTCCAAATTCGGTGTTTTTGGATTCTGGAACAACTAAAATTTCAAACCATGGTTAGAAAACTTGATATTATAAAAACACAATAATATAATTTTTGTAATATTATGTACTTACTTCTTAATCATTTTTTAATAATAAGTTAATTTTTATGTAAAAACAATATTATGTTTAGTTTTGTTTTTGCATTTTTAAAGGGGGTGGGGGGCGCATGCTTGGAAGAACTTGAAAAGAGGGGCGCGGCCAAAAACGGTTGAGAACCACTGCACTTGCTATTTCAAGTATCTTTCAAATAACGCTTGCAATACAAAATTACGTAAATTTTGCTTGTGTGAGATATACCACACCCTCTTGCTCGAGTTCGGCTAGTTTTTGGTTAGAGCTTTGACCTACTGTTGTTGGTGCTTGAGTGAAATTTGGTTCGATTATCTTAAAAAACGCTTTCAGTATAGCATTTTGAAACTTTTGCTTATATGGGAGGGCCCACACTCTGTTCTCCAAGTTTGCCTAGTTTTTGCTCAGAGCTTGCACTTACCGTCCCTAATATTTCAGTGTATTTTGGTTGCGTTATTGTAAATACTGCTCATAAAAATTCGTTCAAATTTTAATTTTTTGAATTGCCGGTAGACGTGTCCGTCGATCAATTTCGATCATTTTCAATTGCACGAGTTATCTTGCTTAATTTTTCCGTAAAAAATATTTCCACGGAAGGACAAAAGGAATAAGCCCTGAGTGTAGCGTATAAAATTTACGTACTTTAAACTCCCTTTTTTGTCTAAACTTACAAATTCTTATTCCGTAAGTATTGTATGTTATAATCCGCCACATTCAAAGGAATCATAAGTCCAAAAATTCCATAAACTTGTTCTTCATATGCGTTTACAAGGAAACACAAAGTTCCTGTTTTTAGGAATATTTCTCTTCAGAATATCAAAATACTTTTATATAATATAGAAAAATTCTTGGGAACAGACCGCAAGCTTAACCTTAATTCTAACAAAGAAAACCGTATAAAAAAGGCATACGGTGCTTTCTCTGCTTTAAAAAATTCTACAGAATCACTTGGGGCTTTGACCCTAAAATCAACGCCTGAATCTACACTGCAATAGTTAAGCCAATCTTATTGTACGCAATACATATTTGGTGGACAGCGGTAAGCACAGCATATATATAAAAGAAACTAGAAAGTTTACAACGTCTTTTATGCAGCGGCATAACTGGACCCCTGAGATCCAGCTCTTCAGAATCCTTAAAAGCTATACGTTTTTTATTGCCTATTGATCTTTTTGCCAAAGGAGTGGCCTAGAAAACTATACTAAGGCTTGCTTAAAAAATCGGGGGCCTCAAGGGGGCCTCAAACTTAGACCTTACGGGCAAAAAATTGTTTTCTATACGCTGATTTCAAATTCGAAAGAATTTTCAAAATCCCTTTGACAGATTTTTTTTTAAATCGAGTTGAGTGGTGTTTTAGTGCAAAATGTTTGTCAACTTTTCTTTAAAGATCAAAAATTCAAAACAATTGCCTAAAAAAAAGGTAAGCCAAATAGGGCTCTGGGAATTGATTTTAACGACAACAACTTCTGGTCGAACCTAATTTCGGAGATATAGCCATCGGAAGATCGGGATATATCTTTTTTAAAAATCCCTGGATGGATTTTAAAAAAATGAATGTCGTATGAAAGGTATTTTACCGAACTATATAATTCAAATAGAAAAAAATTATAGTAAGTTAGGGTAATGTGGACTATGTGGGTAATGTGGTGTACCCTTTCGTTTCCCATATATAACAATTCTGGTTATTTGCGCATATTAAAGCTCGAAAAACATATTATTTACGCTCTTTGGCTTTTTTGTTATGCTCCTTACACGTGTGCAATTTCTTCATATAAGCTGTGAGGTCAAATTGGCTTTCTTTAGTACGTACTGAATAGCTAAATAATTTCCTAAGAACTCTGTTTTCTAAAATTCAAATAACTTTAATGCATTTGTGGAGCTATTATTCAACAAAAAATGCATAAGCATGTCTGATTTCACATTGCTTTTATATAATGAATGGTTATTTCAAAAAAGTGATGTTTTCGGGTAATGTGGCCTACCCCATATTATTTAACGCTGATTACTATTACACCTTAAAAAGCTAATTACATGTGTGGGACAGGGTGATCCACATTACCTAACACTTTTCTTTTTCAGCTATTTTTAGGTACTGTCAATTTATTTGGCCTCATGCTTGAAGAAGTTAATATTTTAGTTTATAAATTATATAAAAGTAAAAAGAATGAAATAACTAATACTAATTCATTGACCAAACTAACCTACTACGATTACTTTGGTAGAAATTGGTGAAAAAGAAAAAAGGTAACCACAATACCCTAAGTTACTCTATAGGTTAATAATACATTTTTTGGGAAAAATAGCGGTTTTTTGGGAAAAAATGGGGTGAATTTTTGAACAATTGTCATATCTCGAAAACTATCACTCAAGTTGAAAAATTTTGTGCAGCAATTATATAGTCCGGTAAAATACTTTTCATATGAAATCAATATTTTTAAAATCCATATAAAAACTATATGCCGATCTTCCGATGGCTATATCTCCGAAAGTAGGTTCGACTAGAAGTTGTTGTTGTTGTAATTAATTCCCAGAGCCCTTTTTGGACAAAAATAAAAAAAAAAAAAAAAAAACAACAGTCGCTAAAGTAACATTAAGCCTCAAATTGCTTGTAAGCACTAACTGAATAAGAAAATCAAAGTTTTTCAACATGTTCATCGACTACTTTTTGGGAAAAGTCCAAACACAACAAATCAAAACAAAAATATTCATTTTCGATGTATTTGTCGATTTTTGTTTTGTTTTGCTCCTTTCTAATGAGTTACAAAGTGGTATTGCATGATTTTTGTTTTAAAACTTATGCCCATTTGAAAAAAACTCCTTTAGAAATCCCTTTAGAGGATCACGGTTAAGCAAAATAAATGCGAAGCTTATATATATGCTTAAATTGCAAATTTTTATATGAATTATTATTTGATTTTTTATATTATTTTTTTCGTTTGGGGCGTTTGAACCCCCAAAACTGTCCCCTCCCCCTGGCTGCGTCCCTGCATGTAGGTTTTCTAGATAAGAGTCACAAGAATAGTTATAGCCGTTAAAATTAAAAATTTATGTAAAAAAATCGATTTTTGTCTTTTCTTAGAAGGCAGTATTATTATTCTTATTCTGGAAAAGGGCAATTTAATGTTAACTAATTTTTTTATTTGTTGAATAGCTGACTGACCTTTAAGTTGCAGACTGAAAATATTGCGTTTCCGCTGCTCAGAAGTCCGCAGTATTGGCGAAAATGTTACTTAAACTATCCACGTATTGTTTTCCATTTATTTGTGAGAGTAACGAATTATTTATTTGTTTGAATTGTAAATTTTTTACCAATAAATATTTATTTGTTAACACTTTTTAATCTCTGTATCTACCTATGTGTATTTATGTATATATTTCGTTTAATCCGTTAAACTATAAACACACTTCCTTCCGTTTAAATACCACAAAGTTCACTTTAGTTCCGCTTTTTCCGCGTGTTTTTTTTTTTCGATACACAACAGTTACCGGCATGAAACTCTTCCCGTTCGTATATTTTGTAGTTGAAAAAATCACAACTGCACTCGCCAAAGCCCAAACTCAACCACCCGCAATCAACAACAAATGAAGACTGAATTGAAATTCGCAAGACGAAATGTAAAAAACAAAGCAACAGCAGCAGCAACATCAACATCAACCGTAACAGCAACAGACGAAGAGCTCTGTATGTACACATGTAGCAACAGCAACATGGGACAGCTGGAGCAGCAGCAGCAACATGGAGCAAATGCAAAGAAACGGCGAAACAGAAAATGAAAACAAATCCGAAATGAAAACAAATCTTATGAAACGCATACCAAAACCAAAGCGGGAGCATAAACTTGACTTGTTAGATCCAAAACTTACAGATAATGAGATACAGATAAAAAGATACAGCTAGAAGAGCTGCTGCAGCGGCATTCAAACAATCAACAACAAAAATACCGCACAAGCGTTCCTAAGCGTACAAAATGAGAGAAACCAAACCGAACCGAATAGACAGACAGAAAGACAGACAGATAGACATCAACCAAATAGACAAATAGAGTAAGAAACAGACAGACGGAAACAGCATCCCAACGATGGAGTTGTTGACGTAGATACTTGCACAAGGAATGTTATTTGCTTTCTTGGGGTGTTTCCAAAAAAAAAAAAACAATAAGCCAGAATTTATATATTTTGCCTGAATGCTCGATTTCCATATGAATAACATTAGATTCTGAATCAAAGTTTGTGTATCCTTCGCAGAGAAATCAATTCGATTGCATATCAGAATTTGTGATTTTTCAAACATTTTACTTAAATTAAGTTTCTTAGATTAACCTATCACAGCCCTGTTTATGGATTTCTTTAAAACTTTAGGTGATAAATTCGTAGCAGCTGAAGTCTTCTATGCAAAACGCACTTCTAGGGGTCTCGTTTAAATAACAGTTGTATAATGCCATAGTAAATAAAAATAATAATCTTTAAGTTGCCTGTCCTAGCCAACCGACTTACTGGCCGACACACCGCTACAAAACTCCTGATCTTATAGATTTTTCAGTCACAAAAGGTATGGGCAAAGAGTTAATTTCTGACATTACAAGTTGTGATCTGTCTTCTGATCAGTCACCCGTTATTATAAAAATATTTCAAGAGTTTGAGTTCCCTTATAGTTTAACTTAGCAGAAAACAAACTGTTTAAGGTAAGGGAAATAAGTACATTAGTAGTAGTCGTATTGATACTAACTTTAAAGATTCTTAGCACGATCATAAGCACAACTGTAAAAACCCCTGCTTCTAAATCTATAAATAGCGGGAAAACAACAAACTTTGTCGCATATAGTCATATTGGAAATCTTGTTGCAGACAAGAGAATAGGAATATCGTATTTTTTGAAGTGTTCTACTAATTGAAATTTATTTGACGGATCATAATCTTTTCTCAGTTTTGAAGGTCATTTAATAAACCTAAATCTTAGTAAAACAAACTGTACTCATGACGACCACTCTTCCGAGATATTTATTGATAGAAATAAAAACATAATTTCCATGTAAATTTCTTTACTGAACATAAGTATATAACCAAGAACTAAACTAAGAAAATATTTTGACTTGTCGAGACAAAAGTGCAAAAGTTGCATCAATGATCTTGTACAATAAAATTTACTGTTCTTTGAAAGGACTTTTGAGCAAGTACAAGTTCCAAGATATATTACAAAATTGATGCATTTGTAAGCACGTTCAGATTTCGGGATATCTCTTATTAAAAATTTGGCATTACTTTAAGAAAACAATTTTAGTACCTACCAGTAATTATTGCTCACATATGATAAAGATATAATTCATAATTTTCGACCACTTGTTTCGAGCCACGTGGCTTATCTTCCAACTGGATCCAAAAAAAAATTCATTGTATTTTCTTATAACACCCTATCACTTACTTTCCACATACATGTTTGCAAAACACAGCAATAGAGAGTATTAACCGAGAGAGTTTATTACGAATTATGGAACGTATGAGAAAATCTTTCTGTTGATGTTACGCAAAAATGTTGCTCCAAGCGAATAATTTTTGGGCGGGAAATTTTGTATTTTCTTCTTTTTTTTTACACAGCAAGTACTGTAGCAGGGCAACAAATGTTGCAAATAGTAATTGCTTCTACAAGTATGCGTATCTGTCTTTGTGAGTCCTGTGTCCTTGTATGTCTGCGTTGAAGTATGTAGCGGAAGGATGTTTACGGTTACAAAAACGGCAGTGATTATTTTATTCGACTGTATGGAAACTCAGCAGTCAGCATCCACGGAATTTTTTTATTCGAAAGCGCTGAGTTGAGACGAAAAATTGAACTAAGTGGAAGTGGAATTCTTAAGGATTCATCACAAATAGTTCACTTAAACTGTTTGTACCGTTGATTGTGGAGTAGTCGAAGAAAAGAAGAGTCACGTAGCGACTTTAAAACAAGGTGACTTAAATTGTAGTGAAAGGCGTAACAGTTGGGGTAGTGACGTAAAAACAAATAATGTTGTTAGGTATATTAAAAGAGAAATCAGAAAATTAAGTCCTTTATATGATAATGCTGTTCAACAAATTTTAGAATTTTGATTTCATCTGAGTTTGGACTTTGTAATTATTATTTTTTGCTATTGATATAATAGTACTGCATTTACAAAATTTTTCCATTACGCCTCAATTTTCAGATAAAATGCCAAATTCAAAATCACGATTTACATCCGCGCAAAAAATAGCTAAAAAATTTTTAGCCGTCAGAATTTCAAAAAGAAAATGTCAAACGATGCAAAAAATAGAAAGAATTTCAAATCCGAAAAAAAATTTTAAATCAAAAACACCAAAGCACCAACCTTTAATAACATATATCTTGCTTAAAACAATGCAAAATTGAAAAAAAAAACTTCATGGTTTTGTGCGCAATTGTCAGAGCTTTATTTTGGTACCAAAAACTTAAAGATTGGATCATACAAACTTGAGTCCTTTTAAATGAATAATTGAAATACATGCAGTTATTAGTGATGAGCAAAATTAGTCTTGGTCTTGCGTCTTGTTCTTGGTCTTGGTAATTTTGCGAGACCAAGGCCAAGACCAAGACTCCGATATTTTTGCAAGACCAAGACCAAGACTGCTATGGTCTTGGTCTTGGTCTTGCACACGATAATCGTCAAGACCAAGAGTGCTTTTCAGTCTTGGTAATTTATAGTTAAAAAATGTTTCAAGCCCGTTTCGAAGATAAAATCATCTCTCAATTTGAATTTTGGTATCTTAAAAACCCAACTGCTTTGGAAATATATGGTTTTGAAACTTTGAGTACTCAATATCTCTAGAAATTTTTTCAAGACCAAGACCGAGACCAAGACTTAATGAGCAAGATCAAGACCAAGACCAAGACTCAATATCAGAACCAAGACCAAGACCAAGACTCAATGTGCAAGAACAAGACCAAGACCAAGACTGCTATTGTCTTGGTCTTGGTCTTGGTTTGCTCATCACTAGCAGTTATACAAAAGCCATTGAATTGAATTATCTCTGTACTCGTATGTTAGCATATTCGGAACAAAAATTAATTGAAATTTTTCGTTCAAAAGGACTCAAGTTTGTTATTTATGGTCCAATCCTTAAGTTTTTGATGCCAAACCCATGAAGAGTTTTTTTAATCTAAGATAAGTGGTTTTTGGTTTTTTTAGTACATTTTCTCAATAAAACGGGCATAAATTTTTTCCCGATTTTAGATTCTTGCTATTTTTTGCATCGTTTGACATTTTCTTTTCGAAATTCTGACGGCTAAAAATTTTTTAACTAATTTTTGCGCGGATGTAAATCGTGATTTCGGACTTGTCATTTTATCTGAAAATTGAGACGTGATGGAAAATTTTTGTAAATGCAGTCTTATTATAAATAGCATGCTATTCCTTGCAAGGAATAATAATTACGAAGTCCAAACTTAGATATTTTTTTACCGTTGAACAGTGTAATTTAAGCAAATAAAATATTGTTATATGAAAATAGCAGTTACATACTTTTATTTGTTAATTAATAGCTGATATTTTTGTATTAGAAATGAAGAAGATCTAATAAAAATTATTTGTTTTACTAACAGAAAAAGCAGTGGACCTAGAGGCTAGAAGCACAACTTTGTTTCTTTATAGACCGCTGCAATCTTCCGCATCAGTGATATTGCGCTGTCCAAACTGTGTGTGGAAAAGAAGATTTCTTGTTGGTCTAGATTTGTCTGGTTTATTTAGTTTTTTTGGCTGTTGCCCAGAGTTCAGATAAGCAGTTAAAGATTTGACTAAGAATATGAAATTGGAGATTCCAACACGATGGTTTTCATTATTTCCTGTCTTAGATAGACTAATTTAAAGCTTCCCAAATGTAAAAAGCTATTCATCTATGTATGAAAAATTAAGTAATTTCTGGAAAAAACTGTAGCCAAAAATAGAACCATTACAACGCAACAACTGTAACAGGAACAAAAGGTTTGTAAAGATATCTCTTGAGAATCTTTTGGCAAACAATTATTATAACAATAGAGACGAAATAGACGGTCAAGTAAATAGACTCTTTCTAAGTAAAAAAAAAATCAGCAAAACCGTATCGCTGCCCTAGAGATCATGTTTAAAAAAACTTCAGAAGGTTTAAAGCTTTTGGGAGAACGTTATATTTGCGGGCGAGTTAAAATGAAGCATTTTCGATTCTGAAGTCCTTTTCAACATGCTCTTTAGCGGCAGCGAAACGGCTTTGCTGATTTTTTTTACCTAGAAAGAGGTTCTTGTGACTTGTTTTGGCCTGTAAGTCACAAGCCCGAAGAATTTAATGGATAATTCGGTACCTCAAGCCTTGCCTAACTTATGGTTAACTTGATTAGCTTATTTTGAAGCCGATAGCTTTGGGTTTTCCTTTATTTACCGCGCAATTAGTTGCGTTGAAAATTTTTTTTAATGTAGTTTTTCCTTTATCAAGCACTCTATTCTCATGTAGAATGTAATTTTTTTATACTGCGCATTGTTGAGTCACTGAAACAAAGCATTAATACTATTTTCCAACGCGAAAAGCCATTTTAGAATTGCTGGAAGACTAACACCAGCTGCTTAATCGTTGTGCATCAGATCATTGTCAAAAAATACTCACGTGCTCAAGTCCATTGATGATCTCGAACAAAACATGACTTAAACATATTGCAAGAATAGGAAGGAAAGCATAGAAACTGAAAATACCATCATTCGGTACCATGGACGATCTTCAATATACTAAGAACTTTTTTAGTTGGAATAAGGTGTCAGATAAATTTTTGTACATGAAGGCTTCTTTGTGTACAAATCAACATTTAATTTTTTTTTTTTTGATATTTCATTCTGTTTAAAAGTTATACTCATTTCAAATTTTATAAAGTTTCTGGTTGGAATAAGCTGTGAGTCACTTTATGTATGTTTTTCTTTTTAAATAGACTTCAATTTTTTTGTCCAGATTTTTTTTAAATATCCAGAAAAATCAAATACTTTATTCAAAGTCCAGGCGAAACCCAATTTGTATCTGGCAACCATAATGTAAGTTAAAGTAAAGTCGGCGTAAACGAAAAAAATCCCTAACGTTTAGTGCAAAAAATCGCAGAAGTTGTTTTTTTTTTTTAAAAAAATAAGTTCAGTCCTGGAATCGATCGGTCAATCTATTCTTTTTCCGTCAGAAAAGTACTAATACAAATCTGCAACTTTACAGGGGATAGCAGCACTGTATATGATTGTACCACAAACGTAAATATATGAAAATTATATGATGAGCAAAACTTCAAATGTAAATTATGAAAATAAATGATTTGAGAAGATAGTCCATACTGGCATTAACCGTCTCATACGCAAAGCTTCTTTGGCCCTATGCTCCTCCTAGGAGTTTAAGGAGAATACATACATACATACATACACGCAAAGCTTATGAAAATAAAAAAAATTCATCGAACAAATCCGTATAACTATTTGTCTCGGATATGACAGATTATGTGTGAAAAGGATTCGAGTTCTAGGATAATTATCGCCGATCGAAAATTGAAAAATACTAAAGAGAATACTAAAAAAAAATATTTAAAACGCAATATTAAAATAATTATTTGCGATAACGTAACTAAAACACACATAAATACCAGAAATCTTTATAGAAAGCTTTTAAAAATATTTTGGGCGTGGAACCTCCCATACAAGAAAAATTCTCAAAATGTTTTACTGAAAACGTTATTTGAGATAATGCAACAAAATTACACAAATACTAGGAGAAGTTCGTGCAAGGCTTGAGCAAAAACTAAGTGTAGCAAAATATTCAAAATGTTACGCTTATAAAGCCTTGTTTGAAATAATGCGACTAACTTTCATTCATACACTAAAAATAGTGGATAACTTTGAATTTGAATAAGAGAGCATGGCATTTTCCATACAAGTAAAATTTTTATAATACTGCGGTGTCAAGTATTTAATTTTTGGCCAGGCCAAAGGTAGCGCCCTTACTAGTCTTTTTTAAAGCATTTATAGTTTTTCCAAAATCCAAAAATTTTCCAAAATTGTAAAAGTTTAGCAAAAACCATAATTTTTCTGCCACCAGGAATGGTTCTCACAACTTTTCGGTTCCATAGATTTTTAGGGGGGTCATTGCTTTCTTACGCTTCCTTAGAATAGAGTAAAAAATCTACAAAAAGTGCCCGACCCATTAGTCGTCTATATAAAAAACTAATTAACCCTTCGATACTTCTGCTTTTGCAGCATTTACTCGAATCGATTAACGAATTTACAACAGCACTTAAATGTAGAAAATGAGAAAAAACAAAACAATATTGTTTATAATCCTTGCAGCACTCTGCAAACGATCAACATCCTCAATTACTTACTAAGCTGGACTAAAAATTATTTAGATTTCAACGAGTTATTGTTGGCTATTTTATTTGAAAAACTTTTCTAACCAGCATTTACCTAATCCCAGCAATTGCAATTTAAGGCACAAGTAGAATCAGCGCACTTGATGTATTTCCCCTGTTAACAGTAGTTGGAGGTACAATTTACTAAGCCAACTATAAAATTTCAAACACAAGTCAAGCGCACAGGTTTCAAATACATAAACCAAATCTAACCAAGGGAATAACACGAACAAAAAGAAAACAACGAAAACAACCCCACCAAAATTGTGGCAACTAAAAAAAAAAAAACAAGAGAACAACAACAAAATTAAATTGTGATGAATTCAAATGGGAAACATTAATTTCATTAAACACAAAATATGGCCAAAGTTAGAGGGCCCAACTGGGACTGAGGGCAGTGTTTAAGTGGAGGGCACAACATCAAGTGGTAGTGGATTAAGCAACAAGGACTCATGATATACATAAGTACATATGTAAAGTGTAAGAGCAACGTAATAATACGTAGGATAACCGAAAAAATTGGAATAATTAAGTGCTTTAAAGCAGCACTAAAACGTCAACTAATTGAAAATTAAAATCCATAAAAATGAAACAAAAAACTAAAGTAAAAATTAAATGAAAACAAAAATACCTACCCCACGTAGAAATAAAAATTCCTGGAAAAATAATGTACTTGACTTGAAATTTTTTCTTTATTTTATTTATTTTTTATTATATAACGTTATGTAGCATCGCTTAAACGCATTTGTTGCCATGTTTATTTTATTTCATCCCTTTTCAAGGCGAACTTTATAAATAGCAAATTGTAACGCAGTTAGATTTAGAGATACAGTGTGACAAAATATGTGCAAAACCGCCTCCATTGGCTTATTTGAAATGAAGAAGTTTGAGTACATAGGTTACTGTTTTCTATATTTTGAATTGAAATGACGTTATTCTAGCATATATTTGTCTGGTGGCTATGATCATTTCAAATATTTCGAAATTTGCAGTTGGGTCCTCAGATTTTTATAAAAATTCACAGAGCTGATCTAAGTGCTAAGTATGAAGACCTCTCATTATTAGTTTTGCGAAAAAAAAAATTTTTCCAAGTTATGGGCATGGAACTTCGTAGTGTGCAATTCTTGTAGCATTTTAAACGTTATTTTAATTTCAATTTTTAAATTTGGAAAATTTTGAAAATTTACGAAATAGCGGCCATTTTTTGAAAAAACTTAAAAATTGGTTATCCCAAAATGATATTTTTTTTAAATTTTTTTTTGCAGAAATGTGGATAAAAAACAAACATTTTGTAGAAGACTTGTTTTGCGCTAAATGGCTGTGAGAGCCAAGGGAATTTTTTTTTTCTTAAAGGTCACGTGACAATTTTTTTAACTTTGTTTTGTGCTTTGATTTACACTCACTAGGTGGCCAAAAAACTTCAAAGTAGAAGAATAAAGCTTCCTTTGCTTAAAAGATACAAGGTATGCAAAAAAAAAACAATATTTCTCATACAGATCATAAGAATATTGACGAAATGACGGCCATGTTTTGAAAAATCTTAAAAATAATTTTCCAAAAAAAATTTTTTTTTCTATATTTTTTTTACTTAAATCTTATCAAAAACGAATGTTTTCATCAACCTTTCAAAAGATTTTCGTAAAAAAAAATTTGAGAAAAAAAAAATTTTTGGAAAAAAATTGATTTTTAAGATTTTTCAAAACATGGCCGTCATTTCGTCAATACTTAATTTTATGGTTTATACAGGAAATTTTTCTTTTTTTTGCATACTTTGTATTTTCTAAGCAATGGAAGTTATATCCTTCTGCTTTGAATTTTTTTTTTTTTCTTAGCCACCTAGTGGGTGTATATCAAAGTACAAAACAAAGTTAAAGAAATTGTCACATGACTCTTTAGAAAAAAAAATTTCCTTGGCTCTCACAGCCATTTAGCGCAAAACAAGTTTTCTATTAAATGTTTGTTTTTCATACACCTTTCTGTAAGAAAAAATTTAAAAAAAAAAATATTTTTTTGAGATAATCAACTTCTAAGAATTTTCAAAAAATGACCGCAATTTTGTAAATTTTCAAAATTTTCCAAATTCAAAAATGGAAATTAAAAAAACGTTTAAAATGCTACAAGAATACGAAAACCAAAAATAAAAAAAAAATTATTTTTGACAGAATGGCGGAACTTAGAAAAAAAAAATTGCATCGATTTTCTACAAAAACACTACTTGCAAAATCTGAAGTTCCATGCCCATAATTTTTTTCGCAAAACTAATAATGAGAGTTCTCCATATTTAGCACTTAGATCAGCTCTGTGTATTTTTATAAAAATCTGAGAACCCAACTGCAAATTTCGAAAAATTTGAGATGATCACAGCCTTATTTGTAAAGAAAAATTTAAGTTGCTCGGAATTTTGTACGTCGTGCACCGAAAGATTTATTTTGAGGTATATAAACACCATGTAAAATTTGCTTCATTTCAGCGAACGTTTGATGAACCCAAAACCATTTTCAAAACCGAGAAATTCTTCAAAATTTGGAATATGTTTTTATTTTGAAATTTATAATGTTCAAGTCGAATCAGCGATTTATTTCTGTTTTTTCTGTTGAACACAAGAGAATTTACAGAAAAAAGAGATGCTGTGCGAAATAGTTTCAAGTGAATTTAATTCAACATAAACATGTACATAAAAATTTATTCAGGCTCGAAGGTCGCAAAAATCAGTTTTTTCCAAATAGCTCACTAACAATTACTTCTACGAAAATTGTTGTGGAATATTGTAGCTCAAGAAATTTCCTATAAAACAGTGCTGAGATTGTTTTTGAACTGCTTGTAGTTCAATAGATAAGCCAGTTGAAAAAAGTGTAAATTTGTGACGAGTAAATGCTATATGCAGGTGCATATCAATATGTTTCACTTTTTAAGTTCCAATAACTCTTGAATGATCAGTCGTACCAAATAAGTGAAAAGATTTGTTTATAAAAAATTATATTATTTACAAACGGTACAGTGTTTTTTTTTCGAGCGATTCATGGTTAAAGATATCCTTCAAAAAACGCTAAAGTTTCGAACTTGTTATTGAAGAATATTTCTGAAACCATGAGTCATACGATAAAAAGTAACAAGAGCTATTTAGTGGAGGATAATAAGATCTACATACAGAAACTTAGCAATATGAGTACACATGAAAGTTGCAATTTAGAAGATATTCAAATAGCAAAAAACCAATTTTTACTGAATATATTCTAACTAGCTTTTACCCGCGACTTCGTCTGCGTAGCTTAGTACTTCGAATAACCTAGACTTTTTTTTCCGAAGTTTCATTAATATCTATAAAATGTGAGTGAATAGGTGAGATGTGTTTATTTAAGAACCATCTTATAAAAAATGCCCACTTTGTTTTTCATCCACTATAGAATCAATCCATAATGAACTTTTTTTTTCCAAATTTTTTATTTGTGTTTTTTGTTTGGGTAGAATACAGAACCAACAGAATACAAATAATTCTAAAACAAACATTTATTTTTTATAAAATATTTCAGTACATTAGTGTAATTCATCGTCTATAACGGAATAGTCAAATTTCGGGCTAGATTTTATGCCACCAGCTGCTTTTCATCGGAAAGGTCTGGTATTTTTTGAACTCTGAAGATTTTCAGCATACTTTTCTTCTGTAGTCTTTGTATAGTGGATAGTTTTTTCTGGAACAGTCCATATGATTTAATTGAGCACATTTTTATAAACCACGTTTTTGGTTTTACCGTCCTTTGCCAAAACATAAAGATTTTGTGGGCTCGAGACTCGTGAGCATGCCACATACAGTTGTCCATGGGAAAAACAGCTTTTTTCTAAATGCACACCTGCTACTTTCATTGTTTGTCCTTGAGCTTTGTTAATGGTCATCGCAAATGCTGCTTTCAAGGGAAACTGGACTCTTTTAAACTGAAACGGCAAATCGGTCGGGATTATTGGCATACGAGGAATTAATACATTTTCTCCCTTTGCTGTACCAGTCATTATTATTCCTTTTACAATATTGCGTCCCAGGTGTGTTATTTGTAGCCGTGTACCATTACAGAGTCTTGGTGCGTCAAGATTTCGCATTAAAACGACTGGAACACCAACTTTTAGTCTCAATTTATGTGAAGGCACCCCTGACAACTCCAAAGAGTTGAGAAACTCTATAGGGTACGAAGTCACTTGCTCATTGTCCATGACATTGTCAACGGAAAGATACTCGACAATATCACTTTCCATATTTGACAGGATTTCTTCGTTGATATGCCCAGCAATTTCATTCGTCGGTGCTAAAATTGCTCTTTCACACAGCCATTCCCTGTTCTTCATATTTGTTATTAGATCGGGATAGACCTTTCTTTTTAAATCATCTTTGTTTTGGACAATGTTACATAATTCACTGTTCAATGCTGTCATACCGTTACTATCAATTGGCACACGATCTTCGCCGATTTTCAGAATTTATTTTTCAAATTTTAATTATTTTTCAAAATGTAAACAACTTTTGGCAGCTCAACTGTTCATCTTTTCAAATTTTAGAGAGTGATTATGCGACGAATGGGAAAACACAGAAAAAACCCCAACAATACAAAATCAATTCCACATACTTATGTCAATGATACGTAACCCAAAAAGTATTGATTCCCCATACAAACTTTCATTCCCCTTTTCACCCTTTTTTAGGATGATTTTAAGAGTGGAAACTATTCAATACCTTTTCTAGAGTCTCTTACTATCTCCATACCAAATTTCATCTAAATTCAAACTTCCATCCTTTAAGGATGATTTGAAGGGTATCATATATTCTTTTTATGCTCTCCCACTATCTCTATATAAAATTTAGTCTAAATTGGTTCAGGGGTTATTGATTCCGCTTACAAACTTCCATACCCCTGTTTACTCTCTTTAAGGATGATTTGAGGGGTAGGTACTATCATATGCCCTTTCTAGGGTCCTCACTATCTCCGCACCAAATTTCAACTAAATTGGTTGAGCGGTTATTGATTCCCCATACAAACTTCCATCTCTCTTTGCAGCCCTTTTAATGATGATTTTAAGGATAAAAATATCCTATATCCTATCTAGGGTCTGTTACTATCTCCACACCAAATCTCATTTAAATTGGCTCAGTGGTTATTGATTCCCCATACAAACTTCCATCCACCTTTTCACCCCTTTTAAGGATGATTTTAGGGGTAAAAACTATCCTATATCCTTCTCAGGGTCTCTCACTATCTCCATACAAAATTTCATCCAAATTGGTTAGGCGGCTTAGGCGTGAAAAGGTAACAAACAAACAGAGTTACTTTCGAATTTATAATATTAGTATAGATATTTATTCTGAACATATTTTATATTAATATATATTATATATATACTTTTTAGCATAAGGCCTACTGTTTCGGAGATATCCTTCAAAAACAGTATTTTCGAAACCATAGAAATTTAAAAAAAAATATTTTTTTAACCATGAGTCACACGAAAACAAAAAAGAATTCAGTTTGTCCATTAAAAAATCTACAAGTCATCCGAAAATAGTTTTTAAATATTTTTGTAGCAAAGTTCCCGAACTACAATTCTATGTCAAAATGTTTCTGTAGCAGTAAGCGTTAGCGATTTTTGCGACCTTCACACAACTTTGCAATGGACTTTTCACACTATATTTATCATTCATAAATAAAGAAAATTCGAGTGCAAAAAATTCACTTGCAATTAATTCGCAGAAAAATTCTAATTTTCCTGGGCTATGTAGTTTTGAAAAGTTTGTTTATTGAAGTTGCAAAAATAAAAAAAAATATATAAAAGAAAATTTCCATATTAAGAAGCATTTTTTGCTTTAGAAAATAGTTTCCGGTTATCAAAAGTTCTCTGAAATTGACTTAATTTTACATGGTGCTTATTTACACTAAAACGTAACTTTTGGTGAAATGTTATCGAAATGCGGAGCATATTTTTTTCCACACAAATCTTTCATTATACATCGTATCTTAATTTTTCATCTTAAATAGAAAATATCTCGAAAACCACAAAACTTACTGAGAAATTAATGGCAGATTCGACTGCAGCAGTTTAAGATCCATATAAAGAGTGGAATAGCATAAATCTTTAAATAAACTCATATAGATTTTGGCAAAAATTTTTCAGAAGTATTTAGAGTGTTTGCATTTCATAAATATTGCTCTTTATATTGCGTTTTGAGCTATTTTTTACGATGAAGCAGCCAACAATTTTATCAAATTATCTTCCACATCCACTAACTTTGCCCTTCCGTTTGTAACGCAGAAAAAAATGCGTGGCAGATTTGAAAAAGTATATGTATTCTCGATCAGCGTCACCTCCTGACTCGGTACAGCAATGTCCATCTTCTATTCTTGCAGCATGTCCTAGCCGAGATGCACATCTTAAGAAGCAAATGAAATACGCTTCAAATACGCTTCCGTGGAAGCACACATTTGGAAGCATATAAAATACGCTTCCGTGGAAGTTTTTAAAAATTTTTAGTTCCATTTCACAAAAATTACTTTTTTCTGTAACTTTTGGTAGATTTATTAACTTTTATAAGCAATATAAAAAAGTTGAATTTGAAAAATTTTGTATGCTACCAGAGATGTGCTTCCATTGCGCTCTTTTTAGAAGCAGCTTCATTTCTTCCTGTTGGGAAGTCATGCTCGCACCGCCTCAAAAGTAAGAAGTACTCTTAAAAACGATGTCTAGTATCATTTATTTTTTATTTTTTTTTTTTTTTCGTTTCTAAAAAAACCCCTGGAGCATTTTTAATTTTCCTCAAGGCCTGTTTTGACAAAAAAAAAGAAGTGGGTTTTGCTCACAACTTTGTTATCTTCACTGAATGGATACCCAAATTTGATTAAGAAATAATTCGTTTTAGAGTACAGATAATATTTGGTTCCAAAAATAAGTTTTTTAACGTTTCTCAACTCCCTGTCGGAAAAACTTTTTTTCAAAAGAAAGTCATCTTACGAACAAAGTTTATAAGACAAAAAATGTTTGAAATCGTCCAAAGAATCGTATGATTTTTTTTTTTTTTTTTTTTGACCAATTTATAAAATGCATTTTTCCTTATGGAAAAAAAAAATAAAGATTATATTCTTGCAAAAACATTGCCGTTGAAAAATCATAAATTTTTTATGTAGTATAGATAATTTACGTTTTGCAATTTACGCGGTCGCAAGCAAGGCCTCTTACGAAAAAATGTGTATGAGGCAAAACACACCACGGTGCTCTTAAACAGTCGATAGGTTTTTTGGCTATGTGGAGAAAATCTGTGAATGGGGTTTCATTTGTATTAGTTTAGTGGTTTGAAAAATGCAAACCCCGAAATCGTAGCTGATCATCCCCGCGAAATATCGCAAAAATACACATCCCATATAAAAAAAAAAAAAATCGAAAAAAAAACGCAACAAACAAATGAATGGGTTTTTTTGAAAGTGGAATAAGTCCACTTTTTCATAAACAGAGATATTGAAGGGTTAGCGTACGACTCAATTTAAAAATATTGGCAAGCGCTATTTAACTGGTGTTAAGTGTTTACCACTGTAAATTTACCAAATTTTGTTATGCTGTAAAAATTTTTACAGGTGTAATAGAAAATAGTCGAGTTTTTTTGGTCTGAATGGACTTATTCCACTTTCATTTATAATAAATTTAAAAATTTGTTATACTTTTGTATGACTTATTCCATTTTTACTCACAAAATATTTTGTAAACTAAAGCAAAGGAAAATTAAAACTTAGAAAAATTTTACTTTAAAAACTGTTGTTGTGTTTTTTTCTTTTATTTTTGCCCAAATAGGGCTCTGGGAAATAATTACAACAACAACAAAAAGTTCTTGTCGGACCTACTTTCGGAGATATAGCCATCGGAAGATCGAGATATATCTTTTATAAAAACTATTATAAGTTGGGAACCCCTAAAAGGATTTCAATAATGTTAGTGTCATACGAAAGATATATTAATTTGCTATAAAATCAACCTAAAAAAATTTTTAATGCGAGTGGGGGTTTTAGAGATATTGCAAATTTCACGAAAATTTTGATAATTTTTTTTTTTAAAGCACTATTTTTCCAAAAACTGTATCATTAACGCATAGTTTTAGTAACATAATATGAAAGCTCAATTTATTTCTTTTCATTCAACATGTAATTTGTACCTGGTTTCTTGCATTACAAATTTTTTTTTTATATGAAAACAAAAAAGTAAGTTATTGAAAAGCATCGAAAAGTCTACAGGAATCGGAATTGATCGAAAACTATTGAAAAGCATCGTTATTGTTGTTATTGTTATTTTTGTTGTTGTTGTTGCTGGTATTATTGTTGTTCTTGTAATGTTTTGCAAAATTTCATGAAAATTTCTTTAGTTTACTTTTTTGTTTTCCTATAAAAAAAAGTATGCTAATGCAAGAAATCAGGCACAAATTACATGTTGAATGAAAAGACATAAATTGGGCTTTCATATTATGTTACTAAAACTATGCGTTAGTGATACAGTTTTTGGAAAAATAGTGCTTAAAAAAAAAAAAAATTATCAAAATTTCTGGAAATTTGCAATATCTCCATAACCACCACTCGCATTAAAAATTTTTTCGGGTTGATTTTATAGCAAATTAATATATCTTTCGTATGACACTAACATTATTGAAATCCTTTTAGGGGTTCCCAACTTATAATAGTTTTTATAAAAGATATATCTCGATCTTCCGATGGCTATATCTCCGAAAGTAGGTCCGACAAGAACTTTTTGTTGTTGTTGTTGTTGTAATTATTTCCCAGAGCCCTATTTGGGCAAAAATAAAAGAAAAAAAAACAACAACAGTTTTTAAAGTAAAATTTTTCTAAGTTTTAATTTTCCTTTGCTTTAGTTTACCAAATATTTTGTGAGTAAAAATGGAATAAGTCATACAAAAGTATAACAAATTTTTAAATTTATTATAAATGAAAGTGGAATAAGTCCATTCAGACCAAAAAAACTCGACTATTTTCTATTACACCTGTAAAAATTTTTACAGCATAACAAAATTTGGTAAATTTACAGTGGTAAACACTTAACACCAGTTAAATAGCGCTTGCCAATATTTTTAAATTGAATTAAAAGCAATATCTTCTGTGTAGCAGTAGATGAAAAAATGGACTTATTCCACTTTCAAAAAAATCATTTTTGTAAAAATGCTTTTCATGAAAAGTTCTTTTGAGTAATTTATGATGAAATCGTAGTCTAACGAGTCTGTAATTTTCAATATAAATAGAGGACATATATAGCTAGCTATAACTACCATAAACTCAATTTTTCTGGAATTGGACTTATTCCACTTTCAAATAAACCCATTCAAATATAAAAATAGTTATATTTAATGTATTTTGCAATGTTGAATTCAAATCCGGCCTTAGAATTGCTGTATCTCATACGGTTTTTGAGATATCTTATCCTAAACAAGGAAAAAAAGCCGATGCTATGTTTTATTGCTGTGTTTTGGAGCTATATAACAGGACGTATATCCGTAAATTCTGATGCAGAAATGGGAAGCTCTAATCAATTTTCTAAACCTAATTCAAATAATGTCGATATCTTCATTTTTCTCGGAGATATCCTAACCTAAAAAGTTAAAAAAGTGCAAAAAACGTGTTTTGTCATTATTTCAGTCTACGATATTTCGGAGAAAAATTAAGCTATTGATATAATTTAAATGTGATTTTAAAGAAAAAGATTGGATCTTTCAGATAATGTATCGAATTTTGCGTATGAATGTTCTATATTCTAGTTATATAGCTTAAAAATATAGCAAAAACGTTATTTTTTCCTTGTTTAGGCTAAGATATCTCAAAAACCGTATGTGGTACAGCAATTTTAAGGCCGGATTCAGATTCAGCATTGCAAAATACATTAAATATAACTATTTTTATATTTGTTTGTTGCGTTTTTTTTCCGATTTTTTTTTTTTATATGGGATATGTATTTTTGCGATATTTCGCGGGGATGATCAGCTACGATTTCGGGGTTTGCATTTTTCAGACCACTAAACTAATACAAATGAAACCCTATTCACAGATTTTCTCCACATAGCCAAAAATCCTATCGACTGTTTAAGAGCACCGTGACACTTAGAATCGCCCAAGGCTCACGTTTCTGTTTTTTCAGAATTTTTCGGAGACATGATTCTTCAAAAATTTGTCAAAACAAAAACAATATGAAAAAATTCAGACGTATCCTTTGAAGAATTCTAAGCATTTTTTGTCGTATAAACTTTTTTCGTAAGCCTTGCTTTTGAGTAAAAAAAATTTTTCCGACCGAGTAGATGGCAGACAAGCCAAAAGAACACCCTTTCTTTCAACAGATTCTAAAAATTTAATTGCAGTTCAAACTTTTTTCAATGGCAACATTATTGAATTTTGTAGGTATTCAATTGGTTTAGTCCCATTGTACAGACAACGTTGCTATTGACGTTGATATCATAGCGCCCATAGAAAGTCGAGCAGTTTAAAGTTGCTGCTGACGTTGCTAGCCAGTAATTGAAACAAAAGTAAAAATTAAATAAAAAAATGCGAGAGAAGATCTAAAAGCATAAGCCATGAGGAAACCCTATGCTCTTCATGGGAGTTACAGGAAAAAGCAAAAGAAGAAGATGAAGCATACCAAAGGATTGAATTGCACTGCTAATAGGGAACCCAACACTCCTACTTTTATTTCAACTCCTACCTTGTACTATTTCTCTATGCTTTGGCTTACATTCTTCTACTTCCGGCCCACAATGTTTTGCCTTTTGTGTTATCCTTAGCCAGGTGATGTTGTTGTTGGTGGTGGTGGTGGTGGTGGGATTTGTCAGCACGACCTTGATTATGACTTTTTATATGAGGCTGTAAAAAGACGCTGCCACATAAACGGAGTAATGCCGCTGCTGCTGCCATGCGTTTAACTCAAATTTATGTTTGCTCTGAAGGGAATTTATAACCAAAAAATATTTACAACTTAAACGCAATCTTTTGGAACGCAAAAAGAAAGTAAAGCAACGCATTATTGTTGTTGTTGTTGTCCGTGTTTTTATTTACTTAAATATCGCATCCGTACAATAATTTCAAACAGAACTCCAGAACTGAGTCGCGTCGAGTTGAGTTGGGTAAAATGGCGAAAGTTTATGTGGTAGGACATAAATTGCCTGGAAGGTAATAACATGAAGGTATGTTGGCGTATGTTTTATTCATATTTATTTTATTTTTATTATGTTTTGTTTTTTTTTTTTTTTTAAATTTTTAAAGGTATTCCTATGAGTACAGTCTAAAATAGCTTAGCTAATTTTTTTTCTAGAGAGCTTTATTAATGTTAATCTCAAGGGATATAAAAAGTTTTACGTCTACTCTTTTGATGGAAGTGGATTTTAAGTCCTTATAGTAAATTTAAAATTTCCCCAAAAGTATAGGAAAAGACAGCAAAATTCATCTTTGTGAAGACAGTTGATAGTTTCTAATAATTTTAAAATGTGAATTCCAGCCTTACTAAGTACTAAGTATATCCACAAAGATCATGCCATGCCTCGGTTGAATAAGCAGCGTGACAGGTGCAAAAGAATATCCAGAACATTGGGATACACTTAATATAAACGTGTTAAAATCATCAGATTTAAGAGCGCTAAGCGCTTGCAAGAAGGTTGGCTTAACTAGTTATGTATATTCAGAAATCTTAATCCCGGGATTTGCGTGATTCATAAAAAATTAATTCAATTCTAGATTACAGTAAGTTTTTTTATTATTTTAAAGTAACAAGCTACTAATGTATAGAATCTGTATAATCTATGTAATAAAAGTTTTTAAAAATTTTTAAAACTAAAAGTCAGAAAAAACTTTTATTACTTTTATTTTTAAAAAGTTTTAAAAACTTTAATCCTAAAAAGGTTTTTCATAAAAGTTTTTTCAAAAAGTTTTTAAAAAGTTTTAAAAGATGTAAGTTTTTTATAAGAAGTTGTCAAAGAAAACTTTTTTTTGAGAAAACACATCATTGCGAAAAATAAAATTCCTTCAAAAAAGACCCAGTGAATGAAATATAAGAAATCGTTTAAGGAGCTGAAATATCAAATATGACCGTTTTGGGCTCATTTTTGTAAAAAAAATTTACTTCACCGATCGATGAGTTAAGGTCGAAAAAATATTTTGGACATGACCAGAGGAATCCCCGACCTGTCTAAGTGCCCGTTTTGAGCCCGTTTTTATAAAAAAAATTGAATTGCACCAATCGATGAGTTAAGCTTGAAAATAGATATTGGATATGACCAGAGGTGTTTCCGACCAATTCAAGTGACTGTTTAGGGCCCATTAATGAAAAAAAAATAATTGAACTAATCGATGGGGAAAGCTAGAAAATAACCTTCCACGATTGAAAGGACAACCTCTACCACTTTCCAATTCGGCCAAATATCTTGGAGTCTTTCTTGATCCGAAGCTAAATTGGAAATATAAATAACATAGAACAAAGATGCAAGAAAGCCTACATAGACTTTTATGTATGTAAAAAAACCTTCAGCAAAAAATTGGGACTTCAACCAAGAATGGTACAATGGGTGTATAAAGCCGTAGTACGTCCAAACCTCAAATACGGCTCTTTAGTTTGGTGGCCAGCCACTAATAAGGGGTATAATCAAACAAAACTGGAGAGAGTACAGAGCCTGCATGTGTTGGTGTAACAGGAGCACTGAGATCATGCCCAAACGTAGCTCTCAGCGTTCTTTTGCATCTGCTCCCTCCAGTTTTATTTATTAAAGCCACTGCCTCATGTAGTGCGATCAGACTCAGAGAAGTCGGTTATTGGATGCATAAGACTTATGGTCACAGCTCCATCCTTGATACACTACCAGTTGAACTTTCTAACTCCCACACAGATTACATCTGCCCCATACTAAATATCGAGAAAAACTTTGGTGTGTGGTTTCCAAAAAGAAACCTATGGAAAGGCAGCACGCCCAGCCTAAATTTCGCCACCACCATACACACTGATGGCTCGAAAATGGACTGTGGCGTTGGTGCGGGTGTATTTTCAAAAGACCTCAATATATCTCAATATTTTAGCTTACCTAATTTAGCTAGCATCTTTCAGGCGGAAGTTTACGCCGTTCTCAGGGCGCTGAACTCAGTAACAATAAAATCAAAACTGGTTGAGGAATGCAGAAAAAACTAAATCGAACTAGGGCGTCAATCTCGTTTGGGTTCCATGTCATAAGAACGTTGAAGGTAACGAAAAGGCTGATGAACTAGCTAGACATGGCTTCTCTCTAAGCGGGACACATTCTGAGTGTGTATACACTCCGATAGGTCTGGTGAAGAAAAGGATTTTCTCGCATTTCCTCACCGAGGCGAATGTCAGATGGAAAGCTTTAGAAACATGCAGGATTTCCAGAGGAATTTGGCCTTCATTTAACAAATCAAAAACATCAGACCTGCTATCCAGAAATCTTACTAATATTGCAAGAATCGCTGCAGTTTGCACTGGGCACTGTTCGGCAATCATGCCAAAAGGCTGGGTATCCCCTTTAATTCTTTCTGTCGGAGTTGCATGGATGGCAACGAGAAGGTATCTCTCGACCACTTTCTCTGCAACTGCTCTGCTCTAGCTAGAGCCAGGTTTAAATCTCTAAGAAAACCCTTCTTCAACAATTTGAGCGAACTCGCCGATATTGAGATTGGCCCCCTGCTCAACTACATCAATATCGATCGATCTAAATATTCTTTACGGTTTCCTTTAATGGATATCTAATCCAGACCCTGACAACCCCTCCTACCAGCCAGCCCGATCATTTATGTGGTATTAGAACGGCTCTAACAGTGCTACTTAGGCTTTGCATCGCTTTACTAAACCACCACTCTAATCTAATCTAATGACCAGAGGTGTTTCTGACCCCTCTATAGTAAGTGACCGGTTTGAACCCATTTTTGTACACAAATTTATTGCTGCTTGAAGAGAATAACATAAATTTTGTCGCAGAAGTGAAGCGAAACTTAAAGAAAAATTATCGAGTTTCTAGTGACATCAAAGAATTTAAAACTGACTAAGGTGCTGTTAAAAACAAAGGTGTGCAGAATGTAAGGATGGGAATAATACTTAAAACTCCACTTAAATTAAGGGAATACATTTTATAATAAGTTTTAATGAAATATTTTTTTTTTTTTCATGATATAAGAAAAGTTAAAAGAAAACATTAATGAGGGGATTCCTGAAAACGTGTAAAGGCCTCGAAAACCTCGTAAACTCGTAAATGTTGTCAAAATCAATACGAAATTTGACAGTTTTATGAGTTTACGAGGTTTTCGAGGCTTTTACACGTTTTCAGGAATCCCCTCAATAAAAACTGGTTAATTAAAAGCTAATAAAAGTGTGCAGTTTCTTTTGAATACATCCGTTATAGAACCAACTCTATTCTTTATTTTTCTTAAAGAAACCCATAAAAAGTTTGAAGAGGGATCCGATGGAATTTTCAGTACTATGCTGATGACATCTGCCTACTATCGTTCAGACACAGATATGCAAAGCAAGTTTGAAGGCCTTATCTTGAAATCGCAGTGCCTCATGTTCATATGGCAAATGAAAAATATTCACAACCCCCTAATTTTTTTTATTTTCAAAACATTTTATGTCTCTTGCAAACTTTTCTTCATTTTTGCCATAAAACAAGTCGCGCCAAAAAAAAAAAGGATTTCACAAAAAAATGCAAATAACAAGCAATAAAATTCCTTACACACAAATTTTCTACTTCCGCTTTATAATTGTTTCCGGTTTAAGTGACAAAGAACTCCTGACAACACACTACCACATGTGTGAAAGTTAGCAAATGTGTTGCTGTATAAGAAAAAAAAAACGTAAAGAGAGAAAGTGCTATAGCTAAGAGATTTTCTCGCTTTGTCTGAGAAGACAGGATGCTCATTAACGCCCTCAAAAGGAAAGTTTTTCCTATGTTTTTTTTTTTTCCAAACCAAAAAAAGACGTTAATTAAATACACATTTAATGACTTAATTCTCACTGTAATGAGAAAAATTAACGCCTTTTTCTTTCGTCATGCAAAAGTTAATTATATTTGTTAAACAAAAAAAAAAAAAAAACATTCATAAATTTCAGAATGCATACACAAAAATTTAATGGCATAATCAAATTTTAAATTGTGACAATTAAATAAAATTAAATTTACACTTTAACATTCAAGAATAGATAGGTCTTAACTCTTAAAAGGATGATTTTTATACCCTACACCCAGGGTATATTCACTTTGTCCTTCCGTTTGTAACGCAGAGAAGGAGGCGTGGCAGATATAGAAAAGTATATATATTCTTGATCAGCGTCACCTCCTGAGTCGATATAGCCATGTCCGTCTGTCTGGCTGGCTGGCTGGCTGGCTGGGTGGCTGGCTGGCTGGCTGGCTGGGTGGCTGGCTGGCTGTGTGTTGAAATACACTTTTTGGGAAAACTGAGCAAGATAATTCAATGAAACTTGGTACACTGCCTTCGTCACCAAAGTTAGCTCGGGGGATTGAAAATGAGCGAAATCGGTCAACGGACACGCCTACCACCCATACAAAAAATATATTCAAAATGCAATTTTAGGAGTTTTTTTCACGACAATGCAACCAAAATACGCATTAATATTAAAAATTGTAAGCGCAAGCTCTGAGGGAAAACTAAGCGAATTCGGACAAGAGGGCGTGACACCTCCCATATAAGCAAATGCTTAAAAACGCTATACTGAAAGCGTTTTTTGAAATATTCGAATCAAATTTGACTCAGACACTAAGAATCATAAATGAAAGCTCTCAACACAAATTGGGTGAAATCGGACAAGGGGGCGTGGTACCTCCCACATAAGCAAAAGTTTCAAAATGCTATACTGAAACAGTTTCTTGAGATAATCGAACCAAGCTTCACTCAAATACTAAATACTATAAATGCACGCTCTAAGCTAAAACTAGACGAACTCGGTCAAGCAAAAGCTTCAAAACGCTTTACTGAAAAAGTTTTTCACTCAGACACTAAAAACTATAAATGCAAGCGCTGAACAAAAACTGGGTGACCTCGGACAAGAGGGCGTAGCAACTCCCATATGAGCAAAATTTGAAAAATACTGCAGTGTAGGGTATTTAATGTATGGCCAGGCCAAATTTTACACCCTTACTAGTTTTTAATGAGCTGAAAAAAATGTATAGTATTAAACATGCGATTCTGGACAACTTTTGCTCTACGACTTTGAGCATAGGTGACATTTACCAGAACTAGGTAAAAAATATCTGGTTGGTTCCTAGCGGAACTACTAGGCACCCGGACATCAAAATTGAAAAATAAGAGTTTTGTAACAAAGAACTTTTCCAGAGAAATATTAAATAAAATAACATGAAAATGAAGAGAAATGAGCATAAATCTATCAACAACCGGAATTAGTTTTAGTAAATCTTACTGAAACAACGTTTTTCAGGCAAAAACACAAATGAAATCTTTGTGTGGAATAATCAATTCGGATTGTTGCATCGTGGATTTCCTTCCTTGATTCTGGTTAATATATAACGTTGTTCAGGCGAAATTGAATTCATACCAGTACAGCAATATCATTCTAAGATCATAGTATACGTACTACAATATATAAGATACAACGTCTGTCTGTATGTCAGTGTCTCCATAACTCGAGAACCATTCGTCCGGCTTGCACGATTTTTTCTCTCCTTTATAGATATTTTGCATGGCAAGGTTTTAAGATACATTTTATTTTGAAATACTTTCGGCTTCGTCTGGGTTCTTGGAAAATCCTATAATCCTATATCAGTTATCCAATTCGCATGACCTTTTGCTTTTGAAGGCATGCTATCACTATCAGGTGAGATTCCACCGGAATTTTTAAAAATCCTGGCACAGGGACGAATAATATCCTTCCAAGACCTTCCAAGACTGTGTTACAGGTATGGGTGAGATTGAGTACATACATTTTTAAAGGGTATCGAGAACGGGCGAACGAAGTCCGGGTGCTGACGGTTTCGCAAGGAACCAACCATAAATTCAAAAAAATCCACTAAAGTAAAATCAAAATCTTTTTTCTAGAACTCACAATAGCTTCTACACCATTTAACGGTCATGGAAATACATTTCCAACTTTGATAATAGTGAATTTACCACAAAAATAATTTTTTCAAAGTACGGAATTTTACAAAAATGTTCTTTCTTGAGATTGTATGTCTCTACTGAATATACAGCTGTCAAATGCAACCAACTGCATCAACGCAAACGGTGGCTCTTGGATCAACATAAACTTTTGAAGTTACAGCGGGAAGTTTAAAAAAAATTTGTTTAATGAATTTTTGATTTTAGTTGGTTGGTTCCCGGCGGAACCAGTGGGTTGTTAAAGGTTAAATAAAAAAACTGCGACAGTGAGTGATTCTACTCACGAGGGAATATTCTGCAGCTCACCTAATTTTATAAATTTTTTGTAAAAATATTTCATTCATTTATAATCAAAACCAAACATCTAAATCGTTTCTTGTACACGGAGAAAAAAAATTGTACTTGCTACTTTATTTCTCACAAATTTTACCAGATTTTCAAATCAGAATAGTGACAACTCCACACCGAAATAAATTTTTCCCTACTGTTTTAGTCAATTCAGAATATATGTTTGCTCGTAATTTTTTTGAAAAAATTGGCCTTACCTTACTTTAAAGTTCAAGCAACAAAAAAAAAAAAACCAACTTGACCGCGCCAGGGTACGAACCCTATATCTTTCGTGTGATAAGCAGGTACTTATCCTCTGCGCTACTTACGCATATGATGAAGAGGCTGTAATGAATCATTTGAGTGACTATGCTATTTAAAAAGTTTTTCCTTAATTTGAGGCTAAAAAAAATTTTACCAAATAGTGATATTTTTTTTTTTTAAATTTATATAAGACCACCTTAACAAGAAAAGTGTTTGCATGTGAACACCACTGCACAATTGTACCAACTTTGAAAATTGAATATTTAGTACTAAGTCATACTAACAAGTATTGAAAATCGATACATGAAATTCCTACTTCCTTTTCTTGTGGACCACGAAGCAGTTCTGATCACATAAAATTTGTCATAAAAATAACTTGATGATTTTAATTTCATCAAAAGGTAATTTATGTTATCTTCATCAAATTCACATTTAATATAAGACATCTGAAAAATTGGTAAGAATATTAAAATAAAAAAATTGCATATTATCAAATTTTTCCTATGTTCATTACCCATGTGTTTAACATTTTCAAAGGTACACAGGAGAAACTCATGATTCACGCTATTTATTAAGCTTCTTTCATCAAAGTTGCTTTAAATCAAAAATTAGTGTCTTTGCTTTCCCAAAGCATAAGAAATCTCACAAAATTGTTGGATTTTCTTTTAGAAAACACCATAAAAAGGTAAATTATATAAAAACAAAAATGCAATGCCCAAAAGTCTTCATATGACTCGTATTCTCTATTTCTTTTTGTTACAAAGGGAATTCACAGTTCATTTTGAGGGGTAACGAAACTGCTTAGATCGCGACTCTCAAAAATTCATCATTCCAGTTCAGTATTTATCATAAGCAGCAAAACAACAGAATTAGTGACCGTCAGACGTGTGCTAAAATATTATTGGTGGTAGCGCACAAAATCTGCGCCCCACCAAGTTAAAATCGGTGTAATCTAAAAAAACTACGAAACTTGACAGTGAAAGCGTAAAAATCGCACTTGTGATACCAAAAAAGGAAAGAGAATTGCATAGTAAAATACCATAAAAAAAACTTCGAAAATTATATGTGATTCAATTATAAATTGCCATAGCGAAAGTGTGAAACAGTATTTTCTTTGGAAATTCTATAAAATCGGGTTAAAAATCATTTTCTTATCTTTTACTAATATTGAAATTTTCTAGATTTAACTTAATTAAACTGAGTTCCAAATTTTGCTACTTAATCTTAATAATCTAATGCTACTTCTTAAAATACGTGCAAAGTAAATTTAGTGCAACAACTTAACTTCATATTAAAAACTAGAAAAAAGAAATTCAAAATTTAAATAATTTAAAAGAAGGGCATAAAAAGTGATTCATTAAAGAAAACGAAATAAAAAAATTAAAAAAAAAAAACATATACCTATATGATAAAAAATAAAATCGCATGCTACTTTTAAATTAAATTTTCATACCGTAAAAAAATATCATGCGATAAAGTAAGATATTACCATTGTTAAACGTAAATTTTTATTTTTGCATTTACTAAGTGAGCGCTTAGTAACAACCATACGCAGAATTTCTTCGTTTGGCAGAGTTTTCCTACGTATGGTATTTGTTTTTTTTTTTTTTTTACAACATTTACAGCATCTACACAACAACAACATTGGAAGGCCTTTCATCGAGCTGTTGTAGTGAGTTTGTGAGTAAGTTTGTTTTTGTAATTATTTATCATAATTTTGCTTTTTGATTTTGTCATTGTGCATGGCTGATGAGATAAGCTTAAGACTTAATCGTCTCTTTAAGCTCAACTAGTTTCAATTCCGATCATTCCTTGTGATCATTTCTTAAGTGCACTTTGATGCATACAGAATTTTTGTGGTTTTACTTAAGCTTTTCTCTGCAATGCAAAATGTCATTTTTTTCTTAAATTCGATTTTGTTTTGATTATAAATATTTTGAGTTGCGTATTTTTTACTTTGAGTTTTTTTTATATGCCTTCTAATTAGGGTAAATTCTTATTTTGACATACATAGTCATGAAACTAATTGAAAGAAATACCTTAAGTTGTATACCTTAAAAGTTAATAAAATATTTAGAAAGTTTTTGCGTCAATAAGAAAAGAAAGGAAAAAAAAAAATATTATTTGCTACCCTCAAAATTTTTAAAATATCTGTGCACTAAATTTGCTGCGTGAGAACAATTGGCTTAAACGAAATAATTTTGTAATGATATCTTATGCTTAAATTTTCTCTTGTAAATACTTAAATATGTTTTCTATACTAAATTTAATATTTGCTATCTACAAACACTTGAAAATACGATAACTTGAGAACTTAATCTATATTTTTATACAGTGGAAGTCGCTTATAACGACGGTCAAGGGACCGCGCAAAGTCGGTCGCTTTAACCGGCGGTCGTTATATCCGACATTAACGCTTATATATAAAAGAAAAAACGGCGTTTGCATTTGCTATCAATTTTATTAAAATTACGTACTCAATGCAATTCTTTAAAAACAAAACTGAATTAACCCTATTTTGCATGCAGTAAATACATCACGCCTCGTTTGAACTAGTTTTTACCTCGATGTCGTCCCTTTCCATGATTTTGTATGCAAAGTTATTCAGTGGAGTCCAAATATATAGGAAAAGTTTTTTTAAATCGGTCAACGATCTAATCGATTTTCAGAGTTAAATTTCAGTTATCAAATCAAAAAAAAAAGGTTTGACAAAAATAATCCTAGAAACTAGAGTATGCAGTTCATTTTCTAATTGTTTGCAGACTCAAAAATGGTATTTTTGAAAATTCTACCTGATCGCGTTAATGAAATATTGAGTTTTTAAGGATTTTTTAGAACTTATTTTGTTTTTGAAAAAAAATGAATTTTTACGGTTTTCACAAATTTATGAACAAATCAAAACAAGAAAAAAAAATTTGCAATGTAAATTTTGATTCTAAATCCGGCCTATCTTGTATGGTTGTATCTTAACCTTAAAGTTTGGTTTTTCGAGATTTTTGTGGATATCACATTCTTAAGGGGTTTATAATAGAACAAGGAAATCTCTCTTTCTGAGCCCAGATCAAAATTCAACATTGTAATTTACAATGAAAATAACTTTTTTGTTTTTGCAGTTGCTAATTTTTTAAAAAAATGCAAAAATTCATTTTCTTTTCGACGAAAAAAGTTCAAAAAAAATTCTTAAAAAGCCTTCCAATTAATTTTAATTGTTCTTTTTTATTCATATTCAAATGTCGTCGCTATAAGCGACAGAAAAAAACAAGTATGTGACAAAATGCAGTCGTTACATCCGGCTTGTCGCTATATCCGACGGTCGTTATAACCGACAAAATGCTCATAAGGTTTATGAAGAAACCAACCAAACGACTGAGAAAGGGTCGTTATAAGCGGTTCGACGTTATAAGCGGAGTCGTTATAGGCGACTTTCACTGTATATCGAATATTACTCCATACTATAAATAAATGAATTATCCATGAAGATGATTTGCTAATTTAGTTATTTTTCGTTTCCTGTGGCATGGATAAGTAAACAATGTAACATAATTTTGTAATGGGATCTTTCAGATAATTTCGCCGAGAAAGATCTTTGGTAGGGTGGGTTGCGAGCCAGCATATCAAACTATATCTTAAGATATGCACCTTAAAATCATATTGGGGGAAACCTTTAGGAGTTCCGTTTTATTTTAGAATATCGGCCTTTTTTCTCGAGTATTTTTGATGTAGTTTTATTTAAGGGACTCTACAATAATAAAATGTCGTAGCGGTGACTGGTATCTAGAAGAGCCAAAGACCTCCCCAGCCACTGACAGCTAGCCAAAATAAATGGGTCCCGCTCGGCTTAACTATTTGACCAATTAAACGTATTTTCTTGAAAAATCTCAACCCTAAGCACGCTACGTTTTACAAGGCATAAAATTTGTATATAAAGTAAATGTCTGTCTAAAAATAGAAATTGTTACTAAAATTATAAAAGTCAAAATGATTTCATATTATTATGATATTTGTCTTGCACGACAAAAAAAAAAAAAAAAAAAAAATTATAACACTAATTTTTGTGCGTGAAAAAAATAACGTTATTTTGACTAGAAGTATAAATTCAAAATGGTCACACATTTTTTTACTGAAAGTATAAATTACTCTACATAAAGTCAAATGTAGGCAATTTGGAGTAAATATTCCCTTATTATTTAACTACATTTTATATTTTTGTAAGTATAAAATATTTGATAGTTGAAAATATGTGTATTACTATAGGAGGACTGCACACGAAACAACTGGTTCAATACTAGTTGTGAAGTAACTACTTCCGTACCACAGCTAGCCCCGGACTGGTGTAGAAGTAGTGCAAAAGGGGCCAATTGAAATTTCGTAGGAATTCAACACACAAAAAAGAACAGTTGCTTGTATGCAAAAGGGATTGAAGTCGGACTAGTAATGGTTGGTAGAGGACTAGTCAAAGGACTACTCCTAAACTAGTTCGTTTGCCTGCAGGGAATTATTTTGGGTGCGATTCTCAGCTTAGCTATAATTTTCTCGATATCAACTCCTAGTGTGATTTATCTTGTGCTTAAATTCAAGCACTTTTGTACTTGCTTATCCGAAAAATAAATATGACGCTATACAAGAAAATCTGTGTATTGATATATTGTAGAAAATTTAAGTAAAGAATAAACTCTACAATTGTAAGTTGTAACAGAATTTTAATAAATTTCGCGAATTAAAATCATTTTCGATCAATTTTCTTCACATCGAAGTGTGCTGGTTGTTCTTTGCTGTTCTGAAAAATAATTTAAAAATTATTTTAAAAACAATAAAAAAAAATTCTAATTAATTTTTTTTTTCTTGTTTTCCCGGCTTGGTTCTTTTCAAGCGGAATTCTTTTAGTCTTTACAATTTTTTCGTGATTTTAAATTCTTTTTTTAAATGTTATTTATTAATTTTTTAGCTGCCTGCTTTAGGGAAAGCTGATTATGGCGTCATGGCGTCACAATCTTTAAATGCAGGTTCCAGGAATTTCAAAGATTTCGTTGTTAAAAAACATCAAGAGCGTGGAGCAAAGTCAAAAAATCCTTCAAAAAGTCAAATAGGCCATCAATGATGACCTAAAGCTATCCCAGTGCAATCAAGTAAGTTTTAACAATAATTTGTTAATGGGTTATAAAATGGACGAAGGAGATGTAATCCCGATGTCCTTCCCAGATACAAAGGAAGATTCTTGTTCAAACAATTGTAAGCCTTTAAAAAATAACATATTTTCGGATATAACACTATATCCTGAAGATTACATTGGTGACATTTTCGTTTTAGTTGACACGTCTGCATCGGATGCCACCAAAATTTAAGATTTAAATATAAATGGAATAAAAACCATTAAATCAATTGGTGTTACATTATATAAGATTTCTTTTGAAAGTGTCAAACTGACTAATCTTTTTGTACTCAATTCTGAATTAAAAAAGAAAAATATAATTGCTTTTATTCCCAATTTTTCAAAACGTTGAGTCTACTTGTCGCGTGACTTCTGTGCAGCGTTTAAGTAAACGTGATTCCAATGTCTCGAATGTTTTTGTGCCTACCTTCTCAGTTAAACTGGGTTTTGCTGGGATAGAATCACCTAATGAAGTGATATTGAACTTTTCCATTTTAGAAGCTAGGAATTACTTTCCTCCGGTCAGACAATGTAGAAATTGTGGTTGGTTAGGGCATACTGAAAAGGCATGTATAGTAGATCTGCCAAACGTTGTCTTGATTGTGGTAATACTGGTGGTTGTAATCCTGCCTGTAGTACTCGTAAATGTTTACTATGTGGTGATTACAATCATTGTGTGACTGATAAATTTAAGTGCACGAAGTTGGCTAAAGAAAATGATATAGGTAAACAAAATTATGACCATAAAAAAACTATCACGTGGGGAAGTTGCCAAAACCTATACACAAAATAGGTTTGAACTTTTAGATAACTATGGGCAGGAATTTCCTGAATTTAATGTCAAAAATTCGAATACTGTTAACAAAGATAGTGAAGTTAACAAAATACTCACCCCCAAAAGTTTCAGTTCAGTTACTGAACTGCCGAAACCAATTAAAAGAAATTAATTTTCACAACCTATAGTTTCTAATTCTAGCATGACTAGGAAACAAGAGTCAAGGATTTTCATAGACAACATTCATAAAGTCTCTGAGTTGGAAAAGATTACTACAGAGATGATTAAATTTGCCAAAGGAGTATTTGAAAAAAAAAAAAATAATATCACTGGTTTTGGATGCTTTCACACATTTTAACCTTCGTTTACAAAAATTTTTTGCTGACTTTGATTCTGATTTAACCCTCCTTCTGATATTAGTAATGAAGATATGTCAACATAATTGTCAGTCGCTCAAAATAAATTCTAGTAATATTGAATATTATTTAACTTACAACAAATCAAAAATTAATTAATTTTAATTTGATTCAAAGGACACGTGCTGATGGCTATGGAGTTGTTGCCATTGGTTTTAAAAAAGTATTAAATTCAAAAAAATGAATTTTAATTGTTATTATGACATTATCATTGCTAAAACTCAAAATTTGTCAAGAAACTTTGTTATTTGTTCTGTTTATTTTGATGGTGTTAGTTTTAGAAAAATTTGTGTTTAACGGGGCAGTCCATAATTCAATATGGTTATGTAGGATTTGCTGGGAAGTTACCCAACATTTTCAAGAGAAGGGCTTCACGCTAGTGGCCATGAAATTCACCTGGGCATCAAATTCACCTGGAGCCAGTAGTTAAAACAATGTGGGAGGGATTGAACTTGAAAAGTGGACGTGTGATGTTGGGTGAGACCAAGACTCCTGACTTAGAGCCAGGCGCTATTCGTGGAGATTACTGCATCCAGGTTGAACTTAACATCATCCTCGAATGCCGTCGAATCAGCAAATAAGAAAATCAACTTATGGTTCACACAAAGTGAGCTTGTTGGATCAACTATCATTGACTAGCTCTGTAAATAACTTGATCGAAATTTATAATACAGTACCAGTAACATTTGACACTATTTGAAATGTGCATGCAAATAAATTTAAAAAAAATATTGCATAGTCTTAGGGGGCGATATTAGATTTTGAAACATCCTGTTTTTCATATTTTGTACTGAGCTTTTAGATTCGCTATAACTTCTTCAATTTCAACAATTTGAGGCAACTCCGCAACGATGAATTTTATATTAACTAGCTACCAAAAAATCACGTGTCAAGTGTTTTGTGGTGTGAGCTTACTGTTCTGTGTTTTTGAGTAAAAACAACATTATTACAAAAACAAGGCAAAATGCATAGGTAAAAAAAAACCAAAAAATTTTGTTGGTAGGTTGGTTTTCGATACGTTTCACCCATAACCATATGGGATCTTCAGTCGAATTCACCTACAAACCAAGAACTCGACCAAGCATGCTTTATTCATTTTTTGCATAGATTAGACGAGAATCACAGCAAAAATACAATGCAGCATATGCAAAGTTCTAATTTTTTGTTTTTTCCCTGTTATGCATCGCCCCGTGTTTGTAAGTCGTTGATATTATACTTTTCTTTCAATTTTATAATTTTATGATTTTTTGTGGCCTTCAATTCTATAAGGTGTCCTTGGCACTTTAGGATATTAAAAACTGAGATAATGAGTACAACTCGTCGAAAAAAAAAAAAATCTGAGATGAATGATTCCTATGTATGAAATGTTGTCCATGTTGGGACATTTACTATTCTTGTTGATCGGACGTCAAATGGCGGAGATATAAGAAAAAACAAAACCGCATCGAATTAAGAGGCCGAAAAAAAAAATGGTTTTTTCTTTAAAATTCTTCCAATGTTAGCTTTGAAACTGGGGGCGGCCATTCGAACTTTATTTTCGTGATACTATCTAATGCGCATCCTTCTCGTACCTAAAGCGCTGATTGTGATCCGCATCCTTTCTGCGCTTTGGGATTCACTATTTTCTATTTCTATAGAAACGTTTGAATTTGTTTATGTTTGAGAAAAATTTTAATTGAAATAGAGCAATTTTCGTTTATCAAAAATAAAAATGAGAATGAGAGAAAAATGCTTATTAAAACAAAAAACAAAAATTTATCTCTATGATGATTGGGAACACAAATTTTACACAGTAAGAACAGCTTGATGTGATAATCCACATTTATGGACATTGGGATCCGGCATTGAATCCCAATGTGGGGTGAATTTTTTTTTTTTTTTTTAATTTTATTTATTGAGAGAGCAACATGCGTTCAAAACGTTTCACAGATGCCTATCTATAGCGCATTTTTGGTAGCAAGAACGAAGCGCTTCGTGCCAATGACATGCCTATGTTAATTTCAGCGCTATTGGATACGAGAAAGATACGTTTCACTGCTGCTTTTGAGCGCTTCAGAAGCGCTATTGATGCGCTCCGTTCCTCATTATGTACATAAGTAGTACTTTAGTACTACAAACACAACTATATCAACTTACAACCAATTTTAAATTTTATGGAACACCCTGTCAAAGTACAAAAGAGGAGAAATCTTACCGTAACTTTTCTGTCAAAACACAAAAGAGGAGAAAACTTATTTTTTTTTAGTTGAATTGAATTTTAATTGTTCTATTATTAATTGTTGGAAACGAAATGCAAATAAGGAAAGCAATTTAAAAAAAATATCTTGTCTGTGCCGGTTTTAAACTTTTGTTTACATCGAGGAATATTTATTTCCACTTCCCCTAAAATGTGGTCGTCTGAGAATGATGTTATTTTATTAGCAACATCCTCCTTCATGGCATGCAAAGAAAACAATAAATTAAAATCCGAATGCAAACCAACATCCTTCGGTGATCCTGAGAAGCCGCTGTTATTTCAACAAGCCAAGGGTGACGCGTACTCTAAACAATGTAGGAACATTTTTATAACAATAAATCAATTGCTGATATTCCACTGTGCATTCTGCAGCAAAAGATATGGCACATTGTTTGACTTCTTGCAACATATTTCAGCAATGCATCGGCCGCAAAAAACCATAAAAATTATAAATGCAGCGGAATTAAGTGACAGCGAAGAGACTCCAATTACAGAATCATAAAGAAACAAATCACTTTTCTTTAAACGTCAACCAAAACACAAACATTTATTTCGAAATATATTTTAAATTTTATTTATTATCTCAGCAAAAAAGAATTTTGAACACAATGGAACTACCAACAAAAGAAGAACAGCAGCATTGCAGTGAAAACAACGCATGGCGTCGCCCGTATTCATATTTGACCAACAACAATAATGATTCTGAATCGGATCTTGAAATTGACTCTGATTTTGTAAGAGGGCGAAAATTTGAACGCTTACGCGGTGGTGCAGCAGGTGATGATGACGAAAATAAAATGTTTGACGAACAAGGCGAAAAACAAAAGCAGCCAGAAGAAGACAAAACACCGCTGACAAGACGTGAAAAAATTCATCTCGGCTTTCATTATCTTAAGGTCGTGATTCTTCTTTGTGTTTGGCTGGTAAGTTCGATATACCTTATGACTACCGAGGAGCATGCTGATGATGACAGATTAATGGTTGTACCAGCCGGCCGACCAAAATTATATATTCTTAAAGATCAAAATATTGAAGATCGGATTCAGATCAAAATCAGTGGTCCTTTTCTTGTCGAGGATGATCTGTACACAGATAGCACGCGTCAAGGGTCTTTTTTAATTGTTGCCTTAAAACGTGTAAAATTTAATGCTGACCAGACAGTAAAGGAGGAAAAAATTATATCCAAAGGCACTTGGCTTGTGGAAATGATGCCGAAAGATAAACTGAAATATGCTCCACCGACAAAAAAAACGTACGTCTTTGATATTGAAGATACAGGCGGTGCCAGCCAGGGTGACGTGGTATTAAACCTAGCAACGAATATTGTCGACCATATAACGGTAAAAATATCTCTCGATCTTACTCCAATTGACAAAACGAAAGGCATCATCTATGGATCATTTGTCCTACTTGGGTTGTACGTTTTGATAATCTGGGAGATTGTTGATCGATGTTTTGCGTCGGTTATTGCTTGCACAGCTGCGATTGGCATTTTGGCCCTTTTAGATGAACGCCCATCAATGGATAAAGTAGTTGGTTGGTTGGATGTGGAAACATTGTTGCTGCTCTTTGGTATGATGATCTTGGTTGCCACGCTTGCTGAATCGGGTATTTTTGATTATCTGGCAGTTTTCGCCTACAAAATAACAAAGGGTAAAGTATGGCCACTCATTAATGTCTTATGCGCTTTCGTCACCGTTCTATCGGCGTTTTTGGATAATGTCACTATGATGTTGCTTGTAACACCGGTGACTATACGCCTCTGCGAAGTTCTCTCTTTAAATCCGGTACCGATTCTTATGTGCATGGTGATATTCTCAAATGTGGGTGCTGCTCTAACACCTGTTGGTGATCCCCCGAATGTCATTATTACCACACATCCAATGGTCGCTGCGGGTGGTGTAAATTTTGGAGTTTTCTGTATGCACATGCTACCAGGTGTAGTACTCGGTTGTCTTACTACATTCATCCATTTACGCTTTAAATATCGCAAGCCTTCGTCCCTCCAATATGGTGATGATTCGGAAATTGCGGAACTCAAACATCAAATCCATATATGGGAACGTGCCGCGGCAGCCGCATTATCACAGGAAGAGGATCAAGTGAACGATGCTCTCGAAAGGAAGGTTGAGCGTTTGAAGAATGAACTAAAAACAAAGGTAGCTCAAAAGAAGCCCGAAGTGTCATATGAAGAGCTATTGAGGACATTGGAAGCAGAGTACCCAATACGCAACAAAGTATTGCTAGTCAAGTCGTTGATAGCATTTTTCTTTGTAATTGGAGTTTTCGCATTGCATTCAGTTCCACATCTACATCATCTATCGATGGGTTGGACGGCACTATTGGGTGCAATGATGTTATTCATACTTGCAGATATTCAAGACGTAGAAGCAATAATGTCACGTGTTGAATGGTCTACGTTACTATTCTTTGCGGCGCTCATCATACTCATGGAGGTGCTCTCTGAACTGGGACTTATCGAATTAATTGGAGACTTGGTGGTTGCTTTAATCCGACCAGTCGCACAAGAGCATCGTCTGATGCTGGCAATCATCATTATACTTTGGGTATCAGCAATTGCATCAGCATTCCTTGATAATATTCCGGTCACAACAATGATGATTCGCATTGTCATATCACTGGCACAGAATCAGGACTTGGGCCTTCCATTGCATCCAATGGTTTGGGCATTAGCTTTTGGTGCTTGTTTTGGTGGAAACGGTACATTGATTGGTGCTTCAGCAAATGTGGTTTGTGGTGGTGTCGCTGCTCAACATGGTTACAATTTTGGTTTTGTCGGATTTTTTGTTGTCGGCTTTCCAGTGCTCCTCAATACTGTGTCCGTCATAACAGTATATCTTTTGATAGCACATGTAGTATTTGAATGGCATTAGTTATTATGCGATGGAACAATTTAAATGAAATAAATTCAATTTGAAAATGATGTGGTGGATAAGATTTTATGCAATGAAATATGTAGTATTCATTTACTTTAGGGCTTAACGATTTTTTTTCTCTTTAACGCAGTACTTGACATTCATGATTTCTGTTGTATTAATGTGGATGTCATAATTCAATGTATTTATTCCATAATTGTAGCCACACATCCATCCATATAAACAGATGTACAATAGATAGTATCGGCCCCAATACAAAAAAAAAAAAGTTCGAATGACCGCCCCCAGTTTGAAAGTTAACATTGGAAGAATTTTAAGGAAAAAAACATTTTTTATTTTCGGCCTCTAAATTCAATACGGTTTAGTTTTATTCTTATGTCTCCGCCATTTGACGTCTGATCAACAAGTATGGTATATCGTTGTAAATATCTCAACATGGGGTACATTTCATTCATATTTAGAATTCATTTATCTCAGATTTTTTTTTTCGACTAGTTGTACTCATTATCTCAGTTTTTACCACCCTAAGGCGCCAAGGACACCTTATAAAATTGAAGCCCACAAAAATCATAAAATTCATCTCTACAAAGTTTCCTCAAATTGTTGAAGTTGAAGAAGTTATAGCGAATCTAAAAGCTCAGTACAAAATATGAAAAACAGGATGTTTCAAAAACGAATATCGCCCCTAAGGCTATGCAATATTTTTTTTTTATTTACTTGCATGCTGTTTGAAATGTCAAATGCTAAAAAAAAAATATTGCACAGTCTTTGGGAGCGATATTCGTTTTTGGAACATTCTGTTTTTCATATTTTGCACTGAGCTTTTGGATTCGCTATAACTTCTTCAATTTTAACTATTTGAGAAAACTTCGTAGAGATGAATTTTATGATTTTTTATGGGCTTCCATTCTATAAGGTGTCCTTGGCAAAATTAATAAAATTCTTTCAATATTAATTTTCAAACTGGGGGTGGTCATTCGAACTTTTTTTTTGTATGGGGGTCGATACTATCTAATGTACATCCATATATACCAACGACGACAATTTGCCTCTCGCATCATCTGTAGCAACAGAAACGCAACAGGGAGTAATAACAACTTACTGACGTACGCATTTGCATTCCCCTTCAATTGGTGTGGTGTGATGTATCAAATCCTTCCCGTTTTACGCTCGCAGGTAAACAATATAACATAAATGTAAAAGGTTGCAATCAAGAAAGGAAAATGTGCCTCAATATTATTAATGAAATAATTAAACCGTAATAAGAAAGTTGTCCAAATTAAATCTATAAAAGTATACAGGGAGGCAGAAATTGGTAGAACAACGAAATATTTAAAATTCCTGGGACTTTTCTAAACAACATTTTCTATTGCCATTATCTAAAATTCACAAAGCCAACTAAGTTATTTAAGCCGTTAAGCTTGAAGGTGGGGTAACTAGGCAAAAGTAATATCGATACGTCCTATGTAAAAGTTGGTAACTCGAAAATCGTAGCTTTTAGTTATGAGTATTTTTGTATTTTAACTTTTTTTTTTTTTTTGTATGAAAACCTAAGTATATAAAAAAAATTTAGGTTGTGATTTCAAAAATAGCTCCCAGGCCTTCAAATTTCAAGCTAGAGGTACCAAAATTTGACACAAGATGGAACCAAATGTGCAGATTTCGAAAAATGCTGTCCCGTTAGATGTACCGATATGAACTGGCTGGCATGTTGTTAGAAATTAATAAAATTTGGCTCTGTTTTCTCTTGTGAAATTTAAATCAAATGAATCGTGGAGTAAAGTGGAGTAGGTCTATAAAGGGGCAAAAGTAATATCATGCACAATTTGTAAGCAGCGTTATTAGTTTCTCTTCAAAAGCAAGAACAAGTTAACTCAATCGGCGTTTTTCAAATATTTTTATGTACATACAGCTACGAGTCTAAGACTTGGGGTTATTTTTCACTAATGTTGCTGAAAATCACTTAAGTTACTTACACTGAGAAAAGAGTATCTTTCCATCAAAGAAATATATTTGATTGAACATTTTAGAAAATATCTGGTAAATATTAATATGCCTTTAATTGGACGTTGAAATATTGTTGATTGGGTCAAAACTGATATCTGTTTGATGAAATGACTTAAAAAAAAAATGCAGTCTAAAAAAAAAAAAAATAATTAAAAAAAAAACTTTCTTGTCTGGGGTTTGAACTTGCTTCCCCAAGTTATCACTCAAACGTCTTATACATTGAGCTAACTCTATCTACTTTAATTGTAAATAAAAAGTCATACAAAAAATTCAACAAGTATTGAAAAACTTCAAAAACATACTGACATTATATTCAAAACATTATTTTCAAAAGTTACAAAAAAACAATTAATACTTGTTAAATTTTTTCTTTGACTTTTTGTTTAAAATTAATTCAAAATAACAATCACTACAGACGTAGGAAGAGTTGGATCGAAGACGTTTGACTTATATCCTGGGGGTGTATGTTCGAATCCCAGACAAGAAAGTGTTTTTATTTTAATTATTTTATTTTTTTAATTCACATTGATTGACTTTGTGATTCGTTATAACTTTTTCGCATTTCAATTTGTATATGTAGAACGTCTTAAGTTATATAGTTCTGATTGTTAAGCTGTAAGATTCAGTAATTTACATTCGGTCATTGCGTCCAGAGGTTTAAAGAATTCAATACGCGCGGCATAGTTCCAATTCGCTATACATGGATTCCCTCTTACGATTGCAATGAACCAAGGTACCGTAAGCAGGGGTGACTTTAACATCTGGGGGCGACTTTAACCGGCAAGAAAAAACAGATTAAAACCGTAATATTTTCATCACGAGGACTAGTTATCGATTTGTATTTGGTCAATGTGTAACCTTGAAGTATTGGCTTTAAGCGTCTGTTTTCAATATTTGAAATGAGCGCGAAATTTCAGATATATTGATGCATTTTCGAAAAGTTGTCTTATGTCGTATTTTTTAATGCTCAGGAAATTACTACTTATCGACTAGAAGGAAAATTGCTGGCGGTAAGTGAATGATATCACTAAAATTATTGTTTAATTTTCTTTCCTAATCAATCGACTTTGATGGATATATTTGCCTCCAAGTATTTTTAATGCATTTTTTATAGGAGTATGTTAGAAAACAACGTTTGTATTGCTAGGCTGGCTCAAAAGAAACCCGAATTCGGGCCAAATTAACGCTCAAAACACTGGGTATGGTGAACTGTGTGATTGCCAACATCGACAATGAAGGAGCTATTGTAGACTGTATGACCAGCTCAGGTCATTACTGGAAATGGCCACCCAGAAAGGATGCTTGTTATTATCTATTTAGCGAAATTGTGCAAAAAATTAAACTACCGAAGCCCTTTAACAAAAGAGGCATTTTTAAAGTTACCAACTGAGAATTTCTTTTGTTTTTTAAATATTTTGAATCAAGTATTTGTTTATTTTCTAATTTTCAATGGATTTTTAACTTGTTTTTGTAGATTTTTTATGTTTTGCTAAGCCATAAATATCAGTATTATTATTTGATGTAACATTTGTACAAATAATTAAAACATACCAAAGGCTGAAACCGAATTTATCAGAAATTTTAGTTTTTTTTTTTTCAATCGCGACCTTGAAAACATCCCATAACCTTTACCGATTGTCTACACAAATATACCAAAATATTGAGAGAACTCAAGTTAACAAAACCTGATACCCTTATTTTGCATCTTTAAAGGTATAGCATGTAAAATCAATGAATGAAATTTTTTGGTTAAAGTCACCCCACCCTTGAGGTGACTTTAACCCACTTACAATAACATTATTTAAAAATAACTGTAATTACTTCGTAAAAATTTTATAACATGAGATCGAAGCTGAAGCTCCCACGAAAAATTTAGAGCCATTAAACCATTAACTTAATTAAAATTTTTGAAATTATAAGCTCCTAAACTTGAAAAACCTGTTTTTTTGTATCAAGGTCACCCCTGCTTACGGTAACAAATGTAGCTGGTAAATGTATGGTAGCATCTAACAAAGAACAAAAAATGCCCCGGGGGTATGAGTTTAATCTCCATCCAGACAAGATTTTTTTTTTGGGTTTTTGTTTTGTTTTTTTTTTTTTGTTTTTTTTTTTTGTGTTTTTATACCCTACACCCAGGGTATATTCACTTTGTCCTTCCGTTAGTAACGCAGAGAAGGAAACGTGGCAGGTATGGAAAAGTATATATATTCTTGATCAGCGTCACTTTCTGAGTCGATATAGCCATGTCCGTCTGTCTGGCTGGCTGGCTGGCTGGCTGGCTGGCTGAGCAAGATAATTCAATGAAATTTGGCATTCTGCCTCCGTCATCAAAGTTAGCTCGGGGGATTGAAAATGAGCGAAATCGGTCCACGGACACGCCTACCGCCCATACAAAAAATATATACACAATGTGATAATAAGAGCATTATTTGCAATAACAGAAGCAAAATACACATAAGTACTAGAGATAGTAAGTACAAGTTCTGAGCAAAAACTAGGCAAATTCGGACTAGAGGGCGTGGCACCTCCTATATAAACAAAAGTTTCAAAATGTTATACTGAAAGCGTTTTTTGAGATAATCCAACTTAATTTCACTCAAATACTAAGAGCATTAATTGCAAACTCTGAGCAGAAAGTAGGACTAGGACTAGAGGGCGTGGCACCTCTCATATGAGCGAAAGTTTGAAAATGCTATACTGACAAATTTTTTTAAGAAACATTATCCGAACTTTACTCTAACACTCAGAACAATAAATACAAGTTCTACGCAAAATCTAGGTAAGCTCGGAGAGGGCGTGGCACTCCCCATATAAGAAATTTGTTCTTATACTCTCCTAGAGGTTACGGAAGAATTCAACAATTTATTTTATTAAAAACTTGTATGTACAAGAATACATATATTGGATAGTATTTATCAACTAAATGTTTAATAATATCCGAGTACTTGAAATGCAGTGTAGGGTATTTAGTTTTTGGCCAGGCCAAAGATACCACCCTTACTAGTTTTTTTTGCAACTTGGCGAGTGCATTCAAATTTCAGAGAAGAGAGTTTTATTTTTAATTTATAACAAATATTGTATTTTATTGTATGATGTCGCCGTGATTCTAGCAAATATTGCCATATTAGTTCCTAATTAATAAAAAGATTAATAATAATAGAGGTCTAAATTCAAAATAATAAATATCTTTATATTCAAACATATATTTGGTAATTATTAACAAATATACGATTGAACCAATAAAATTGCTCAAATATGCCACTCATTAAAAAATATCAAATATTCGATTCGCCTATATCAAATATATTATTTGTTAATTATTACCAAATTTGTATGTATATAATCATACTGTTTTCTCAGTGTAGTTGACAATTTTTAATAAAGATTCTACTAAATTTAATGATAGTGAAATTTCTTTCACTACCAAAAAACGGATGGTAATGAAAAATTTACAATTATCACTAAATCTTTTGAAAGGGTAAATGCAAAAATGACTGTTTAATTAGTTCAATATAAATTTATCATACTTGAATTAAGATAAATCGCGTTGCTATTTTCATTAGTACCATATAAGCTAAAAAACAGTCAGTAAACTTCGAAAATTTATTTCATATAATGAACATTTTCAATAATGTGTCATTAAATTCAATGAAAGTGAAACTTTAATGGAAATTTTCAATAAAGTTCATTAAATTTACCTTTTCAATAGATTTAGTGGTTGTGGTAGATTTTTCATTACCATCAAATCAAAAGTGTTTGTAACATTTGGCAAACCATATTTTTCAATTTAATTTGAATTCGCTGAATACCAAATTTTCAATTAATTTTTTCCCTTGGGATCGTTCCCGATATAATCCATAGTTTCTATTTTTGAGGTTATAAGCTTTATGTACATGCAAATATTTGGAGAACGTCAAGTCCAATCGTTTTTCACTAAACTAGTTATTCATGGCCTTTTTTATCCAAAATATCGTAGCCTAAGGAGTTAAAAAATTGCAAAAAAACATGGATTTTCTTTTTTTCAGTTTTAAGGATATTTTAGGGGAAAAAAACATTGATATAATTCAAAATAGGTTTTGAAGGCCAAAATTAATGCGTTCAAATATCAGGTTTCATGACCAAAAACTGTATTGTTTTGTTATAAACCTTCTTAAAAAGCATAAAAGCGTGTTTATTGTACTTCTAGGTTAGGATATCTCAAAATTCTTACAAGTAAGCTCAATTCTGGTGCAGAGCTCGGATTTAAATCATCTTAAATTATGACTCTTGTTTTTGTGTGTTTAAATAAGAAAAATTTCATTATCATGCCCGTTCCGTAATCCGTGTTTTGTGGAGAATTACAGGTTTTACAAATAATATTGATTTGTATTTACGAAAAAGTAACCGTTTAGGAAATATTCTCTAGACCATGTACAACAGACCTATCATTTGTTATATGGGAAAAATTAAAAATGAAAAAAAACCTTGCTCCCAAGAGCTTAAAAGTTTCCTATAAGTATCAAGCAAAAAAATATTGGTCCCGGTCTAAAAAAATCAAATTTGTCACATCTCTGAAACTATTTGACACATATGAATACGAATTGATTTCAGTTAAAGTGAAGCGAACAGAATATGGCACTGTAAAAATGTTAAACCAATTTAAGGTACTTAGTTGATATAGCAGCAGTATTTTTTTCTGTTCTTATTTTGGTCTCCTAGGACCCCAAGCAAAAAAAATTGGTCCGGATCGGAACATATTTGACCGTGCCCCCAGGCCGCTAAAGGTCGGAAAAACGCTATGAAAATAAGGGAGCAATCAATCCTATCTTTGAAAATATTTTTTTTTTTTTGAAAAAAATTATTAAAAAAATAAGTTTAAAAAAATTCCAAAAAATTCTCACGTATTTTTTGGACGATTCTAAGCGTTTTATGCCTAGTACACTTTTTTCGTAAGATGCCTTTCTCTTGAGTAAACAAAGAGTTTTGCCTGCCACGGGCGTTCAAAAGCTAAAAACTCTCATCTAGCGACCGAATTTAATCTTGAGTCATTCATCATTTTAAAGCTTATAAATTATGATTTAGTTTAAACTTTAAAGTACTTTTAAAAAAAATTTAAAGGGGGTTTTTTTAAAAAAAATTCAAAAAAATTCTTAAGTTTAAAAAATGTTGGTGAAAAAAAATTCTTTTTACCAAGTAATATTTTTTTATAAAAAGAACACTTAAAAATTTATGGGATCAGTTACTTAGATATATCATGAAAATGGCTAAAAATGCCAACTTCAACACCATGTATTTTAACAACAAATGGTACTAGAACCAAATCCTCCCGGATTATTGTTCTTACTCACCGGAAATGAGTGAAATCGGAGACAAAAAAATGTTAAGCTGGTACGCTTGGCGTGTCTTGCTTCATTTATAAACAAAAACAGCCGGAAAATAATTTTAATTGCAAAAGTAGGCGGTGCCACGCTCCCTAAGAAAACTAATTCGTTATGTCTCTGAAACTATTTGACGCACATAAAGAAGACTTTGTATATATGTCAAATGCATCGAAAGAAATAACACCTATTAAAAAAATGCGCATACCACCTTTCAGATAAATTGAATCAACGCTCACCGTGATTTACTAGAATATTCATAAATATGACCTTGAGGTCTTTAACTAAAACCAAAATAAAGAGACGTGTTGGACGGAGTTGGCTTTCATTTTGGCATCATTTAGCAGAAGAAGAATGGCACTGTCAACTACTATTAAAAATATCATGTTCTGATATGTCCCGCAAAACATATGACAAGTTAAAAATTAACAATTTCACAGTCCTGCATGGGTTTTCCTCTCTTAGTTTTAAAAAGCGATTTCTATAGATTTAAGTGTGCTGATTACGAGAAAAATAGTGAAAAAATTCCAGCACGTCACAATTTTCAGTGATTTAAGTTTAACTTAAGTGCCTTTTTTGTATATACAAGACTAACACGCCTATACCACTGAACGTATCAAAACCATATTTGCACCAAAGGTTTTTTTGGTGCTCCAACACATTTATAAGAAATATGGGATTGATTGGACAAGGGGGTGTTGTACCTCTCATACAAAAAAATCTCAAAATAATTGAAAATTTTATTTGAGTCGCTCCTACGCCTATACCAGTAGGTATATTGAAACCATATTAACAGCATATATCCGCCTGATATTCCGACAGATTTGTCGTGACAATAGGGGTAATCGAATGAAAGTACGGTGCGCTCGGTATGCAAAGAAAGCATACCATGAACAAAAAAAAAAAAAAAATGCATATCTACTTACTTGACCTGCAATATGAAACTTGATATCTGGATGAATATTATGCATAACATTTATCTTGATCGTACGGGGAGCACTAAAAAAATATATGGGTATTTTAGGCGTGATATTGAAGAGTACGTAAGCACAAACGATTGAATTAATAAGTTTTCAAATGCTGCTCAGACGAACAAGGGTACCCCTCTTAAAATTACGAGAGTGCTTTTAAATGTATTTTTTTATGCTGAGCCCAAATCCGTTTACAGAATTGCTCTATCATGTCCGAATTTTGAGAAAATTTTAAATAACAGTGAAAAACACACGATTTTCCATTATTTTTGACGTGATGGAAAGAAACCAAGTTCAGATTCATGATTAGGAGGTCCCAAACCACCATATTTGGTTTCAAAAATCAAGAGAGGAAAAAAAAGTGTCGAATTTGCAGGCCTGTGTTTTTAATAAAACTACAAAGTTAGACAAAAAAACTTCCTCTAAACTAACTACCATTTTTTTATCTTATAGTAGTTTTTATACCATTATTTTAAGTTATCTTTTTTAGAAGAAATAATACTAAATCGATGTATGCAGTTTACACTTATTTAAAGTATTGACGATTAACTAAAATCACCACACACCACTTGCACTATTGAAGTAGAATATTCAAAAAATTTTTTTAGTAAAACATGAAATTCGAAGCTAAAATATACTGATCAAACTAGTATGCCACGGATTATTTTAATTTATTTTTTTCTCAGTGTTCAGAAAACCTCAAATAGCAAATGTTTGCAAGAATTTCAACAAGGGCTTCGACACAACAACTGATTTAGTGTAAAGTGCTTCAAGGTATATCAATTCCTCCCCCATAGTAAGATTTAATGCGCAACAATAATGCCTTAATATGAATGTGCCTTAATTTTTAAAAAAGCATCAAATGTCATTGTTCTTTGTCATTTATGTCGTAGACAGATAGAGAATTAGTTCAGATATTTTGCGAGCATCAATTCATTACGCCGCAAAACAGGCACAGAGCTTAAATAAACAGAACTATATACGAGTAAATGGTTTCCATATTTTACAGCACTGACTTCTGCATCCACCATGTAACCGATGCTGCAACAGCAACCAACAGAAGTGGAAACAATTATCATACCCTTCTAACAAGGATTATGTATTTGACGAAGCTTTAAAACAGCGACATTGTGCAAATACGAATACCTTGGAAAAATAAATGAAATTTCTGTTTGTAGGTACAAAACCAACAAGGTTGGCACAACCTATAGCGTTCACATACGGTCCCCCAGTTTTGCACGCACTTTATGTCTGCAGAAATAAATTTGTGTTAAGAATACTGTCGCTGTAGCTTTACAGTTCAAACTGAAGCAGTAGTAATGCGATAAACAGAAAGGAAGAGTTTTACACTTTTACCCATAAACCCGTATAAACACCCACGTGTTTTTGCATACCTTACAACATAGTACCCATGTACATAGGTACCTTTGAGTACATTGGGGTTGTAAAACAAAATATTATTTATTTTTATGCCATGCCTTAATTTTTCTTAAAAAATATTCATACTATACTCGTCTATACATATACATAGGCGTATATGTAAGTTTCACATTTGAAGAAATCTATTGTTGAGGTTTTTTTGTTTTTCAGTTTCTTTGCCCGTAGGTACGCACCTACTCATAAAGCATTGTATGACATTCTTGAACTCGGCGCTATATGCAGAATATAATTTTATTTTTACAGTCTGCTGTTTATCCAACCTGAATTTTTATGTTTCTCTCTTTTATTTGTTCTTCAAGTAATGAATTTTTAAATTTTCCATGAAAATTTGAAAAAATACAAATTACTTGATAACTTTTCACATTTTCATGGCTACACAGCTTAAATCCAACTGCGAACACAAGACAAAACTACATAAGTTTAAGTCAGATCATAACATAAGATTATTCGGAACAAATTCTAATGTACTTACAAAGTAGAACATAGCATATCACTTGAGCTCTTTTGAAATGTTAAAATAGTTTGAACTTATGTGTTTTTGCTGTTTGGTCTCAGATAGAATTAAATACATACTTATGTGGCTTATAATAAATAACATTTGTTTTGTAGAAACTTAACATTTTATATTTTTGTTGATGTGTTAAATTTTTGGCTTAAATTATAACCCACATTAAAAGTTCATTCAAAAAGAAAATTCAGTAAAACGCGTAAAATGTGAAATCCATTCGACACATGTGACACGCCCACATATGCAACAAATAAAATATGTGCCGCCATGTATAATAGTCCAGTCAGAAAGAGATCCTTATTGCTGATCATTGATTTTGGATCAAGTTTATAGGGTGCACAATCCAGGCAATGGTCCAACAACAAGAAAATCTTTAAAAGTGGTTATCCTTCTACAGTGAAAGAAAAATACGCTTATGTTGGATTCTGCTATGTATGTTATACATTCCTGTGGACTTTTGACAAAACAAACTAACTCGATTTTGCCGACTTTTCAGGAGAGCGAAAAAACTACTTTGATGCTTCTTAGTTCTTTTTGTGTATGAATTTAAGGTCAATAGTATTTAATAAAATTGAAATAAGATGTTTTTGTCAAATATTTTTTTTATAAAAAATTCTGCTTCTTTCCATAGAAAAAGTAACTTATTTTGAAGAAATGCTTTTGCCAAATTTTTTTTTTTTTTTGCCATTTAACCTGTATCTTATCTCGACTTAAGATGTTTTGTCAAGAAAAAACCATTTTCTTATGTCGATTTAAGTTGTTTTGTGAAAAGCATTTGTACAAGTTTTTTGTTTCAAACATTTGCAAAAAGCTTGAGTTTTTTAACCTATTTGAGATAAGATGTTTTGTCAAATGCAATTCGAAATAATACATCGAGATAGGTTGATTTCACCAAAAGAAGCGTATTTAAGTTTTATATTTATGATTAAAATCCTGGAAAATTGTCTTATTTCGAGATAGGTTGTTTTGTCAAAAGTCCACAGATATATGCCAATAACACAATAATTCCTAAAATTTTAAAAATCAACATAATAACACTATACTCGAATCGGAAACTTTTGTTTTAAAAAATTTTATGTCATTCGAACCTATAAATCTGAGTAAAAGATAAGTAGGAAAAATTTAAAAAATAAAAAACATTAGCTCTCCCGAGAAAAAAAATAAACTCGAAGGTGTGATACGTCAAATTTTTTCAGTTGATGACATTTGTTCTGAAGCCCTTTACGTACATATATATATACGAGTACAAGGTGTTAACGAGGAGATAATAAAAGGACACACTGCTCCTGAAGCATCATTAAGTTCATCTAAAATGGCAACATATACTGAATGTCTCCGAGTGTTTGTAATGTTATTCTGATGAAATATCACTTTGAATAAAAATCCTAGCTGATTTCTTTTTGAAAATATCTCGATTTTTCCAATTGGGGCATTTTCCCATACAAAAAGAAAAAAAAAAATTTTTAACTATGTATATATTAGTTGCTGTTGTGTACAATATAGTTACATTAATAGTTACGAACTTTGAGATTTAATCCTATGGATTTTACAGCAAATGAATTCCAATTTCATAATAATGATTAACAATTAAATAAAATTAAAGTTTATAGGAAAATTATAGTTTAAAACCTATAATAATATTACAATTACACTAAATAATAAATATGATTGATTTAAAGTACCAGATAAAAAACTTTTTTTAATGTTAAAAAATTTCATAAAGTCAGGTGGAGGGTTAAGGTCATGATGGATGGTCGTCAATCGGCTCCAAGTGTCAAAAAAAATTTCATTGATATTTTAAAATTTGTCTGCCCTTTAAAATTACAGCCAAAAGGATGAAGCTGAATGCATGAAATAAGGGTTTTTAAAACATTGTATGGAAGGTAGGCGTCAAGATTAACCGATCCCGCGCAGTCTCAGTCAGCCCAGTAATATTATTGTAATCTGTGCTAAATTGAATGCATCTAGCTCTCTTCGTTTGGCCATACTCGTAATTTTAAAAGACATACAAATTTGAATATCTTTGGACTTTTGACAAAACAACCTAACTCAAAATTCAATTTATTTTCAATTCAGAGAGAGGAGGGAGCTAAAAAACTACTTTGATTCTTCTCAATTCTTTTTGTGTAGGAGTTGGACCAAATGTAAAAGTTTTTTATTATATTATATCTTATGTATTTATCTCGACTTAAGATGTTTTTTGAAGAAAAAACCCTTTTCTTATGTCGACTTAAGTTGTTTTGTGAAAAGCATTTATTTTTGTTATAGTACAATCATTTGGGAGAATAAAATGATGTTACCTGGAAAGTTTTGCGGGATTTTTGCAAATGAGTTATTTTATAGATTTCGATGTGCTCTTTCAGAATTTAAACTTTGCTACCTCGAGTCGTGTTCGCTCGCGCCGCCATATTGGAAAAATGGCGTCCAAAATCAGTTTTTTACAAAAATCTCTTTAACGGTTATATTTACATAGAGAAAAATATTGTGGCGCAATATTGTAGCTTATAAAATTTTGTATAAAAATGACCTTTTAATTGTTTCCGTACGACTTACAACTCCTAATTCAAAATTTGAAAAAATTTAGTAAATTGTGCATGCCGCTCATGAGTAGGCACAGTGATGTGTTGAGTTTAAAATTACGATAACTCATGAACGGTGAGTCACACGTTCAAAGTCAAAACACCTATTTATAGGGAACTACTTTCACTATCAGTTACATTCAATTTTTTTTTCACATGACCTATAGTTTACGAGATATTTTTTCAACAAACCTAAAATTTAGAACAAACCGTTTTTTTCAAAATATGTAGCTCCAAAACGGTTCGTCGTAGAAAAAAATTTGTTTATGCAATTTGTAGAACGTTCAATTCCCTATAAGAGTCTCTCCGAACTGTTTTTTCGTCAGACTTACCCTGCATGAGATATCGCGACTTGAAAATCATTCAAAATTTAACATAGTATGGAGCATAGTGCAATGTTCAAAAAGAAGACAAAAATTTCTGCAAACTTTAATAGAAATGGAGTTCTGAGCTGTTTTTTAACCTCTCCAAAAAAATTAAAAAAAAAGATTGGGTAGTTTACAATTGACTCGACAATATCTCGGAAAGTTATGATTCAATTGAATGAGTGCCATACGCCTGAAAAAGCGTTTTCTGCACTTTTGAGCAAGGGTAACTCGAATCCCAGGGTTGATAGAGAAAAATGGTTGCCAGATTTGAATTCAACAACCTCAAACTAACTTAAAAAAAGTTATCGAGGTCTATTTCAAAATTCCGTGTCTTTGGATTCTTTAATTTCAGAACATGGTTAGAAAACTGGATTTTATAAAAACCCTACTTAAGTACCTCTTAAAAAATTAAATTATTATGTAAAAAATAGTAATATATTTAATTTGTTTTTACATTTTTAAAGGGAGGGACGCAAGCTTGTAAGAACTTGAAAAGGGGGGCGCGACCAAAATCGGTTGAGAACCACTGCCTTAAATTCTTCAGAATTTATTATGCCTTAGTAACGTAAACAGATATTAATCATAATTTGATAAATATTAAATTTTTGTGTGTCAACTCACAACTTTTTGTTCATTCCAATTTTAACAGTTTTTTGTAATTTTTTCAAAAACTAACCATTTTTTTTTAAAAAAATGCACCATAATATGTGACCGTGTATTGGAAAAGGGGCCTTATCTTCACTCACAAAATTTTGCAGTACCGCTAAAAATAAGAGATAGTAAAAATTGATAATTGAGAAACTTTGAACTTTAATATCTAAGTACAAACTTGAGTTTTTCATCTTACGATTTCAAAATGCCATAACTCATTCAATTTTTGGAATTTTTCAGTTATCGAGGTGTCATTTTATTCAAAATAATATGTATTTTTGTGAAATGTTAAAAGAATGGATAAATGTTTAATTCTTATCCGTTTCGTATGTATGTATGTACTCGTATATAAGTATAAAGTTTATTAGGAAGAAACATTCAATAAAAGCAGTTTCTAAAATAAATTGTTTTGTGGTATTCAATATCCACTTTGAAGTTGGTTTTGATAAGAGTGGTCCCAATTCTATACAGGTGTCAAGGTCTTCATTCCCTCTAGAATTTCATGTGTCCAAAAGCCTATGGCCCAAAACTACATGCACTATAATATTAAATGCCACATAAGCCACACCTTATCGCAATTTTTGTATGTTTTACTCTATTATTTAGGCATTTCGACTGATGTTGACGATGATCATCAGCAAGTGATCGACGCATTTAATGTATACGAGTTTAATTAGTTTTGTTTCGCATTCCACAATAAAGGCGCTCGCTCTCTCGCTGCTTAGTGGTTATGCACCAAATTTATGAACTGCAACTACAGGAGAATACGATGGGGAAGGCAGTGGTCAGTGGCGGATCATGTACGAGAGTCATTTTTTTGTATGTGCGTCGCATATTTGCACGCTAACTGATAATTATCACAGACATACGGATACATATGAGAAGTATATTTCGGTCAGAGGTTGTACTAAGGATGCCTCTTTTTTGCACGGTTTTCTTTTTTTCGCAGTTTTGACATGCCGCTGCTTAATTTGCCGTAACCGCCTTCCACTTTTTCATTGTAAATGATCCTTTTCTTTATCGTATACGATATTGTGCATAAACTCATTAAGATGTGGGCACACAAAGTTGTGTGTGATATTTAAACACCTGATATTGCGCAGGTGGACCGGATTGCATTCGAGTAGTTTGGTTATGTTCACGCATGCGTGCAGTTAATTAAAATAAAACAGGGATCACAGTTATCACATCAAATATTTATACGTGATATACTGGTATTTTTGATCGCATGGCTTTAAATTTCTGGTAAATTTTCACTTATACAAATTTGAATTTGTGAGTAACACGTGGGAAATTTTTTCTAAAACATTAACTTTTACTGAACAAAAGAACCTTAAACAGTTACTTTGAAAAAAATTTGCCCCCATAATAAAATTAAAAATACTATTTCATACATACAACGCATGTATTGAAAATGGCATGCCCATTTTTCCATAAAAATACGTCGAAGGTAGCTCAAAAGAATGAGTAAAATTGGTTCACGAAGTTTTCGAACACACTTAAGCCAGGTTGTGCTCTTGTGATACACTAAAAGATAATCAGATAGTTTTGCTACTCCCGTTGACTAAAGTACCCAAATTATGGTAACATCAAATCTTAAACCTCGAGAAGTGCACCTAAAGAGAGCATTGCAATTATATCAGAGGTGTTCCATACCACCCATATAGGAAACAAAATTTAAAAGAGAACGCGGCACGTCCCATACGATAGAAAACTTCAAAACGCTTTAACAAGAGAACACAATGCAACCAAATAATTAGAATGTTTAGTGCAAGTTCTGAGAATTCATACAACTGGAAAAGCTTTGTACAAAAATTGGGCGAATTTTATACAAGGTTATATATAAATAGACGAACAGTTAAGACCCAGTTTACTGCCTTATTCCCTTAAAATTGGTTTGAAAGGTTATGAAGAGGGACAGTGCTCGAAAAAAACATTTTTTTTAAGAAGCAGGCATAGCACCGAAGTCGTTGTGCCAATTTTGTTAAATTCCGAATAGAGATAAGCTGAACCTTTAAAAAAATTTTGTTGCTTAGAGAGTGGTGTTACACTACTTGTAGTTCAAAAGAAGTTCAACAAAATACAAGGCAAATTTGGACAAGAGGCGTGGCATTCCTTACATGTACATATTGAACAACTGTATTAAAAGTAATACAAATAAATTTACACAATTTTGTTTCGAACAATCCCTGAAAATGGTATATAAAAATGCCTAGAAGGTTAAGGCTCCCGTTGCAATTAATATATGACATAATAAAATTCATTCGCCATTGGTAGGAACTACGTACATCCCAGAAAAAAAAATTGGTGAAATAAAAAGTTATTAAAAAGCAATATAGTGACGCAGTGATGGTCTTTTTTTTTTTAGTAGTACATAGAGAAAAAAAGGCAGCTTACGAAAAAGTGCTTAGAGCATAAAATGATCCGTGTGAATTTTTTCAGAACTTTCTAAGACATTTTATAAATTTTCAAAACTTTATAAAAAAAAAATTTAAAAGGTCCAAAAATTCTATAATATGACAAGTCTATTTATTCTAAAGGATACATTTTATCCAAAGAAATTATAATCTTGTATTGTTAAAACTAATAACTGTTTTTATACCCTATACGATATATATTAGAGCGCCCACCAGATATATGAAATGTGCAAAGTTGAGAATTTGTTTGCTCCCCGTCCATTTCCTGAAATTAGAGGTCAAAAAAATAAAATCTCAAAAAAAAATTTGGAATAGGTAGTGGAAAAAACCCAGCCGGTTTTCGATCAAAGGTCGAAAAATTGACTAAAAAAAGGCAAGTCGCTTTGACTGCCTGTTACTTCAAAACTATTCATTTTTTCATAATATTTTCAAGACAACTTTTGTTGAACATGACCAGGTCAACATTATCTTCTTAAAGGTTTTGGTCCAAAAATTAAATTTGTTGCTGTTTCGGTACAAAAATTTAAATTTTTTAAGATAATTTTCATGACTTTTTTTCTATAAATTGGTTTTTTGTAATTTGTTCTGGAATTCTAATATTGCAGGGGGTTAAACGTTGATTAATATAACACAAAAAAATTATTTTAAAATATTATGTTTTAAGGTATGGAGCCGGTCTCAATGTTGGAAAAAAATGAGTATTTTAATTTTTTTCCTTTAATCGCTACTTTATTGGATGCAACAAAATGCATTGCTAGTTTTTATTACATGCATCATTTAGAACTGCTTTTTGCCTTCAAAATGAGCTATGTAACGGGTTTGTGCAACTTTTTTTCAAAAAGTAATGATCATTTTAAAATGACATCATGAAAGTTAAAAATCTTGTTTGGATTTTCTATAGCAATTGCCATATTACTATATCTTTTATGTTATTTTAAAATGGTCATAACTTTTTAAAGAAAAATCATACAAGACCATTCTTTAACTCATTTTGAAGAAGAAAAACAGTACTAAATGACACATTTAATAAAATAGACCAAAACGATTTGGTGAGTGTTCTACACAACCTCAAAAATCGAGTTTTTTGAACATTAGGGGTAAGATATCTCACAAACCATAAGTGATACAGCAATTTCGCGTCCAATTTCGTATTCAGCATAAATAAATACAACTAAAATGACAATTTTGGTTTTGGTTTGTAGTCGTTTTTTTTTTAAATACCGTTTTTCGACCTCATTTTAAAAATAATGCCATGAACCGATTTTGAAAACTTTTTTTTCTTATACAGTAAATGCTCAGCTGCAATTTTACTTCTTTGTGCACTTCTCGACAACTTGATTGAAATTTTTTCCTGAACTGCGTGCACGAAATTCGAAATTTTCGATTATCTCTGCTGGAACAGCCCAAAAACGCACTAAAACGAAAATTAATGCTATTTTCGTGTTCAGCAATCCTAAATTAGTTCAGGAAATATGACTACTAAAATGGTTTCTTACCAATTTAAAAATTAAGAAGAAAAAATAAAAAAAAAAAATTTTTTCTTAACTTTGAAACGGGCTCCATTTCTTAAAAACTAACATTTTTTAGTAATTTTTCTTTTAAATTAATTAACATTTAATTTCCTACAATATAGGTATTCCAAAACAAATATTCCGCCTTTGAATTTTACAAAAAACCAATTTATAGAAAAAAAGTCATGAAAATGTTCTTAAAAAATTGAAGTTTTTGTACCGAAACAACAATAAATTTAATTTTTGGACCAAAACTTTTTAAGAGGATAATGTTGACCTAGTCATGTTCTACAAAAATTGTCTTGAAAATCTTATGACAAAATGAACAGTTTTGAAGTAACGGGCAGTCAAAGCGACTTGCCTTTTTTAGTAAATTTTTCGACCTTTGATCGAAAACCGGCTGGGTTTTTTCCAGTACCGATTCCAAATTTTTTTTTTTTGAGATCTTATTTTTTTGACCTCTAATTTCAGGAAATGGACGGGGAGCAAGCAAAATCAGAATTTTGCACATATGGGCGCTCTAATATATAAATATATAGGGTATATTCACTTTGTCCTTCCGTTTGTAACGCAGAGAAGGAGGCGTGGCAGGTATGGAAAAGTATAAATATTCTTGATCAGCATCACCTCTTGAGTCGATATAGTCGTTTCCGTCTATCTGGCTGGCTGGGTGTGCGTGGAAATACATTTTTTGGGAAAACTGAGCAACATATTTCGATGACATTTGGTATTCTGTCTCCGTCGTAAAAGTTAGCTCGGGGGATTGAAAATGAGCGAAATCGGTCAACGGACGCGCCTACCACCCATACAAATAATATATTCAAAATGTAATAATAAGAGCATTATTTGCAATAACAGAAGCAAAATACACAAAAATACCAAAAATAGTAAGTACAAGCTCTGAGCAAAAACTAGGTAAGTTCGAACTAAATGGCGTGGCACCTCCCATATAAACGAAAGTTTAAAAATGTTATACTGAGAGCGTTTTTTGAGTTAATTCAACCAAATTTCACTCAAGTACTAAGAGTATTATTTGCAAACTCTGAGCAAAAAAAAGGCGAATTAGGACTAGACGGCATGGCACCTCCCATATGGGCAAAAGTTTGAAAATGCTATACTGAAAGATTTTTACAAGAAACCCTTACCGAATTTTACTCAAACACTCAGAACAATAAATACAAGCTCTACGCAACATTTAGGTAAGCTCGGAGAAGGCGTAGCACTCCCCATATAAGCAATTTGTTCTTATACTCTCCTAGAAGTTATGGAAGAATAAAACAATTCATTTTAATAAAACTTGTATGTACAAGAACGTTGCATAGTATTTATCAACTAAGTGTTTAATAATATACTTGAAATGCAGTGTAGGGTATTTAGTTTTTGGGCAGGCTAAAGATACCACCCTTACTAGTTTGATATAATTTTGATATCATTTTTTGGTATCATTTTAATATCACTTTTTGATATCATTGTGATTTACGCAAAGCGTTACATTCCGTATATCACTGTGATATCCTCTTTTTATCAAATTTAAGTATGTCACTGACAATTTTTGGGTATCATTTTGATATATTTTTGATAAACTTTTCTTGATCGGGTAGCATAGACAGACGACAGCGTTAATCTGGACTAAAAATATACTAATGCAAATGAAAATTTTACTCTTACAGACGTCAGTTCTGTCAGTTTCTGCATTCAATTTATATTTTTTAAATGAAGTGACATTTATAAATTCAATAAATTGACTTCAAAATTGACAATCAGATGTTTTGTTTCTGACAAAATGTTACAATATATTACAATTATCGACAGCGTTGCCATTGAAATTGAAATAGCGCAATTTAGTACTAATTCACTTTGATTTCATTCATTAAAGTTAGAATCGATGAGTATTGAGATGTTGATAATGCACAGGTTAATTTGGATAAAGATTGCTGATGCACATTAACGCTGTCGTCTGTCTATGTTATAAGTATCTTAATTATAAATTATTATAAATTTTAAATCAAACGAAACATAAATATAGATAAATTTGGAATTGGAATTGGATTCCATTGATAATTTTAGCGAATTCTTTCTAATTTTAGATGAAGTCCATTTTAGACTACACACAAAATAACTATGTAGAACAAAGATAGAACTATTGAGACAATTGCCTTCGCCAGTGCTACCTTTATTTGTAAAATACTTTTTGAAATACTTACATAAAAATGTACACTCACTCAAACACTGAATCAATTATGAAGTTGGTCCTAATACAAAATTTCAAGCACTACTTCGACGATCTTTCTTCATAAAAAGCAAAAACGAAACAACAAAAACGAACTCTACATTTTATTTTTATTTATGAGTTTGCAGATCAACAAATTGATCAATAATTTTCCACCAACAACGAACGATAAAAATTGGTTTATTATATAGAAGTGTAGAGAGTTTTAAAGATGAAATTTGTTGCCGAGGCAATTGTCTTGAAAAATATTGTTGTGTTGTACGACTACGTTGATAGTATGATAATGGTAGTAATAATAATGACGATGATAATGATGATGATGATTTTTTACAAGTTAATGGTCAAGGATTTACGCAGATAATCGTGACCTATGTGTCGTTGGTTGGTGGTACTTGCAAATATCATAATTCACAAGAATGTTTCGAACATTCCACAACAATTGTTGCTTGTCTTCTAAATTTTCTGTCTGTCTGCAACGATCGGACGGTTTATATCTGTTGTGTGAGGTGCAGTCTGTGCTTGACTGGATGGACGACGTCACAAATGTCTGGCGGCCTACGGTAGACATCATTGAAGAAAAATCACTTTTTGTTATTGGCAGCTATGCAATTTTTGTGTTTAAAATTAAGACAGAAAATTTGGCAAAATAATGAAGATAAAGTGAAATTGAACGATAAGTTTTATTGCTTGATTATATCGCGCAAATTTTGATAAATACGATTATGATGAACGGTTTGAAAATCAGAAATAATGAAGTTTTCATTTGATGGATTTGCGCTATACCATAAAAATTATTTCTTTGTTTAAATACTGACTGAATTTTGATACCTCTTTAACTGTTGCAGTTTATTACCCATTATTATGGCAGTTATTTAATATACCATTGAAATACCCAAAAGCAAATTATTTTGCATCACCATTTTTATTGTGGCCATAATTTTAACCGAATTCATGCGTTTTATAATAAATAACCATCAAAAGAAAATTGCCTTGAATTTATGATCATCTTGTTTTTGTGAGGATTTATGAGTTTAATGCTGCCTATGTGCGTTATGATAATTTTAATGTGGGCTAAAATTTTGCAAAGAAACAAAATAAAAAATTTTGATAAATGAAAAGTTTACGTGATTTGGGTTAAAAAAAATTTTAAGAGTTTCTTTGCCTTATTATAAATAATTATAAATTTCTCCTCAGTTTTATGTATTATTCCAATATAAAATTGTAACTTGAAAATTTTAATATTAAAAGGTAATGTAAGAAAAGGCTTATCGCTGAGTAATCATTCATAAAAGATATTTGCAACGGGAAGGACTACGATAGACCAGAAGGTGGGGGTCAAAACTTTTACGGACACTAATTTTTGTAAATGGCAATTCAAAAATTAAAAGTATTAAAAAAAAGAAAAGATTTTAGTAGTACATTTCTTAGTGAACATTTATAATGGAGGGTTCTGATCTCCGAGCAACCAGAATAGTGCCAATTTCGGTATGTGACTAAATCATCGGTGAAACTTACATGTGCGGGCCTGTTCCGTAATCCGTGTGGTTTCAATTACTTTTCATTGAAGAGGTTTTTGATGAAAATGGTGAGTCACACGATAAAAAGTAGCAAATTTTTTTTGCGGAGAACTACAGGTTCTACAAATAATATTGATTTGCTTTAGCGAAAAAGTAACCGTTTGGGAAATATTCTTAAAAAACTTCAAAAACTCGAAAAACTTTATCGAATGTTTCCGAAACAGTAACTTTTTCGTAAATACTAATCAATATTATTTGTAGGACATGTAATTTTCCACAAAAAAGATTCTAATACTTTTTATTGTGTGACTCACCATTTTCATCAAAAAGCATTCTTAATGAAAAGTAATTGAAAATACGCGGATTACGGAACAGGGCTGGTTGTGTTGTTTCCATCCTTGTGATTAAGAAAAAGTAACTGGCTGCCTGATATCGCGCTGATTTTTTTTAATCGAATTTTTAAATTGTAAAAAAATACTACCATACGTCATAACATTGTGTCTCGTTGTTATATTGCGTTAAAGTTATCCTTAACAAAAACAATTTCGAGACGACAGACGCTGTTTTCATATTTTAGACAGTTTGAAAAATGCAAAAAAAGCTATACTATATCTTTTCATCGTCATTATTATTGATTCTGTTTTGCTTCATAGGGTCTCTAAATAGATAGAAACAAGACGACAGACATTAAGGCCTCTGATTTTCTTTAGAAACCATAAAGAACTGTTTTTACGCGTGGTTTTTGCAAATAAAGTTAAATGGAGGTTTCATCTTCGCTATTTAAGTTAGATAACTGAATTTTTGCACAGGCCTTAACCAGTGGCGGATCCAGCACTGTCAAGAGGGGGGGGCGATTGACCACATTTCTAGATAATAATAATAATCATGTAGGCGCAAAAATGTAGACAGTACAAAACTTTTCATATTTAATTATTTTTTAATTTTATATACGAAAATTAAATCATTTCATGGCATCGATTATCGATGTACATAGATCGTCTAAAATAGTCCTGAGGATTTTGATATGGATAATTTGCTCGATTTCGTTGCTTTTGCGCTAGCCGAGGAAGTTTCATTTCTATACCGAGTTCAGTAGCAATGCCTCGAATTTCGTCATACAAACTTGAAAACGTTTTATCACATTTTTCGCGCTTTCGATTCAAAATCTTTAAAACATCATTGAGCATATCACGTGCTGATTTTAGATCGATTTTTGATTTTTGAAAAAAAAAAAAACGACTTAATGGCAAAGTGCAACAAAGTACTTCTGATAAGCAAACGGTCGACACAAGAAAGCCAGAGTCAGATATAGCAGATTTTAATATCTTTGCCTTTGCAGCAGTCTGAAGGTCCTTCCACGAAGATATATCGTCAAGGCATTCGTGAATTTTCGGTAGAGATTCTCGAAATTGATTATTGATTGATTGATTTTTGGTTTTTTCAGAACATTTTCTCAATAAAACGGGCATAAAAAAAGTCTGTCGGGCCGATTTAAAATTTTTTTCGGATCTTTCAACCACAGCCTTACTTTAAATAATGAAAACAAGCCTTATAGTATAAAAAAAAAAATAATATTCCTCTTTACTTTCATCATTCAAGCGACGCACAAAGGGGTATTGTAAGCGCTTTTACGCATTTAATTGAAAAAAAATTTTTTGAAGTACCAGCTTTTTTTGATACCGTTTTAAAGATAATTAAATTCTGCGTCACAAACAATAAAAATTGTTGACCTAACATTACTAGTAAAAAAGTTATATGCGGTTGAAAATCAACTTTTTTGCTTTCGTTCGCGCGCTGCGAAAAATTTGAATTTTTTGGCTTTTTTAAAGTATATTTTTATTTAAAAAAAAGTTTTTTGTGGAAAAAATTTTAATGGAACCTTTAATTTCAGGTAATTGTGGTTTTTACTACATTTAAGCTTTTTTGAGTCAATGTTAAAAAATTTTGTTTTATGTATATTAAATATGTGTTAAAAAATTTGGGTTTTTTATTATTCAAGTGGAGTTAAAGTATTTTAGGTTGTGCAAAGTTTTCATCTTGTTATGATTTTCTTTAACTATAGACTGTTCATAATAAGTGTTAAAAATTTGGTTGTGCCATGTTTTGCTCCTTCAGAATTATTAAACTCTTTGTGAGAGAACTCCAGTCGCTATAATCACAAGAAGCAAGTGCAGCCACCAACAATGCAATGATTTTTTTTCCTTTTGTTTTGTTTTTCTTCTTAAATTTTGATGGACTCTTTTATTTCAGGTATTTTTGTAATACAAAAGTGGTTTTTGTTTTGTGGAAAAGTATTTTGTTATATTTAAATTTTTTTTTTTTTGTTAGTTAGTTTAAAATTAAGTTCATTTTGGCTATATACATAGACATATAGTCGTTCCAAAAGTGAGTTCAAACAAAAATGTTTTGATTTTAATAAAGAGTAGACATTTAAGTTACTTTTTATGAAAAAAAAGTGTTGCGGGTTTTTGAGCGGGTGGGAGGAATTTTAATTTTTTTAAGGCAAACTGACATGTCCAATATGTATGAAAGTGGAGCAAAAAACCAATAAAAAGTTAAATACAGACATAAAGACAGATAATTACCACCAAAAATCTGCAGAGGGTGTCAATAAAGTACGCTGAGTTTTTAAAAATTTTTGAAGGTCATTAAGAGGTCGCTCAGCGCCGTTTTATGCAAAATCTCGGCTTAGTACAGTTTTGATTTTATTACGATTTAAGAAACGCTCGGAATGAGTCATCCGATATATCAAATTTTTTGTCTTGAGTCAAGATATATAAAAACATCATATCTCGAATTTAAAATCATTCATATATTGTTGTTTTAGATAAAAACCTAAAGAAAACTTATTTTCGATATTTCGGCCTGCTGTAAAACTTTTAAACTATATCTTGGAAAAACTGTATTTCATAAGTTTATCATAAAATTATACAAGAAACAATTTTCTATTGCATCTTAACCCATTATATCCTGTTTATATGGGTCTTGATCCTTTTTTCCAAAAACTTGGTTAAAATGGGTTAAAATGTTCTACAAAAATATTCTTAAAAAAATTTCACTAGGGGTCATCAAGGACAGAAATTCTTAAAACTTCAGAATAATGCGTAAAAAATTTGATGACAATTTTCAACTGCAATTTACAACTGCATAAGTTTTCTACTTTTTTATGCATAATTAACTAAAAAAATAAGTTTTTATAACCTTCAATAGTCTGGATGAATTAATAGCGTGTTTTGGTATCTAATACCCCACTGTGCGACGTGCACTCGTTGAAATCTTTTTTTGAAATGAAAATACGCATACAGAAAAATGTATTTGCGTTCACATTTTCAAATAACTCATCAAGTCACTCGTCAAATCAGCGAAATGTCGAAAATTTTTGATTTCCTTCAAAGTTTTTGACAAATTATTTGAAGAAGCATTCTAACGATCAAAAACTCATCAAATCAATAAAATTTTTTTTTTTTTGATGGCAAAATTGTTGATGCCAAACAAATTCGAGCTCATCAATTTAATTTTTGCAATTTGATAGTGTGTACACTAGACTGCTTCATAATTTTTTTTTTGCTTTCCAGCAAGTTTTTTTGTTAAAACAATAGAAACTAAAAATTCTGGTGCAAGGAGAGCCTATAATATTAATATTTACTGGTGGCGCATCGTATTTCTCTGTTTTAAGTTTGAAAGAGTACTCTTCTAAACACTTTTGTACATATCTCGTGAAAGAGAAAACGCAGACAAATGAGACTGCTACCATTGGAAATAGCATACAATTTTTCATAAAAAAGTTTACAATAATTTTTTTCGGAAAGATGTTACTTCGGTAGTTTTTTAGCTTTCATAGTTAAAAATCGTTTTCAAACTAAATATTTCGGTTTAAAGCTAAACACAGTTTTCTCAAGTTTAAAAATGATTTTAAACTTTGAAAGCTAAAAAACTACCGAAGTAACATCTTTACGAAAAAAATTATTATTAACTTTTTTATGAAAAATTTTATGCTATTTCCAATGGTAGCAGTCTCATTTGTCTGCGTTTTCTCTCTCTCTCTCACGAGATATGTACAAAAGTGTTTAGAAGAGTACTTTTTCAAACTTAAAACAGAGAAATACGATGCGCCACCAGTAAATATTAATATTATAGGCTCTCCTTGCACCAGAATTTTTAGTTTCTATTGTTTTAACAAAAAAACTTGTTGGAAAGCAAATCGGAAGCAAAAAAAAAATTATGAAGCAGTCTAGTGTACACCACATCGATACCTTAGAGCGCTATAGTCCTATCTCCACTTTTTGCGATTTTGAGATTTTTGCAGTTATGGCATCATTGTGGGCTTCTTTACCGTGTGGAAAACTGTCTGATGTCAAAATACCACTAAAATACCAAAATATTCGATAATTAAGAAAAATCCTATCTCCAACAGTATTCAAATAAATCACATTTTAAAAAAAAATCTTCGTTTTTTCGCGTTTTCTTCGCGTTTCATGACTTTTTGCGATATTTTAGTCAACAAATTTGGTTGCACCCAAGGCTGAACTCTTGTTTGTTGGAACCAAAAATTCAAAAAAAAAAAAAAAAAATTCGTTTTTTCGTGTTTTCTACGCGTTTCATGACTTTTTACGACATTTTAGTGGAAAAATTCAAAAAATGTACTAAATACGTCTTTTTTTTAATAGTAGTGGAATTCTATATAAGGGCAAAATTAATGACATACTCTAAATTGGCTGGGATTTCGTTAGAAATTAATTAAATTGGTTAAAAACATTAAACTAAGTTAAAATATACTATAGGTAAAAATATTGCATGTATCTTTATATCAAAATAGCAGCCAATCCTAAATAACCACTGTTTGAAATCTTCTTTTTGCATTTCCCAACAATTGGAAAAATGGAGATAGGACTATAGCGCTCTAAGGTATCGACATGTGAATGTATGCTATTGAAAGGCAAATTACATGACAAATATTTTGAAGCCAAATTAGCAAGTAGATATTTTACTGTAAATACAATAAATATTATTTTATAGTAAATTACTAATTCATATTTATTAATAATTAATATTTCTATCTTATTTAAATATATAATAATCTGTTTTATTATATTATATTATTATACATTTTAAAAAAAAACAGAATGTTTTCGAAATCTTTACATATAATTTAAAAAAAAATGTAACCACTTGGTTTGAGAGGGGGGGCCGATCGCCCCCATCGCCCCCCCCCTGGATCCGCCAATGGCCTTAACATATAATGTCGTTGTCCCATGTCAAGATATTCGAGTTCAAAGGTCACAAACAAAATTTTTTTGCATATATCTCGTTTACGCTTATTTTTACAGAAAAGTCTTTTATTGCAATTTTGTGGTTCCGAAAATTTCCTACAGAAGAAGTTAAAAGTTTTTTTTTCATACGAGTTATTGTTTAGAAGCTATTCTAATTCAAACTTAGTCAGCTTTCATTTTTATAGCAGAGTTTACTCCGGCCTCCGTATACTAAAAAGCATCTGTCTTTAAAAAATCTTGTGTTTTTGATAAGCTGTTCCAAGGCTATTAAGCAAATTATTGGTACTTTCTACGGTAACATTAAGAGTAGTATATGTATCGCTTAATTTCTGTTAGATTTGGACAACGCTACATTACTTTGTGTCAGGAGTTGTGTCAGACCGTTATAGTTTGTGAATGCATGAATGGGAAATCTATGACTTTTCTTTTGAACATTTCGAAGTCAATCGAACATCCAAGTTTTTCATCTAATCATTTGATAAGTCTGAAACTGTCGAGCCACACTCTAATTCTATTTAAAAGTAACATAGCATTTTGATCTTCTGCAGGAAAAACTAATTTAAAGTTCAGGTCACAGAATTAGGTAAAATTTTTTCAGACCTGTTGCTTTTGTACACATATCAAGCGTTACCTTTATGTATTTTTGATTGGTAATACAAAATTACGGCCCCTGATCAGCACCCATAACTACGCCCCTGATTCAAGTAGTTCAAGTTTCATGGACGCATAATAATTTCCGGATTATGAATAAAAGGAAACGTTTGAAAGTAAAACTAAAAATTGAGATTGCGAATCAAAAAATGATGAAATGACTTAATATATTGATTGTTTCTAACATTTTCCAAAATTACAGTTGTATTTTGCAGTAATATCGGAATGATAAAAATGCCAGAAATGTTATCTTCACAAAAAATATAGTCTGCCTGTCTATCAAAACACATAATTTTTTTATTTCATAAAAATTGAGAAAAAAATTAATAACTCAAAAACGTAGCACGAAAAATATCTGCCACTTGCACTTATCTAATGTTTTAAGCTTACCCAATTTTTTAAAATAAGTGGCAGATACTAAGTTATTACAAACAACAGCATTTCTTTTTTTACAGTTTTAAAGAGTCGCCATTTTAAAAATCAGCAACAAAAAATTGGCAGACATTGCTTATATTGATTGATTTACTTCAAACTTCACAGTTATCATCTTATGCTAATTTTTTTGATTCGCATTTTCAATTTTTAGATTTACTTTTAAACGTTTCCTTCTATTCATAATCCGAAAATTATTATATTGTACATCTCGGAAATTTAAACTACTTGTTGCGGGTGCTAATCAGGGGCCGTAATTTTGTATTAACTCGCAAAAATACATATGAGTAACGTTTGATTCGTGGTTTGATATGTGTATGAAAGCAACTGGTCTGAAAAAAAATGTTATCTACTTCTGTGACCTGAACTTTAAATTAGTTTTCCCTGCAGAAGATCAAAATAACACAGTCCTGCGTTTTTGAAAAAGTTAAAAAAGTGTGAAGTGAGAGTTGGTTTTTATAGATTTTTAACCGCTGAATCTGAATATGACCTCCGATTTGCTCCATCACGTCTGAGATCCAAATTATCCTTGATTTAAAGTGCAAGAAATGCTATTTTCAGACATATGGCGTACATCCTGAAAGTAGTCTAGTTCACTTTTGACAGCGGCATTGAATAGCCCTGAGCTTCCTCTTTAAAGCGTTTTTTAACTTTTTCAATTGAATCATTAGTTTTCGAGATATCATCGATTGAAGTAAAGGTATTGCTAATCCCTGTAAAGGACTATATTCAATTTGTGATGATATCTCGGAAACTAATAATCCAATTGAAAAAATTAAAAGAACACTTTAAAGAGGAAGCTCAGCGCTGTCAAAAGTGAACTAGAATACTTCAAGGATGTACGCAATATGTTTGAAAATAGAGTTTTCTGTACTTTAAATCAAGGATAACTCAGATACCAGACGTGATTGAGCAAATCGGAGGTCATATTCGGATTCAGCGATTAAAAATCTATAAAAATCACCTACTCTGATCTCAATCTTTTTTTCATCGCAGGACTGTGTAATTTATATAGAATTGGAGTGTGGCTGGACAATTCCAGACTTATCAAATGATTAGATGAAAACCTTGCACGTTTGATTGAGGGTGAATTGTTCAAAAATAAAGCCATAGATTTCCCATTTATACATTTCCAATAGATAACGGTCTGACACAATTCCTGACTTTCGTGTAGTACGTAATGGCGTCGTTCAAATCTAACAGAAATTAAGCGATACAAATACTACTCATAATGTTACCTTAGAAATTACCAATAATTTGCTTAATAGCCTTGAAACAGTTTATCACAAACTCAAGAGCACGAAGGAGGTTCACACGACTACAAACCAAAAAACACAAAAACAAAATATGTTCAGAGTATGTATTAGAGCGCCCACAAGATATATGAAATGTGCAAAGTTGTGAATTTGTTTGCCATTGTCCATTTCCTGAAATTAGGGGTCAGAAAAATAAGATCTCAATAAACAATTTTAAATCGGTAGTGGAAAACGCACAGCCGGTTTTCGATAATAGGTCGAAAAGTTGACTAAAAAAGGCAAGTCGCTTTGACTTCCCGTTACTTCAAAAATATTCATTTTTTCGTAATGTTTCCAAGCAAACTTTTGCAGAGAATGATCATGTATTTTCTTTTAAATTAATCAACGTTCATTCCCTATAACATAAAAATTCCAGAATAAATATTCCGCCCTTTGAAAATTACAAAAAACCAATTTATAGAAAAAAAGTCATGAAAATTTTCTTACAATATTGAAATTTTTGTACCGAAACATCAACAAATTTAATTTTTGGACCAAAACTTTCTAAGAAGATAATATTGACGTAGTCATTCTCTATAAAAGTTATCTTCAAAACATCACGAAGAAATGAATAGTTTCCAAGTAACGGGCAGTCAAAGCGACTTGGCTTTTTTTAGTCAATTTTTCGACCTTTGATCGAAAACCGGCTGGGTTTTTTCCACTACCGATTCCTAATTTTTTTTTTTGAGATCTTATTTTTTTGACCTTTAGCTTCAGGAAATGGACGGGGTGCAAACAAATTCACAATTTCGCACATATGGGCGCTCTAGTATGTATTATGTATTATAAGTTAATTCGCGAAAACACAAAGTGAACTTAAACTTGGCAATTATTTCATTTCAGATTTCGTTTTACCATATTCCTATTGAAGGCACCAAGTGTATAATGTAACAAGTACAAGGGGATATGCTGCAACATTATTTGTTGCATCTGCCTTTAATTCTTCAAAGAATCTGGGAAGGTGGGATTATAATAGTTCGATCGTGAGATGCGTGACTTTAAAGTGCAGCGATGATGGGCGAAGAACAACTGAGGAAGAGCGAACAAAAAAAAAAAATTTTAACGCGAAATTTCCAAATTAAATGTTTTCGTTGTTTGGTGAATGATGAGTAGAAATTGTAGTTGTTTTTTATACTATATGGATGTACTTATGTCTCATCCAAAAAAACAACAACAACGAAAAGTTCATGACGTAGTTAACAAATGCATTTTAAAGTAGTTTTGCACTGTAAATTGGCGCATGTTGTTTGTGGTTTTGATTTTCCCAGACGAAATTAAATCACTTTAACCTCTTGTTGATCGGTAAACGAAATGCTTTGGAGATTCAAGAAAATATTACAAAATCTTAGAGTCCGATGCCATATCAGGCCATGTATTGAGAAAAAATAGATTTTTCAACCGCTCCTTGAAATTCAGCATTGGCAAATTTCCTCGGCAAATCACTAAGTTGGCTACGTCTAGCTAAGTCTTCCAGCTATAAAATAATTAAAATTGAGAATATACTCTTTCAATTTAACTCTAAAAGTTCGACATATTTCAAACTTATTATTCAATTCATAAACTTTCTGAACAAAGTTATGTGATTTTCAATGCGAGCTTGCAACATTGTATAAGGAAATAATGAGTTGCATACCTTAAGGGGCCGTCTATTAAATACGTAAGACGTTTTAAGGATATTATGGAGCCCCCTCCTTCCCCACTTCAAAAATCTTAAGATTTTCCACTACCCCCTCCCCTAACTATACGATCTTACATAACTGCAATACCTAAATTAAAGGGTTAGACGAGCGTCAGACGTATTTTACCATCTCTGACTATTTCATGCCCATACAATTTATATTGCGCATACCGAACCAGAGACGGTTAAATTACGTTGACGCTCAACTAACGCTCTAATTTAGGTATGGCTGTAAGAATTCTATATTTCTAATTTTTTTTTAATAAATAACATACAAAGTATTTCGAATGATATTAGCAAAAGAAACAAGTGAAAAACACTAAGTCAGTTCTGTCTAGTTTCGAGTCATTTGGAGTACGCTCTAAAATTTTATAGTCTTTAGTTTAGTTTACTCAAAATCACGGCATCGTACAAAAATAGTGCATATAGCATAAAATGCTAAGAATTGTGTCCAAGGAATACTTATGTATGAATTTTTTCCAAAAATTTTATAAAATTTAAAAATAAAAAAAATTTATAATGCCGCAAATAATTTTGAAAAAATTCACACGTATTTCTTGGACGATTATAAGCATTTCATACGATGCCTCGATTTTGAGCAAAAAAAAGCGTTTTGCCAGTCGCGGGCGTTCAACAGCTGAAAATTCTCATTTACCGAACGAATTCCATCTTAGTGTTTAAACAATTCAAACAATTCCACTACAATTTAGCACCAGAAAGTTGTTTTTTGATAAATTGATATTTTGAGAGTTATGGTCAAAAAACTAAAAAAAAAAATTTATATCGAAATACTCAATATGTAAAATCTTTTGACGAAGAATGTTAGGAAAAGTTACTTGTTGAACATTTAGCTACAAATTTAGTAAAATAAAATAACGGTTTCTTTCATAGTACAGGAGCTTTGATCGAAAACTGAAGAGTCTCTTACAAAAACTTTAGAGGTCGATAAAAATCGTTATGCAGCTAACTTTGCACAACCCATAGGGGACTTACTCAGCTATGGTAGGGCTATAGTCCTAGTATAGCCAAGTCTTGTTCCTATCAAGTTTTTCTTAAATTGTTGCACTGTGTAATCTATAATTAAATTAATTATTTTACATATGTATGCGCTGCGCTTCGTTTGATGATAATATTTTGAATCTTACGTAAGATATTGTGTAACTCCCTCCCAACCCTACGTCAGAAATTTTTCACTACCCCTAAGGCATAAAGAGTTTTATTAAGTTCATGGGAAGTAAGCGTGTCTGTTGACGTATCACATCCATTTTTGGAATATTTCTTAATTAGCTATATCTTATTACATATGCAAAATTTCAGTATCGTAGCACCACTCCAGTTTTTTCAACAAAAAACGCTTATTTCAAATGTCGGTTGACTTATCACGCCTATTTTTAGAATTTTTCTTATTAAGCATTCGAAATTTCATTATTATAGGAGCACCCCTTAAATTTTTTTCTTAAAAAGTTCTCAAAAAGGGAATAGTATTCATGTCCGGCACCTACCTATCAAATTTTATCAATATATATTTATAACTTACGAGATTATAATATATAACGTATTTAAATGTCGTAAAAAAGTAGGTGTGGCGTTATCTATTTACGACAGCTTTTTTTTCTAGAACATAATAAACGTAATTAGCCCTTACCCATAAAATTTAATCAAAATAGCTTGCACAAATTGACAGATATAGCATGTCAAAATGTTCAGGCAATTAAAAGTGGGCGCACACTAACCGGCTAGTGTATGGTATTTGTGTTCGGTAACTTCCTAACAAATTTTATCAAAGTAGCTTCAGTAGCTTTAGAGATATAACATGATAAAACTTTCAATTGTTAAAAAGTAAACGTGACACTTATTTAATTACTGTCACTTTTCGACCAGTGTATGACATTCGCGTTCGGCATCTATACACCAAATTTAATCGAACTAGCTAGTTTGCGAGATGTAACGAAAAGTGTTAAAAAAAGTGTCGCGGTGTTGAAATGCGCCCAAAGAAGTTTAACTTAAAAAAAAGAAGATTTATCAGTTCGGTTCTTAAGAAATTAAAATCAAAATTAATGACTGAAAAAAAAATATGGGCGTTTAGCCCATGAAGGTAAATTTCTACCAATTTGAATGCTGTAATTTGTACTTTCTACCGAATTGAAAAAAAATCCAACTTGAGTATTAGAACTTATTTTAGTTGAAAGGGGTTTCAATGCAAGGACTCAGCCAGGGGAGAAGGTTTGGGGGTTCAAGCCCCCCGAAAGAAAATAAACATCTCAAATAATATAAAAAAAATAAAAACATAATTCGTTGCAATTTATGTACTTATATAAACTTCGCACTTAATTTACTTTAACCTGGTCCACATAGCAGGAATTAAAAAGGTAAAAATCCAAAATATTAAACTATCCATTAGTTCATTCAAAAATAAAATCACATTTTACTTTCTTTAATTACGGAAAAATATGTGGACGAATTCCCCCATAAAGGGAAAGGAGAAGTCTCAATTAACCAGATCTTTGTTATGATTTTTATGAGAACCCCCTTCCCCGGAACAAAGTTATGGTTACGTCCTTGTTTCAATTAAACTGATCTTTCATGCAGGGCGCAATTTTGATTGGTGGGGGATTTCTTTGCCCCGCCAGGTAAAAACATCTCTTTACTTCTAGAAAATGAATGCAAGTATAACAAAAATTTTCCAATTTGGGAGAATATGAAATATGAAGTTGCATATAAAATTCATATCTAAATACATAATATAAAAACAAAAAATTTGAGGGAAATGGGTAAACCTAACTGGTAGTTCTGTCTAAATGCAAGTGTCAAAATAAAATTTTGACAGCTGATTTCAAACCAAAACACCGAGAAATGGAGGTTAAACCGGTAGCTTGTGTCGACACGTGTAGCCGTTGACAGCTGTCAAAATTTAATTTTTACACTTGTATCGTGTTCAGCGACCCGAAAACAATAAGATACACATTTGATGGCGAAAAATATTTCAGGCAACGTGATTCCCAGCAAGTTAAAACAAGAAGTATATAAAATCTATGTTAATTTTCATTTAAATTTGAATGTCTTCGTGGCACAGGTTAATTCGTTTAAAAAAACCTGTCGTTTAGGGGATCTCATTTTTTTCTCAAAGTCTTTCGATTCTGGGGGAGCGCGACATAAAATTTTGACTTTTCCCAAATAAGAGACACCCTAATGAACATACTCGTTCTCTTGTAAGCAAGATGGTTTATTCGGATTAGTGTAAACACTGCTTAAGCGAACTAAACTAACCTATTTAATCTAATAAGGTTAAAAATGGTTAAGAACAAACATAAATTATACCATTCGCCAATATAAGGATGTACCTACATACATACATACGTCTAAAGAAAAAAGAAAAAAAACAACCAGCAATGAATTAATCTACTCCTTCTGAAAGTGATGATTCTTTTTTGTTGGCGCATTTCAGGTTGATGGAGTATAAGTATGGAAACGTATAGGATTTGAGGTCTTGTAAGGAGCATTTGTATGTTGTTTACTTTGTTGTTTTATAAAAGAAAACGCAACACACAACATGTGTTTAATTTAATTTAAAATAAAAGTTTCTTAATTTCTTTTTCTATAAACTTTTAAGAACTTGTCAAAAGTTTAAACATATGTAACTGAAATTACAACGAAAGAAGCAAAGAAGCAGCAGGGCGTAGTACAAGTAAGATATGGGCGATTCTTCCAAAAAACAACAGTAATTTTGACTAGAAAATAAAATTTAAAACAAATTATATGGGTCCGTCCATAAAAGAAGTCCGCTATTCGGAAGAAGGATGGTGTTTGCAAGATATGACTAAAATGGACTCTGTGACATGGGGGGTTGAAGGTATTGTGTCCGTCCACTCTTGAAGATAACACTTATAGCTCTCCAAGCTGACACTTGATATTTATATCCTACACCAAGGGTATATTCACTTTGTCCTTCCGTTTGTAACACAAAGAAGGAGGCGTGGCAGGTATAGAAAAGTATATATATTCTTGATATTGTGTGTGCCAGCCAGGCTGTCCGTCTATGGAAATATTTTTTACGGGAAAACTACGCAAGATAATTTGATGAAGTTTGGTACAGTGGATGTGCCATAAAAGTTAACTCGAGGGATTGAAAATGATCGAAATCGGTTAACGCACACGCCTACCGCCCATACAAAAAATATATTCAAAATGCGACTTTAAGAGTATTTTTCACGAAAATGCAACCACAATACACATAAAGAGACATAAAATAGTTGGCGCAAGCTCTGGGCAAAAACTTGGCAAATTCGGACAAGAAGGCTTGGCACCTCTCATATAAGCAAAAGTTTCAAAATGCAATACTGAAAGAGTGTTTTGAGATAATCCAACTACATTTCACTCAAACACTAAGAACTATAAATACAAGCTCTGAGCAAATACTGAGTGAACTCGGACAAGAAGTCGTGGCACCTCTCATATAAGTAAAAGTTTCAAAACGCTAAAATGAAAAAGGTTTTTGAGACAACCCAACTAAATTTCACTCAGATACTAAGAACTTCAAACGCAAGCTCTGAGGAAAAACTTTTTTATAATATAGGTGAATTGAGGGGATTCAAGAAGGACTTGGACATCTTCAAAAGACGAGGGATTTTAGATTTGAAGACAGAGTTGAACAAACGGGGAGAGGGGGTCCAAACTTGCTGCAAAAAACGCGGACGTCTTTTATGGACGGCTCCGAAATCATCTGGAAATTATATTTTCATATTTCAAAATAATACTCTGATAAAGGCGTGACATGACAAAGGATATCTACACATTAGAGTTCCTGTATTATTGCACAAGAAATAAATGATGAGAGTAAACTATGTCGGATCTGGAAAATGTCTGAAATTAATAAGCTATACTACTTTCAATAAGCTAGATTTAAAAATATTTTGTTAGAAAATTAGAGTGATGCAAACATTCGGCTTTTTAGTGGCTCGCCCATATAAGAAAATATTTTTTTGAAGATAAAATTTATAATTTAATTCTTAAAATATTCCTCAACTTCCTTTGAACTAAGAATATTAATGAGGCATACATATTTTAAAAGCATTGTTTTCTGCATCTATATATTTTATCTTAATACATGACATATATGCTTATTAAAAATAATATTTAATTTTACAAATACTTAAGGATTAAAAAAAAACACCAATCATACTAAAGAATGTATATAATCGACATATTCAACACATTTCTACGATCGACACTAAAATGATCATTTAATGTGACACAGAAGTGATACAGAATGAACACTAATGTATAACCTGCTGCTTTAACCATAAGATGTCCCTTTTAAATATCATTTTGATACCTATATGACACATATGATATCGACGGAGTTAACCATCATGGGCACATTCTGGCAATAAAACTGCATGTTAATGTGTCTCAAAAACATAAAGACAAATATAAACAAACAGTAAAATCTAAAATGTCAAAAGAACAAGAAATACTAGAGAGCAAAATATAATCCGATTATAATCATGCGCCACATACCACCAACAAACAGCCAGCCAGACAGACAAACAGCCACACCACAAAAAGAAGACCAATTGAAATGCTGAGAAAAAAATAGAAACCCAATGATGTTGCTGTTTCTGATGACGATCACCATAACAACCATCATCATCATTAACATCAAATTACCACAAAATCATGCGCAGCTTAACTGAAGATGACATATAGTAAAACGTATCATCAGCAGGTTCCACTGTGGTCTTTAAGGTGGATCCAATGTGTTCATATGAAGTGTGGAAATATAAAAGGCACTAAGTGCCAAAATTTGACTTGTATCGTGTTTTGCTTCAACATGTTCCTCATTTATATTAGGGATGTTACGGAGCTTTGGTTTCAGCTTCAAAAGGTCAGAACATCCGCATAATTTTGACCTCCGATTCCGGCTTTCGTTCCGAAAGTTTTAAATCGGAGTTATAACTGAGATTGATTAAAAACTTGCACCATTGAAGTGTTGAAAATAAGAGTGAGAAGAAAAATTTCATTTCGTTTCATTTCACTTTTACTCTCGGAGCCATGATATCGTTTATTTTTCTATACTATTGAATTCTGGAAATAAAGGAAGAAAAAAACAACAGTTCTCATAATATAGATCTTTTATTTCCGACACCGGTTCCGAATCCCAAAAATCAATGTTAAAATATTCGGTTCCGACTACAGTTCCGGTAAAACCACTTTTGTAATATCCTTAATACTGGGATAATGTATGGAACTACTTCAAATTGCAGGTAAGGTTAAGTTTGGGTGGCTGTAATTGCGTAGAGCAAAAACCTCACAAAGACCGACCAGATCCAAAGCGTTACAAAAACTCCCTTCTGCTAGGAGAATATCAGTGTTCTGGCTACACGATTTTCAATCAATATCGAAGGTTCTAGATTTTAAGGCAAAAATAATTAGTTTTGATGAGCTGCATTTATGGAGCTGAACATAGAATGCCCAAGACCAGTCATACTGCGTCTGGCTACCGCTGGGCAATGACAAATTACATGTTCTACCGTTTCTTTCCCGTCAGGTTCGGAACAGTTTCTGCACCAGTTATTTGGTATCAAACCCATTGTATATGTATGGATTCCAATTATGCAGTGTCTGATCAAAACACCGAGCAACAGTCTGCAATTAATTCTGCTAAGAGGAATTTTTTAGCCGTTTTGTTGCATAATCTTTCGCGCGTAATAAGACATAAGTAGTGCTTCTGCATTCCGCGACTGAACACCTTTCAACTAAACTTTTTAGCTGAATTTAGTCATTTCAATTTGACTTTAAAAAGAACACGCAACGCAGGCTCTCTTTAGAAACAATTTCTCCATACTTTCATACTTTCTCTATGGAGGCGTGATACTGTAAACAGAAAGTTTTAATATCCTTCCTCGGGAGTGCGATAAAACACAAAATGTTGTAAATTCTTTTTCCTTAGTGTTGAGTTTATCTCTTATCCTTAGCTCTTAGCTCTGATACTGTGTTTTCATGCAAGGTCGTAATACCGCCCTAAAAAAGCATGAAGTTCTTATTTTCCTTCCTTAGTGCTTAGCCTCTTTCCGTACCGAATTTCATAAAAATCAGTGCAGCGGCTTAGCATTGACAGCGAATTTTCTTTTTAGGGGCGTCAGACTAAAAAAAAATTTTAAATATCCTTCCTCCCCATTCGGTGTACTTCAATTCCGCATTTCATTACAATTCGTGCAGCGGTTTTGCCGTGACAGCGTATTTTCCCTTTGAGGGCACTTAAAAACAAAATGTTTTTGATAAGCTGTCTTACACAGAGAAAACAACATTGTCAAAAGTGGCAGAAACGTAGTTATTTTAACCACGTGGCGACCCAAATTTTGAACATGGCTCGTTTGTGGCAGTATCAACAACGCGCGTTGCTAAATGGGTTTCAACTACGTTTGTGAAAGATTTAACAACGCACGTTGCTAAATAAAATACAAAAGAAAAAACAATTTTTTTGAATTGAATTGTCAACGGCAAAGAAAACTGACATTCAGGCATGTTCCAGAATCCGATTGTGTTCGGAAGTGGATTTGTTTCCGATAATTGGTGTTCTGTGTTCCAAAGTTCGGAAATGAATACCGATTTGAGTTTCGAACGGATTTCTTTAAAATATTTGATGTTCCGCATTCCGACGTACCGAAATTTTTTGTGAAATCAATCCGAACAGTTGACAGTTTGTGAGATTGAAAAAGTCTTGAGTATGCAAGATATGAGTACCACAAACTTAGCTCAGATTTTTAATAAGAAAGTGGGTGCTGCCAGGATACTACCCTCCATCCTGCCCAACCATGGTCTTCCGTTATTGGTTTTTATGGACTTATGATTTTTTTCTATCAAGTGAGTTATCCTTGCTCAGAAGTACAAAACCAACGTTTTAGATTATTTTTACCAATAGAAAATTTTATTAAAAAAATATCGATTCCTTGTGGACGAAGATCGGATGGAAAATTACTGCTCTATTCTTTTTCCCTGAAAAAGAGCAAATAAAGATCTTTTAAAAAATGTACATTTAAGAATATTCTTTAGTCTGGCAACCTTATTTATTTTAATTCACAATAGCTTGTATTAAGCTGAAATAACAAATTCTGGGGAAGTACCGTTACAAAACTATTTTTTTAAATAAAGAAAATATATATACAAGTATATAAATTGTATATAAAATATAAATATATATTTTCTAAAAAACCATCACGCAACTTTTGATTTTTACTTTTATTGGCAGACAAATTTTACTCTGTTTATGTCTAGTACACTTGTCTTCGCTGGAAAATAATTTAGCAGGCAGAAAAAGTTTTTCGAAACAAAATTAAACAGTTGAAGGGTTAAAACACTCACGAACGTGGTTTTTTCTTCCCTCTGTGTAGGGTTTATTCTATCTATCTTCCATACAAATTCGATGCAGCGGTTCAGCTGTGGGAGCGTATTTTCATTTTAAGGGCGTGGCACCGCACGCTTTTAACAAAAAGTCCACTGCTCCTCTTCACAACTTTTCAAACTAAATAGAAATCATTATTTATAAATAGATAAAACATTGCTTTTAAAATGTTCTGAGGTATGCTTTCAAGCTGGCTTGTAATCGGTGCTTTTTTTTTTCTTTATATGAGGCATGATATCGAGCCCTATCCGCAAAAAAAAAAATATGTTTCAGATTTCCGTGTTTTTGAAATCGATAACTCGCTTCCATATGCATTTTCCCTTCAAATTTCATAACTGTAAAAAGTACCATTACGAAGTTATAGCAAAAGCAATTTTGACCTTTGCACTACAATGTATGCAAAGAAAATTAAAAAAAAACGGTAAATTTGTTCTTTGTCCATGTGCTCAAGTATATGGCTCTCTGTTTTTAAATGAATTCCTAAGCTCTCATAGCTCAGAAAAGATTATTTTATGATCATTTTAAAAAGCTTGTAATGGTGCAATAATGGAGAAGAGAAAACAGCTCTATCCAGAGTAATTTAAGACCATTCCTAAGCTTTTTATGAACTCTTTAAGAGTGCAAGAGCTACAAAATGAGAATCAGAAAAGAGTCTTTAATGACTCATATAGTTGGCTGAGTATGAAAATTGTTTCGTTCATTACTTGCTTGCAACAATTATAACTGATCCATACTTATTGGCAGCAAATAATTTTAGTACCAACCTACTCGTTTGTTTGGTTGGGTTGGTGGTACATCGTCCACTTATCCATGGCAAATTCATAAACTTTTTTTGGGAATTCTTCGATAAATATGATAAAACTTTGCCACATAGCTTACTATCCTTGTTTCTTACGTCTTTTAGGACCTATAATACACTTACAAGAAAAATTTTCCTATAAATAGGTCCAAATAAATCACTCAAATAGTAAGCATCATATGGAAACTTATAATAAGTACATACATTGATTTTATGTCTGTAAGACCTCCATACGAAAAGATTTTACCATTCTTACAATGCTTTCATATCAATAATTTTTAAACACAAGTACGCATAATGACAAAAATCGTGTCACTAAAGCATGATTTTGTTAGGATTTAAGAAGCAAAGAAAGGAATACTTAATATTGTTATGTTAGCGTAAATATGATCCACCCTATACATCACTTCTTCAAGCGCACACATTATTGGACACCAACTTTGAGTCACACTAAGCAAGAAAAAAATGGTCTTTAAAGAAATTAAGAAGAATCTTTAAGTGATAAAATGTTATTTATTGCCAATGACTCCCGCGCCCAGCAGTAAACAAGTTATTTTTGGATTTCGGTAACATATAATCTTTTTTTTTTTTGTATGACAATAATATAAAAATGTAGCAGGTCTTAAAGTTAATAATAAAAGTTTCACATGTAAATACTTTAAAAAAGGGAAAATGCTTAATATTAAAATCTTAACTTACCACATCTGCCATATGAACTCTGTTGCTGGAGTTCCCCATTATTGCGGCAAAGTTTTCTGAGGAACATCATCGTACATTTGGCGTTTTATCTGATTTCGTAAATATGCTAAAAGTCAGTAAGCATTGTTTCTAAGCAACTTTTTTCGTTTTCACCTTTTTTCGTTACTTTCACGTGATCTAGTGACGAAATCTTCACAATTCTATTTTCGTTTTGATCGTACGCTTACAATTTTAGTATCGGGCAGTTTTCATAAATTGCATTGATTTTTTATAAAAATACTTAAATCTGTATCTTTGGTTCACTAAGGGGTGAGAGAAACAAAACTTAGGCCTTGCAAAAAGTGAAGAGAATTGTGGAAATATCAGTGCATTAGAACATCAGATTTTAACAACAACAAAACCCCTTTAAAAAAAAAGTATCCTTTTGATATTGGGGGTTATCGTGAATCAAGATTCCCGGGGAATTTTCTTAAACTGCAATATAGAATGCACGGCAGTCTGCGAAAATTCCCCGGGAATCTTGATTCACGATAACCCCCATTGTGAATTTGCATTTTCGGCTACTAAGTACATGCAGTGTTCAAACTATTAACATTAGAATAAAAATGCTTGTGGCCAATTCGAAAATAATAAATATTTCCATATTTTGTGTTAAGATTATAATGGTAATGAGTAATGAAGATATGAAAAAAATTTAACTACGATCCTGGTTTCAATTATGTTCATTAACTATATGGTATGAAGAAGATGGGTTTATTGGTTCTATGTCCGCGCTAACTTATTCTTTTTTATCACTTAGACCTTGTTGAGTTTTAAGAGTAAATACAAGTTTTCGACCAATAAAATTATTTTGCAATTTTATATTTTAAAATATGATTCCATAAATTATCAGGCATGTTCTCAATTCCGATTTCGATCGGAATGGAATCAATTTTGAGATGCTTTGCGTTTCGATATTGAAACCAGAAGCCAGTTTTATTTATTGCAATAAAATTCCGATTCCATTTTGTTTTTCGAAACGCAGAGCACTTTAATGGTGGAATTAGCCAAGAAGTAGCGCTTCGTAACGTGACGTCTGTCAAAATCTATCATATGGCAGAAGCGTGTAAGCGATTAGTGAAATCGTAAAGTAGCGGTACGCAACGTTGAGACCTGTTGAAATTAGATTTTCAAACGTCACACTACGTTGTTAGATAAAATAAATTAATTTTGGATGTTATAAATGGAATTTTTTGAACAAATTAATTAAAATAAGTATGACAATGGATGCTTGTTTACAAAAACTGGAATTTTTCAAGTAATTTTGAAGTTGTAAGGTGACATTTCGAACGTTGCCTACCATTTTCACTAATCGATACTACGTTGACAAGCAACCGTTACGTAACGTTACGAAACGCTACTTCTTGGCTAATTCCAGCATAAGATTGATTCCATTCCGATTCCGATCGAAGTCGGAATTGAGAATATGCCTGTATAAAAGTATTTGCATTTCTTTTTTTGAATCAAAATACATTTTTCGCTTTATTTAACCCAATGGGTGCCAGAAGATATTATTCAATTTCAAAACAAGTTTGAATAGTAAAAACAATCCGAAACAACATCTTTCGCAATCAGACTTTATTGGTTTCGAAAATTTATGCTTTTTGGGACGTCCTAATACTTAATTTAAATTATTATCAAATTTTGTTACAAAACTCGAAAAGTATAAAGAAGTACAAAAATTCGATGAATGTCAAAATTAAGAAGAAAATCGACAGTAGTTCAAATAGAATCAAAACCGTCATAGTTAAAGTTGAAAAATCAAAAAGTAATGCAAAGGTTATATCAAAATGCTACAAATAATCAATATGTATAGAGTAACTTAGGGTAATGTGGTTACCTTTTTCTTTTTTACCAATTTCTACCAAAGTAATGGGTAAGCTTGGTCAATTTATTTGTATCAGTTATTCTATTGTTTTTACTATTTGATAATTTGTATACTAAAATATTAACATTTCTAAGCGTGAGGCCAGTTAAATTGAAAGTACCTAAAAATATAGCTGAAAAAGAAAAGTGTCGGGTAATGTGGCTCACCCTGCCCATTTCCTAAAGAAGTTCCGTTATTCGCAAATTTTGTTGATTAAAGGTCGAGTAGTAATTTTTAAGACTATATTTGCTATGAAATAGCTTTATATTCTTATTAAATAATAGTTTTTGGTAAAATAAACCAAATTCATACTAACATGTGAATAAGTAAGAAGGGTTATCGAATCATACGTAAAATAGTACTCCACATTACTCAAATTCGCTTTTTAAGGTGTAATAGTAGTCAAAATTGATATACGGTATATAATATGGGGTAGTCCACATTACCCGAACACATCACGTTTTTGAAATAATCATTGATTATATAAAAGAAATGTAAAATCAGACTTGCTAATGCATTTTTTCGTTGAATAATAGATCCACAATTGCATTAGAGTTATTTGAATTTCAGAAAACTGAGTTCTGAGGAAGTAACTTAGTTATTCACCAAGTACTACAAATAAGTCAACTTGACCTCACAGCATATGCTAAGAATGTCACACGAATAATTAGCATTATAGAAAAGCCGAAGAGCGTGAGAATATGTTTTTCGCTTTTTATTGTGCACAAATAACCAGAATTGTTGTGCAGTCTTGAATATGAAAAATAAAAGAGTGCACCACATTACCCGCATAGTCCACATTACCCTAAATTACTATACGTAGAAAACTATTGAAAAGTAATCCGTATGTTTTCAATTACTTTTCATTTAGGAGGCTTTTTGTTGAAAATGGTGAGTCGCACGATAAATAGTATTGGAATCTTTTTTGTGGGGAATTACAGGTTCTACAAAAAACATTGATTTGTATTAACGAAAAAGTAACAGTTTAGGAAATATTCTTAAAAAACCGCAAAAAGTCAAAAGATTCGACTTAACGGAATATTTCCGAAATGTGTAGTTAATTTTTCGTAAATTAATACTATTTGTATAACCTGTTATTCTCCACAAAAAAGATTCTGATTCTTTTTATTGTATGACTCACTATTTGAGTTGAAACCACGTGGATTACGGAACAGGCCTGATAGTAAATGTCCCAAAAAGTCGAGAAATGGAAATAGATGTCGAAAAGTATTAAGTAGAATCGAGCAAGTCATAGAATATTTCCGAAAATTATCGATCTCTAAATGCATATATCGGATTAAAACTACAACTAGACATATACATTTTTGATATTTTGAGAAAAACGCTTTTAAGTTTTTTGAAATTCAATTTTTGCATGGGATTTTGAAGTTTTCAACGTTTGCTTTTTTGCATAAAATCGAATGGGGATTACATTTCGAAAAACCGGTAAGATAGGGACGTTTCTGTATACATAACTCAAAACATCAAAAAATATAGATGTCTAGTTGTAGTTTTAACCCGACGATATGTGCTCCAAGCGTGAAATATAACTACAATGTGCAGAAAACAGTCGTTAGCATCTAATCAATGTATCAAAAGAAAAGTATTATATTCATTTGACTTACATACGAAAACTAAGACATAATAAAAATTGGCAAATGGAGGACATTTGAAAATTTCGTCGTATACAATTATTTTGCGACATAAAATCTCGGTCATCCTACTTTTTGACATAAAATAGAATTTTAAATTTTATCCGAAAATTCTAGGATTATTAAAAAGTAAGAGAGTTTTTCTTCTGTGAAGTTGTCCAACTCTTCAATGCTAGATTTGCTTGGACATGTTGCAATGTTCTTTGTTTTGTTTGTGTTAATTTTTAGGCCTACAACCTCTGAAATTGAACTGATATGGCTAAGTGTTGCCTGCATGACGAAGTAGGTACTGGGTATCTAGAAAATTTAAGTATTAGACTGATGAAAAAAATTAAAAATTTTGGAAGATCCACGAAATGCATTGAAAATAACTAGATTTATTTTTGTTTTTTGTATTTTTTTTTTTTAATTTTTTTTTGTATGGTAACTCAAGTTACCAACTTTTGACGGGAAATTTGCGCATTAGACTTCAATTTCTGTCAAATTTCGGTACCCTTAGCTTGAAATTTGAAGGGCTGGGAGCTATTTTGAAAGTAACAACAACAAATACTATATTTTTGTGATTAAGTATTACTAAAAACGGCGATTTTCGAGTTACTAACTTATACGTTGGACGTTTCTATATAGAAAACATAAGAAGGATCATATACGATTTTATTAATATTATATTCCGATAATACAAGGTCTAAAGAGCAGAAGTGCCTTTTTTTCGTTCAAGACTGGTATGTGCAACATCCCATCATTCTATCCCCCTTTTTTAGCGATATTAACGTGGCCGAAAGTTAACGCAGATATGGTAAAAATATGGCTTTGATCAGTGGCGGATCCAAGGTGGGGGGGGGCGATCAGACCCCCTCTCAAGCCACGTGAATACATTTTTTTTTTTCAAATTATACCCTGTCGTAAGAACATAAACCGGTTACAAAAAAAACCGGTTGGAAACGTAGTTAAAAAGCAACCGGTTTGAAACTGGTTTAAATTATATGCAGCAAAAACCACTTTGACTTTAATTTTTAAAATTTAATCTCACATTTTTTTCAAATTTTTTTATTTTCCTTGCTGAGATTGTCAAATTATCAAGAAATTCAATTCAAATTCATTTTCACAATATTTTTTTTCTTTAAGCTCCTATTTAATTTTCATTAAAGTTCTAACTTAGAATAATACTAATTCTAAGATATTTTTTATTATTTAATATTATTAACAGTTTAATATTTGTCTTTGAAACTTGAGTTCCCATATGAATCCCCAATGAATGTTTCAAATAAATTGAAAACATATGTATATATTATTCTTGTAGTGGAATTGCAACTACTTAACTAGTTTTTAAATCAGATTTGGTCAATTGACTTTTTACCAATTGAAAAAAGATCAATTTTAAACCAGTTGAAAATAAATGCAGTGTAGGGCAATTAACTATTTACCGATTTAAAATAAACCGGTTCTAAACCAGTTGAAAATATATGCAGAGTAGGACAATTGCCCTGCCCCTATGACATCGCCATGTTAAATAAACCAGTCTCTTGCAAGGAAAAAAGTCAGAATTTCAACCGGTTGTGGTTGAAAAAAAAGTAATTTTAAACCGCTTTTAAACCAGTTGAATTTCCTATAGGGTATGTAAAGATTTTAAAAACATTCCGTTTTTTTTTTTTAAATGTATTGAAAAGGGTTAATAAAAACGTTATGCGTCTGTATCTGTAGTTCTAGCATAGTGATCTCAAATTTTTCGAACATTTTGACCAGAGTTTCATGAGCCAGACTGCGTACTCTTTCCTTTAGTAAGAATCGGATAAATAAAGGTAATAAGGTATTTTTAGATATTTGTAATATTGGTTTTTATTAACGTTGTTTTAATTTATGTAGTTAGTTATCTTTAGAATCAAATCCAACCATTTATAATTAGACATGTTTGATATTATTTTAGCACACTGTGCATAGCTTTTAATTGACACTAAATGAATAATTTTTGTTTTTTATTATCACTTAATCACAACAAACTTTTTTTTTGTTTTCTTCTCAATTATGCAAAATGAATTGCAAATATATGCAATATTTCCTTTGATTTAATATTTCCTCTTGAGAAAGAGGTAAGACATTCATTCACCTTAACGCACAACAACACATTTCAAACTCACAAACGCGATTAAGTGTCTGCCTGGTTCTTCCGCAGCAGACGCCGCCAACTCAATTCCGGCCAACCCAACTTGTCAACTGAAGACCATCTCACTGATACACTCACAAATCAAAGAAATACAATGAATAAAATTGAAAACAAAACGAAATGTGTTTTTGATCGTACGAGTAAACAAACCCAGCGGCATGACCAGCACGTGCCATACGGAACAATTCTTTGCTGCTGCGATACCCAGGTTTCTTGCTCTCAACACCCCCCTACCAACAGGTTAAAGCAATTCAAGTGCAACGACAACAAAAACTGTAAAATAAAACAGGAACTTGACTTTTTCGAATTCAAAGAAATCAAAGGGTTAAGTGCGTTTCGTTTATTTCTTTTTCGTCTTCTTCTTTATTGGTAAGTTGACACTTTTTTTGGTATTTAAGAAAATGTTCTTAGCACCTTTTACCGTTTCCACTGAGCGTTTGGTTTCGTTTTTTTTTTTTTGTAATTAGTTGCGCTTCCGTTAAATCACACTTAACAATTTGGTACGATTTGCTTGAAATTTTTTTTTTTTTTAAATTCTACAAATTTTATGTTGTAAATTGATAACGCTTTGAGCGATTTCGTTTTGGCCCACACGTACGCAATGATATCAAAAACTATATTAAAAGCCAACTTCAGTTGGCAACCTCAAGTTGAAGTTTCATGAAAATTCAGAGTTTTTGAGTCGATTTCTTGCATTGTGCGATATGGTTGATGAGGGCGAATAAAAAAGGAGGGTACCTTCCTAGTTACATCCACTCATATGTAGGTAGGTAGTTCATTATAAATTACTCTTATTTGTAAATTCAAATTACTTTTGTTGGTGTTTTTTTGTTTCGTTTTATATTTTCACGCTTTGATAGATATAAAGCACGGCTTAGGTAAGACATTTTCCACACTCGTACTGTAGCGACGTAAAACATGCAACTTTTATAGCATAAGGTACGCAGGTTGCAGCAGCGTTTGTAAAAAGGTAACTTATTTCATATTTCTTTCATGTGTACTAAGATACCCTACGTATTATATTCAATTTCGCCAGTTTTTTGGGGATTTAAAAATATGTTTCGAGTACCCCAATTTTTTTACGGGATTTTGTACAACATTGTATTTGGACATGTTTTCAACAAAAAATTTCAAAATATTGGGTCTACAACTTAAAAAGTTCGTTTCTTTTGCTGAAAATATGCATTAATTTCGATAACAAAATTAATTAATACATTATTCAAAATATTGTCCATCGGAAGCCACTACTTTTTCCCATCTTTCTGGTAACATATGAATTCCGTGTCAAAACAACTGATCCGGCTTTGAGGCCAAGAATGAATCAAGCCCCTATTCTAAAGTGTAGCGCATTCCAGTGGGAGCGTTCTTCATCGATCGAAAAAAATGATAGTCAGACGGGGCATGGTCTGGGCTATAAGACGGGTGAGCCTTAACTTCCCAATCACTGTTTTCCAAATAATTTTTGACCGGTATTGCAACATGAGGCCAAGCGTTGTCATGATGGAAAATTATGAATTCGTATCTGGTCGCATATTCCGGGCGTTTTTCGTTGATTGCTATCTTGAAATGAATCAACTGATAGAGGTTCCCTGTGATCGTCTGACCCGATTTCAACAGCACGTAATACAACACAGCCTTCTGATCTCACCAAATTCAGAGCATTACCATGGCACCATGGATAGTCGGCTGCCGTGAGCTATTGATGAGCGTCTGTTGCCTTTTTTTTAAATTAAAAAACAAAAGCAAACTTTCCCGCAAATGCTGTTTTGTTGGAACGTATTTTGACATTTTCAGCGTAATAAAAAAATTGTTTATATCAACTGTCATGTGAACTGACAGATAGGATCTATTAGAATTTTTGACGCTTTTTAAGGTCCCTGCCATTCCTTTTTAATTGCAATTAAATGGAAAATTTTATGCGAATCGATGCAGTTGCTTCGAAGATAGGGCTTAAAGAAAAAATCCATGGCCATCGATTGTATCGCTAATAGATAACCGCATTAGGTGCCTAAGATGCAATAGATTTCAATGACAACAAATTAGTACATATAAGTATTAGTAACGCCATCTAGTAGCAAAACGAACTTTTTAAGTTGTGGACCAATACTAACAGCGCCATGACCAGTCAATGGGTGGTATTAATAAAAAATAGCAATTGCTTCAAGATAACTTTTGTAGTAAAGTAAATGCAAAAAGCATTTGCTTAAAATTGGTATGAATAAAATTTATGCTTGCTATAGCAAGTTCGAAAAATCGAAACTAGCATTTGCTTTGTCATATTTGACATTATATATTTAAAATACAAATAAAAATTGAAATAAATTGAAATAAACAATAAAATTTTTCTTCTGGAATTGTTCAAAATGTGCAGGCAAAATATGAATTATCATTTGTGCACAATACAAAAAACCCATTCTCTAGAAGCTCTTGGAATGCTGCCACCAAATCATCAGTTAAGCAAGGCTTTGAATCAAAAAGTATTATTGGGCGATCTGTGCGTAATTTTCCACAAAAACCAATTGCGACAAAATGATATGCCGTAAATGCTATGCCCGGTTGCATCCAAGAACTACCAATTGCCGCAAGAAGTGTAGGCACACCAACAACTTGCGTCATGGAAGAAGTTGAAGCAGACGACTGTAATGTATCAACATTTGATAAAGTTTCTGGGAGTTAACCAGAAGACAGGCCTTTTTTCTTTTTTTCATGTGCAAATGTTGTTTTTTTTTTTTATTGCAGGGGCATGGAAATAAAAGAATCGTATTAAAAAAAAAAAATGTTCTCATTGTTCAATGGGGTTTAGCAAAATTAGACTTGGTCTCGAGTCTTGTTATTGGTCTTGGTAATTTTAAGAGACCAAGAACAAGGCGCTGATATCTTTGCAGGACCAAGACTGCTTGGCCACGATAATCATCAAGACCAATACAGCTTTTCAGTCTTGGTAATTTATAGTTAATAGTTATAGTTATAGTTCTTGGCTTTATACTGATTTTACAACGAAAGCTGTGTCCAAATTTAAAATTTAATTAATTTCTATAATTATGAAAATTTACGGCAACCAATATAGAACAAGATTTCTGCATGATTTATGTGTAAAAAGTACCTAACAAACTCTCGTAGTCAGCTAGAGAGCAGACTCAGAATATTCAAGCAAATGCTACGAGTAATGTCTTTTTATTCATACCAATTTAAGCAAAAGATTTTTTCGAACATAGCAAATGCTAAAAAATATTTTTTCACATACGAATTGAAGTAAATGCTACAAATTAAAGCAATTGCTTCGAGTTTTAGCGAAGTAAAGTTTTATTAATATGACCCAATGGGTGGTATTAATAAAAAATAGCAATTGCTTCAAAATAAGTTTCGTAGCAAAGTAAATGCAAATAGCATTTGCTTAAAATTGGTATGAATAAAATTAAACTTGCTGTAGCAAGTTCGAAAATTCGAAACTAGCATTTGCTTAAAATTTAAAACGTCAAATTTACAATTTCAAAATAATAAAAATAAAATTAATAAATGAAAAAAGTCAAAAATTAATATTGGAAGATGCTCGCTCGACTAAAGAAAACAGTGGCCGCAGAAATAGTTGGATAATCAGATACAGCCATTTTTAGAATTCTTTGCGATAACCTTGGCATGACTGAAGTAGCGCCAGAACTCTCACGAAGAATAAAAAAATAGAGTGTGAAGTATTCTTCCGAGTTTCTGTAGTGAAGGTAGAGATGGAGATTGACTAGAATTGTGGAGACGAAACTTGGGTTCACCATTATGAACCTGAGACCTAACAACAGCCTATGCAGTGGCACAAACTGGCATACCACCTCTTAAGAACTTTAAAGTGGCACAGTCGGCTGAGAAAATCATTGATACAGCCTCTTGAGGTTCAGAAGGGATTCTGTGGATCTATTACAAAGATAAAGGTGTTTCCATAATCGGAGAATAATACGCTTCCATCTAAGCACAGTTCAAAGAAACCGTTAAAGAAAAAAGGAAAGTTGACAAAAGGTGTTCTACTTCTATACGAGAACGCGCATATTCACAAGAGCCGTGTTGAGATGGTCGCCCTGCAGAAGGTGGGTTTTGAAATTTTGGCTCACCCACCCTACTGTCCTGACCTGGCTCCCAAAAATTATAACCAATTATAAGAAATTATAAGAAATTTTCAGTTTCATGGTTTTTTTTCGAAGGTATACAAAAGTTAAGAGAAAGATCAGAAAATGTATTTGGGTAGCAGAAGATTAAATTGAACAGAAAAAATAATTTTGTATTTTTATTTTCACTCCTGAGTGTAGTGAAATTGTGGAATATTTTATATGTTCCAAATTGATGATAAAAAGGTAGAGTATAAATTTGAGCTGTTCCAAACTGTACTTTGGAGGAAATTTGGTTTATTTCAGCGTCATCTAATACAGCTTTTTAAGCCTTGTTGATTTTATTAGGGTTTTTTCTAATCAAATTGTATCTCTCGAACATGGTTTAGGAGAAGTGGCCATGTGAAAATCCGGATATGGATTTTATAAAAACCGTTATAAATTGGAAGTCTCTGGATGGACAAAAAAAATATTGTAGCCATATGGAAGAGATTTTAACAAGTTTCAAATGTGGTCATGAGAAGTTTTTAATTTAAGGTACAGTTTTTGAAATATGACGATTTTTTGAAACTTTGTTTTTAAAAGAACCGTTAATCTTTAAACCTCGGCCATATGCGACGGTGGCGATTTATAGCCTTATCATGTATGACGAACGAATAAAGTGACTGATTTTCACTCACTAATATCAACTTATTAAAACTTTTTATTAAGAACTTACTATTACGTTCATTTTAGTTCAAAAAATAAAGTTTGTAAGCATAAACTTCAAATCATCTTTTTACTTGTAGGGTATAAGCAGTTAAAAATCAGTAAAACGATTCGTTCGTCATACATGATAAGGCTATTAGTTTATTTTTTCCTATAGAAAATTACGGAAACCAAAACAAAACAAGATTTTTGTATGGTTTCTATGTAAAAAGTGCGTAGCAAACTCACGTAGTCAGCTGAAGAGCAGACTTGGAATATTGAAGCAAATGCTACGATTTACGTATTTTTATTCATACCAATTTAAGCAAAAGCTGATTTCGAACATAGCAAATGCTAAATTTTTTTTTTAACATACGAATTGAAGTAAATGCTATAAATTGAAGCAATTGCTTCGGATTTTAGCAAAGTAAAGTTTTATTAATACGACCCAATGGCTAATATTGAAGATAGAAAATAAATAGTACTTAATAATGCAGGAATTGCATATTCTACGAGATAACAAACCAACTTCAAGGTCGACTATCACCGATAGCACTGAACTGTTTTGACTAGACACGTATTTTTTTATTTTGTCCGAAACCGATTTTTTTGGCCTGTAGACCATATGAAAAAATTATTAGATTTCCGCGTTTTCCATCTAAAAAGAAGATGGGTCAAGAAAATTGTGCATAACTTCACTTCCTGTGGGCCAATTATAACAATTTCCTTCTTTTTTTTTTTTTTGTAAAGCCTATTTCGAGTGGTAAGCCATTACAAAAGGAAGTTTTTTCAACGCCATACAATGATTTAATTATGGTTTGAGATTTTAATACATATCCCACAAGCTATACAATATTATTTGATGAAAATTAGTAAATGGACGGCGAACATAAATACCATACACTGGACGAAAAGAAGGCGAAATCAGACAAGTGTCGCGCACACTTTTTAACGATTGGATAATTAAACACGTTAAAAGTGGACAATGCTGATAAAGCCACTTTCCACATCCGTTTTACATGTTAGGAATGGCCTCTGTTATAGCGTATGTTAGAAGCTACTAAACTTCTACTGTGGACGTGGGCTTCATTTTTTAAACCTATAACAGTACTTAGATACCCAATAAATTAATTAAGTTTGGAATTCAATTAGAGAACTAAACATTTTCTCGAATCTATATCTAAGACCCCTTGTTATCAATACTGTTATGTTATACTCGTATCTCTAAAGAGCTTGCACCGACTATCTCTAATATCTGCGTGAAGTTTGGTTGTAATATTTCAAAGAACGCTTGCAGTATTCGTAGCACTTTGATTATTTTGCTTATATATTAGGTTTTACGATCTCCTGTTTTAATGTAGGGTATTCAGCTTTCGATCAAACTATGCAGAATAAAGAGGACCCATATTCAACATATCTTTTTTGTTATACATAGGTATTCGTATTGCATTTATTTTGTTGCTCATTAAGCTGGTCACAGAAGCATTAAGACAATAAAATTAAACATCAAATTTTTGCGATGAGAATATGGTTAACAATATACAAAAGAAAACACAGTGCAGTGCTGCTTAACCCTGGAAGGGTAACCTACATACATATGTGTCGTTATATATCAATACTGCCTCTCTCTGACACAGTGCTCTTAAACAGTCGATAGGTTTTTTGGCTATGTGGAGAAAATCTGTGAATGGGGTTTCATTTGTATTAGTTTAGTGGTCTGAAAAATGCAAACACCGAAATCGTAGCTGATCATCCCCGCGAAATATCGCAAAAATACATATCCCATATAAAAAATAAAAAAAATCGGAAAAAAAACGCAACAAACAAATATCAAAATAGTTATATATTTAATGAATTTTGCAATGCTGAATCTGAATCCGGCCTTAAAATTGCTATATCTCATACGGTTTTTCAGATATCTTAGTCTAAACAAGGAAAAATTTACGGATATACATCCTGTTATATAGCTCCAAAACACAGCAATAAAACATAGCATCGGCTTTTTTTCCTTGTTTAGGGTAAGATATCTCAAAAACCGTATGAGATACAGCAAGGCCGGATTTGGATTCAGCATTGCAAAATACATTAAAAATGAATATTTTTATATTTGTTTGTTGCGTTTTTTTTCAGAATTTTTTTTATTTTATATGGGATATGTATTTTTGCGATATTTCGCGAGGATGATCAGCTACGATTTCGGGGTTTGCATTTTTCAGACCACTAAACTAATACAAATGAAACCCCATTCACAGATTTTCTCCACATAGCCAAAAAACCTATCGACTGTTTAAGAGCGCCGTGCTGATATGTAGGCAAAATAAAATACATAAAATCAATGAAATTTATTTTATTTTGCCTACATGTCTTAGAGGGACTTAGTCAGTTTTGATATTTAACGACGCATATGTAATACAAAATCATCTCCCCTACGCCCAAGCCACAAAACAAACGTAAATATACAAAAAAAAAAGAAAAGAAAACATTTCGCTATCAGATTGATTCTTTTTGAACTTAAACTACAGTATGTTTGGATTCATTTTCCATTAAAAAGAAAAGCAGGAGGCGTGTCAGTAGATCTGAGCATATGCATTGTTTGCCTATCTTTCCGTAGAAGTTAGAAGATCACTTGCATCATCAAGAAGTGCTTATGGGAATGAAAATGGCCGTTGATCATTCCAAAAAGTCGCCTACCTTTCAACAAAATTATATACTTGAAACACTTAACTCGAACATTTATGCAAGTTAAACTTACCGAATTTCAGAATGATATTGGGAATGATGCAGACGATTTCTGAACCAAAACCTCCCGAAATTCCAAAAAATTTAAGTTGAGTTAGAATATTTAATTTTTAACAAGACCACTACTTGTTTCTACATTTGATTACGATTTTTTGGGGTTAACAGTTGAATAAATAAATAGTTTTGTGGCTTATATGCACAGTAGTTGAAAAGTAATTTTCCACTTACAATTTATTTTATTGAGCTCTAAAAGTACAATTTTATTTCAAATCAAATTTTACTGCATATTTATCGGAAGCATTCAATCTTCAACGAATACTGTATTGCTATATACAGTGTGCACTATATTTTTTTGCACGGCAGTCTAGAATGTGCTTTTTCAATTGTTACTTATCGAAAATATAAAATATTTTCTAATATCTTTATATTAATATGCAAGACAAAATTTCTCCATCTGTTTTTACTATGTTAGAAATGCACTTCAACTTTGAAATATACACCATTAGAAAAGTTTTTGTGTGTCGATGTGCACAAAGTTAAAATTATTTTAATATTTTGACACTAAGCCAGGTTTAGTGTAAATGCAAATTTTTCAATATTAACAACGACAAAAGAGTTGAAAAGAGGAAACAACACAAAGAGAAGGACAAAAAGCTGACTGACACTGACTTCATGTTTTTTTTTTTTTTTGTTTTCTTTTCGTTTCACATTTGTCATTGTACCGGGGATGATAAATAAGTTATTCCTTTTTGTATCAAATAGCAAAAAAGTACTAAAACTGTCCAAAAAGTACCAAAATTATTCAATATATTTGTGGTCAAATTTTGACTATTGGGCGATTCTAGTATATATTACTACGCAAGACAAAAACTTGTCCATCTTCTTTTACTTTGTTAGAAATGGAGTACGACTTTTAATTATACACCAATAGAAAGGTATTTGTGTGTAGATGTGCACAAAGTTAAAATTATGTTAATATTTTGGCTTTGAGCCAATTAAAATAGCATACAAATTTTTCAATATTAACAACAACAAAATACACGGTCACACAGAGACACAGAGAAAGGATAAAACACAAAGAGAAACACAAAAAGCATAGCACTGACTTCATGTTTTTCGCTTGAATTATACCATAGATGATAAATGAGCTTTTCTTTTTCGTACCAAATGGCAAAAAACAGTACTTTAAGTGTCCAAAAAGTACAAAAACTATTTAATACATTTGTGGTCGAATGTTGACCACTGGGCGATTCTAGTTTCAATAATAATTTCAGCCTAATGTAACTGTTAAAAAAAAAGGTTTTAAAAATTTTGTTATTGCCGCTGAAAATTTCAAAGATAGTATTGTACATACGGTTTTCATTTTATTACTATTTCAAAAATGCTTGAAATGAGTCGTACGTTATTTCAAATTTTTCTTCTTGGTAAAAAATAATATCTCATATAAATAAATCGCCAAAAGTGCCGTGTATTCGAAATTTAATCCTTCTGAAAAATCTTAAAACTGCATGTTGGATAAATCTTGTTGTCTGCAGCTCGTGATAAAATTATACAATATAAGGAGCCATTCTTTTTTTAAGAGTTTAGTCCCTTAGATCCTGTTTTTACGGTGAGTTTTGACACTAAATTGTAAAAACTGGGTTTTTATGGGTTAAATTTTGTCGCAAAAATATTATGCATAAAATTTTTGAAAGGCGCACTAAAAATCGTTTTCTTTGAATCAGTCTATTACTTATCTTTCTAACGGAAAAAAATTGGACAAGCGTATTTTAATAGATCTGTACAAGAGTCAAAAACCCCAAAGAGTTTTTTTTTTTTGTATTTTGAACTCCTTAACACGAATATACAATCCGCTTTATTGAGTCAGGTCAGGTTTTCTGTAAGTCCAGCTTAGAAGGTATTAGGAAACCGGTGTTATTAAAAATAAAAAATAAATAAAAAAACTGCTGCAATATTTTTGCGGAATACTTTAACGTGTTATATAATGGGTTAAGATGTTCTAAAAAAATATTGCTTGCGTGATTTTATTATGGACTTGCGGAAAAATGAAGCACAATATATTTGTATACTTTAAAATTTTAGCCCACTGTAAGCACTTGTACCATATTACGATTCCTATTCTGAAGAAGATCAAGAGTTCACTAATTTCAAACTCCCTGTTACGCCAACCTGAACGTTATGTACAATACCTGTCGCAGTTTTAGAGTAATTTGTTGTTACTTTATGCTTTAACACTATGTCCGTCCATCCGTTCATCCATTCAACCCAAGCATAAAGTTCAACAAATTTTAAATAATTCTTACCAATCTCTCTGTTGTGTCCATTGTTTGGAAAATTCTAAAAAATATGCTGAAAGAATGGGGGATAAAATGAGTTAAATGAAGAGTTGAATGAAAATGACGCCGAGCTTCTGAGTGAAATCTGGCATTGTGAGTTAATTCATTATTAAACTTTTTCAGTTAAAATGGTACAAATATTTATATAGAACTATGTACTTTACCACTCATTACATATGCTTAGTAATGCTGAGGCCTTAAAAAAGAAAAATACTTTGTTATTTATTGCAGGTACCATAACCAATGATATGCCTAGAAACTGTGACGTGACATAATCCCAACGGTCAGACCCATTTTTGCTAAAGTTGATTTAAGCAGTTTTTTCTTTTACCCAAAGATTTAAACCATGTTGTATAACCGCATGAAGAGGAATTTGCGTCGCATAAAATCACCAGTTATGCCAAAATAACCTTAATCTCCAGAAGATTTCGTCCAGCGCGTTTCCCTAGTGATGCTTTCCCTAACCTCTTTATGTTCTTACACCTGATCAATATTTCAAATTCAAATCGTATTGCACTTAAAAATGTTTTAAAATTTATCAAATAAAAAGCAGAAGACTTTTGAACATCTACAGTTTAATAAAAAAACCTTTGGAATGTGTCCCCAGTGTATGAGAACATATACCCAATTGGGTTTGTGTCCTTCTTTTGTGGGAGTCATAATCCCAAAAAAAAGTTTATTATTATGACCGCACGAGAGTGGGATATAATCCCAAAAACTCAGTTTCGGATTATGACCGCTGGAGTTATGTCACGGTACCCCAGAAACAACATACCATTTGAATATCTGGTAGGAAGATGGCAAATAAATGTTCTCGTGCATATGTGATGGTCAGGCAGACGGTATCATTGCGAGAAAATACCTAGAAAATGTTAATATTTCGAATATAAAAATAACTATTTATGTATCAGGAACATAACAGTACAAATAACAGGAACTTGTAGCCAAAGTAATTTCCGGACACCATATTCTACTGATAAGCAGCAAACAGTATTCTATAATGTAAATCATTCCATGTATTTAGCGTAGAATAGTGTGATTCTATGGCAACAATTAACAACATACGCAAATGGTTACCAAGTAAAATAAATAAAGTTACAAATTTTGCCATTTTATTTTAAACATCAAGCATTTTGCAACATTTCTGCAGAATTCCAATTAAAATGCTGGACTCTCATGAACTAGAGGATGAATTTCGCCAACTTAATCAAAAAGTTCAAAGTCATGAACTCATGAGAAAACCACGACCACCAAGTGGTCAAACAAAAAGAATTGCAATACCGCGTCTGGGAATGGGAGCCATTAGAATATCGTTAGAGGACATCGAAAAAGGTGTAAGTACGATGTATGATTAACTCGAAGAAACAATGATTTTCTCAACATCTCGTAGATTATAGCTGGCATGCATGCACCAGATACCCCTTCAAGCATTCAAAGCTCTCTGGACTCCGATATTGCTAGAACAATGCAGGAGAGAAGAGATTTCATTAAATCGGCCACCAAACCTTTGCTTCCCTATATGAAAGTGACACTTCGAAAAAGTGAGGTAATTGTACTTTTTGAACAAAACAGCTGTACCGTATTGCGCGATACCGAAGAAGGTCGTCAAGCTGAGGCAGATAACAAGAGTTACGAATATCTGACGCAGGGAAAAGGTGCAACACGACGTCGAGTTGATGCAATTACTCAAACTGCGACGGTTTTGTACAAAACACGTAGTGTTAATACAGAATCGATACGCCAAGGACATGTGGGCTCATATGTTTCCAATTATGAAATGTTTGACACATACAAGGACTTAGAAAAATCAACGCAAAGCATTGATGTCGCTGGTCAACAAAAACTACAGGTGACCACGTATAAAGTAGGTGGCGTTGACAAATTTATTGAGATCAATGACAATCCAAATTTCAAACTTGCCCTCATGCTTATGATGCGCTGTCTTGCTGGAAATGTGTTCGAGCAAAGTCAAAGGCGTTTTCGTAACATGCAAATGCCTGATCCTTTGGCCATGGATGTGCGCTATCACTATCGTTTGCAGTTACTTTGGCGTTATTGGCCACAGTCACTAAATGAATCTACTGGGCATACAGTGGCCGATATGAGTTGGTGCCACTGCAACGGTGATATACTGGCAGTTGCTTATGGTATCTACTCACATTCTGCTGATCATGTACCGCAAAATGGTTATGTCTGCATTTGGAATATAAAGAATCCAGTTAATCCCGAACGTTTTTATGACTACAATGTGCCCGTAGTATCGGTGGAGTTTTCCATATTAGTACCGCAATTACTTGCTATTGGTCTACATGACGGAAGTGTTGAAATACGGGATATAACTTTTTCTGAGAGTAATCCGGTTGCCATTTCAGAACGTAAGACTTCACCAAGTTATGAAGCAATGATGGCTTTAAAATGGATTAATGATGGCGAAATCGATAATGATGTAACGAGTTTAGTTGGACAACAAGCGTTATTGGCGCTTTCCCAAGATGGTTCTGTTACAAAGTATCGAATTATAAACGGCCCATATTTGCTTGGTTTTCCGCAGATAATTCTGGAACGTGTCGAAGGAATTGTAGAAGGCTTACCAGTTAAACGATCTTGGGAAACAATGGAGGCCAATCGTCATCCACAAGGCTTAAGTTTAAGCTTACATCCAACACAAACTGATATTTTTTATGTTCTAACCGATGAGGGCTGCTTTCATAAATGTTCCACTAACTATCCGCAAGAACAAATTCAAGTATGGCAGACGCATGACGCAGCTGTAACTGCGCTAGAGTTTTCACCTTGGTCACCGCAATTATTTTTAACATGTGGCAATGATTGGTAGGTATCTAAAGAGATAAGTTTCATTACTAATATGGTTTGTTCCGAAAATACTTGATGTTAATTAGCTGAGTGTCTATAAATCACTTGAAAGCAAATTTCTTAATATAAGAAACCATTCATTCAATAACATTCATAATATTTGTATCAGCAGATAGTATCGGCCAACACCATACGTTTGCATCTTAAACTTCTGCATGATACTATCTGCTATTCCAAAGCTTCTCTCGATACAGTTCGTTAGCGTTCAGTGCAACAAATCCGATACTGAGTAATACAATTTGATTTTTGTCCACGTTGATTAATGCATAAAAATATAATTATTAACAGAGCTATTGCTATTTTTTATCCACCAGACAGAAAACATTCCATACTTATCTTTTAACTTTATTTTTACGCATTTTTCTTTGGAAATCGCTAGCGAAATTTTTTTTATAATATTTTTGTGGAATATTTATATAAGCCCAATATAGCCAGTTTTAGGAAAAGGGGTCATAAAATTTGGACCTCGTTTTTTTATTTTTTGGTGCTTATACAACAAAATTGAAGTTTTTAAAAATCCAAAGAGGTTTGAAAAGTGTTTTTAGTGCATTTTGATCTCCAAGCTATCCATTTTGCTACATCAGGTCAGGTTTTCTAACAAAATATTCACTAGGAAAGAATTATGTTTAAAGAAGAGAAATGTTTAAAAAAAGAAAAATGCTTAAAAAATTTAATAAAATTCAATTTTAGAATTATTTTTAAAGAGCCATCTGGTGAAATATAAGCTGCGTTTTAGACGGCAGCGTGCTAGCACAGTTCTTCTTAAACAATTTTGTGCGCTATCTTCTTCTACTAATTTTGGGCTTACACTCCACAAAACGGATGGCATATTCGTGTTCAAAACTTTACAGATCTCTTTGGATTTTCAAGAACTTAAATATTTGTAAGTTCCGCTCGATATCATCATTCAGCGTTCTTAATCCCCATCAATTCACAATGCCAACTGAAACTGCTTAAATTTGTACTTTAATGTTAAGAACAAGTGTTCAGATCATACAATTATCCTTACGAAACTTCTTCGCTTCAAAAGAAGATGAGATGCAGAGTAAAGATTTTCCCAATTTCCTTTTTATCTGCTGCTTCAGAGTAGGTCATATCAGAGCCGTCAGGAGTGGAAGATACAGCAGACTTCGCACTTTAAGGAATCTCTGCAGCTTGTGATTCGTGGTCCCGTGAAATAAAGCCAACACCTTTAGTGTTTTTTGCTGCGCACAAAAACTCAAGTTCCCGCAGGCATTGGCTTTGGACATCACTGCTTTAGACCTGTTGTTTCTTGGACAATGTTTTTTAGAATTTTCCATAGATTTTTTTTTTTGCTATACCTACTCTTTGAATATTTTTTGCCCCCCGAATAAATTGACCCAGCCAAATGTACATATTTTATAAGAATACTTTAAAGAGCGCTTTTAAAATTAATTAAGTTGCCAACTCCATGTACCCGGCCCTGCAAAGTCAGGTGACTGGCTTCAAGAAGGCTAACTAATCTCTCAATATGATACCAAACTGTAATGACCCTTTTAAAATACAAAATATTATAAATTTTCAATTCTTACATCTCTAAGGTGTGTTCGCATTTGGATGGATGGAATTTTAAAGCCGCTCATTACACTGAGAAATGAAATTGGCCCAATACATTGTGCAAACTGGAGTAAAACCCATTCGACAATTATTGTAGCTGTGAATCGCAAACACATTGAAGTCTGGGATATAAGGCGAAGTACTTTAAAACCTGTCTCAACACATAACATAGACGAATCGTACAACACGATGTTTAAGTATGAATGATTTTATTTAACTTTATAAAATTATAACCCTTTTTTCCAAAAATATAATTTAGATTTACCAACTGTGGCCGTTCCATAGCTGTTGGCAATGAACGTGGACATGTTGTCTTACTCTCCTTCGAAGATATGCCATTTCCACCATATTTTCAATATGAAGAACTTGAGTCTGCAATTTTGGCAGCAATCGCCTTCGACTCGGATTTGACAAAGAAAGTAAAAAGCTTTGGCTACTTCGGGTACCCGGATGAAGAAAGGGATAAAAGGATGAAAGTGCAAAAAAAGAAAAAGAAAAAAGTAAAAAATTAATAAATTCATTAAATATATCAACAAAACTGGAATGTCTTCCATTGAATAAAATTTGATGAAATTATCTTGCTTTGTTGTAAGTGGCTTTAATACCAGCCGGCTGCGGCTGCGTGTTTTCTTTGCGTTAAGAACAGGATAACGTCAGGAACCCCTGTGTTTTAGTAAAGTACATTAAAATTAAATATCTTAAAGGAAGAAATTGCTGTGGACATAAAACTTCTCACAATTGTTTGCCAGGCTATAATAACTTATAAAAAAATCCACCGCTCAACGGGGGGTCCAATACCCATTTTTTGAAGTTCAAATAAAAAAAAATCGGTTATTTATACTGCCGTCCTAAGCAAGAATGCCGTAACTCCAATAAATTTTTATTTCTGTAAAATGAGTTTTTGTGTTTCTTGCTGTTTCGTTTCCTCAACGGTTTCAACTTTAAGGAAAACTAGTTTTTATTCCTCATTCTTAGAGGATTTTTCACGCTCTACATAATGGCAATAGTAGAAATAGCAAATTCCGTAAATTTCAGTCGAAAATGAAACAAGAAACACTCTTGTCCTTTGGTGACCAAGACCAATACCAATTTTGTGTCTACTGGTTTTTTCTTGCTGGCAAGCTCTTTTCCGTTGTTCTGCAGTGTCTTTGTAATATTTCCGCTTACGCACAGTTCCTTTTTTTGTAAGAGGGATTTGATCTGATTCGTTGTCCGCCATGTGGGTTTGAATTTCCTTAAGTTGTGAATTCCAACTTGAATCACAGATTAATTAAATCAGTCATTTTTAAAAAGGGATATGTGTCGGTCGACAGAGAATTATTCTTTTGCCTTTTTGTCATTGTGGCGATGGCACTGGTTGGTTTATCTATTTTCCAAGTACGCAGATTACTGCTTACTATTATCCCCATCACTAAAATCGCACTGAAATAAGATTTACCAAACTTATGAGGATTTTTCTTAAATTTTTCATAAGTTTCATTTTAGTCACATATCCCCTTTTAAAAATGACCGATTCAAGCTGCTACAATTTTCCTCTGTGGAACCATATTCTAGAATAGATCTTAGAGAAAATTTTACTGACTGACTTGTCCAGAGGCCATGAAATCGAAACTTCCTACGCGTACGTGATGTGTCATAAAGAAAATTTGTTTGTTTTTAAAATGATTTAGGGAAATGAAATGATTTTAAAAATGTATGATACTACATACACTTTAATGGAGTTGCGGTGTTTTTGCTTAGCATGTGGAGATACGGTATTCTTAAATTGTAAAATGTGTACGGCTGGGAGTTACGACAAAAGTCGTAGTTGATTTTATAGGGAAACTTAAAAATTATACGTCACACAAAAAAGAGCTCCAAGTAAAAATTGTAGCTGATGTTATTCAGCATATTTTCTTTTTCTAAAATATATCATTCAAGCATAAAACTGGCTGAGCAACTTTGAAGCAAGAGTCCATTTTTTCGTTTTCGAAACCATACGATTATCAAAAATTTAAATATTTCATATTAATTTCAAATTATACAAGCTATCATTTAAAAAAGTGAGATTCAGTCTTTTCAATTATATAGTTTTCAAATAAATATTCTACATAATTTTCAATTATAACAGCTCTTACTTATTTGTTTCTTAACCGATCGGAAAAAAATTTAAAAACTAAAATTTATTGGCCAGTATTTTAGTGCAAATTTAACTCATTTTCAGGTTTAACTGAAGTTTAAACTCAGGAATGAGTTTTCAAGTGAATGTTAAACGTAGTTTAAACTAAGTTTAACTGAACGATATTGCCCGTTTAAACATCGTTTAACATACTTCATGATATTGACAGCTGCTGTCATAAATAAAAAATAATGAAATATAAAAAATCGCTGTCAAAACAAAAAAAAATAAAAAAAAATCTAAAATGAAAAACATGCTGAGCGGCTCGAAAAAGATAAAGATGCAAATATGGAGAAATTCAATCGTCGATTAGTCCGAGTAATAAACATGTGATTAAGGCTGCGTCTAATGGGTGTATCTTATGTGGAGGCGCCATGTGGAGGTGAGGCGCAGTGCGTAGCTTTAGTAAAAGTCGGAAAGGTGTTTGCCACGGCAATAGAAGATATGGATGCATTAACTTTTGGGTCTACTTTTACGTATCTCGGTAAATTTTTACGCTAGAAAGACTTTTAAAAAACAAGAATCCATCTATCTTTAAGCATTTGATGTCAAATTGAAGCCTTGACCATTGCGTTTAAAAGTATGAAGAGTTTTTGTTTGTTTTCTTTGTTTTAAGCAAGATACGGATAATTAAATGAACGTACCTCCGTTTTTTTCATTTTCTTTCAGTACAAATTGGTAATTTTTTCAATAAATCGAGATTTAAAAAAATTGAGATAGACCGATTTGAAAAATTCTTTCTGATTTGAAATCACCACTATTTTCTTCATCGTTGGGCATTTTTATTTTTATTTTTTGACGGTGAAAAAATTTTCATACATATTCGCGCGGATGTGAAACATTTTTCCATTTGAAACAGAGCTAATACATAGTTTTTAAAACTATTTGATACAATATATTTTCACCTTAGAACAACTGAGTCCTATTTGCTACACATTTTGTATGTAGTTAGAACTCTGTTGTTCAATGGTGACGACATACGTACACATTTCTGAAATGAATTTTAAAAAATAACACTGTGCTAGTCGCAAATTCTAACATTGATGGGACTCATGTAGTAAACATAATTCGGGCACGCTGATTTCAATGGTCATAGTCATTTTTATGGTTTGGCTCTTGTTTTCAAGATATTCTGGTTTGAAAATTGTGACTAAAAAAAAAAAAAATTTTTTAAAAAACAGGTATTTTTTCCATTTCAACCATTTTCTCAACAGATACCTATTCAGTTTGGTTAAACTTTTCACTTTTGCAACCTATTGAGTGTTCACGCTTACAAAAAGTGCAGCGAAATCCTAAAAAAAAAACTTTTTTTTAAAAGTTTTGTATTTTTTACATGAAAATAGTTTTTTTATCAAATTTATTCTACTTTTGATGCTTCTTCTTCAGTTGTTTTAGTTCCTTGCTTAGGCAATCGACTGTCGCGACATGTCGTTGCGATAATTTTGTGTAATTTCGATGCGATTACATTGTGGAGTTACATTTGATGCTTGAAACGATTCTCCAGATGCTTTTTAATGCTTTCCAATGATGGTTACAAATATTCACTAATTGGAATTGATCTGATTGGAATGGGAATATTTCCTGGATGCGGCATTTACAACTGAATAAATTTTGCTGGATCGTATTCCAATTGTTGTTTTATCGTTCTGTTGATTCCATTACTAGATAACATTGGAAAAAAAATTATTTGCATGTAAAAAACTCTTAATTTTGGCAATAAAAGAGATATTTTTAACATTTTGCTGCACTTTGGTTGTCGTGAACACTCAATAAGTTACAAAAGTAAAAAACTCGACCAAACTGATTAGGTAGGTTCTATTGAAAAAATTGTTGAAATGAAAAAAAAAAACATGCTTTTTATAAAATTTTTTTTTAGTCTCATTTTCAAACCTGAATATCTCGAAAAGAAGAGCCGAACCATAAAAATGACTATGACCATTCAAATCAGCGTGTCCGAATTATTAAAAAAAAATTGCTCCAATTCGAGCACAGTGTAATTATTTAGAAATTGGGTCGTACTAATAAAACTTTACTTTGCTAAAATCCGAAGCAATTGCTTCAATTAATAGCATTTACTTCAATTCGTATGTTAAAAAAAAAATTTAGCATTCGCTATGTTCGAAATCAGCTTTTGCTTAAATTGGTATGGATAAAAATACGTAAATCATAGCATTTGCTTCAATATTCCAAGTCTGCTCTTCAGCTGACTACGTGAGTTTGCTACGCACTTTTTACATAGAAACCATACAAAAATCTTGTTTTGTTTTGGTTTCCGTAATTTTCTAAAGGAAAAAATAAACTAATAGCCTTATCATGTATGACTAACGAATCGTTTTACTGATTTTAAACTGCTTATATCCTCCAAGTTAAAAGATGATTTGAAGTTTATGCTTACAAACTTTATTTTTTGAACTAAAATGAACGCTTAGGATATAGTAAGTTCTTAATAAAAAGTTTTAATAAGTTGATATTAATGAGTGAAAATCAGTCACTTTATTCGTTCGTCATACTTGATAAGGCTATAAATCGCCACCGTCGCATATGGCCGAGGTTTAAAGATTAACGGTTCTTTTAAAAACAAAGTCCAAAGTTTCAAAAAATCGTTATATCTCAAAAACCGTACCTTAAATTAAAAACTTCTCATGACCAAATTTGAAACTTGTTAAAATCTCTTCCATATGGCTACAATATTTTTTTTGTCCATCCAGAGACTTCCAATTTATAACGGTTTTTATAAAATCCATATCCGGATTTTCACATGGCCACTTCTCCTAAACCATGTTCGAGAGATACATTTTGATTAGAAAAAACCCTAAAAAAATCAACAAGGCTTAAAAAGCTGTATTAGATGACGCTGAAAATTCCTCCAAAGTACAGTTTGGAACAGCTCAAATTTATACTCTACCTTTTTGTCATCAATTTGGAACACATAAAATATTCCACAATTTCAAGTTGAGTGTATCAGGAGTGAAAATAAAAATACAAAATTATTTTTTCTGTTCAATTTAATCTTCTGCTACCCAAATACATTTTCTGATCTTTCTCTTAACTTTTGTATACCTTCGAAAAAAAAACCATGAAGTTTTCTTCCCATGAAGTTCTTTTTTTCAAGTTTGGGAATTGGTTATAATTTCTGGGAGCCAGGTCAGGACTGTAGGGTGGGTGAGCCAAAATTTCAAAGCCCACCTTCTGCAGGGCGACCATCTCAACACGGCTCTTGTGAATAGGCGCGTTCTCGTATAGAAGTAGAACACATTTTGTCAACTTTCCTTTTTTCTTTAACGGTTTCTTTGAACTGTGCTTAGATGGAAGCGTATTATTCTCCGATTATGGAAACACCTTTATCTTCGTAATCGATCCACAGAATCCCTTCTGAACCTCAAGAGGCTGTATCAATGATTTTCCCAGCCGACTGTGACACTTTAAAGTTCTTAAGAGGTGGTGTGTCAGTTTGTGCCACTGCATAGGCTGTCGTTAGGACTCAGGTTCATAATGGTGAACCCAAGTTTCGTCTTCACAATTCTAGTCAATCTCCATCTCTACCTTCACTACAGAAACTCGGAAGAATACTTCACGCTCTTTTTTTTTTTATTCTTCGTGAGAGTTCTGGCGCTACTTCAGTCATGCCAAGGTTATCGCAAAGAATTCTAAAAATGGCTCTATCTGATTATCCAACTATTTCTGCGGCCAGTGTTTTCTTTAGTCGAACGAGCATCTTCCAATATTAATTTTTGACTTTTTTCATTTATTAATTTTATTTTTATTATTTTGGAATTTTACATTTGACGTTTTAAATTTTAAGCAAATGCTAGTTTCGAATTTTCGAACTTGCTATAGCAAACATAAATTTTATTCATACCAATTTTAAGCAAATGCTATTTGCATTTACTTTGCTACGAAACTTATCTTGAAGCAATTGCTATTTTTTATTAATACCACCCATTGTCTGTTACCCTTAAAATATTTTTTACGAATTGTGAACAATTTGGATTTTGTCGCTTGCAACATCACACTGTGCTACAAATTCGAAAAAATTTAAATGTGTTGGGCTTCCACATATCACATCGCGTTGGCACTCGAAAAAATAATTTTCGACGTACTCGGTTTTTCTTCATCACCCAATGGTTTTTTTTTTTTTTTTTTTGGCTAACCGAAAGATCTTTTTACAACTAGAGTCGTAGCTCTGCCATTTTTAACGAATTTTCATGCGTTTGATTTTGATGGAGTTGTAGCTTTATAGAAAATAAAATTTTCAAAAATCGGGAGAAAAATGACCTAGCTACGGTTGATATCATGCATGATATAATCAATTTATTCGCACATGTCACATAGTCTTTTAAGTCAAAATCCGAATTTAAGGGATTTAATATTTTTTTTTTATTTTATACCAAAAGTTCATAAAAAATCTGTTGTTTATAATACTTGTTGTGAAACTACTCTTTATAATTTTGTATTGTATTCTCATGTTTTTTTGTAATCACATAAATGAAGTTCTGAAAATATTTTTTCACTCTTAAAATAAATTTCATTATATGAACACACATTTAAATTTATAAAATAAATTTCACAATTAAATAATTTTTGCCTGCGTATCTTTTACTATATTACAAGAAAATCTTTTCCAGACAAAAAATAGAAATCAAAATAAACGGTCATTTGAAGTTTCTATGGCCCAAACCGTGTGAACTCAAAAGTAATTTTTTCATAAATGTCTACAGGTTGGAAAAAATTTAAATCAAATGGTCGGGAACTCCAAGAAAAGGTGTCAAATTACTCGTGAGCACTTACTGAATAAAAAAAAGTTTTAAAGTTTTTTTTATTAAGATCAACGACTGATTTAAAAAAAAAAAGGTTTTTGGGATATTCTAACTTAAAAGTTCACGAAACCGATTTTTCGACGTTATATAGAGGACGCACGAAAAAGTTTTGATATTTTCTACTAAGTACATCATTTAACACCATTTTTCATCTTCAAAATGAGTTACAAAGCGGTATTATATAATTTTTCTTTCAAAAGTAATGATCACATAATGAATCCACATTTTTGAAAAAACGATTTGGGTCATAGAAACTTCAAATAACAGTATATTTTAATTTAAAAAAAAAATATTTACTCCTTAAAATTCGGATTTAAAAGACTATGTGACATGTGCGAAAAAAGTGATGATATCATGCATGATATCGGCCTCAGCTCGGTGATTGTTAACTCGATTTTTAAAAAATTTTTTTTTCTCTAGAGCTGCAACTCTCAAGTCAAACTTTTTTTCATGTTGCACAGTGTTATTCTCGGCTCTGCGTTAATTAAATTTAAATCGATTTTTCTTAGAATGTTCAAAACATGTCCAAGTGAATCCAACCTTAATATGACAATCGATTAAATGTACCATATCCCTTTGTTTTTTTAGTTTAATTGTTGGATTTTTGGCAATGAAGATAAGATCCCTTTTCCTGTGGAGCAAAACGAATATTGAATGCACTTAAAAATTCAGTTAAGTTTACAACTCCACCATGAATTTACGAATGTTATGAGTACATGGAATAGAGCTTTTATTCCCATGTAACTACTCCCCCGTAACTATTGGCCTGAATTTGAGTAAGTTCTTATCGCAAAACTGTCTACTTTCTAATAAACCATTTACAATGAAATTTCTTTCAAAGTTAAACTTTATATACATATGCTTAAAAAGAAAACAAGCTACATTGAGAAAATTTGTTTATTTGAAAAAAAAAAAACATGGTAATATGGTTTGGTGAATTTGGACGCTCCGTCTAGTAAACAAAGTATGCGGACAAACTTAGACCAGAATACCCTGAAAACAAAACGAGCATTTCCGTTACTTCCACATCTGCTTTGACTCCAAGACGGACGAATAGAAGTGGTCAGAAGTTTCAATGTTAGGGAACTCCCAAAAATTAGCAATAGTGTAGCTCGCAAACGTATAAAGCTGCTGCAACAGAGAGCATGACCCACAATTTACTTCTCCTCCTCACAGTAGCAACTTTTGTAGTAGTCATTATAGGTAAACATCTATGTATGAGACTGTTTGACTAATGGACTAATTACATACATCGTGCCGTTCACCCATATAGAATTCGTTTACTCCTGGGGTTTGTTCTTCATATTTAACATTGGGCATAAGACAAAAAATATTTAATTAGTCCAACTTAAATATACATTTGTTTCATTCAAACAAATCTTTTTCTCAGTGTAGTAAACAAAACAAAAGCATGTCGAATTTTCTATTTATTTTTTCTTTCTCTTTTTTTGGTTTGTTATATAGAACAAAACCGATATGATATAACAAATGAATAATTTATTTATTTAACAAAATTTTTACACTTGTTAACTACTTACTGCTCAGAATAAAAAACTTAACAGCTGCGCTCATTAGTCTAAAAGACACACAACAACGAAGTTATCTTTGTAATTTTACAAAAAAACAAAATACTTTTAATAAGAATCAAATCTCAGTTACAATATCAATTTAAAGTGGATTTCATTTTACCAACCTAAAGAAAACAAATTGTGGTTTTCATTGTTACATCTCGCCAAACTGACGGCTAAAGGAAAAGCTCTCAATTTCATTTTCATTTCAAGATTGTGGTTTCGCTTTTTAAAATAAAAATTAATTGTATTTTTTACATCACTTCTATGCAACGCTCTGGATATGATGCCTAACGTTATGCCAATTTCAATGACGGATCGTCATCGTATTGACAAATTTCCAACTCCCTACAACAGTGAGATATCACCGTACACGGAGATAGATGATTTTTCCAAAGCGATTCAGAATGAAATTCAATTGAAACGGAGATTTAAATTGCGACCGGCTAAAGTGATTTTCGTTGGTGATGTGTCAGTGGGAAAGACAACCATTGTAAATAGGTAAAAAAATCACATATACATAATATCGTATGATATGAAATGAACTGTTGATAATCAGAATTTCATTCGTCAAGTCTTATAGGTAGGCAGAGTAAAATTTTAATGCTTTTCGAAAATTCTGCGCTAAAATTTCAAAAGAATAATGATGACTCAATTTTCTTCTTTTTATACATATATGGGTGAATCTTCGAAAAGTTTACCAAAATATGCCTTTTAAGTGCGCACTTATTTTTTATATTTTTTTATTAATTAAAGATATAGAATATGATGGTCTTAATTTCTGGAACCTTTTTGAAAAATGTACATACGCTTCGAAGGTTGCCATTTGTTTTTTTTTTTTTTTTTTTTTTTTGAATATATAATAAAAAAAAAATTCAATAAACTTTTTAAAAATCCAACATACATTTTAAGGTTCGCCACTTGCTTATTTTCCAAAATTTTTTTGTTTAACCCTTTCGAACCGAAAAAAACGGTGTTTGCGATAGGTTAACCTTAGAAACTATGTTTGAGTAAAATTTTTGACCGTCTCTACTTTTAAATTTACGTCACCAGAGGCGCTTCTCATCAGATGTTTTTGATTTGAATTTTTGGGACATTATGTACTTGGATTGGTTATAAGAAAAAACAGTGGTTACTAAAATTTTCATTAATTTTATTAATTCATTCAATTTAAGTGACGTACATATCCGAATTATGTATTTATTCAAAAAATTTTGTGATGTATTGTCCCAACCGATTCGAGAGCGTCATATCTTACTTTTTGACTAAATTTAAATTTTTGGTTTATTTTGTATATTTTTTTGTTTTATTTTAAATATCTATAAATGGCTTAAGCAAACTTTACAAAACAAGGTGGTAACCCTGAAAATTTTTTTTACAGTTTTAAAAAGTCTATCTGGGCGTTTGTGAGACCAAAAATTTCAATATAGTAAATAAAAGTAATATTTTAATAAGTTTTTGTTAAATAAACGGGTGGCAATTCTTAAGCGTTTTAAAACTAAAATCACACTTTTAATTTTTTAGATATTTGGTTTGGGCAAAACTAACAAAAGAAACAGGTGGCAGTCCAGAAAATTTCTAAAATCAAAAATTCAATTTAGTCGCAGGTTATCAGGAGGAAATTTCAAAAATGTATGTTGAATTTTTAAAAAGTTTAGGAGAAACACTGATTATGGAAAAATCAAAACTGTCAGCTAAAAAAGAACTGAGTCTCATCCTTCTTTCATTTTCAGTTCACTTTGTACTCAATAGATATCGGAGTTCAAAATTTGTCAATTAACAATTTTTACAGGGTAGCGGTTCGGTAAGACCGCTTTTATTGGTATTTATTATTTGATAATCGACATGTCTAAGCATTGAATTTCAGCTTAAACTGAAAACCATCGCCATACCATAAAGATTTGCTTACAATCATTACAAGTACATGTCAGAAGCGCTTGACAGCTAGACTTTGCTAGTTTGCCCGTAAAGGAGCATTTCCTACTTTACCCCACTTCCCACTTCACCCCACACACTCCTACTGCTAAATTTTGTGAGTGAAGATAAGGTACTTTTTCCAATGGACGGTCACTTACATCAGTTCAATGCAAATAACTTTATTTCGTAGCGTTAACACAGAAAAACAGTAGCTGAACGATATATGTATATTAAAGTGGTCCAAATTTTGTATGGAAAAATAAAAAGTGTTAAAAAGTCAAGGTGCGCGCGACTTTTCTGAATCCTGAATCCAAAAGAGCTTAAGAACCAAAAAAAAAATGCGTTTAGATATTCCGCAACGTGATTGAAGGAACTTTTTTTGAAATTTTTGAGTTTTTGAGTACTTTTTTTAACTTAAACGCTATATCTTTTGAACCGGGAAATGTATTTACAAAAATTGAATTGCATTTTTTTAAGAATACTTTGATCAATATCTGCACTTTCAAGAAGCGACTTTTTTCTTATTTTACTCTAGCGAATTTTTTATTAAATTTTTATATTTTTAGGCATTAATTTATCTATCGACTGATTCCAACAACTAAGCTATAAGTTTCACTTTACTTACTAAAAACCGTAAAATTTAATCAAATTTGAAAAAAAAATTTTGAGTTTAATGTTTTCATGGTGAAACAGACACAACAATAGACATTTTCGATGTATTTGTTTATGAAAATTCCAAATCCGGCCTCAGATTGCTCAATCTTGTACGATTTTAGAGATATCCTAACCTCAAAATGCAAAAACCCCGTTCTTTAGACTTTTGCACAATGAAGTTTTTTTATTTTAACCGACTTTTTTTTTCAAGAAAATATCCCAATTGAAAAACTTTTTTTTTCGGTTTTTCAAAAGAAAAATCAAAATTTTTCGAAATGTTTATTAATAACGCAGAAACAAAAAAACTGATCGAAAAGTTAAGTATGAGACGTTTATGTAAAATATTATAACCTTTCTTTTGTTGTCTTACATGTTAAGCAGGCTTTACTGGTTTACGAGATATATGTATGTGATTATATGAGATCATATTTCCCCCCCCTTCAAAAACAGGAAAAGGGGGATTTCTCGAAAACGTCTCCGTAGAAAAAAAAAATAAAGTTATTTTCGGAATCAGGGAGTCATAAGAATTTTACAGTGGCAACCAGATCACATTTTTGCTGTAAACTAGTGTTGTTGGACACTGGTTTTTTTGTTTTTTGATTTAACGTTCAGCTTCCAAAATATTTGACCATTCCGAGACTTTCCTAACACCACACCGCTCATTAACTACAAGAACGGCACAACAATTTTTAGTTAATGATACAGAATTATTTGTTATATCATGTTTCATTTTGTGTGAAAAATTCTTAATAATATCTTTTACCGTCACCTTTTGAAAACGAAATAGCTTTTTCAATTGAAAACTTTATAGTACAGTCATTTGGTAGTTTTACCTGGAAAGTTTTGCGGGATTTCTGCAAATGAGTTATTTTATAGATTTAGATGTGCTCTTTCACAATTTCAACTTTGCTACCTCGTATCGTGTTCGCTCGAGCCGCCATATAGGAAAAATGGCGTCCAAAATCAGTTTTTTACAAATATCTCTTTAACGGTTATATTTAGAGAAAAACTTTTTAGGACAATGTTGTAGCTTATAAAATTCTATAAAAATGACCTTCGAATTGTTTTCGTACGACTTATAACTCAGGAGATATCTTTATTCAAAATTTTAGAAAAATTAGTAAATTGTGAAAAAAAAATAATATGCAACTTGTAGCGCATGTTATTCCCTATAAATAGCTGTTTTTATTTTAAACGTGCGACTCACCGTTCATAAGTTATCGTAATTATAAGCTTGACACATCACTGTGCCTACTCAAAGTGGCATTCACAATTTACTAATTTTTCTAAAATTTTGAATAAAGATATCTCCTGAGTTATAAGTCATACGAAAACAATTTAAAAGTCATAGAAAATTTTATAAGCTACAACATTGTCCTAAAAAATTTTTCTGTAAATATAACCGTTAAAGAGATATTTGTAAAAAACTGATTTTGGTCGCCATTTTTCCAATATGGCGGCTCGAGCGAACACGATACGAGGTAGCAAAGTTGAAATTCTGAAAGAGCACATCGAAATCTATAAAATAACTCATTTGCAGAAATCCCGCAAAACTTTCCAGGCAATATCATTTTTTTCTCCCAAATGATTGTACTATTAAACGTAGATATTTTCTGCAAAATCGAGTTTTTTGACTTGTGCCGTTCTTGTAGTAAATGACCATGTAACTTACAGATAATTGAACTTCATTGTTCCTCACCATGCAATGCAATCATAGTGAAATTTGGGATCGTAATAGCCACAAGAACTTTCTATCCATCTTAAATATTTCAGAAGTAATGATTTTTGAAACGAGAAAATCCAAAACAAGCCACAGTGCGCCATTTTTATTTTTGTCGAAACGCTAGTCTTTAAAAAAAGTAGATCATCTCAGCTAAAATGAATGTTCATCGAAAGACGATTGGGCATAAAATTTTTGGATAGAGGAGGTCGGCCGGTTTCAGTAAGAACGTCCCATATGCATACATATTTTACAACATCTTAATAAAGTATTGATATAATCAAGTTATTAATTTTATCTCTTTTCAGATTTTGCTATGATAAATTTCAATCGAAATACAAGGCAACAATTGGTGTCGATTTTGAAATCGAGAATTTTACAATTTTAGGTCAGAATTACAGTTTAGAAATGTAAGTAAATATATGTATGTATATAAGTATCATTTAGATAAACTATGAAAACTTTACATGAAATAACTTTTAAATAAAATTGCTATATTGAACGATATAAGTGCAAATATGAAAATCGTGACAGTAAGTAAAAGTAAGAAGAGATTGAACCCACTCTCCGCGTAGGCCTGCTTACAAATATTTAATTTTCCCCTAAATGTACTTATTATATTTATTTGTTATTTTATTAAAAATTAAAGGTGGGACACCGCTGGTCAAGAGAGATTCAAATGTATTGCACAGGCATATTACCGCAATGCAAGAAGTGAGTAGATTATTGTAAGAATTGTTTAAAATGACATCAAAAATACTATTTTTAAAATTATTTTTCAGTCATTGTAGTTGTTTTCGATATGTCAAAGATCGATACCTTAAATTCAGCCACAACTTGGCTTCAAAGTGCATTGGCCGTTAATTCAATAGAAAAGCCACTGATATTTCTAGTTGGAACTAAGTCTGATATATTGGTAAGCATAAGCCTTATAAATTGGTATACATAGGGTGACCGCCTGCACCGAAATAACCGGTACAGTACAGAAATTAAACGCTGTTCAAAGAGTTTTTGATATATAAAAGCATGCTGTGAAAAAACTCAAATTTAAAAAAATTCGGAAGCATTTGAAGAAAATTTTGGATGTAAATTTTATAAAATCACAGATTTTTACGTAAATACTGCATATTCAGATAAGTATTTAAAGTAAACGGAGAAAAACGGGGTTGTGAATTGTTTCTATCTTTAAATATGGAATATGTACGATCTGTACGTAATTATTTTTAAAAAGTTCTGCGATTGGCAAATTTTCTTAATTGATTTTTTGTCGAAAAAAATTTGACTTTAGCTGTAACACTTACAAATCAAACTATTTTTAAAAAATATTCAAGGAATTTCTTAGTTGAACTATTCGCTGTAGAATGGCTTAAAAAAATTTTAAATTTAAGCAAAAATATTTACGCAAATGCCTTCTATCGCAGAGTTAAAACTGATTTTCTGGCCTGTTGTACAAAAAAAAAAATTTTTCTTTGATCATCCTAGCGTTTTAGGGAAAACTTTTTTGTAGAGTGTATATGGCTTATAGGGTTTAAAAGGATTTTGCAAAGTTCTGACTTTAATGTTAATATTCTAATGTTTTTTCCTAGTTCTTGACTTTGGCGGCTATTTTAATATGAAAAAGGCCCATTAATATACCATTTTATAAATTTTTTTGAAATCCTTTTTAAATTTCCTTTATTTAAGTGTGCATTTGTCATACCAACATTTTAATTTGAGGTCAAAAAAAAATACTTTTCTATATAACACACGGGTTACTCGCACGCGGTGCACTTTATCCACTGGAGCCTTCAAACGAACTGTTCTTGAAAAGTATTTGTTTCTGGCCTCAAATTAAAAAGTTCGTGACACATATGTACAACCAAACTAAATAAAATTTAACGTGGATTTCAAAAAAAAATTGCAGAATGGTATATTATAGGACCTTTTTCATACTTAAATGGCCGCCAAATTCAAAAAATAGGAAAAAATATATATAAAACTAGCGGTCCCGGCAAACGATGTCCTGCCCTTTTTAATAGGTGGCGCGATGAGTTCGATTTGGACGAAAGCTGCTGTAGGTGCAAGGATTTATCATTTAAACTAATTTTTTACTATAGCGTGGGGAACAACCTCATGAGCGATCTCTGCAATTTTTTGCAAGGCTAATGGTTGACACTATTTATATTTATGTATCAAGTTTTATAGCAAAAGCTGCAGAGTTATAGCATTTAAAGTCATTTTTTGTGTGACAGATGCAAGCGTTTTGATGAGAGATATATTGCATTTAATGACAAATTTACACTTCAAGACTAATTTTCCAACAGTGTCATGTCTCCGGTGGTGCATTTTTGTTATCCCCTACCACCCTAAAGATCAACTATGGTTTTCTGTCCTCTGTTTTTATAGCCGTTCATGGTGGATTAGGATCTCCTTATTACGAATCTGATATTTATTTTTTCTATTACATCAGAATCCTTAGTTATCCTTGCTCAAAAGTGAAAAAATCACTGTTTTGACATCTACTTAACAAAAACATCAACAAGTAAAATTAATTTTTGTCGATGAATTCAGACAGCCAAATTTATTATCAACAAGACATAATTTACCGTTTTTCAATTGGATTCTCAGTTTCCGAGTTATAAGCCTTTAAAGAAGGATACCTCTCAATAATATACAAATTATTTTCTGGACTGAAATATTAACAAAAGTGGTAAGTTCTATTATTTTTATCAAAAATATATTTTATCACAAAAATTTTAAGCCCTAGCGGACTAAAATCGGATGAAAAAATAAGGCTCTATTGCAGATTTAGTGAATGAACAGAAGAAATTTAGATTCTGTTTATTTGCAAAGCAGTAGTTTAGTAGGCTTATTCACCAAATCTAGAATAGAGCTGCCATTTTTCATGCGATTATGATCTGCAAGGTCTCGAAATTTTTGTAATCAAATATGTTATTGACAAAAATAAAAAAACTTGATTTTTTGTAATTTTTGTGTATCGAAAAATCCTTTGCATGTTATCGAAGATATCCTTACTTTAAACGCTTATAACTCGGAAAGTAAGGATCTAATTGTAAAACGGTCAAGGTATGACTTGTTGGTAATAAATTTGTCTATCCAAATTTTTACAAAAGTTAATTTTACATGTTGTGGTTTTTGTTTTATAGCTTTAAGTAGATGTCAAATTAGTGATTTTTTCACTTTTCATTATTGTATTAAAAACATAATTAATAGCCTTTAACTACACATCCTTATACTCAAACTTCATATCAAAATCTGTTTTTTGCAAAGTGATAAAAGTGCTACGTTTGTGACATTTTTGATGCGCCACGTTTGTGAAATTTTTGTTATTTATGGCCCATTGTAAAGCACGCTTTTGAGTTCAAGATTTTTCCGATAAAATTGTTTCATGCATAAAATAAAATGTACTACCTGGGAGTGCCGAGTGCCACGTTTGTGACCATAATTTTTAAAAAAAACCTGTTTTTGTATATAAACTGCCCTTTAAAATGCAAACAGATTTTTTTTTTGGACTAACCTGGACATGATAACCTTTGGGTGACGGATAATGATCAGAATTATCGCATGTGTATTGCAGTCTATTGGCTGATACAGTAGTACTACGCAGTAGTAACATAATGCTTTCAAGAATTTTTTTTTATTCAATACTAGGGGACAGATTTCAATTCGAAATTGTGACCTCAAAAAATTATTTAAAATTGCAGATGAGCTCAAAATATTGAGCCTTAAGTATTTACTTAATTTGTTTAATAACTTTTTTCCTGTTCTATTTCCGTTTTCTGGTCGTTTTTCATCGTTATGTTTTTCAAAAGCAGGGGTAGGACATGCCACGTTTGTGACATTTGGAGTATATTTGCAAACTTTCACAGTAGACCAATAACTATTTGGTGGTAAAATCGATGCACCCTATTAGAAAAACATAATTCCTAACTTATTGTGTCATTTTTTGTAAAAAAGAAGCCTACTGTATAGGTGAAATCGCCAGAGGACACAAAAAGTACAGTTATCTGAGAATCACCCACACTACATTTTTATATATACATATAGATGTGGTAAATTATAAAAAATTCCAAATGTGGAATATTACAAAAAAAAATATGTTTCTAGTTTGAATAAATTTTCCAAAGTGAAAAATATTTATTTGAAACAAGTTTTGAAAAATGAATTTTCTACTAAAATAATTAACAAGTATTATTAAGTATTCTATTATTATTCTACACGGCCAATCCTGACTATACATCGTCACCCGACGATGTGTTCCAAGGTTTCATCATATCAGCTGCCGACGATGTTGTTTTCGGTCCTTCTCCAAATCCAAGCTTGCTTACTTCATACCGATCATTCGCTTTTACTTCTTTTATTATATAGGGTCCGAGATATTTGCTTTTTAGTTTCATCTGAGATCCGAATTGTGTCCTTTTTATAGCAACAATTTTGTATTTTATTGCTTCTTTGCGTTTTTTGTCATAACTGCATTTTTGTTCCAATTGTGCCGCTTGAATATGACTTCTTACAAGTTCACGTTGCTTCTCACGTTCGTCAACAAAATAAATCAGCAATTCATCTTGCAGTATCTTGACAATGTTATCGTCTATACCAGCTCTCATTTTAACTCCTGTTAAAACCTCATGTGGTGAAAACTTTATAGTTCTTTGATATGTCGAATTGATACAGCGTTGGACTTGATCCACATACTTGTACCATCTTTCGGGATCATCAGCAGATAACTTGGATAAAACTGGAATAATGACACCGTTTAGTCGTTCGACTTGTCCATTTCCTCTAGGAACTCCTGTAGTCGTTTGAATATGTGTGACACCGTTTGCATCGCAAAAGTTTTTGAATTCATTTGAGGTAAATGCTGATCCCTTGTCTGTGACAAGTCTCTCTGGGAACCCGAAGGTTTTTACCAAAGTTTCAAAACGATCCAAAACTTCTCTAACACCGGTGGATTTGGTAGGAAATATCCACGTGAACTTTGAGAAGCCATCCACAATTACCAAAATATACTTACATATATCCTTTTGTAGTTGTTGTAAGTGGACCCACATGATCCATATGCAAAGTAACTAGTGGTAAGTCGTCTTTTGGGATAGGATTTAAAAGGCCTTTCAGCTTGCCATGTTTTCGATTCATAAGAATGCAATTGATACAACACTGAATATATTTTTTGATTTTTTCCTTCATATTTGTCATAAAAAATTGTGTTTTGAGTATATTCTCGGTTTTTTCAACTCCAAAATGACCTTTTTCATGTGCATTCTTGATGATATCCTGTTCCATTGCAGTAGGTACTACAAGTAAATTACGACCTTCGTCATGTTTCATCAACACTCCATTTTGAACCGAATAATTTTCAAAATTACTTGTCTCCAAAATTTTCATTATCGTTGATATATGTTTGTCGTCGGTTTGATGCTTTTTCAATAACGCTGTTAAAGAATTCTCAGTAACCATCACAGGATACCTGCTCAAGGCATCAACATGCCTCATTCGCTCACCTGCTCGATGTTCCATAGTGTAGTTGTACTCCTCTAGGTATAGAGTCCAGCGCTTAACTCTTGGTGGTATATCGACTTTTTTCACAGTTCTCTCAAATGCAGCGTAATCCGTTACTATTTTGAATGTGATGCCCAGCAAGTAAGGTCTTAATTTTTTCAAAGCTTCAACGATTGCTAATACCTCTAATTCATAAGAATGGTAGTTCTTCTCCGCTTCACTGGTTGCCTTGCTCCAATATAACACAGGATTAAAGCTAGCCCCTTCCGCACTTTTTTGCATAAGGATTGCTCCAAAACCATGCTTGCTGCCATCAGTGTGTAACTCTGTAATAGCTTCTTGATCATATATCTGCAAAACTGGTTTTTGCGCGAGCTTCTTCTTCACCTCGTTGAAAACCTCATAATGCTCATTTTCAAACTTTATTATTTTTCTACCTCCACGTAAAAGTTTATTAAGCGGCGATACAATAGTTGAAAAGCCTTGTATAAATTTCCTGAAATATCCAGCCAAACCTAAGAAGCTTTGAAGATCCTTATCAGTTTTCGGTACCGGAAAATTTTGCACAGCTTTAATCTTCGTTTCCGATGGATATATTTTCGACTCTGATACAATGTGTCCTAAATATTCAACTTTATCCTTAAGAAATTGATGCTTAATGCGCTGTTTGCCGCCACATCCATTACGAGCTTTAACCTCTTTAGACCCTCTTCATAGTTCTTAGCAGGTATAATAATATCATCAACATATTGGATAACAATACCTTTACGAATCAAATCATCGAATACCAACGAAACGAAGCGGTTAAAACTCGAAGGTGAATTACACAACCCAAATGGTGTTTTCCTGAACATATATTGACCTGAAGATGTTGAAAATGCCGTATAGTGCATGCTTTCTTCAGCCATTGGCACATGGAAGAATCCGTTCTTCAAGTCAATCGTTGAAAATACTTTGGCATTGACCAACTTGTCCAACTGGTCATCGATACGTTGCATTGGAAACCTATCTTTTCGAACAACCTTATTTAATCTCCGGTAATCCACACATAGAAGATAACGTCCATCTTTTTTACGCACGACTACAACAGGACTCGCAAATTCTGAGTTGCTTGGAACAACAATGCCTTCCCTTAACCATTCGTCAATTTGCTCCTCAACAACTTTCGTTTCTAGTGGCGCAAGTCTTCGTGGCCGTTGATAAATTGGAGTTTCGTCTGTTAAAATCAAGCTTGTTCTTATCGGACAGTCAACAATCTTCTTCGGATCATAATTTTTATAAATTTGTAAAACATCGTCTTCAAATCTTTTTGGAACATCTAATTCTACGTCATCAATAATAACATTGATATCTTTTATATCGTCTTCAAAATTGTTGACAGGAGCTTCTCTTTGTATCTTTTTCAAATAAATATCGTTGGCTGTAATAGAAAGTTCACAGTCCTCCAAAAATTCACGCCTTAAAATCATGTCATAGCTCATAGAATGGTTTGGTAAAATATAAAAATTAGAATTGTAAATCTCACCTAAAGCTTCAAACTGCTGCTTGAAAACACCTTCTGGAACAGTATTTGTTGATCCAAGACCAACAAAATTTCGATATGTTTTTTGATACAAAGGCTTACCAATTTTTTGATGCAACTCTTTCTTCAACAGATTTACACAGCTTCCTGTATCAATTAGTGCTTCAAATGTGTTTGATCCTATGGAAACAGCTACTAACGGCTCCTTGATTTTAGTAGAATTGACATTTATTTTTTCAGCAATACCTGAAGTACATTCCCTGGAAATGTGTCCAAATCCATTGCACTTGAAGCATTTCGGTCCTTTGTTAGCTCTCGGACAGTTTCGAGAGCCATGTCCTTCTTCGCCGCAAGTGAAACAACGTATTCGCTTATTTTGTATTTTGTCGCCTTCCTTCTGCAACTTCTCCATATGCTGAGGTTCCGATTTCTGTCTTGGTACTCCCGAAAATGACTTGACACGTTCATATTCCATGAATTTCTGCTTCAATTCCGCGAAACTAGTAGCTCCATGCAAAATTAATTTTTCCATTGAATTGTCCACTATACCATCTACGATGTATGCAATTGTAGCAGACGTTTCAAGGTCGATACTACTGATAATATCCCGCATTTCGTATACGTATTCTCGCCATGATTCGGAATGCTTTTTCTTCCTCGCTCTTAACTTTTCATGTACGTCCTTGGAGTTAGCGACAATTTAAAATTCAGCTGTGAGTATCCTTTTGAAATCGCTCCAATTCAAACCACTTCGCGAGCTTGAAATGAATGATGCTGCAGCTCCACGCAGTCGCTTCTTCGCGTAAATGACTAACTCCCGATCATTCCAGGCGCACTCATCTCTCAGCTCCTCAAGCTTCCGTACCCACACTTTCACTGGTATGCAATTATCACCATTGAAAACATCAACTGCGTCTTCAACATCACGAAATGACAGCCGGTACCTGTGCACCACTGGTTCCAGGTTTGCTTGTTCATTTGACGAGGGCGAAAGTGGGTTACTTGTGCTGACTCCTTCAGCTCTTCGAACACTTACGTCGAGAGGTTGCTCTTCGTTTGCATCTTCGAAATCTTCCTCGCCAGCTACAACATCTTCCTCCATCACAATATTCATCAGTCTTAGTTTGAGTACTGCTTTGCTACCAGAAATAGATGCATTCCTCCGTTCGAGCTCTGCTCTTAGATGGTTTATAGTCATCTTGTCTACATCTGAAAGCGTAATCTTCTCCATGTCTTAACTGTTTAAATCTTTAGTCTTCTTTTCGGCCAAATCCGCTCTAGTCTTGAAATTCGTCTTGAATCTTAAAAACTTTCCTTGTGCTATAGAGTCCTGAGTCTTGAATCTTAAAATCTTTCCTTGTGCTATATACAGTCTTGAGTCTTGAAATCTTTCAGAAAATTCGCTCGGTTGAGCCCCCAAATGTGGAAAATTATAAAAAATTCCAAATGTGGAATATTACAAAAAAAATTATGTTTCTAGTTTGAATAAATTTTCCAAAGTGAAAAATATTTATTTTGAAAACTAAAGCTTTGAAACAAGTTTTGAAAAATGAATTTTCTACTAAAATAATTAACAAGTATTATTAAGTATTCTATTATTATTCTACATAGATATCAACTTTAAAGGTCCAGAACTTTGCGAAATCCTTTTAAGCCCTACATACCCTTAGAAAGCTTATGCAATTAGTTTAAAGTTTCATACATAGATATTTTCTCTAAAACGCTAGGGTTACCCAAGAACATTTTTTTTTTTTTTTTGTAGAGCAGGTCTGAAAATCAGTTTTAATTCTTTAACTCTTCAGGGGTGTATTTTAGACCCCCCTCCGGTGCAATCTTATCTTAGTATAGGCATCCTCTATCACCTCACGGAAGCATTATGCAATACACCCTATATTCTCGTAATTAATTAAATAATTTTAAATTATTTAATACGTACATAAATGTAAATTCGTAAACTTCGGATTGATCTTGACGGCTTTTACGAGTTTCCGAGGCTTTCAAGGAATACCCTAATTATCAATATAAACACGTTATATTTCCACATAAAGTTTTAATTTGCGGTGAATAACGACAATTTGTAATATTTCTTTTTTATACCCTTCACCCAGGGTATATTCACTTAGTTCTTCCGTTTATAATGCAGATATCGAGGCGTGGTAGGTGTGGATAAGTATACTTATATTTCTTCTTCATTGGTTGACTGTTCTTTGATCAATATCATTAGTGGGAGTGGCAAGCACCTGTAATTCGCCCAATTTTGTATGAGAATATTTTAAAAATCCGGCTTTCGTCTAGATTTTGCATATTTCATTTCGATGTTTTTCCATATTTCGAATTTTTGCCACCAAATTTAATGTAATTTCCCATAGTGCTAGAATAAGTGACAGTGGTTTTTCAAATAATAACCAAAACGAAAAGTAATGTCATAATATTAATTGCCTGATACTTTGTAATAAAATTTTTAATAAAATTGGGTTCTGTTTCCACAAAAAGTTTACTTGATAGCGTGGAATTACTGACATTTAGTTAAAAAAATTATATTTATCCAATAACCGATTATTATGCAAATAATGTGTATTACATTACTTTTGCCTCGTTTTGAAAAATCACTCCTCAGTTTAAGTTTTTATCATATTCGTTTAGTTTATGGTATAAACGGCTACTAAGGAAATTAAGAGAACAAATTTATATTGGTTTTTTTTTAACTTTTTAGTCAATGGAAGATTTTCGACATACCGAAAAACTTGCGGCTGAAGTAGCTGAAGGTATAAAAGCTGAATATTGGACTGTGTCATCAAGCTCTGGCTTCAAGATTGTAGAATTTTTTCAACGAATTGTTGCACTTTCATTTGAAATCGCAATGAAAGAAACTTTGGTGGAGCAAGAACATATACGAAGAGCCAGTAGCGTGGAAATGCAGAAAAAATTTCAGCCTGCAGTGAAAAAACAGAGTTTTTGCTCATGTTAGTTGGATACAACAACACATAGATATATTTTAAGCTTTTATTTTCTTTAAAAAAAAAAAACACCATACAATATTTTAAATTAAATTTTCAACCCACTTTCTTTCTGTGTGTGAACAATACAAAATTTTAAAAAAAGTTCAAGAAAGACTTGAATCATTTGTGCTTTTTTTATTGAATAAAAATTAAAGTATTAAAATAACATTTTGGCTAGTGAATTCTCCCTATACCCTAAATTCACTTTATCCTTCCAGGAGTGGCAGGTATAGAAAAGTTTATAAGTGCATTGATTGGTCGTTAAATACCTCTTTTTTTTTTTTGAATTTCAATAATGGATTGTGGTAAATCGACTCCAAATGTCAAAAATTACTCTAATTTTTTCAAAATTTTTATGTTAAGTAAAAGCCTTTATTGCATTTTTGGTGCATTTGTCCGTCTGCCTTACATGACATTTTGATATTTAGAGCCAATTTATGTAAAAGTACGAAATTCGAAAATCTACGCGTTTTGAATTAAAAAAAAATAAAAAATTTCTCAAATATGGGGGAAATGGATAGGCCTATCTGGCAGTGCTGACTAAATGAAAAGTGCCAGTAGAGCTGTGGAATTCATTTGCATTATGGATGAACAAATCTGCGGCAGTTTGACAAAACAACCTAACTCGAAATTGGCAACTTTTCAGGAGAGCTAAAACTCTACTTTGATGCTTCTCAATTCTTTTTATGTAGGAATTAAAACAAATATAAAAGTTATTTATTATACATGAAAACTAAATAAATGCTTCCCAGTAAATTATTTTTGCTCTATCAATAGTATTTAATAAAATTCATGGTTTAAGATGTTTTTGTCAAATATTTTTGATTTAAAAAATTCAGTTTCTTTCCATAGGAAAAGTAACTTATTTCGAAGAAGTGCTTTTGCCAAATTTTTTAACCTGTATCTTATCTCGACTTAATATGTTTTATGACGAAATATACCCTTTTCTTATGTCGACTTAAATTGTTTTGTGAAAGGTATTTGTAAAAGTTTTTATTGTTGCAAACGCTTGAATTTTGTAACCTATTTGAGAAAGGTTGTCAAATGCAATTTGGAATAAAGCATCGATATAAGTTGATTTTCGATTCTATATCTCTGCAACTAAAGGGTCCGGTATGTAGAAGGCAGCGAGTGCGGCGCGCGCTTTATAAGCTTTGACAGTTGATTTGAAAACATAGCTACTTGCTTAAAACCAAGCGAAATAATACAGAAAAGCGAACAACGCTCGCGCTGTGTTCAATGCGTAGGGTTGATCAGCTTTCAACTTTTTGAACGGATTATTAGCGTTTGACATTTCGTTTCTTTTGTTTATTTATTTCTAAATAATTTTCGCAGTTGATAAAATAAATTAAAAAAAGAATAAAGTTCAAAATGATAAAAAAAGTAAAAGCGAAGTGCGCCAACGCGTTCTATGTAACAGCACACGCGTTACTTGCGTGTTTTATCCAGCGTATGATGCGCGCGGCACGCGCTGCCTTCTATATACCTGATTTAAATGGTGATTTAATGCAGTTTCTGGAATTAGTGCTAAGTCTGGGAGTTGATCTAAGGATTTACCATACAAAAATATATCTGAGATTTAAGTTAAATTTGAGACTTTAAGTTAAATCTGTGCCTGAACCTCAGCAAGGCTAACGATTTTGGCAATTTTTAACTAAGTGACACCCCTGGCACTTTGACAATTGGCATAAACACAAAGCAAATGGAAGATTAACCCATTCATTCCGACAGCAGCGTAGATGCTTCCGCAGACATTTCAAAATGAATCACCGTTAAAACTTTCCGATCGCAAAAAAACAACGGTGCCATGCATTTCAAATGGAACAGGAATATCTAATAGTCCATGAAAATATGTTATTACTTCAGTCGCGATTGGCATTTCGGTTGTAAACAGTGTTTTTTAAGTGAGTGATTTTTAATAAAGTAGAAAAATACAAAAATGGCAGCACGCAGATCGTCAGTGAATATTTTATACATTTAAACCTTTTGAAATGTTCCAAAATCCAATTGTTTTTAGTTCGTTATTGTTTTACGAATTAAAACTAATAGTTATAAGTTTGAGTTTTGTGGATATAGTGTTTATTTAGAGATCCAAAAGTGTAAGGTAGCGTTTACGCTGCAGTCGTCCATTCACAGTACTGAATGTGTGTTTTTTTATTAGCGTATAGGCTGCGCTCGTCTATTCGCAGTACTGCAGTGAACTCAAAAAAATAAAGGTACCAATTTACTCGTAAGCACTAAGTAAATGAGAAAAAAAAATGTAAGCTGATTCTAGTACTTTTTGATAAAATAGACCAGTCAAATTAGGGTTTTACCTCGGAATCAGGGATAATAAGCTGAAAACTCGTATATACCTTCATTATAGTGAGCTCAAACTTGTGTCAAATGTCGTGTCTGCGTCGTAAGTTATTCAAGGTCAAAGGTCGCAAAAATCAGTTTTTTGCAAATATCTCGCAAACGGTTATTTTTCCAAAAACAAAAAAAATAGTGCAGGACAATTATCTAGCCCTGGTGATTTCCTATAAAAAATTCATCGGAGTTGTTTTCGTACGACTTATAGCTTAGGAGATATTCTAGTAAGAAAAGTGGTAAAGCTTGGAAATTCATACATGCTGCGTATTAGTGTGCATAGCGATGAGTTGATATTTAAAGTGTCATAAGTCATGAACGATGAGTTGCACGAAAACTACCTATTTATAGCGAATTGTATGATCTATAAATGATAAGCAACATATTTAAACATACAATTTACCGTTTAGGAGTAATTCTATGAAGATTAAGAAAACGTAAAAAAAACCTGTTTTTATGGAATAAATCTTAAACAGTATACATATATCGTATATCATTTATAGACCATACAATTCCCTATAAATAGGTGGTTTTGTTTTTTTTTTTTTCGTACGACTCATCGTTCATGAGTTATGGCACTTTAAAAAATCAACATATTGCTGTGCACACTATTACGCCACATGTATCATAATACATAATTATTTTCAAAAACCTATACTGATATGGCCGAGCGTAGCGTATAAGCTACGTCCTCCCAAGGTCAAGTGGTGTGATCAATAATTTTTTTTTTTTTTTCCTCTTTTTATACTCATTGAGTCATATGTAGACTTCCCACAGCAAATCAAAGTTTTACGTCATTTGGTTTAGTCTCAGATTTAATGGGTTAATATTTAGAAGAAAATGATATACAAGTTTAATTTTACTGCTTCCAACATTTACTGACAAGAAAAAATCTATTTTTGCCGGTGGAAATGGGTAAGATTTAACAATATGATTTACTAACCTAAGCATGTTAAATATAGAGTTGTAGTTTTAACCCGGCGATATGGGAAAGCAACAAGAAATGTGCTTAACTTAGCACAGATAAATAAATGTGCTTAGGCCAAGCACAGATAAAATGTTCACAAAAATATATCTATCATTTACCTTTGCTATTGCCTTTTAAAACTTCAATATTGAACAAAAATTTTAACATATCAAAAAATCCTCTTTTATTTATTTTACTTGTCGATTTTACTGCAAGCTACTACTGAAAACCAATAACTTTTCTCCGCCGAACCTTATTTTTAACATTTGTTTATTTCTGTAGCAATAATTATCATTACGACAGGAGATAACGCTCCAGTCTCTTTTTACCGCAGCACTGGCAAAGTGCGAACTCACATGACGGGCACGGGCACGTCAAATTTCTAGGCAAGCGGAGCGAAGAGTTGCTTTCGTTTCCCTCCGTTTGCCTACAAATTTGACGTGCCTTACGTGCCCGTGCCCGTCGTGTGAGTTCGCACAAAGAGTTCTAAACTTCATCAAATATCCTCAAACATCGATTTCCGATTTCTATACTCATAAACGTTGAAATTTTTTTATATATTTACAAGTGCCCTCACCTCATACGCTTGTGTAATGCATTAGGTCCTTAAGTCACAAATGGTTCGAATTTTCTGAACGTCTCCTAAAATACTGTCAAGTCAAATGTCAAATCGCCATTTTCGAAGCAAATTTCGAAATTGTGCACTTCCGCCTGTTTGACAAAGACAAAAAATTTTCCTTTCCATTCCTCTTTTTCGTAGAAATGGCACCCAAAAAGCCAACAGAGAAGCCCGGTAAGAAATTTTAACAAAAAACGTGCAAAAACTTACTGATTTTTGCTTAAAACCAAGTGAAATAATTAGATAAATTATGTGCGCGTAAGGAGATGATAAATTTTTTATGAAATATGCAAACGAAATGTAAAAAATTGAATCAAATGTGTTGGCTAAGCCACGCGGTTGGTTGTCTCACAAAAATGAAAAACTGACAGCTGAGCTGAAAGTGTGTTTTAGAGATAATCATTGGAAAATTATATACCGACGTCGCGTTTTATGAAAAGTTTAAAATTTATCCACTGAGTAACAAAAATATAATTGTTTATCGGAGTAACATTTTTTTTTTCACCTTAACCTTAAATTTGTTTATGCTCAGTCGGATGTATTTAACTTTGTTTTCGTTGTTACAGCCAAGGCTGGTGATAAAAAACCAGAAAAGAAGACAGCCCCTGCTGCTGCTGCTGCCGCTGCCACTGGTGCTCCTAGTACTGCGAAGCCAGCTGCTGCTAAGCCTGCTGCTGCTGCAAAGAAACCTGCTTCTGCTGCCAAAGCACCAGCTGCTGCTGCAAAGAAGCCAGTAACCAAGAAAGTTTTAGCAACCAAAAAAGCTGGCGTTGCTAAGCCAAAGTCTAAGGATGCCGCTAAGAAGAAGGTTGCCGCCGCTAAGAAGCCACAATCGCAATTGTCCAAATTGTCTGCAAAGGCCCGTGCTGCTACCAAAGGCAAGAAGGTTGCTGCCAAACCAGGCGCTAAAGTAGTGCAGAAGGGTACAGCAAAGGCCAAAGCTGTTGCTTTGTTGAAGGCAAAGAAAGTGCAAACTAAGGTATGCAATAATATTGTGTTATTTGGCATGAACTTTGTATTTAACTTGCATTTATTTGAATTTTAGATCATCAAAGGAGCTTTCGGTACACGTACGCGTAAAGTGCGCACCAGTGTGCATTTCCGCAGACCAAAAACCTTGGTATTGCCACGCAATCCAAAATACCCAAGAAAATCTGTACCAACCAGAAATCGGTAAAAATTTTAAATTTTGTTGTATCTTAGTTTTTGCCTGAAATTTAATTTTCTTTACAGCATGGATGCCTATAATATCATTAAGTATCCATTAACCACTGAAGCTGCAATGAAAAAAATCGAAGACAACAACACTTTGGTCTTCTTGACTCACTTGCGTGCAAATAAGAATCACGTACGTGCTGCTGTGCGTAAACTTTACGATATCAAGGTTGCTAAGGTCAACATATTGATTAGGCCCGATGGTCAGAAGAAGGCCTATGTGCGTTTAGCGCGTGATTACGATGCGTTGGATATTGCCAACAAGATCGGCATCATATAAACTGTTTGTCACCATGCAAGAAAACTATTTTGGTTTTTTTTTATAGAAATTACAATACGGATGAAAAATGAGTACATTTTATTTAAAAAAGAATAAAAAACACAAAAAAAAATAAACTTGTACCGCTGAATATTGTGGCTAAACTATAAGACGGGGTTTAATAAGAAATTTTCGTTTGGGGTTTTCTTTTTTCCTTTTATTTATTTGCAGATATAAACGGGGGTGCGGGGATGTATCATGAATACTACAAATGATTTAAAAGTGAGCTTAAAAAAAGTTTGAATAATTTATTCAAAGATTTTATATGATGATTTTGCAAGTAGGAATCTCATTGACATTCAAACTATGAAAATAATTCACTCAACTGATGAAATTTCTGACTTGCAATTCATAAAATTCTAAAACAATTTAAACTTAACAGCTTTTTTTTTATTTTCAGTAGCTGAAATACAAACCTATGATTTTACCGTCTTGTAAACTTTGTAAAGGTAAGCCCAACTATTTAATCCCTATTTTTTCATTTCTGAACATTTCGTAAGGGTCGATTTTAAAATGCTAATTCTTAAGTAACACAACTGGATTCTCATTTAAATTTTTTCACATATTTAAAGAATTACTACTCTATAATGGTCGGCGCTTATGAATTTGTAATAAAAATGATGATTTATAAAGTAGGAATCTCATTGACATTCAACACTATGAAAATAATTCACTTTACTGATGAAGTTTCTGACTTGCAATTTATAAAATTTTAAAACAATTTAGACTTAACAGCTTTATTTTTATTTTCAGTTGCTGAAATGCAAACCTATGATTTTACTGTCTTGTAAACTTTGTAAAGGTAAGTCCAACTATTTAATCCTTATTTTTTCAATTCTGAACATTTCGTAAGGGTCGATTTTTAAATTCTAATTCTTTAGTAATACAATTGGATTGAAATTTAGGAGGTTATAGTGAACAAATAAATATTCCCGGAGAATTTTTCTCAGACTGCCGTGCATTCTCTATTGCAGTTTAAGGAAAACTCCCCGGAAATATTAATCCACGATAACCCCCTTAACCTTTTAAAAAATTTTTCACATAATTGAGGAGGTACAAGTAGCTTCTGTATTAAAGATCGGCGCTTATAAATTTGTATTAAAAATGATGATTTATAAAGTAGGAATCTCATTGACATTCAACACTATGAAAATAATTCACTTTACTGATGAAGTTTCTGACTTGCAATTTATAAAATTTTAAAACAATTTAGACTCAACAGCTTTATTTTTATTTTCAGTTGCTGAAATGCAAACCTATGATTTTACTGTCTTGTAAACTTTGTAAAGGTAAGTCCAACTATTTAATCCTTATTTTTCATTTCTGAACATTTCGTAAGGGTCGATTTTTAAATTCTAATTCTTTAGTAATACAATTGGATTGAAATTTAGGAGGTTATAGTGAACAAATAAATATTCCCGGAGAATTTTTCTCAGACTGCCGTGCATTCTCTATTGCAGTTTGAAGAAAATTCCCCGGAAATATTGATCCACGATAACCCCCTTAATCTTTTAAAAAAATTTTCACATAATTGAGGAGTTACAAGTGGCATCTGTATTAAAGATCGGCGCTTATAAATTTGTATTAAAAATGATGATTTATAAAGTAGGAATCTCATTGACATTCAACACTATGAAAATAACATGCTTTACTGACTTCATTTAATTCATATGCAGCTTAATTATTTAATTTATTTTTTTTAACTTGGGTTTTAATTTTTTTTTACAGTTTTTTTCTTGCGCTGTTCGAATGTTTTTGAAAATAAATAGGTATGTATGTTAATATTGTTAAGTAATCAAGCCTGTTCCGTAATCCGTGTAGTTTCAATAACTTTTCATTTAGGAGGCTTTTTTATGAAAATGGTGAGTCACACGACAAAAAGTATCCGAAACTTTTTTGTGGGGAATTACAGGTTCTACAAATAACATTGATTGATATTAACGAAAAAGTAACCGTTTAGGAAATATCAAAAAACCGCAAAAAATAATATTTCCGAAACAGTTACTTTTTCATTAATAACACTGAATATTATTTGGAGCACCTGTAATTCTACACAAAAGATTCTAATGCTTTTTTATCGTGTGACTCACCATTTTCATCAAAAAGCCTCCTCTTTGAAAAGAACTTGAAACCACACGGATTACAGCGCAGGCCTGATAATATAAAATATAACAGAAATCTAAAGAAAATGTGGCCCAAAAAATATGAAATTTTCTAAAAATTGCTCATGAATGATTGTTTCAAAACAATCGAATGAATGAATCTTTCAAGACCATCACTTTTATGAAAATAATTTTTATACCCTACACCCAGGGTATATTCACTTTGTCCTTCCGTTTGTAACGCAGAGAAGGAGGCGTGGCAGATTTGGAAAAGTATATATATTCTTGATCAGCGTCACCTCCTGAGTCGATATAGCCATGTCCGTCTGTCTGGCTGGCTGGCTGGCTGGCTGGCTGGCTGGCTGGGTAACGGCTGTGTGTGGAAATACATTTTTTGGGAAAACTAAGCAAGATAATTCAATGAAATTTGGTACACAGCCTCCGTCGTCAAAGTTAGCTCGGGGGATTGAAAATGAGCGAAATCGATCAACGGACACGCCTACCGCCCATACAAAAAATATCTTCAAAATGCAAATTTTGGAGTATATTTCACAACAATGCAACCAAAATACACATAAATACTACGAATTGTCAGCACAAGCTCTGAGAAAAAGCTGTTCGAATTCGGACAAGAGGGCGTGGCACCTCTCATATAAGCAAAAGCTTCAAAACGCTGTACTGAAAGTGTTTTTTGAGATAATCAAACTAGATTTGACTCGGACACTAAAAACTATAAATGCAAGCTTTAAGCAAAAACTGGATAAAATCTGACAAGAGGGCGTGGCTCCTCCCATATAAGCAAAAGCTTCAAAACGCTATTCTGAAAATATTTTTTCAGATAATCCAACCAAATTTCACTTAAATACTAAGAACTATAAATGCAAACTCTGAGAAAAAACTGGGTGAATTTGGAGGGCGTGGCACCTCCCAGATTAGCAAAATTTTTGAAATACTGCTGTGTAGGGTATTTAATGTTTGGCCAGGCCAAAGGTAACACCCTTACTAGTTTCAACTGGTTTCGCAACTAGATAAGTTTATTTTTGTTTTATTAAATTCTTTATTAATTATTTATTTCACAGTGATTTGCTTATGGATTATACGCCGATGCGAAACAAAAAAGTTTTTTTTTTTCATATCTAACATATCGCCACGCCAATACTAAAGCTAGGTAGCTCCTAAATTTTCACTCTTGAGATAAGTGGCCGATGATATTTTTCATGGTTTTGTGCACAATCCTGTTCCACCAGAGTTCTCTTAAATGGTACTAGAAAAAAACAAAAGAAAAATCGAAAATCAGTGCAAATTCAAATGTTTAAAATCTGTAAATTGAATTTTCTCAAAAGTAGAAAATTGGAGTTACCTAGTTGTAGTATTGAGGTGGCGATATACGCACATGGAGAAAGAGAAATGCGGACAAAAATTATTTGTGATAGGACTTTCAAATTTAATTTCGCCTGCGACAAATTGTATAGCACTTGCGCCACTGAATTCTTTTATTTATTTTTGCTCTGTCAATATTAATATTTTAAATTATCTCGTTATCTTCAAGTACTTGATAATCCTTGTTTCTTAATTTTAGTCTTGTTAAGAGCCGTAAAAACATTTTAAAAATTCCAATAAAAATGGAACACCCTGAAAATTTAAAATTTGTATTTCTTTGATTTATATATTTCACTTGGGTTTGTACAAGTTAAATCGATTTTTTTTATGACCGTCTGTAGGTACTTAAAAAAAGGAATTGCTATCGAATAGGGATGGGCAGAGCTTCTTTTTCCTAACCCCTTGATAAATCGATTCAATAATTTTCCAGAATCCAAGTTTAGAAACAAAACTACATACAATGGGTTTTTTGTTACCAAAAAATTATACTAATTCATCCAGACTATTAAGGGAAATTATAACTTATTTTTTTCGTTAATTATGCATAACAAAGTAGAAAACTAATGCAATTGTATTATGAAGTGACATTTTTTTAACAGTAATAAAAAACGGAAATTGAAAATGTCATTAAATTTTTTACGTTATAAACTGAAGTTTTAAGCTTTGGTGACCCCTAGTGAAATTTTCCGTAGAATATTTTTGTAGAACACTAACCCATTTTAACAAAGTCTTTGGAAAATTGGTTCGAAAAGACCCATCAAAACAGGAAGTTTAAGTTAGAGCATATTTAACCATTTGGGGCGGTGCCCTAGGTTTTAGTAATGAAAATAATGTAAACTTTCTCTATATAAATTACCTGCTTGGTTTAATCCGATTTTGTATATGACATATAGATCAAAATGCATGTGAGACGTTGTGAAAACTCGTGTTGACATAAAGGATAAATTGAAGACGAATGTACCAATTAGGGGCGGTACCACGCTCCTTATTTAAGTAATGAAAGTAATATAAACTTGCTCTTTGTAAATCCACTTAGTTTAATCTGATTTGGTCTTTTGTATTGAACATGAGGGTAGTTCCATGATGACTCACGTGACAGTTGTACGCTTGTAACGTAAAGAGAACATCAAAAATTATTTTTCTTTTTTGGACTTTTCTGAAGCACTTGAGGAGCACTATATATCGCCGGTGCTTACGAAGAAAATCTTCCAACCAAAAGTTGCGGCGAAGAAAATCTTTTTTTTGAAATTGCGGCGAAAAAAATCTTTTTTGTAATATGCGAACAAGAAAATCACTTTTTATAAAATGCGGCAAAGAAAATCACTTTTTACAAAATGCGGCGAAGAAAATCTCTTTATTTAGTAAATACTTTTCGACGAGTTACGAAAATAAACATTTCACTTAAAATCGCAGCGAATGAAGCGAGATTTTCTTCGCCGCATTTTGTAAAAAGTGATTTTCTTCGCCACATTTTGTAATAAGTTATTTTCTTCTCCGCATTTTGAAAAAAGTGTCCGCATTCGCACAAAAAATATCTTTTTCGCCGGAGTTTGAAAAAAAGGATTTTCTTGTCCGCATTTAAAGAAGAGATAGTCTTCGTAAGCACCGGCGATATGATGTAAAAGCTGGGCGCGGTCGATAGAACAGTTCCAAGATACAAGGGATATTTTTGTGCATGTAAAAAATCTGCGAAATCTTCAAGAGTTTTTAATCCGACTAATTTTTATCATGACTAGCAATGATGTCACTTTAATTTTCCATTTGAATTGGCGCAAAATTTATTTTATCTTTTTTAATATATATAAATTATAGTTTTAGGCGCTACGTGACATATTTTTCCACCATACAAATTTTAAATCGAAAATCTTTCAAATAACCAGGATTCCCTTATCTTGTTAAGTTGACATGGGATCACCAAATCTTCGGAAGGATTTTATTTGTCACGATCCGCTTTTTGCCTTCAAAATGATCTATGAAATGGATTGCAATTGACTCAACGATATCTCGAAAAGTTATGATCCAATGCCTGGATGAGCGCCATATGTTTGAAAAAAGCGTGTTCTGCACTTTTGAGCAAGAATAACTCGAATCCAAGGGCTGATATAATGGTTGCCAGATTTGAATTCAACAACCGCAAATAACTAAAAAAAAGTCATCGAGGTCTAATTCAAAACTCCGTGCTTTTGGATTTTACAGAACATGGTTAGAAAACCTGATTTTATAAAATCCCTACTTAAGAACCTATTAATCATTTTCGAATAAGAAGTAAATTTTTTTGTCAATAAAAGTAATATATTTAATTTGTTTTCGCATTTTTTTATTATTATTTATTGATGAATGACCAATTTTCTCACAGAGTTATGTGAGTTGGTCAATCACCAATAACACAGGTTTACAAAAAAAAAAATGTCATGGCGTTTTGATCAGACTATGTGTTTCCTATAGACTTTGACGTCCTGAATCCCAATCTGAGGTCCGTTTTTTTCCAGAACGTCTGAGAAAAAAGATTTCAAGGTCATACGGAGGTCAAAATGGGGTTCGTGTGTTGGTTAGTAATAAATTCGCTAAAATTCTGAAACTAATTTTTAATCATTGAATTCGTAGTCCTTAAAACGAATATGTGATCAAAAACGGTCGCTCGGACCCAGTTTCGGAGATATAGCCATTTGAAGATCCGGATATATCTTCTATGAAAATCGCTATAAGTTGGGAACCCCTGGATGGATTTAAAAAATATTGGTGTCATATGAAAGGTATTTTGACAACCTATAAAATTGGATTCATAGTTTTGGAGATATGACTTTTTTTGAAATTTTGAGGAATTTTTCAATTACAACAACAAATACATCAACAACATTAACAAAATACCTTTCATATGACATCAATATTTTCTAAATCCATCCAGTGGTTCCCAACTTATAGCGGTTTTCATAGAAAATATATCCGGATCTTCCGATGGCTATATCTCCGAAACTGGGTGTGAGAGACCGTTTTTGATCACATATTCTTTTTAAGGACAACGAATTCAATGATAAAAAATTAGTTTCAGAATTTTAGCGAATTTATCACTAAACGACACATGACCATTTTGACCTCCATGTGACCTTGAAATCTTTTTTCTCAGACGTTCTGGAAAAAAACGGATCACGGATTCGGATTCAGGACGTCAAAGTCCCTAGGAAACTCATAGTCTGATCAAAACGCCATGACATTTTTTTTTTTATGTTAACCTGCGTAATCAATTTTCTCGTTGGGATATGTGACTTGTTTCAATCACCAATAATCAATTTTCTCGCTGGGATATGTGACTTGTTTTTTGGTTTTTGATTGGTTGGTTTGATGAGCTCAAAATTAGTGATGCCAAACAAATTCGAATTCATCAAATTACAAAATTTGAAAGTGCGAACGGCCCTAAAAATATCAGTCATCAGAAATGACATCTGAAAACAAGTGAGTTTTCTTACTGTGCGGTTTGATTAGGAGCGGGTTTCGTTTACGGATAAATTCGCAAACATTTTTTACCTTCTAAAAGGACTTAAAATGAATTGAGCAACAAGTGTCGGCAAGATCTGGTTTCGGAGATATAGCCATCTGAATTCGGATATAGTTTCTATAAAAACTATGAGAACCGCAATAAGACATATTCCAAACACTAGGGATCGGAAAAGATTTTCATTAAAAAAAAACTTGGTATGTTGGTAATATGTATTTGCAAAATTTCATGAAATTTTCGAAAAATCGACATATCTCGAAAACTATGTATCTGATTGAAAGTTTATGTAGTACATTTTTATAGCTACTAAAATACATTAAATATCAAAATACCATATGACACCAATATTTTCAAAATCCATCCAGGGGTTTCTAACTAACAGAGGTTTCCATAGAAGATGTATGCTATATCCGATCTTCCGATGGCTATATCTGCGAAACCAAAAATTAAGTTTAAGAACTTAAGCGAATTTATCCGTAAACGATTCCTGAAACTTTGATTGTTTTTAAATTTGCAAAAAAAAAATTAATTAGTTTCTCATCAATCTGCTTACATTCTCAGATTATGAAAACAAAAATGAATTTGGCATCACTTAATATTGATGGCTAGACTGATAATGTAAGAAGGCCTTTTCATTTCCTTCTTAATATTTATCTTCAATTTGCTTTGTGTTTTATGACAACTGTCAAAGTTCAGGGGTGCTACTTGGTTGAAAATAGCCAAAATCGGTAGCCTTATTTTTGTATGGTTAATCATGGGATCAACGTCCAGATTAAGAGCTAGATCCAGAAACTGCCTTTAATCACCTTTTAAATCTGCGGTGGAAACGGGCTATAAAAGTTCAAGAACACGACGTTTGGTGTTGAATGCACGAAATTGTTTTGCTCTTTTCTTCAAAATGAGCAATGATTTTTCGTTAAAAAGTTTCATGATGTCATTTTAAAATAATCATAACTTTTTAAAGAAAAATCATATCATACCAATGGAGCCGGTTGGAAAAAACGGCCATAAATGTAGTATCTCTACACATATAGCAGCTATCTTCATTAAACTAGATACTTAGATATATATTGGTGGGGTTTTGTAACTCCTATGTAAAAAACACAAACTATCTTTGCACCTATGTCAGTTTTCTTTATAAAACTTGTTAAAACATTGTGTCTACCATGCACATTTCAAAACACGGGGGCGGGGGCATTGCACCCACATACAAAAAGCTCACAAAATTATACATATCTTCTCTTCTTATACGAGATAAAATTGTATGTACTTATGTACCTATGTACTTATGTATGTATGTTTGGAACGGGCAAAACTTTCTCGAAAACGGCTACAACGATTTTAATGAAACTTCGGATAATGTTAGACATTAGCATACAATGAAGAATGAGCTAAATTTGAACTTTGTAAATGCTCACCAGGGGGCGTGGCGTCGCATTAAATTTTAAATTTGATATGGCCATAATTCGAAAACTATGCAAGGTATTTGAATGAATTTTGGTGAGCGGGTATGGCTTAATAATACATTGTAACAAACAAAAAGTGGGCGGGATCGAAAAAGTGCCACGCCCACTTTTCAGCCCTTGAAAATTTTGATTCAATATTACTCGAAAACGACTCCAACAATTTTAATGAAAATTTAGGGGATGGTACTTTGTAATGGTTGACTCGAGATTTATTCTATTTTATGTTTAAAATTGAATTTCAGTCCTAATTTTTTTTTTTGAAAACTAAGAGTCAGCCCTGATCTTTCATAAAAAAAAAATTTGAGTAGAAAACGTGACAAATGTTAAATTTTACAATGTGTATATGACAATTGTCCGACATTTTTCAATTTCTTTCTTTCCGTTCTGGATCCGGTGCCTACAACAAGTGTTTTTTTTGCTGATTCCACTGAATTTAAATTTTTTGCAATCTTTAATTTTAATTTACATCAATTGTTTCATAAATATATAGTTTAAAATAAAACTGAAACTAAAAGAAACGAAACCCGGCTTATTCATATTGGTCATCAGCGAGTCCATAGTATTGGAGGACAACTCGTTACATATGGAACATGAGAATTTGGATATAGCAACTACTCGTCATATGGAATTATCCAACTCCTATCACGAAAGAGTGGAATCGCTTAGCTTAGCGGCGATAATTTCGAGTTACTTCTAAATGTGCGAGAATTCCAGAGGAAAACATAAAGAAAAAAAAATAAAATGTTAAAGCCTTATGAACTAATAACTAAAATTAGAAATTAAAAGTTAGAAAGTCATATAGGGAAATGAAAAGAAAATTGGAAAAACTATACATAAATCAGTGCATTTTTGAACATATAGAAAAGATATAAATTACTAAATTGTAAAAAAAAGAGGAAAACAAAACTTTAACGTAATTTGGATAAAAAAAAATATATAAAAAAAAAAACTTTAATTAAAATTTGATACAGAAAAGAGAAAAAAATTGTAAAGTGAATAAGGTAAAATAATAAGCTCCCTATTTCTTTAATCTTATATGCAGCATAAGAGCGTCTTCATATTAAGCAGCAGGCCTGATGCAGTTATGATTTGGTAAGTCTCTTACAAAAAACAACAATAAATAACTTTTTTTTTTTCTTTTGCTATTATTTTACCTAATTATTTGCGCTTGGATATTAAAAAACAAAAAATAAGACAAAAGATCCAAAGTAACAGTTATAAAAAATTTTGTATTGAATTCCATGTTACTCATTTAATTAAAATTGTAACTCTTAAGTAGTCACATTGACACTCTCTTAAGTGATCGATTAAAACGTTTCTCATAGTTAATAATTAAACTCATTTAAAATTTTGTTTTCATTTTCGAAACTCTTCTTGCACTGAGAACAGTTTCTCATACATGCTGTTGGTGCATAATTTAAGATTTTTTTTTAATAAGAATATGATAAAATAAATTTTCGATTGAAAATGAATCAAGAGTAGATTTTTATTAAGCTTAACAGGCAAACCAAAGATATGTTCGGGTTCTCAAAATGTTCTTTCTTTCGGGTTTTGTTTTGAGAACATGGTTGGGTATGGGCATATTAGCGACGCAGAACATCTTGCGTTCAATTAAAGTTTAATAACATTCAATACATTTTCATTCTCTAGTGACAGTTGTTATGTTCTACGAACAGTTCTTTTCTATTTCCCTTCTTTTGGTAGCTTGGCATGCACGTTTATAAATTTTTGTTGTTCAATGGTTATGATAGCAGAGTGTAGCAAGATTCCCCCCCATCCGGCGAGATCTAGCCTAAATGACGTGCAAATAGCTGCATGAATGCTATACGAAAATTTCATCCCAAGGCCACCTACCATTACAACTTATGCAAACAGGTATTAATATGTGATATGCCGTTATATTGGGAAAACTCGTTGAAGGGCGTAGCACCGCCCACAAAAATATAATGCGCTATTAAAAGAAAACTACTAAAGCAATCTTTCTTAATTTAACTGCAGGGAGTCTACTTGCTATTAGGCACCTACGACCTGAAATTAGGCAAAATATCAAAAGTGCGCGTGGAACCTCCCATACAAGTAAAACACATTAAATGCTATTTCTCGCAAATGATAGATCATATTTTGATGAAATTTTGTATGCGGATCTGGATCAAGAGTACCTAAAGCATAAGAAAAAGAAGGCTTTGTTTAATAATTGCCACGCCCACTTTTTTTATCAAAATAAAAATTTTGGTTAATAACTCAGGCACAAAAGAAAAATGGAATGAACTGTTTAATTCTTATATGCAGTCTTATGTACTTTTTGACGCTGAATCCGTCTTCATCAGCAGAACTGTCATTATACCTGCAGGATTTTGAAATATCCTTGCTTGAAGTTGAAGAAAACGCTGTGTTCAGTCTTACAGCGTAGCTACAAGAAAGGGTGAAATTCTTTTTTATTAATAGCATCGAACAGTTACACTCTTCCTTATGCAAATATCCTTTCGGATTTTTCCAATAGGATTCGTATTTTCCTAGTTATGATCCCTTGAAGATAAGATATTTCAGCCGCCATACAAAAGACGAAATATTTTGGGTGCATTATTTATTTTATGGCATTTTATTTCACCCAAAAAAATTGGAGTTTTTGATATTTTTCTATACCATTCGACGCTTTTCGAGTTTTTTCTTATTATTATTCTCATAGGTTTATTTATAATTTTGAAGGCATGACCGTTAGAAGTGAAAAGATACAAGTTTCATAACAAAAAATAGCTATGAATTAAAACATCGACTAAAATGATAAGATTAGATTGTTGACCGAGCAGGGATCGGTCTCCAGGTACTTTGCACTTATAGCAACTATCACTTACGTTTTTCTAATTTTACTCAAATTTGAAGGATAAAATGAATTTTAAAGCACTATCTAGTGGAATATTATTTTTTAGCACCTAAGCAAAATCAAATAAAATTTTTATGTATTTTCTATTGTCAAAATCATATTTCATAGTTTTTTTCAATGTTACAATTATTTTATAGCGCCAATTCACACGACGGGCACGGGCACGTCAAATTTGTGAGTTCGCACATAGATGTAGCACAGATGGCGCTTTCTTCTTTTTTTTATGTATTAAGTTCTGTCAAAATTAACTAGCAAAACAACAACAACTTTGCTGTTTCCATTTTGTTTTCATTGACAGAACTCGCTACTTTTTTGTCTTCGCTTTGCTTGTTTTGACAATTTGGCGCTACCCTATAATTGTGTCATGGTTTCGCATTCACTTAAGAATTTGACAGGCTCTTTGATTGTGAGTTTATATTTTATCATTTTATTGTTTTAAAACATATCAATTTAAAAGAAAATAGATGAGAACAAAGTGATAAGCAGATTAGAAGTTTTTTTTTTCTATTTTTGAAATAAAAGCATTGCGACTTCGGAGCTTCGACTGTGTTATATTGGTATTCGGCCTCAGCTTTTTAAGTCAAGTCATTCCAAGCAGTTCGAGTATAATTGCCGCTATCGTTGGGCGAAAGGTATTTTGTGGTTCTGAAGCTAAAATACAAAAGGTAACTAACAGGTAGTTGTGCTGTTGAGAGTGAAAAATTGAGAAAGGTAAAAACTCAAATTGAATAAATGGAAAAAAAGATGGATTCCTATTGCTTAAATTTTATTCTTTGGATACCATGGAAGATACATAGATAGATATTGTTATCCAAAATTAAATCCGCAATTGCTATTGATGGTATCTAGCGGCAGTAGGCTGCACTTTGCACTTTGGAACATAAAAATATCGTTGAATTCTTTAACATTTTACTGTACAATTCGTGTTTTTTTTTTTTTTCATTAGCAAAGTCTAATATTTATAATATTAATTTTTAGCAAATTTAAAATGTCTTTGTCTAAACCCGTCTACACGCTGTTGGGAGCTTATCTGGAGCAGCTATTTAATCACCCAGTGCGCACAAAATCCATTACAAGGTACGTCATTTATTTGATTTCCTGATTACACCTGCATACATATGTATGTATGTATGTACTTGAATAATATTAAGTTATGTATGTATGTTTGTATTTTTGGTTATCATTATAGCTGTGTTCTAGCAGCCTCTGCTAATTACACTTCTCAATGCATTGCTGGTCAAAAGAAAGTTAACCAGGATAGCATTTTGGCCTATGGACTTTTTGGGTAAGTTTCTTGTTCCTATTTTGTCTAAATCGGGTTTGTGTTTAAAATGTTGATGAGGAAGGTTCTCTGTTATAGCGCAGTAATTGTAAAAAAATAAGATTGTGGTCCGTAGACGGAGTTGTGGAGCTTTAATACTTTATCAAAACGGGTCGTTCAGATTTATTTTTGGAGATATAGGCATCAGATGCTGCGGATATAAGTTGGGAACCCCTGGTTGGTAAATAAAAATGTTAATGTCATCTAAAAGATATTTAAACAAGCATCAATATTGGTCTAGAAAACTTATAAATTAGGTCCACGTTTTTCAAGATATTCCAAATTTATTAATATGTTAAAATTTAGGCCATGTTTTTTCTTAAAATAAACTTTATTTTTTCGAAAAATGTAACATAAATCCATTTATTTTTAATTTTTGTAATTAATGGCTTCAATAAAGTTGCTGTACACGTTAAACAAGTTTCTTTGATGTTCTTTGAACTATGAGGAAAGAAGTGATTGTTTCATCTCGTGTAAACAAGGTGGATAGAAATCAGTAGAAAACCGAAAAATTTAAGATTCTTGGGACTATTCTGAACATATGTTTCTTTTGCCAATTATCGAATTTCGCAAAACCAACGGAGTTATTTAATTTTAAAATTAACCTATAGAACCAAAGTTTAGCTAGACGGAAATACAGGCATTATAGTTTCTTGGTAGTAAACAAAATTCAAATTAGCCGAGTTCAGTGATCATAATCATATTTGCGGCTAAGATCTAGTTTTTGAGATATTCAAGTTTAAAAATTATTTACACACAAATTTGATCCATTCCACAAAGAACGGCCCAATTAAAATTCTTTGCTTTCTTATAAAAGTTTAGTTTTTTAGGTTTTATCTATTAAGTTTTGACAAAACTAACAATTTATCGCATTACTTATTTCCAGAAATTTAACATTTCCAAACTATTTACTATTTTATCACAAACAACATGTCGTATAAGTAACCTTTAATTGATATGGAAATACATTTTTCGTGAACATTTAATATACAGGCGTTCGTTTATTTAAGTTTTTACCCGAATAGCTCTCGTTTATGTACGTTTTATGCGTAAACGAGCTTTTCGGGTCAAATTTTGAAAAAAACTTAAAGTAAATGAACAGACTGAAAAATAGAAAAAGTGGAAAATATTTCTTTGATGAAAAGGAAAAACTGCTTAAGACAGACGTCTCAAGTAAAAAATAAGTTAAGAACACCTCGACTATCTTCCTATTTAAAAGTATCCTTGAGAGAAATCTGAATAATTTTGTATAATTTTTTGGGGAGTAGAGGAAGAGGGAACTTTGACTTATGTTATTTGGAAGTACAATTTCATTTGGATTAAGCCGTCTTATGATTAAGAATACATATTTGAAATTGTGTTAAGGGACAAGAGCTTTAAACAGCATCAGATTTTTACCCAAATAAAAATATAAAGTTTGAATACTAAGCAATAGGTAACGCCAAAACAGCTGAGTGGTTTCCCAAATTATATTTATTTTGGAAAAGCAGCTTACTTGGAAATCGGTTGTACTAATTATAATTCTCTCGTTTGGAAAAACCGCTAAAATTTTATTTTCGGAAATAACTCATTAATTGTAGTAGTTTACTTGTTCAAATGTACAACCATCCGTTCCTTACATGTCAGGGACTCTATGAAAAATGAATATTTACTGGAGGCCACATAATTTCAGAATTAACTTTAAAGTTTTAAAGTGATCTGCAAAACGTTAAAATCAGACTTAAGCAATTTTTTCTTTTCACGACAGATTTCAGGAAATGAAAACTGAATGGGTATCTGTTGATTTATATAGCCATAAAAAACGAAGTTTGTGTGCTAGTGCAGGCAAATTAGGTAAAAACAGGTATTCATTTCTAATTTTGTTGAACATGCACCGATTTTGATCGGGCAGGGCTCATTTTGTTCGTAATAAAATTTAAAACAAAACCAACACATTAGTTTTTTCCGGCCTTTCCCCAAAATTTCTTTAGTCGCCCGTGAACCCTCAAAATCGGATAAATTCAATAAAACTGTTCTAAAATGCTTAAAAATGGAAAGTTATGCTATTCACGGGGTTCTCTAGATTGCTGAATCCAAATATGATGTTGGAAAATGAAAAAACTCAAAATGGCGCCCGGAAAACTGCGAACATACCCATTTTAAGCACCAAAAATGGGAAAAAATCGTTGCAGAAGGTTTTAGCCTAGAAGTCTTGTTACATTGAATGAATTTATACGTTCGGTGTGGGATCTTGTTTTTTATACTATAAAAAGTAAAGTTTACCAAAAATTTGTTTGTGTTTTTGATTTGTTTATTATTTAAGCAATAACTACAAAAAGTTTATACAACTCAAAATTAAAAATATTTGTAACATTTTGCAAACCATTTTTTCTAAACTAATTTGAGGTCGCTAAACACGAAAAACGCATTTATTTTTTTTTTTTCCTTGGGGTCGTTCCCGAGTTATTCGATAATTTATATTTTCGCGATTATAGCTTCATATACATCAATATATTTCTATGACGCCAAGTCCGATCAATTTTATTTTTCCACGTTTACAAAGAGTGATTAATGGCGCTTCTAACAAGTACACCAAAGATTATGCTTCGAACAAAATTGACTGAGTTATAGCAGAAAAAAGTTTGAAATTTCACAAATTTTTGAAATTTTTCACATCAACTTCAAATGAAACATTTGGTTTTGGCATATAATTTTTTTTAACACTTGTTTTTTAATAATTTTATTAAATGGCGCATATAATTGCAAACATTTTAAGCCTATGTTGAGCAAAATCGAATGAAATTTCCAAAAGATATTAAGGTTTTAGTGCAATAGGGAAATTTCGATTTCTTTCAAAAATTAATATTTTTGATACAATCCGCAATGTTCTTCTACAGAGAATGATTAGAAGTTACTTAAATCATCTTTTAATTGTTCAATAAGTGTAGGGTGTCCTATCTGGAGGCTGAAAAATTGGATCTGTTGACTCAGGCCGAACATTTCGAAAATTCTCACATCTTCCTTATTGAACTAAAACCTTAATGGGGGTTATCGTGAATAAATACTCCCGGGGAATTTTCTCAAACTGCCGTGCATTCTCTATTGCAGTTTAAGAAAATTCCCCGGGAATCTTGATTCACGATAACCCCCAATATCTTTTGGTAATTTCATTCGATTTTGCTCAACATAGGCTTAAAATATTTGCAATTATATGCGCCATTTAATAAAATTACTAAAAAACAAGTGTTAAAAAAAATTATATGCCAAAAACCAAATGTTTCATTTGAAGTTGATGTGAAAAATTTTAAAAATTTGTGAAATTTCAAACTTTTTTCTGCTATAACTCAGTCAATTTTGTTCGAAGCATAATCTTTGGTGTACTTGTTACAAGCGCCATTAATCACTCTTTGTAAACGTGGAAAAATAAAATTGATCGGACTTGGCGATATAGAAATATATTGATGTATATGAAGCTATAATCGCGAAAATATAAATTATCGAATAACTCGGGAACGACCCCAAGGAAAAAAAAAAAATAAATGCGTTTTTCGTGTTTAGCGACCTCAAATTAGTTTAGAAAAAATGGTTTGCAAAATGTTACAAATATTTTTAATTTTGAGTTGTATTAACTTTTTATAGTTATTGCTTAAATAATAAACAAATCAAAAACACAAAGAAATTTTTGGTAAACTTTACTTTTTATAGTATAAAAAACAATATTCCATACCGACCGTATAAATTCATTCAATGTAACCTTCTGTAACGATTTTTTCCCATTTTTGGTGCTTAAAATGGGTATGTTCGCAGTTTTCCGGGCGCCATTTTGGGTTTTTTCATTTTCCAACATCATATTTGGATTCAGCAATCTAGAGAACCCCGTGAATAGCATAACTTTCCATTTTTAAGCATTTTAGAACAGTTTTATTGAATTTATCCGATTTTGAGGGTTCACGGGGGACTAAAGAAATTTTGGGGAAAGGCCGGAAAAAACTAATGTGTTGGTTTTGTTTTAAATTTTATTACGAACAAAATGAGCCCTGTCCGATCAAAATCGGTGCATGTTCAACAAAATTAGAAATGAATACCTAATTTGCCTGCACTATGCGTCATTTTATGTAAAATTTTCAATTTCAAATATATCGAAAACCGGAGCTTAACCGAAAAAACGACCGATATCACTTAACTCAGAGTATTCGAATTGAGTTTGCTACATGAGACCCATCAATGTCAGAAAAAAAATAATTCCGATTCAAATATAGTTAATTAAAAATTTTCGGGGGCGGGAGTGCAAAGCTCAACGTGCACCCCCATAGTTACGGCCTTGCAAAAACTATTTATATCTTTCCAAATTTTATTAATAAAGAATTTTAATTTCAAACCCAATTTATTACACATCGTTATTTTAGCTTAATTTTCGGCGGAACTGTTCCACACTATTTCTACAAGACAGTTGAACGTTTATTTGAAGATGTAAAATTCCGCAGAATCTTTCAATTTTTGTCGGAACGTTTAGTATTTGCTCCTTTTTATCAAGTGTTGTCATTGTACTTCCTTTCACGTTTCGAGGTAAATATGATTTTCACTCAGCCCTATGAGCTATTTATTCGATATATCCCCTTTTCAGTGGAATTCTCATGAAGTAGCCGTTGCTAATTTGCAAAAACTTTATTGGCCCTTATTAAAAGCCAACTGGAGATATTTGTCAATACCAGTGTTCTTAAATATGACATATGTTCCACCAATGGTAAGTAAAATGCCGTATAGTAGAAATTTTGAATGAATTTTAAAATATATTTTCTTTTCAGTTACGCACTGTCACTATGAGTATTGTTTCCTTTATCTGGGTCGTATACATTGCCAAAGCAAGACGTCGTTTACAAGAAAAACAAGCACGTGGAGCTAAGTCTGGTACAAGCGCATCAACATCAAAATAAGATATATTGTATAATTGTGATAGTTGGCACTTATTTTTTTAAGTTAAAATATTTTCTAAAAAAATACGCATTAAAGCTTGTACATACATGGTTTGACCATGGGTTAACTTTTGATTCCAAGATCAGTGCGACTGGACTTTGTTAATTTTGCAGAGATAATTAAGAAATTCGCACAAAATATTAAACACAATCTTATCATTCTGACTTATCAATTTTATACCTTTGCTCGTTAAGTGTAGTGCTTGAAATAAAGATAAATATATTTAGTAATTTTTGCACATAATTTGAAAAATTTTATTTTATTTTTCAGTCCTTAATAAACAAATGATCCTTTAGGAGTAAGTACATCAGTTTTTATTTTGAATCATGGTTGCGGCTTACAATTACCTGTCTTGCTATATAACTCGAAAAATCGTTTTTTCACTTTTAGTTTGGGATATCTCAGCGAATTTTTGCGAAAGACCTCGGTGTTCACCCGTATAACATTCAGCTCACACAGGAGCTTTAGCGACCAGACCATTCACAATTCCTGAATTCAAGACCGAGATCCAACGAGTCCTCAGTGAAATAGTTCACATTTTTGTTAAAATTTCATGAAAAGACCAAGTCGCGGCAATTTGATTTTATTCCATAGTTAGTCGGAACATGTTCATTTGACAATGCAACAAAAGTCTCACCACTCGCTCAAAAATTTTCGTTTTATTTTTAAATAAACAGGCCTGTTCCGTAATCCACGTGGTTTCAATTACTTTTCATTTAGGAGGCTTTTTGATGAAAATTATGAGTCACACTATAATAAGTATTAGAATCTTTTTTGTGGAGAATTACAGGTTCTAATATTGATTAATATTTACGAAAAAGTAACTGTTTCGGAAATATTCGATAACGTCGAATTTTTCGACTTTTTGCAGTTTTTTAAGAATATTTCCTAAACCGTTACTTTTTTATTATTGCAAATTAATGTTATTTGTAGAACCTGTAATTCCCCACAAAAAAGATCCAATACTTTTTATCGTGTGACCCACCATTTTCATCGAAAAGCCTCCTAAATGAAAAGTAACTGAAAACACACGGATTACGGAACAGGCCTGAAAATCTGAGACACCCTTTACAAGAGTTGGGAGATTTGTTAGCGGCCAAGCAGTCTAAAAATGCAGATATTCCTCGAGGAAAATTATTCTTAAGCTGTTCCGACGCTCTTAGAATTGCAAAGACCTCCTCTTGTAAAACACTCCAGAAGTTTGTTAGCCCAAAAGAAAACCGCAAATTGAGCTTTCGAGAGAAAATGGACTTTATCATGCATAAATATTCTCAAGAATTTTTTGTCAGACTACAAGGCAACTTAAGAATTTTCTTTTTACCGCCAAATACCTCCAAGTAAATTGGTCCCCACATTTAAACCATCAGTGTAACTTTAAACAGCTTCATCTACATGATAGTCTAGTTAGAGGGGATGGAAGTTTTATTGAAACCCAAGGTGTGCTCACTGCAGATAAGATTATTTCCCAGAACGGTATGGCAAACTAAAACACTAAAAAAAACTTCGAACTTCGCGTAGAGCCAGAGATCTCCTGAAGATCTAGACTTTGGCATCCTTTCAGAAGTAAAAACTTACTGAAGCCTTCCTTATGTGGATCGACACGCTCTTCTAACTAAATTTAGCTAAGCTGGCAGCGCTCAGATACTCTATGAGAATGAATGCATCCTCCTGAAACTACTTGTTCCACAAACAGAAGTCAAACTGCAACAAAGGATTTATTTTGAACTCAAATACTTTTTATTATTTCGCATTTTTTTAAATGAGCCTTACTTAAATAAATCATTGAATAAATTTACAAAAATTGCACTACTTATTTGCAAAGTAAAACAAAATAGATTGATTCAATATTAAAATATACAAATTATTATACATTAAACTTTGTATTGATTTAACAATAATTTTTAAAAGTGTAAAAAATAGTAACAAAATGACTAGAAGTTGTAGAAAATATCAATTTTTATAAATTTAAATATTTAGCAGAAATTATCTGCCTTGCTTCAAATTCACGAACATCTAACAAGCAAACGATGCACTGCGACTGCGCGTTGGTGAACGAATTGTGCTGGGAGAACTCTCACGACTGAAATAACTGGAGCAAACACTTGAAGCATCCGATGGCGTCTTGCGATGATATGGAATTGGACGTTTACGTGCACTAATTTTGAAAAAGATTATATATTGCTTTAGAAAAATTATTTGATTAGTAGAAAACATTATATATACATATGAACTTCATCTTGACTAAATAAAAGATACAAAAAAAAACTTACCAAAATTAAAGAAATTATACATAAATTCCCAAAAGAATTGAAATAAGACAAAAGAAAAATTGCTACAGAATGCTGAATAATATTTTTTTATTATTACAAAATCATATAAGGGATTTCAATGTTTATTATTATAAGCTAGCTTACAATATTTATTATTTTAATTCCGCATTCGGCAAAAGTAAAAAATGAAACAAATAATGTATGATAATAAGTGCTTAATAAAATAATCATAGAAAATAATTTCGCAACTTCAACGTCTTCTTGAACGGGGTGAATTTCTGCTACAAATAAAAATTCAAATTAGAAAAAAATATAAATTTAAATAAATGTCTCAACATATTGGGCCATATCATGAATAAATATTCACGAGAATTTGTAATCAGGCTGCGTTGTATTCTCCCTTGCTGTATGAGAAAACTACTCGAGAATGTTTATTCATGAGGCCCTTTTATTTTTCTTTTCTTTTTTGGTGTTCAATTCTACCTCGTAATACGTCTACGATCAAGAAAACTAGGAGAACCACGTCGTCTTGGTATAGATGGAGAGCGTGAACCAGTGCGAGATGTGCCAGAGCTAGAACTACAATAAAAGAAAAATTAAATTTATCAATCTTACTCGTATGCTAAAATAAGTCTAAGGGAAAAAGAGTTAAATTTCAAAATGTGGAGAAAATAAAAAAAAAAATACATATTTATAACTCAATTCCACACTCAAATTATGAAGCAGGAACGAAAGAAAATTCAGGAAATATATTTTGACTTTCAAAATAAATCCCTAGAATGGCTCTTTTTTTTATAAAAAAAACGAGTAATTTTGCACTGAAGCCTTATCTAACGCAAATTTTTTTTTTTTTTTCATAAAACACCATAGATCTCGATTCGTGGTCTAAAAAAACTTATGTATGCAAATTTTCAGAGAGATCGTACGACGCACTGTGGGCTAGAATTTTTTTAAATCGGCAAAATACAAAAACTAGTTTTGAATTTTGATTTTTATGTCACTTATTTGAAAATACATAAATTTGTACATCCTGTGTCAAAAAATTGGTATCGTCACATTCATACTTTTGAGCGTACATTCGTTAGAAGTTTGTCATTTTAAGTGTGTTTTTAAAAAATATTTATTTGAAAGTAAACGGTTTACGCGAAGTGAAATATATTATAAGCCGCACTGCAAATTTTAAAACGGCGTACAAGACGATAATTATAAAGGTAAGTAAATGGCATTTGTAAAAAAATATTGGTCTTCTCTTAATATTGTATGTGAAAATGGATCTCAAATAGGTGCGCTCCATTTAACTGTGAAAATCTTATAACCTAAGAGAAAAGACAAAAATAGTTTTGCGTATTGCAGATAAAGAACTATTTTATTGAGACCCAAAATCAATATAAATTAGCTTCCGCACTGTCCCGCCAAAAATTTTGTGTACGTAAATCTTATGCGATGATGATTGAAAAATTGTTTTCTATTAATGCATTTTTACATAAATTTTAATCAATAATTTAAGGTGCTAGATATGCAAATAGCTTCTATTGTTCCTCTATTTTGTTTTTTAAGTCCTTGATTCGTAGGATTTGAGGCAGAAACCAGAAATAAATTTTTACTTTCGGGCATACATTTTTTTCTCCAAATTTTTATGAAATTGGAAATCAGTAGGCCAGAAAACTTAAAAATTGTCTCTCAATACTTGAGTTAAGGGGTTTCCATAATTTCGCCGATTTTAAAAAATTCTAGCGCACTGTGCGACGTGGCAGTAGTGTCAGCAAAGAAATAAAACACGATTATCTTCAATCATACGAATAATTTTTATACTGGATCCCATCTGACTGTACGTTTTTATCAAAACACATCATAGTACTAGATTCATAATCAAAAATAAATTATGGCGTTTGGAAATAACGCCCAAATTATTTTTATATGAATTTGGGCGATTATCATTTTGGAAATAACGCCCAAAAATGTCGGTTTTATTTCGTTTTTTGGGCATTATTTGGTTTTTTTTTTTAAGAAATAACGCCCAAAAAAAAAACAAACTATGCCCAAAAAATAAAATGGCGTAATAACGCCCAAAAGAAAAAACGATGTAGCGACCAAAAAATATGAAATAACGCCCAAAATTTATTTGTATGAAAATTATTTGGGCGTTATTTCGTTTTTTGTTTTTGGCCGTCATTTCGTTTTTTTTATTTTAAACGAAATAACCATCGACGTATATTTTTATTCATATACGTCGTTGAAATAACGCCCAAAAGAAAACGAAATAAAGCCCAAATTTTGGGCGTTATTTCCTAACACCATAAATTATCCATCCAAATTAGAGAGGTATCGATTCTTCTATTTTTAACTGCAAAATTTGGGATAGAATATCTCAAAAAGCAAAAAGTTCAATACATAATGCTCTAAGGTCTTGACGAGTTCAGAAATAATAACTTTTATTTTAGTTAAATCGTGTTCAGGCGAAAAGGATTAATTCGGGTTTGACAGGAATGGGGCAATGCTTTGTTATTACTGCAACAGTATTAATTTGTTCCGTAGCCCTGTCGGTGTCTTTAATTCGAGTTTCATCTACATCAAGGGTGTCAGCGTAGAACAAAAGTGAGCCAATTTTGGCTCGACCACAACAACATCAATATTTCTCTGTACAACAATCAAGAATTAGTTTTTGTTGTTTTTTTTCACGCTCGTCAAAATTTCGCGTTTTTGTTGCTTTTTTGCGTACACACAAAATCGAACTCCAACCAACATAAAACAACAACAACGACTACGTCGCATCAAAAACAAAAACAACAAACAATATGGGTATTAATGCGTTGATGCGCAGTTGCGAAAATGCAAGTCTTTTACGCACTAACGCCTGAACGTTCAATGTGAATATTTCCATCTTGAGAAATTGCAGAAGTAGTGCGAAATTTTTGGCAATGTGTTTGTTGTTTTACAAATGTCAAACTTTCGCAAACCGCACTTCCGCAACGACGCAAGAGCATGGCGCATCAACGCGTGAATACCCTTACTTTTTGTGTGTCCTATTCCTTAGAAATTTTGAAAATTGTTGAAATATTATTGTTCTTGTAAATGTGATATGAAAAAACAACAAAAAATTTTGTGCTGACTGCGCTGCATGCGCTTGGCTCAGTGATTTGAAAACGCTGACACCCTTGATCTACATGTATACAGTGAAATATTTTATGCTGCAATCTTTGCTTTATTTTGTTTCGCTATGGAGCGTTTATTGCGAACGGCACTCGCGTTGTGCGTGCGAGTTTTACAAAAACGGTGCGCGGCCCGCTTGAAAAAATTTAACTGAAAGGTTCGAGGACGACGGAGTTTTTAGTTGGGTTTTTTTCAGGACATCATCCGAAGTCAAACCTGACAAGAATTCAAATCGAAACAAGTGCCGATTTTGAAAACGGACAGTTTTTGCTATTTTTAAACGAACGTTTTCAAATGTTTGCACTAAATACCGTTTATTTGTGTATATATCGACCTCGGCTACACCCCTATGTGAATGCTCATTTAATTTTATGAATATTTGCCAAAGGAACCATACCTCAGCGTTCAACTTCAAGCATTTCAAAATCGGCACGCGTTACGATTTGAATTCTTGTCAGGATTGACTTCGGATGATGTCCTGAAAATAACCCAACAAAAAACTCCGTCGTCATCGAACCTTTCAGTTAATTTTTTCAAGCGGGCCGTGGGTGATTGGGAGGGTGAAAGAATTACAATCAATTCAGAGCGATTTCTGGAGGTGCTACACAATTTCTTGGTATCTGAATTGCAAAACTTGTATGGCTTCAACCAAAGAACACGGTTTCAGCAGGACTGAGCAACGTCACTCACGTCCAACACGTCCCTGCCATTAGCAGCTATCCCAGAGTTTACCTGCTCAGCCATCATAAGAAATTTTAATGTTCGAATAATTGAGTTTTGTGATCGAGAGGGTTTAAATTTGGACGATATTATTTTGAAGAAATATATTTCCGAATTATGTACTTTAATAAATAAGTACTATTTCATTAATGCATGTATGTATTCTCCTTTAGCTCCTAGGAGGAGCATATGGCCAATTCATTAATAACAATCTCGAATTTACCCATACAGCCATTCCATGCCTAGCGTAACAAGATCTGCCACACCCCTTCCGATTTCACTGAAATTTGGTACATGGTTTCGTTTTATGTCTAATCAATTAGAAATGGCAAACCGTATTGCAGCACGGCGTATTTCATTTTAAAATCGTTCGAGGAATTTAAAATGATGCAAATTAATATAAAAACTTACATAATATGACATATTGCATGTTCTGAAATGGTCAAAAATTCATTACTCGTATACAATTAAAAATACCATCTAAATTTTAGATTTAAGTGAAAGGTGGTTTTGTCTTCTATTTTAGAAAAATATTTTGGAAGGTCGAAAAAACGTACTATATCGTTTTTTGTCGTTTAGTACTAAAATAGTAGTAAATTTAGTACTTTATACCAAATACAAAAAAAAATACATTGCGCGCAGGGATTAAGAAATGTTTCAGCTATGAGCCATGATGTGTTCGGATCTTTTTTCAAATTTTCAGAAAATCATAACTTTTAAGCCTTTTCATAGGAAAGATTATATTTTTTTTCTTTTCAAAAAATATATATTGGGAGGTAAAAAGGTGCACCTGGGCACGTTTTTTGTAGTTTAGTTCTAAAATAGTAGTAAAGTTAGTACTTTTTATCAAATACGAAAAATTTGAGCTTATAGCCTTATTCAATACCTTTTCCAAACGTGGTCTGAGCATGAAAATCGGTTAAGAAATGTCCAAGTTATTAACAATTATTTAAGGAGAGTTTGTCACAATTTACCGATTTTTCCACTCTTTGCACCCCTCCACAAGCCACAAAAAGAATCGCAATATTTTTTTTTTGCCATTTCTAAAGATAAGGCATGAAAAGAACCCATGTACCAAATTTCAGCAAAATCGGTAGGCATGGAATGGCTGCATAGTAATATGCTGCAGGAATTCTATAACTGAAAAAAATAATTTTTTGTTGTACCTATGTAATTTTTATTATGTACTAGCTTTTACCCGATGTGTGTTGCCTCCTCTTTGTCAAGGAGCCTTTTACACATGTTCGAAATTTCATTCCTATGCGTCAAACAGTTTCAGAGATATAACAAATTCCCTATTTTAGGGGCGTGGTACCGCCCATTTTTCTAGCCTATAACCCTCTGATCTATACTAACATACTGTGAAAATTTCATCCAAATCGGTCAAGTGGTTTTCGGGTCCATAAAACACGAACGCACAGACAAACTTTAACTTTTATATATAAGATTCAGCTAACCTTGAAGAGCTTCCAGAACTACTTCTCGACGAGCAACTTGAATGTGACGTACGCGAACGTGAACGAGAGTGTGATCTTGAACTACGGCTACGACTCCGACTGCTTGATGAAGAGTAATGACTAAAATTATAAAAAAAGAAAAGAATACAAATACAAATATGGACTTAAAAGTTTCAACTTACGATGATCTTGAACGACTTGTCGATCTTCGACTAGTGCCATCTCTATTTCGATCACGATTACGGCTGCTGCGACGTGAACGACTACGGCTACGTCTAGCAGCGCTCTCAGCAGCGGCAACAGTTGCTGTCGATACCTTTGAGACAATCGTATCCACTAGAGTACTATCTGCAAGGGCTGCAACAAGAGGCTGTGGATCGTGGATTTTAAAAGGCTTAATTACAATTTTTGGTTTTTGATGATAACTTAAGTTATTCGCAGCAGCTGCTGCTGCTGCAGCTGCGGCAGAAGTATAGCTATGGGAAGAAGATAAACTAGAATGATGATGGTGACGACCAGCAGCACCGGTCACCGCGGCCAATGATGCAGCCAACAGTAACTGATCGGTGATTATATTAGAAGCAGATGAGTTAATGGAAGCAGAAGTAGAACTTGCCAAATGATGATGACTATTAGTTAGTAAAATATTGTTATTGCTAAAGTTAGGAGGAGTATTAGTGACGTTAAGTTTCAAATTACGACGTTGATGATCACGACGTCCAACAATTATTTGCTTGTTGCCATGACGCATATTTTTAATATATGGTGATACAGAATCTGTTAAAGGATTATTGCTACTACAAATGTTGTTATTTTTGTTATTAATAAATGGTGTAGTTGTAGTATTAGAAATAGAGGATGAAGTATGTGAAGAAGATGTACTTGATATGCCAATGATACCAACACCACCACCAACAAGTTTATTTTTTGTATTTGAAGCCGAAGTGCTGCGCCTACTACTTTTTTTGTAGGGCGGAGGAGGACTTTGTTTGCTTTTTAATATAGGACTTTTATCCGCGTGACCATTTGCTCTACTGGGAGAGTCGTTGCAAGAAGTCAGCGGCTTGGCGTCCATTGCAATAGTAGCTTCCAACGGTTGCGGATATATAGCCGCAGGCGTTGTATTAGTTGTAAATGATAAATTGTTACTATTATTATGCATGCTAACGACAACATTATTTGCTGTTAGAAAATCGTTAAGCGAATTTCTTGAGCATTTTCGTCGTTCATTTAAACTTACTTCGCTCAGGGAAGTTGAAGTGGCAGCCATTTTTTCAATTGTCTTGATTTTTTCCTTTGCCTTGGCCGCGAGACCACTTTTAAGCTGCTCCAACATTTTTAAATCTTTTAGTTGTTCCCGTTTATTATCCTGGAACTCGTCTAAATTATCAGGGCCATCAGTTTTTTTGGTAATGCTACTTTGAACATTATCACTGTCACTTTCATCTTCACTTTGACCTTGTAAGCGCACAACAGGAGCAGGAACTACAGCGGTACGTTGTCTGCTTGTGGTTTCTTTTGCATCTCGTGAATTTCGCTCACGACGTGACTCTTTTTTTTCTTTTTCACCACGGTGATCACGCTCACGCTCAGCTTTATCATTTTTCTCCTGCTGCTGTTCAGGTTCGCGACTTGCTAGTTTTTCCACTATTTTTTGTTCTGCTTTCTCGGGACAGTCGCTAATATTACGTTTGTCTTTTGAAGCGTTTTCTTTTTGTTGACCATGCTTATCTTTTTCAACTTGTTCGAGTATATCACGGTATCTTTCAGGATTACGTATTGCTGGCGAGTAACTAAGCTCTGAAGAGTTATGCGACGAATGTGAGCGCGATTCTGCACGCATTGCATTTGTTTCGCTCTTGGGTGCTACATTCAATGTTTCTGATTTCACAGGTGATTTCTCCGGTTTTAAATCAGGTTTGATATTGTCCTTGGAACGCGTTGGTGTGCGCGATTTCCGTAAAACATTCACAGGGGTATGCGAACGGCCACGCTGTATTGATTCTGGAGTGCGTGTTCTTTTTCGATATGACGAACGTGTTGTCTTGCGTTCTCTAGAATTTGTTCGTGATCTGCTATGTGATAATCGAGGTGATTTACGGCGATTTCTTGAACGTGACAAGGATCGTGAAGCTTTATGATCACGTGATCTAGTAAAAGACCTAGAGCGTGTTCCATTATGGCTTTGGTCGCGATTTTTCAAATCGGATCGGGATCGCGATTGCCTTTTATGGGTGTCAGTAGATTTTTGAACAGCGGATAATGTTGCTTTTGACACATTTTCGGAACGTGCCGATCGGGAACGTGTGTCGCTTATAAAAGATCTTTCCTTGCTAATTTTTCGTAATTTACCTGCTGGTGTTCGTGAACGAGAATGTTCACTACCGGATGACGACTCAGTAGAAGAACTGGAAGATGGTGATCTGCGAGAAGGGCGTTTTATTAAATCGACATCAACTTTTTTTGTTGGCTCAACAGTTTTGAATGGATTTGCTGAATTTCTGCCAAGGGCTGTTTTTGGCTCTAACAAAACCTGCATTACTTCAGCATCCTTTGCTTTGAAAGGGTTAAAGTGAGGAGGCTTTTTTGCTGCAGCTGGCGCTAATAGGGGCGATTTTTCTTGCTCGCGTCGTCTAGGTGGAGGCGTACCAGAGCGTTCACGTCGTCCTTGTGTAGTTGAACGCGAACGTGAAGAATAAGATCTATTTGAAGATTTGTGATCGGGTCGCTTAGTCGATCGAGATCGCGATCGTGAAGTATTGCGGTTACGAGATCTCTCAAAAGGATCACGCCGGGGTGGACTTCGTCGATTTTCACGGCGATTTGGTGATTGTTTTCTACGAGATGACAAAGAAATGCGATCAGACGTATGTGAACGAGAGCGTGTATAACGTTTGCGTTTCTCTAAAACAGGACTAATTTGCCGTGAACGTAAGCGATCCTCAGAAGGTTTTCTTTTTCGTTCGCTACGTTTTTCAATGGATCTATCGCGACGCCGTTCACCATATCTTTCAAATGATTTTGATCGGCGCCTTGATGTGGAACGATCAGGTGGATCATAACGTGATCTTCCAACTTCTCTTTGTGATAAAACTGGTCTACTGACAGAAGTATTAGATGATGAAGCTTGAGGAGAATATTCTTTTTCTCTTGAACGACTGCGGAAAGGATTCTTTGTAGGACGTTTGCTGGATGGTGCAATGCGATCTTGCTCAATCTGCGGTGCTGACTTATGGGATTTCTTTTGAACCAAACGACGTGTGGGGGAACTGCAAAAAAAGACGAAAGTTATTAAATCCATACATATGTAAATAGGCTAAGTTAACTAGCTCACACCACAAAACCACTTGACACGTGATTTGTTGGTAGCTAGGTAATGTAAATCATTATCTGTTCAAAACAACATCAAAAAAATAGGCTAAGGTATTTTAGTGGAAAACAGTTTAGCTCTAAACTAATAAAATATCTCAAACCCTAGACCATATGAAAACTGTTCTTTGTTCGATTGAAGACCTTGAAGGCTTGAATAAATTTGGAGATTACATTTCAGCCACAAAATGAACTCTTCATGGAAAAAATACACATGTCATCATTAGAAGGACTATTTAATTTTTCCTTATACAGCTCTGATCCCTTTAACTCGGTACTCTTTCAATGCAACACTCTCCGCGCTTTGATTCAAACATTAAGTCTACATTACGAAATGACTAAACAAAATAAAATAATTTCCTTCACCCTTACAACAAACGGGTTTCAGCTGTAGCCTAAAAATAAAATTGTACTGACATTGGGAAAGCAAGGTTCCACCTACAGTGAGTAACCAATTTATTTTGCATACAAAAAATATTAAAAAATTCGAATTAATACTCAATTTTTAGCCGTTTCATTCTTAGAAAAGTAATATTATTTTATAAACTTTGAATCAATGGAACGTTAATAATGATACCACTTCATATAAACATTAAAATAATGCGTTCTAATCACTTAAAAAGCAAAGAAATGATTTATTCATCTTTTTTGTAAGCTCACAAAAGTATTTTGCTTTTTAGTAAAATTTTTCTTTGAGATTATTTATCAAGTAAAAGAGGCTTTTTTATTATAACCATAGTAACCATTATTTGAGGAGACATCATCTTAACATCTTTGCGAGGATTCTATCCCTTTTCGACATTTTCGGTCGTTGTTTTTTCCCTTTTTTCTTGCAGTACTTCTTTGAGGACATTTTTTGATAAAATATGGTATTTTTTTCCACTAGATAAGACCAAAAAAATTCTATTGCATTTGAAAAAGAATATCGCGGTGGTGTTTTAATCTCTTTGGTGTTGTATGGAAGTGCCCCAGGATGTGTATTTAGGGTCTTTTGAAAATAGGAAGTCATCTTGTGGTAAGCCCATTTTTTAAGTACTGGGTGCAAATTTTTTTTGTAAAATGGGACTGATATTCATGTCTATCCATATTGCCACCGTTAAGTTTAAGTTTCCCCATTCCATAAGCCAATAACAGCCCACGAAACACCATCATGTAAAATTGTTGCTTTTAAGTTATAAAAGTTAAGGGTTTTATTTGCCTTATGCCAGACCATACGGCGAAAATTTTTTTTTTTTTAATTTTGAATTGGTTGGCGGAAAAAAATTTTCTCAAAGTGCCAGGGTAAACTCTAGATTGAAGGAAAGGTTGTGAAAAAAAAAGTCAAAAAGAATACGGCGAAAATAATCATGGGTTACCAATGGTTGCAACTTGCAAGTGTCACCATAGCACAAACTTTACTGTAGTTTTTTTGCTCGCATCTTTTACAGTGAACTGAAGTATTTGTTTGTATAAAATACAGTACACTGAAATATTTGTTATAATCAAGTTTTTTTTTGAAACTGATAAAACAATACAGTGTACTTCAGTGTCAAAACGAATTCAGTGTACAGTGAATATTTCAATATTTAATTTTCTTGATCAAATACTTTAGTTCAGTGCAAAATGTGCGATTAAAAAAAAATTACACTATATTTCAATATGGCTTGTGCACGCCCCTAGTTCTTAAATGTCAGCATAATTTAACTAATTCATTCATTACTCCAAAGAACCTAAAAATCAAGGTATTTGTACCTACATCTCGTTGGATTATATGTCTCTGGTATATCCATGTAAAATTTCAGGCATAATGTAGCGTCATAATGTACTCAAAAAATATTGGAGCTACCAGTATATAACGGTTCAACTTACAATAAATAAATAATTACAATACGAATAGTACATACCTTGCTTTAGACGCATCTGTAGAATTTGACCTTTCCTTTTTCTTTTTCTTATCGCGTTTTTTCTGTTCAAATAAAACAAAACAAATAAAATCATAATTAATATTTTTGTGTATACACTAAGGAACGCATAGGTACGTTAAACTAACTATGAATTATTACTAAAATAAAAAATGGTTTTGTTTTTTTTTTAGTAAAATTAACAAAAAATGAAATATATGAGTATTTGTACGAGTATGCTTGAGTTACGATATTAATCATTGAAATGTGCATAAGTTACAGCGTCATTGTTTGTTGTCTGACTGTCTATTAAACATTCACTCAATTTAATTAACACAAACAAACACTTGTTTGTAATTTATACAAAGATTTACGTTTTATTTCTTATACCGATCTTATAAATAGTAATTATTAGTTTAGAACTATGAATTTAAAACAAGACAGACAAAATCAGAGTACTTACAAAACTACAAGAGAGCCTTTTGATAGCTATCCTATTTAATGAAGCGCCAAGGGTTTTATAAACGAAAATATAAATTTCTTTTTCTTTTTTCCTTTTTCGAAAAAAACAATATTTTGTTGCAAATTAAAATTTTCTAATATCTTTGCTACAACAAAATATTGTTGCTTTCTTTCAACAAAGAGGGGTATTTTAAACAGATATATAAAGAAAATATAACAAAAGTAAATTTTAAAACCAAATTGTGAATGTGAAATCTTTTAAATTACCTTTATAACTTTTTTAAAAATTTAATAAATCTTAATTAAATTTCTAAGCAAGAAAAATATTTGCAAATGCAGGAAAATGAAATTAATGAATTTGTTATTTGTTGTTTTGATATTTAAAAAATACATGCTAAGAATTTCAATTTATATAGATTTTAATAAATTGTTTATAATTGTTTTTATTGATGTTTTAGCAAAATACTTAAGATGTTTATATACTTAATTTGCACGTACTTTATCTTTCTTGTTACGTTTGCTACGTTTCTTAACATCATGATCCGAATCACTGCATGCACCTTCATCGTCTTCTATGTCCTTATCGGAGTCTTGAGAATCAGTATCGCTATTTTTGCGCTTGTGTGCTTTCCTTTTTTTTACTTTGCTGCAAGAAAAGTTTATAGAAATACACATTAGATCGAAATAAACATACATAACTCATATAGTTGATTTAATTAACTAACATCGTTGAACATTTTTAGCATCCAGTTTGTATAATTGGATGAAAAAATGTTTTTAAAACAGAAAAAAAATGTAATTTAAAACACATTAAATTTCAATACAAGTAATTAAAAAGTTATAGCATCGAAAATTAGTTGTTGTCTAAGTATATTGAATACACTTTTCTAGAAATTTCTGTTGTTGCTAGTTTTTGCAAAACATCCAATAAAATATTTTGAAAATATTATAATTTCAATAAGCTTGAAAATAAAGTAGCCATGATTTTTCTCCACCTATGTACATTGCAAACTCTTGGTCTCAAATGTGTTGAAAGAAAATCATATACCCTAAGACTAAATTTTATACGAAACTATGTGGGGGTTATCGTGAAACAAGATTCCCGGGGAATTTTCTTAAACCGCAATAGAGAATGCACGGCAGTTTGAGAAAATTCCCCGGGAATATTTATTCACGATAACCCCCTGTATTTCCGATCAAAAACCCAAAGGTATGTGTCACGTTGTGCAGAACAGGCATTTAAATGACATGGCAGGCCTTTTTAAAAAAATTGCATTGGATTCCTTTTGCGAGAAATTAAACAATTCAAGATTTACACAAAATTAATTTTTTTTGATAATTTATGTGTATTCAATTTTGGTATTCCTATACGTTTCCAGATATACACAAAATTTAAAAGTTTTACCAAATTAACTCAATAACAATGGGCCATATCGTAAATAAATGTTTTCGAGAATTCATTATCTTACTCCCTAGTTTGCAGTCGCAAAAAATTGTCTGGAAGGGCGAAATTCACTGGAAGAGAGTATTTTGACGTTTACTGGAAACATTTTTTTTAACAACTTTTTACTAGGGAATTTGAAGCGTGTATAAATAATATTGGACAAATTAAAAAGATTTGTACTGCAATACGTCTGTATGTTTTAATTTCCAGTAACAATTATCTAGTTTGGGAGAGTAAAAAACTGTTTCCTAGAGAAAAATATGCCATGCTCAAACCAAACAGAATCCAGTAACAATTAGCCAGTAAAGACTAGTAAACATATGAATTTGACACTTGACAATATTTTGCATAAATAAAACTTTTTCAAAAAATTATTACAGCACATAGGAGAAAAGCTGAAAAGGTCACTCGGTTCCTTTTAATTTGACTAACTGGATAAAAAAAATCACAACATGATGTTTATTTTATTGTTTAAAGGCAGTATGACTATCTGAGAAGTCATATGCGTTTTCTTATGTTTTTCTGTCTGATTTTTTTCTGCCTGTCAAATTTTTTTTGTTTTAATTGTTTTCATTTTTTATTTATCAAACAACATTAAAAAATTTGAAAACTCGTATGACTTCTCTTATCAAATAGATTCAAATCTAATGCCAAAAAAACTCATATGAGTTTTCTTCTGATAAATCATTTGTGTAATAAATTTACATTCACACTATCAGAGTAGCCATATTTGACAACTCATAAGAGTTTCTGTATGACTTCTCAGATAGTCTGAAGCGGGTTTTAGAAAGACTTTTTTGAAAACATTCAATTTTTCATTTATGAAAAATATTACCAAGTGTCAAAAACATATCGATACATGCAACGTATAAGTTGGTAACTCAAGTTACAACTTTCTTACGGGACAGTGTTTTTCACAAATTGTAATAAGATGGAGTCTAATACGCAGACTTCAAAAAAGACTATCCCGTATAAAAGTTGTAACTTGAGTTACCAACTTATACGTTGGATGTATCGATATTTTATTACTGGACAATTTTTGAAAGTAAAATTTTATCCAGTAAAATCTTGCAAGCTCTATATTAAAAAATTTTCACTTTACTCTCACACTTTCTCTCTCGTTACTGGACTTTTCGGTATGCCCATGATACAATAATTAGAAGGTAAATGCAGTTATTAAACGTCCCCCTTTGCTGAGAAGAATCGCTCTCTCATCATATGTGGTTGTTGTGGTTTTCTTCTGAAATTGTAAATCTATATGGTTGTTGTTGTCTCTAAAATTTTTACAAGCTGCAATATCCTCTCATAATTGAATCATCGGTATACCAAACGTGTTGTACAAATTGTTCCTATCACAAAACATACAGACCTAATATTAAAGCTTATTGAAATAGCTTTCATACGTGTATGATGCCAATATTTTTGATATGCATCCAACTTTTCACTTCGTCACTATTTTTTTGTGAAAGTTTGGAAATTTATTTGGCCGACCATCACCACTTTTGAAATTTTAATTTTTTTTATTTTTTAACATATTTGTATGGTGCGTTCTTAAATCCAAATCCAAATTTCCTGCTCCTGATCCACCTTATCGCCATAAGGTTGTTCATGATGGAAAGAGAAAAGAAAACGGACATTGGATATGAATTTAGCGACAGAGAATCGCTGAGTAATACGCATCATTTTTCGAATAAATAAAAAAATCACTAATTTTATGAACTTTAGTCATTATTTGCAAGAATCGAAAATTCCATGCATTTTTCAACTTAGAAAATTATGACAATTAGGATAAGAGAAAAAACTACTAAGCATTGCTATGGTGACATATGTTTCGGTTACCGCCACGTAACCATCTTCCAAAAAATTAATGGAATTTTCGATTACTGAAAATAATGATTGAAGTTCATAAAATTAGTATAATTTTCAAAAAGTCAATATAAACCATTTTAATAAATAAAAATATGTAAATATTCCTTTATGCGTTCCAATGAATATTCAATGTAGATTATTTACAGCCTAATCTAAAAATTAAATCTTTGTGAGGGTTTAGTTTCTATTCTGGCAAAAAAAAGTTTTAATGGATAGGTGTACGAGGGAGGGGTGGTCAAAAAGTTCGCGGTATAGGTTTAAGGAGTGGAACTAAAAATATAACTTATTTGGCTTTTTCAATATACATATTCTTTTTCTACCCTATTAGACGGAGAGCCAGCGCTTGGCTGACCCTCCTCATAGTATCAAAGCTGAATTTTTTGTGGGTGTTCCTCCAATAGTAGGTATGAACTTTTATTCTAATGAAATCTTGAGAGGTGGTGCCTTCTTGAGATATCGGGTGCGAAAGTTCGAGAATATAATTTTTGGAATGTCGATTTTCAAAATATTATAACTATGTATGTCTACTAGGGCGTTTCACAAAAAAAAATTTTTTTGATTTTTTCAAACCTTAAAGCGGACTTGGATGTCTTATGGGATAAAAATAACCTGTGAATTTTTTCAGATTTTTTATTAGTCATTTAGAGGTCGCGATGTCAACTTTTTTAAAAAATCTGAAAAAATTCACAGGTTATTTTTTATTTAATCAAAATAAAATTTTTTCGTGAAACGCCCTAATGTCTACGTCATAGTATCACGGCTGAATTTTTTTGTGGATATTCTTCTAATAGGAACTACTAACTTTTGTTTTAGTCAAACCGTGAATGGTAGTGCCTCGCGGGATATTGGGTGCGAAAGGTCAAGAAAATCATTTTTTTTTAATGTCGATTTTGAAAATATTATAACTATGTCTACGTCATAGTATCACGGCTGAATTTTTTTGTGGGTATTCTTCTAATAAGGACTACTTACTTTTGTTTTAGTCAAAACATGAGAGGTAGTGCCTTCGGGATATCTTTAAAGTTCATATACATAAATATGAAATTAGAAATTTTTAAAACTTTTTTCTGAAGAATAAAATTTTTTATCCTATAATTCGTCCTTTTAAATAGACCTGGGGGATGTCACATTTTTTTCAAAATATCTGACTCAATAAAAACTTTCATATTATAGCCGTTTGAATAACATACATATATCAATTTTAGCTTCTATAATTTTGACGAAAATGCATCCAGTTACTATGCACCTTTCGCACCCGATACCCCGCAGGTACCACTTCTCACGTTTTGACTAAAACAAAAATTAGTGGTCCCTATTAGAAGAATACCCACAAAAAAATTCAGCCGTGATACTATAATTTGAAAATCGACATTCATATTACAATGATCACTTGTATGCGGAAAATACCTTAAAAAAGAATATCTCCTAAACTGTGGGTCGTACGAAAAAAATTTGCACTACTTTTCGATATGGAATTTGAGCTACAAAATTGTGGAGCACCATTTTTTTGTAGAAATAACCGTTAGCGAGATACTAATTTTCTCGACCTTTGTGCCTGAATAACTTTTTGTACGACAGTCAAATCGGTCTCGAATTTTTTTTTTATACTTTGAAACTACAAAATAAACCGACTTAAAGAAAAAAAATTTTGGATTTTACATGTTGGAGGCACCACTTCTCAAGATTTCATTAGAATAAAAGTTCATACCTACTATTGGAAGAACACCCACAAAAAAATTCAGCTTTGTTACTATGAGGAGGTTCAGCCAAGCACTGGCTCTTAGTCTATAACATATTTTTCATTTAATTTTTCGGGTCATTAGTCTTAACTATCGTTATGAACCTGAGTACAAACAGAGCGCTACATGCAGTAGTAAAAAAAAGACACACCACCACAGTTTGAGCTGGGAAAATCATGACAAGTCTTTTGGGGATCAAAAGCTGTCCTGTTAACCGATAACAAAGATAAAGATGTATCCATATCCGGAGAGTACTGCCGTTAGAGAAAAAAGAAAGGGAAAATTGACTAGAAGGCGCCCTGTCCACAAGAGCCGTGTTGCGATGGCCGCACTGCAGAAGATGGGCTATTATTTATTCCCAAAGATAAAGAAAAGCTACATGGACAAAATTTAACAACGATGACGAAGTTACGTCAAATAACACAAAATTTTTTCCCGTGGAATTAATAAGTTATTAAGAGTTTGGGTTAATAAAGAATATATTGAAAAGGAAAAATAAACGTGTATTTTTATTCCCACTCCTTACCCCCCATTCCGCGAACTTTTTGACCTTAAAACACTTAAATGAACATTCGAGTTATTTATTTTTTATTTGTATAAAACAAAGAAAAGTTTTTAATCAACTGAAAAGTTGTTTAGCATTTCGACAGCTCTTTTTTACTTTTACAAGCAAATATTGCCAATATTGGGTAAATTATTGACCTAATTATTTTAAAAGAAATATATTGTAGTATATTGAAGTGATGATGAATGTTTCCACGTTTTAAAGCATTTTATAACCTTTGTAATTTTATGAGGTAAAAAGATTTTGTTAAAACTAAACCTTAGTACATTACTTTGTAAGATATCGAAGCAATTTTTTTCTTTTTATTGCTTAGTTTTTTATGTTTTTTTTTTTTACTTTGACAATTGTTTACCTTATTTAAACTCATCATAATTGGTCTGTCTTAAGTAAAAGAAAGATGAGAAAATAATTTCTTTTAATTGTTGTTGTGCATTACGTACGTTTATTGATTTGTTAATTTTGATTTTTTTTGTTTTTTTTTTTTGTTAAAGGAAATTTCATATTTTAATCAATGCAGGTTTGAGTTGTTTCAATATTTTAAATTCATATAAATTTTGAGTGTTTTGATGGAAAATTGTGTTGGATGTGTGTATAATTCTGAATAGTAAAATATAAAATTTATAACAACAGAATAAAATGATCAAATGAAAGTACTTCTATGAATACATTTTCCGATAACATGAGAACTTCATCGAATCAAATGTTTTTATAAAATATTTTATTAAATGTTTTAACAAAAACTTTTCAAAGTTTACACCTGACGTGCTAACCAAAAGAATATTTAAATTCGTTTTTAGTCAGCTGAAGTAGTAAAAAATTTGATATACTATAAGTACGATTCCACAAAAAAAACCGTATTTTTACGTTCCACTAATTTTATACAAATTTGGCTTTTAAATGGTTTAATTCATTACTTTCTGACTTCTGAATCTAACATCGTACACAATCATCATTGAAGTAGAGTGCAACGATACAGGAGCCAGGAACTGGTTAAAATGTCTGTCAGTGTGCATGTCCACAGCGACAAAAATTTATCAATTTTAACTACTTTCAAGTTCATAAAACTTTATTAAAATATTAGTATTCAACTAAATCTTTGCATGATTAGAAGCACAATGGTAAAACTTTTTGTCGCCCAGTTTCAATCAATTTGAATCTAATTTGACTTACTTTGCCTTGGGTCACAAAAATTAAAAGTTAATTGAGTTAGCAACGAATTTGTATCCGACTGTCAAATATATACTACTGTTGGCTAATTCCAAAATTTTCAAATATTTATCAATTTCTAGCAAATTTCGAGTTTAATTTTTCAAAAATAATGCAATCCTATAGGCATTTCGAGTTTTGTTAATCTTCAATATCTTCAAACGATAAAAACTTGAATATGTACATTAGGGTGTCCGTTATTTACCAAGTGCATTGTTTTTAAGAGAGGACCTTTCATAATGACGGGCTTAATAGCAATTAATCAGATAAAAAAGAAAAATTTCGGTCTAAATTTGGAAAAATTAAAAAAAAACTGAGTATGCAAAAAGTTCGGTGAATGTCTCTAGAGTAAAAAAAATGCAAACCGGAATCTCTTTCAGGAGATATTAGGGACTCCAGTGGGTCTAAATTTGGGTACATGTCTCTAGACTAAAATGTAAACCGGAATGTCCAGGCTGACTACTTTGAGGATATATCGAATTTTAACCAATATTTTTTATGCTTTTTATTAAAAAATGGAATTTTCGTGTTTTTGATACATGTATCCTAATCCAAAACTTGAAAAAATCAATTTTTTGCAAATTTCAAGCCCACCATTTTGAGGGGTCCTTTCTTAAAAACAATGAACTTGGTAAATAACGGACACCCTAATGTGAAGGCTTTAAATGCAGTGTGTTACAAAACGGGTTGTTGTCACCGACATACACCACTAATTCAGGCGTACGGCAGGGGTGTTTAATATCACCATCTCTCTTCCTTATCGTTCTTGACGACATTCTAGATAAAGCTCTTAATAAGGCCAAAAGGGGTATTCAATGGAACTTAACTGAACATCTAGAAGACCTCGACTACGCTGACGACATCTGCCTCTTATCGTCCAAACATTCAGATATGCAAAACAAAATTGAAGACCTTATCTTGGAATCACAAAAGGCCGGCCTGAAAATTAACGTATCCAAGACTAAAAGCATGAAGCTAAAGGCAAACCGGAATGACATCACGTTTAGAGCTGGCAGTGATGACATCGAAAACGTCAAAAGCTTCACGTATTTAGGCAGCATTATCTCCATGGATGGTGGAGCAAAAGAGGATATTAACTCAAGAATAGCAAAAGCAAAAGGCGCGTTTGCTCAACTGAACAAAATATGGTCTTCATCCGTTATATCCACCAAAACGAGAGTACGCATTTTTGATTCGAATGTGAAATCGGTTTTGTTATATGGGTGCGAAACATGGCTTGTTACTGAACAACTAACGAACAAGCTGCAAGTATTCGTCAACAAATGCTTAAGGCGTATACTAAAGGTTTGGTGGCCTCGCACTATATCAAATGACGAGCTACATCAAAAATGCAAACAGAAGGCTATAGCAAACGAGATCAAGCTGCGCAAATGCGGATGGATTGGTCACACTCTCCGGAAACCACACAGCGAAGTTTGTCGCCAGGCCCTTGAGTGGAATCCACAAGGCAGTAGAGGACGTGGTAGACCCAAAACCAACTGGAAAAGGTCGTTGGAAAAGGAAATCCAAGAATCGGGAAAATCGTGGCAAGAGATCAAAGTCATCGCAAGGGATCGTGACAAATGGAGAGATTTCATATTGGCCCAATGCTCCTCCTAGGAGTTAAAGGAGAATACATACATACATACAATGTGAATCATCTTTGAAACTATAAGACACAAGGATGCCTTTATAGTGCTATAAAATCCCTCTACTCTTTATGAAATAAAAAATGTATTTTACTTCAAAAAGGTGTCTCACATACTGTCTCCTCAATACTACAACTAGGTAACTAAAATTTTTTTAGTTTTGAGAAAAAACGACATTTCAAGAATTGTGTTTTTTTTCTTTTTTCCTTCATATAACAATGCAATGGTGCCACTTATGAGAACTTTGGTTGGAACGGATTGTTCACTATACCAAGAAGAATATCTATTATAGGCCACTAATATCAAAAATGATGATTTAGGAGTTACCTGGTTGTCGATCGATATACAGACAACAGTCCCTGTTTCTATACCGAAATCTGAACCGATTTGCTTGATTTTTTTTCCTGTTCGAAAGGTTGTGAGGAGGAGCAGTGCATAGGATTATATTTTTTAAAGCGGTACCACTCCCCTAAATAAAAAAAACTCTCTCTCGGCTAAACCACTGCATCGATTTTTACGAAATTTGGTATGAAAATAGGGTAAGCACTAAGGAACGATAACATGACCATTATGTTTTTCAGTGGGCGGTGCCACGCCCTCAAATGGAAAAAGCTCTCACGTCTAAACCACTGCATCGTTTTTTATGAAATTTTGAATAGAAATAGGGTTAGCACTAAGGAACGATCAAATAAATATGTTTTTCAGTGGGCGGTGCAACACCTCTAAACAGAAAAAAGCTCTCACGGGTAAACCACTGCGTCCATTTCTACGAAATTTGGTTTGAAGATAGTGTTAGCACTAAGGAACGATAAAATGACCATTATGTTTGTAAGTGGGCGATGGCATGCTCCTAAATGAAGAAAAAAAAAACACTAAGCCACGGCTAAACCACTGCATCGATTTTTATAGAATTCGGTGCTGCGATAGGCTTCACACTACGGAAGGCTAATTAAAAGTTGATAGTTTTGAGAGGGGGGTGCCACACCCGTTAATAGAATACACCAGAGGTGTGCACACAAGTAACGTAAGGGAGCTAAAATATTTAATCGGTTGATTAAAAGAGCTAACTCACGAAATTTGCAAAATTTAAGTCCCCAAGCATGCTTCGAAAAAAATTAAAACATAAAAATTTTAAATTCGAGGGATGCAATGACAACAACAAATCAATGATAAAATAATAATTCCCGTTGCTCGACGATCGCAACGAAAAAGGCTTCAACACACTTGACTTCAAGCTGCATGAAATTGTTGTTACGGTCGCTCGCATTGAATTTTATTTTTTGAAGTTCGTAGAAAAGCAGCGTATGCAATTGTTGTTGCAAATTTTATTGTTGTTGTTTACTGATATTCATTTTTTGGTTTCCTTCAAAACTAGAATTGGACTGACACTTGCGAACAAGTAGCGTGTTAAATACGGCAGGATATTTGTACTTTTTGTTGTTGTTGGCTTGTGTTTAGAAAAACTTAAGGCAGGTTTTCACCTTGTGGGGTCAAAAAGTGCACTTTTTTTAGGAATTTTTTTTGAGAAAACGGTTAAAGATACAGCGCTGAAATTTTTGTCTGAATATGAACATATATTTATTCAAAGAATACAATTTTCGAACTTGAAAAAATCCAAAAAGGGGGGGGGGAGGGGGCGCCCATTGGTGGCGGCATGCATTTCGGTGCCGGACGTGATTGGCTCAAAACCCGTGATCTAAAACACAAAAACCGAACACATTCTTAATTTGTATCGTATTATCTATTGAATGAACTACGATCATGAAAAAAAAATCAAAATTCCAAAAGTTATGAGGTTTTGAAAAAAAAAATGTCAATTTTCGCATTTTTTTCTTCACTAATTATTTTTTTAAATAAACAATTTTCAATATTTTTGGCTGATAAGCTGGGTCGATCCCCATACAAAAAAAAAAAATCGTTTTTTTCCCCACATCCTAATATGTTCTTTGGCTTATTGTTAGACTTCTCACAAAATATTTTGGCTCTGGTGAAAACTTTGATGACGCTAGAATTTTTTTTGGGCCAAAAACACAAAATTTGTATGGAAAACTTTTTTGTTTGGCTACATAGAGCGAAACAAAAATTTACAAAAATTAAACATATAAAATGGTTAGGTTATGCATCAAAAGTTTTTCGAAAATCGCGCTCTGTCTCAGGATATTGATATTAGAAACAGTGAAAAATCTCTAATTTCAAACGAATCACCCGTTAAATATTTTGCCTGAAAATATGCTACGTTTTTTCTTATTTAAAAAATGCTGTTTTTTATAATAGTAGCATTCTTTTGAAATTTGTAATGAATTAATTTTCATTTTAATAAAGTCTTGACGTGATTTGAGTGTAGTGAATCGAGCTTTTTTATACGTTGCATACGATTGCAGCTCGTCAGTTGGTCGATTTTTATTCGTGTGTTTTGAGATATTCGTTATTTTTTTAGCTCGTAAGTTTTGAACTGCTCGTTGGGTCGTCCACGTGTCCGTTGAATATCCGTACAATTGTAGTCAGAGTTGCAGGAATCGCGATAAAGTACCTGGAGACCGATCCCTGCTAGGTTGACAATATATTCTTATTATTTTAGTCGCTGGTTTTTATTCATAGCTATTTTCTGTGATCAAATACGTATCTTTTCGTTTCCAATTTTCATGCTTCAAAAATGATAAATTTACCGATGAGAATAATATAAAAAAAACTCGGAAAGTATTAAATGGGATCGGAAACAATAGAATAATATCAAGACTTTAAAATTGATGGTTTTTGGTGAAATATTTAAACGAAACAAAAACCATAAAAAAAGAAAACCTAATAAAGCAGCACTCCTGGTAAGGGAGAATGGGAGTTTTCCAAATTTTAAATTTCCTTTAAAATATCTTCACATATTTCTATTGGACTAAAACCATAATATATATTTTTAAAATGGCCATAAATTTTCGATTCCAAATAAGTGAAAAAATGCAAAATCAGTTGAGAAATAACTGAGCCACAGATTTTTAAGCACTCAGAGTCACCCAAAAACAGTTTTTAAGGCTAACTTAAGATTTTGAAAGTGTATTACAATTTTTAAGTATAGGCAAATTAAGTACTCGACTAGACCTATGTAGGGTAAAACGGGGTTAAATAACCACTTTTGTGTTTGGCACTCTGTAAAAACTTTTTTTATTATAATAATTTGAAAATTTCAACTGTTCCTGGTTCGTTGAATCTTGACCGTTCGTTTTTGACCTTGAACTACTCCAAAATCACAATATCCTGCATATCTGAAAGCGTCAAACTCTACTTCGAAACTAATGGTATGTATTAGTTCATAATTTTCATCGAAAATAATCTTTTACGTCAAAATTTTAGTTAATAGAAAAAAACATTTATTTTTCGAAGGTTAGAAAATTTTAGGGAGTTGTGAGATACTACATGAAAACAATAGAAGTTACGTACTTGAGTAATTATTTTTTATTGAGAATGGAACAGAAGATTCGAAGTGAACACATGTACAATATAATATCCATCTTGTAAATTGGCACAGTTTAAGACTACAGCTCGATTGCATATATTTAAATGGAGTTGTTTCTGTTCAACTTTTTCGGCACTCGTTTTTCCAATGATATGATTTCCATTCGTCTGAGTTTTTTCTTTCATGAGATATACGCAAAACTGTTTAAAAAAGTACGAAGAATAAGACGCGCTACCAGTGAATAATAATATTATGGGCTCTTCTTGCACCAGAACTAATTCTTTCTATCCTTTATACTATTAAACCTGTTTGAAAGCCAAAAAAGAAACAACAAAAAATTTCAAACAGTCTAATATCTATATAACGAAAAAGTAATTCCATATTAGTGGCTGTCAATAAATTACGTCACACTTTTGGGGCAAGGGAGGCGGGCTTACATTTGTTACTTGCGGTCCTACCTATAAGAATCTGAGCTCAGTTTTTGGTACTCATATTTTGCACACTCAACTTCTTTAAAATAAACAAAAGCACGTGGGGTTAAATAACCAAAAGGAGACGACCACTGTAAGGTCGGAAAAAAAGATTCTAAAGAAATTTTCCGAGCAAAAACCAAGACACTGCAGCCAAAACCAATACTCGTCGCTCCAAAAGAGGTCGTCCAAGAAAAGTAGTATACGTTGAAGAAAGTGACGCCAGCGATTAATGAAACTCAAGAGCAACCTTTTCAAGTAAATTTTGTTTTTCTGAAACGTTTTGTAAAGTTCTGATAAAATAAAATCCCTTAAAATATCAATGTTGATTACTTTTATTATAAAAAGAAAGTTTCACACTTTTTGTTAAAATGCAAATACCGGATAAACAATGAGAGTTTGAAAAAAAATTTTCGTATGAATTTTGTAACAAAGGGTTCAACGAACTAGGAACAGTTGAAATTTTCAAATTATTATCATAAAAAAAGTTTTTACAGAGTGCCAAACACAAAAGTGGTTATTTAACCCCGTTTTACCCTACATAGGTCTAGTCGAGTACTTAATTTGCCTATACTTAAAAATTGTAATACACTTTCAAAATCTTAAGTTAGCCTTAAAAACTGTTTTTGGGTGACTCTGAGTGCTTAAAAATCTGTGGCTCAGTTATTTCTCAACTGATTTTGCATTTTTTCACTTATTTGGAATCGAAAATTTATGGCCATTTTAAAAATATATATTATGGTTTTAGTCCAATAGAAATATGTGAAGATATTTTAAAGGAAACTTAAAATTTGGAAAACTCCCATTCTCCCTTACCAGGAGTGCTGCTTTATTAGGTTTTCTTTTTTTATGGTTTTTGTTTCGTTCAAATATTTCACCAAAAACCATCAATTTTAAAGTCTTGATATTATTCTATTGTTTCCGATCCCATTTAATACTTTCCGAGTTTTTTTTATATTATTCTCATCGGTAAATTTATCATTTTTGAAGCATGAAAATTGGAAACGAAAAGATACGTATTTGATCACAGAAAATAGCTATGAATAAAAACCAGCGACTAAAATAATAAGAATAAATTGTCAACCTAGCAGGGATCGGTCTCCAGGTACTTTATCGCGATTCCTGCAACTCTGACTACAATTGTACGGATATTCAACGGACACGTGGACGACCCAACGAGCAGTTCAAAACTTACGAGCTAAAAAAATAACGAATATCTCAAAACACACGAATAAAAATCGACCAACTGACGAGCTGCAATCGTATGCAACGTATAAAAAAGCTCGATTCACTACACTCAAATCACGTCAAGACTTTATTAAAATGAAAATTAATTCATTACAAATTTCAAAAGAATGCTAGTATTATAAAAAACAGCATTTTTAAATAAGAAAAAACGTAGCATATTTTCAGGCAAAATATTTAACGGGTGATTCGTTTGAAATTAGAGATTTTTCACTGTTTCTAATATCAATATCCTGAGACAGAGCGCGATTTTCGAAAAACTTTTGATGCATAACCTAACCATTTTATATGTTTAATTTTTGTAAATTTTTGTTTTACTCTATGTAGCCAAACAAAAAAGTTTTCCATACAAATTTTGTGTTTTTGGCCCAAAAAAAATTCTAGCGTCATCAAAGTTTTCACCAGAGCCAAAATATTTTTTGGGAAGTCTAACAATAAGCCAAAGAACATATTAGGATGTGGAGATTTTGAATTTATTTTGGCGACCCAGCTTATTGGCTGATCGTAGTTCATTCATTAGAGGAAACCCTAAGGAACACGTTCGTAAGGTCCGAAAACATGGTTCTGAGAAAAACGCGTTTAAAGTGCCAAAGCGCGCTCGGCCGGTGCTCGACAGTGCTCTATGTAACGGGCTATAACTTTCGAAATTTTTCAGATTTCGATCTGAAACTTCTACAGCACATTTTTTTAACATAATCTACACGATAAGACAAAAAAAAAAATCGATTTTTTTGACCCCACAAGGTGAAAACCTGCCTTAACATTCGAAATTTATTATGGAAAATAACATGCAAAATTAAAATATAATTTTCAGGTGAATTTTGGATTTTTTTATCTTTACTATGACAATTTTCAACTATATGCGGCCTCGGAAGAAGACTTTTTTTATGTATTTTTGTAAAATGGTTTTTTTATTTTATCAGGGGTGGTTTTATTATAATCCTGATTGGACCACCCATTTCGTTTTTTAAACCGGCAGTTTTCTAAAACCGTATACATATTATGTATATATAAACCATAACAGTTAAAACTTGTAGTTATTTTTTTATCATTACGGAAAATTTTAAATGCAATTTTAAAATGAGTCGTGTAAATTTAAAACATAAGTTTTTAAGAAGAAACAATCAATACATAAAAAATTGCTTTTTGATTTTTTATAACCAAAGCGCCTTTCCACCCAAATGCTTTGATTTGATGAGACCGAAAACAATGTAATAACTAATTTCTCCCGTAAATAATTCTTTCATTCAATCATTCGTGTTCTTTGATGTTTTGTATATTGAAAAAAATTTAAAGTAAATAACCTAAACATGATAAAATTATACGAAACAACATAACTTAACTAAAAGATAATTATGACTAAAACAATTTACTGATTTATTTTACTTACCGCTTACGCTTGCGAAGAAATTTAAATCGATATTATTAAAAAGGAATATTAATAAAAATAATCGACTTGCGTTCTCTTCGTACAACATTAGTTTTTTTTGCTTTGATTGATAGAAAAATTTAGTTTAAAAAATTATGTAAAATTCCAACATATTGTACATGGTTACAAATGGCAGATTATATTGTAATTTATTGTTTAAATGATGATTGAAAGCAGTTGTTGTATTTTTAGTTGTAGGAAAGGAGTATTAAGTGCCGTGGTGTTTAAATGTAATATATTTTTTATTTCTTTTAATTGGTATTGTTTCATTTGTAAAGATTCCTCAATACTTTTTTAAATAAAATTTGTTAAATGATTATTTGAATGATTATTTCATAAAAGTTACGTTTAAGATTTTCTTATATAATTACATAACTTTTCTTTTCTTTTTTCTTTCTTTCTCATAAGAGTTCCTGTTCAGAGTTTTGTCGGTCAAAAATGCAGAGAAAGGAGAGATAAAAATGCCAAGCAGTTAAGAAGAAGAAATTTTTGTTTAACTCTTTATCAGAACAAGTTGAATTAAAAAAACATATACATATAGATGAAATAATATAGCTATTCAACCAAAAAAAAATAAGAATTGAAATTAAATAAATTTCATTTTTAAATGAAAATCGAAGTTAAATAATTGTAAAACATTATAAACTTACCTTTCTTTTTTATGTTTTTTTGATTTTTTCTTTTTATCCTTCTTACGTTCTGGACTAGCAGAGCTGTGAGGTAAATAGATTTAATTAACACTTTAAATATACAATTTACATCAGTAAAGAACAAACCTATCTCTGGAGCGTTTCTTTTTCTTTTTTCTTTCTGACTTTGACACATGTTCACGTTCATCTCCACCACCACCAACTTCTTTTTCTTTAGAAGGTGTACGCACTAATGCATATCTTTTCTCCTTATCCCTGCCAGCTGCAGCTGTGGCAGCAGCAGCTTCTCTTTGTGCGTCCAGCTCTTTTTGAAGCGCTAGACTTTTGGCCAAATCTTCTTTTGATTTTCGATCAGAATCGAAACTGGAGCCTTCAACAAAATACTCTGAAATGTTGAATGCTTCACGTAGTTTAGCGTTCTTTTCTTGTTGAGCTTCGGCGATTTTATGTGTCTCACGTACGCTAATGAAAAAATAAAAAAGAGGGTATGCAAACATTACTTTCAACATTATATTAGTTTAAAGAAAAAATTGTTATTAGCAGGGAGAGTAAACAAATATAAATTCAATACAATTGTTAATTGAGTAAATACCCGTTGGCGTTTTTGAGCCACATCGATGAATACTCATGATGATAACACGAACATATCGCGCTTAGCATGAAACTTTCCGAAATGATTTTTTCATCGATGTATCATATTGAGAATGTCAGAGAGTTAGCATTTTCTGTCGGACTCTCTGAACTTTTGAAATGTTCTGAAATGGTGATATTGTCTTAAAAAAAAAAAAACAGCTGACGGCTGCATGACATTGTCTGTTACATGTCGCCATCAACGACTAAAGTCATGGATGCAGCCGACTATTATTTTTGCTGTCAGTTTGTTAAGCAAATTCTTATTAATAAATAAAATCTAGTATGTAATATGTAAATTGGCCAATAAGATTTCTGTATTTCAAATTAAATAAATAAATGAAATGAAATGAAAAAATAAATTATTGGGTATCTTTCTAAAAAATGTGATTATTTTTATTATTTTATAACTGTAAAATTAACAATAAGTACGATCCAGACTTAATATTTTGAGGTGAGTTAACATGTCCTTAAAAAAATTGTAAATAGAGTTACTTATTATAACGTCTGAATTTTATCTCTCTCAATAGGTTTCTGTCGTTGCCCTACTCATAAGTAAGGAATATCGCCGAGAATTCTTATATATTATTAATTTTTTGACATATTTTATTATTAAATATTTTGTACAGCTTAGTAATTTTCATCTGTTTACATCGATACGTCCAATGTAAAAGTTGGTTGTCAAGTTACCAACTTTTTACGGGACAGCGTTTATTGAAATCTGCGTATTTGGTTACATCTTGTGTCAACCAACTAACTTGAAATTTGAAGGGCTGGGAGCTATTTTTGTAGTCACAACCTAAATTCATTTTATATGAGTTTACATATAAAATAAAAAAAACTACAATTTTCGAGTTGCCAACTTTTACGTTGAACGTATCAATATTTACTAGGCGGAAGGCCTAAGTTGTTAATGTCAAGTATTTTGAGATTGTTTTTAAAAATTTAAATTAAAATATATTTAATGATTTTTCGCAAATTTAATTGATTATAATTTTGCTTTTTAAGACTGCTATTTTTGAATATTCCATTAATACGAACTTGTACAGTAAAATTTGCAATGAACAACAACCGACGCTACAAATATTAACTTGGAAATTGGTGACATATGTTTTGGCTACTACCACATACACATATATATATTTGCATATATATATATTAGGGTGGGCCAAATTGTATGGAGGAAATTTTATCGACCTCGGCTACCCCCCTATGTGAAAGTTCATTCAAATCTATGAATATTTGCCCAAGGAACTATATCTCTGCGTTCAACTTAAGTTCGGCGCATTTTTGATCGAAAATTGTACCTTTCATCAATATTTTTTTTTGTTTTCATACTAAATTTTAAAAATTTTTTATAAAGACAAAAGTAATGTCATGATTATGATATGATTTGGCTGGTATTCTGTCAGTATTCAATTAAATTGGGTTCTGTTTGCATAAAAAGTTCACTCGATGATGTGGAATTGATGCTATATGTATATTTAAAAAAATGATATGGGTCAAATAGCCGATTATGATGACCGACTTTCAAAATAAACGATTCAAATTTTTGGATGAATTTTTTCAAACAAAACACCCACCTAGGCAGAAAGAGTATTCAATTCTATGAATATTTGCCCAAGGAACCATACCTCTACGTTCACGTCTACATCGTCAAAGATCCTAACATAAATAACACTGTTGTTGTTTTTTTTTTATGTAAGTATCCCCACTTGTTGCTATCAGCTGTGTTCATTTGCAAATATTCTTAATTGTTGTTATGTTGAATGCACTCTCAAATTGGGTTTTGAGACATGCTATCTTTCACAATTCACAATTAATACCCCACTGTTGTAGATTTTTTGTCCACTGCTAGTGAGATTCTTGCTTTTTGCAAGATTTTAATTGTAAACGTTAAAAATCTAACATTAATAGGCGGGTTCACCTTTTCAAATATTAAATGATTTTTCGCACATTTAAATGATTATAATTTTGCTTTTTGCTGCTGCACTCTTTCATTAGAATGCAGAAGGCTGCGGTTCGATTCTAGTAAGAAGCAAAGATTAACTAAAATAGGTCTGATATATATGCAAATATGTGTATGTGGTAATAGCCGAAACATATGTCACCAATTTCCAAGTTAATATTTGTAGCGTTGGTTGTTGTTCATTGCAAATTTGAATGTACAAGTTCGTATTAATGGAATAAAATTTAAATCTAAAAAAAAAAATATATTTCTCTCTCCATTTATGCTGACGTGTTTGTGACAAAATCATGAAATCATGAATGACAAATCGATGACATTTTCTTCTACAAGTCACTTGGAAGTGTGTGTCTCGTGCATGTATGTCTTCGTTTGTCATCAATGATTCGATTTTGTCTCTATTGGTCATCGATGAATCATCGTGTCGGGGAGTATGAATGAATAGAATACATACATACATCAAAATCGCTAGTAGAGTTTCGAAATCCATTTGGGAGAAACATTATTTTTTATATTTGAAAGTTATTTCAAATCCATACTCTTTATATTTTGAAAACTGTTGGAATAACATTTTTTATTTTTAGTATAATACAATACATATGTAATAACCAAATAATCACAAAATTTTGCTGCAAAAGCATGGTGAGACAATGGAATAGCATTGAATAACGCCCCAACAGATCTAAGTATTATTATTGTTATTTTTTTACCTCACAACGCTTTTTAACTCCTTTTGACACAAGCTAGCAGTGAGCTGGCTGCTAGAATTACAACCATACATTAAGGTTTTCAATATTGTCGAAGATGAATGCTTAAGCAATTCAATTAAAGCAGGTAAATTTGTTTGTTGTAATTGTTGTTGCACTGTGAAATTACTGCTGCATCCAATGTTTGTGTTGATGGCTGTTATTTCACATGGTAGGCTATTGTTGTTTTTATTATTTTGACAGTTAGATAAAGAAGTCAACGTGATAGGAGCATGTGCAGCAGCGCATGTGCAAGGGCAATGTGGTATATTTGATGGCAGCGGTTTTTGTACCTGGTTTTGTGCTGCAGTAGTAGAGAGTAATTTTTTTGATCTCTTTTTATTGTAGAGTTTTTGCGCAATTTTAGCATGCTTTGTATATTTTAATATTCTCTCACCGGCACTTTGTAGAGGTTTAAATTTTTTTGCAACTGCTGCATAGTCAAGCGCAGAACTTTCTGCAGAAAAATTATACACGGTTGTTGTAGTTTGACGATTATCATGTTGAAAATATTGTTTTTTACTTTTTGAAGAATTTTTGAAAATATTTATCGCTGTTGTAGCAGCCATTGTTGGTGGTGGAGCAAAACATTTATTGATATTAGTGGTTATAGTGCTTTGTTTTCTTCGTCGTCTGCGCTTTTTGTTTTTGATAGGATTAGCCACCATATCAAGACTGTGATGTGCTTGAGATGAGAGCATTATTTTATTGTATTTTTTTTCATAACAACTTATAGATTTTTAATAATATATATGCTTTTTGGAAGACTTGTTTACGTATTAATATAGTTTTTTATTTAAATATAATGATTATATTTATTCTTTACTTGAACTTTAAATTGTTATTAAAGATACATGGAAGGCATGTTCCATTCAATTTTCAAATTTTTTGGAAGACTCATATTTTAATAGCTTTATATGTGTATATTTAATTTTTATATTTTATAATAAACTGACAATTTAAATTTTTCAGCCAATTAACTTATTTTATGTTTTTAATTTTTTTGCAGCACAAATTGTTGTTTCTTATGTTAGTTAACAATTATAACTAATTTATGGAAGACTTTCTATGGTGATTTGCTGCTTACAATTAATTGTTTTACTTAGTTACATTATGTGCTTTAACTCTAATACTTTAGTTTTGTGCAATTAATCCAATAATCGTATTAATGGGCAAATCTCTTTGCTTTACATCCCTCATATGCAAAACAAGGGTGGCTTGCCGCTAGTTGTTTATCCCGCAGTTGAGGTAACTTAATATTTTCTTCGTTTTTTCATTTTGTTATTCGACATTCATGTAAAACTTTGAATTATCTGTTATTTTGTTAATAGATGCCACAAAACCGCTGCCATGCTACGCCGCTGCTACATATATCTTGCTTTTAGTATTCTTGATGCTTCAAATTGTGGAAAGCTTTAACGCGTAGTACGCTTAGTCATCGTTGCTCTTATCGATTTTTCGCAGTTTTCGTGAAATGCTTGCAGATTTCTGTTTGAAGTTAATTTATCTGCTTGTTTTTTTAATTATTTTTAATGTTTGTGATATTGCATTTTTATGAATCTTAAATTTAAAATTTTTGATAACTAAGGTTTTTATTAAATATAGAACTTTAGAAGAAACAAATCAGCTTATAATTTAAAATCAATTCTGGAATGCGTTGCCAGTGGAAGACTATGATTTACTAAAAACTCTACATCAACATTTTGAGCAATAGACATAAAATTTTTCTTGCTACATTTGGTGGTAGTAAAAACTGGGTTGAATGCTGATGTCTTGAGGGGTAATTTTTCTGCATATGTATGAATTGGAAAATGTATATTTTACAAAAAGGTGATGTAAAAATTGTCCAACTATTTATTTTAATGGGAATTCATTAAACTTACTTTACTATAAGTAGCTATAAATTTTATATGATTTGTAATATTTTATATTAATGTATTTTAGGAACGTTCTGAAAACTTATTGTTAATAAATCAATCAATCTACTTGGTCTACGTCGTTATCCGCATCTCGAGCTTATTTTTTCTTGATTTTTTGTCCAGTGTCTTGTATAAATTATGTAAATCGTTAGCTCAGGGTAAAAAGAAAAACTGAATGAAGTTAGTTTATTGACTGATTTTTTTTTTTATACCCTACACCCAGGGTATATTCACTTTGTCCTTCCGTTTGTAACGCAGAGAAGGAGGCGTGGCAGGTATAGAAAAGTATATATATTCTTGATCAGCGTCACCTCCTGAGTCGATTTAGCCATGTCCGTCTGTCTGGCTGGCTGGCTGGCTGGGTGGCTGGCTGGCTGGCTGGCTGGCTGGCTGGCTGGCTGGCTGGCTGGCTGTGTGTTGAAATACACTTTTTGGGAAAACTGAGCAAGATAATTCAATGAAATTTGGTACACTGCCTTCATCGTCAAAGTTAGCTCGGGGGATTGAAAATGAGCAAAATCGGTCAACGGACACGCCTACCGCCCATACAAAAATTATATTCAAAATGCAATTTTAGGAGTATTTTTCACGACAATGCAACCACAATACATATAAGTACTACGAATTGTAAGCGCAAGCTCTGAAAAAAAAACTGAGCGAATTCGGACAAGAGGGCGTGGCACCTCCCATATAAGCAAAAGCTTCAAAACGCTATACTGAAAGCGTTTTTTGAGATATTCGAACCAACTTTGACTTAGACACTAAGAATTATAAATAAAAGCTCTCAGCAAAAATTGGTTGAAATCGTACAAGGGGGCGTGGCACCTCCCATATAAGCAAAAGTTTCAAAATGCTATACTGAAAAAGTTTTTTGAGATAATCCAATTAAATTTCACTCTGACACTAAAAACTATAAATGCAAGCTCTGAACAAAAACTAGGTGTACTCGGACAAGAGGGCGTGGCACCTCCCATATAAGCAAAAGCTTCAAAACGCTATACTGAAAGCGTTTTTTGAGATATTTGAACCAAATTTGACTCAGACACTAAGAATTATAAATGAAAGCTCTCAGCAAAAACTGGGTGAAATCAGACAAGGGGGCGTGGCACCTCCCATGTAAGCAAAAGAATCAAAATGCTATACTGAAAGAGTTTTTTGAGATAATCCAACTAAATTTCACTCTGACAATAAAAACTATAAATGTAAGCTCTGAACAAAAACTGGGTGTACTCGGGCAAGAGGGAGTGGCACCTCCCATATAAGCAAAATTTTCAAAATACTGCAGTGTAGGGTATTTATTTTTTGGCCGGGCCAAAATTTACACCCTTACTAGTTTTTTTTTGTTTGTATAGTACTAATGAAATTATCAACGCGCTTTTTTTAACAAAAACTGAAAATGAATTTTTTGCAAAGAGTTTTACTTGATTTGTTTTTACTCGTTTGAAGATGATATGTAAGCGTTCTTAAGTCCACAATTTTCCAAAAGCACGCGCTAAAATTATTACGCTATTTTTTTCAATAAAATTTTTAATTAGCCTTCCCCCTAATTCTGTATCTCGAAACAATAAAATCGTTGAAAATGAAAGAGTTTATCAGTTGTCCGAAATTTTAAGACGAAATAAATAAAAATTATGGAATTCTCAATATTCATATTGTGATGCAGAATATGAACAGCTTCTATAAACGAATTGATTATTACATTAATATGTACTTAATTAAAAACAAAACATTTTTATTATTGGAAAATAAAAACCATAACCTGTAATTCAGCAAATTTTTGTCAAATAATATTTACATCTTTAAGTTGGTAACGCTCGGTTTGAAATAAAATGTATGAAACGGTTGTTTCAAATCGAGTTGCCGTTAATATGTGTTTATAGTGGCACTTAACACGATCCAGCAATGATTATTTCGCATTGAGTTCCTCGAAAACACTGTAACTCGTAAAACTGTCAATATTCTTATTGATTTTGACAGATTTTACGAGGCTTTAGGGGCATTTACACGATTTATGGAATACCCTAATTGAAAAAATGGTTAAAAGTTTTGAAACGGGTTAAGATAGCGTTTATACGTGTATACAGGGTGGTTGGGAATTGGTAGAATACCGGAAAATGTAAGATTCCTGGGGCTATTCTGACCAACTTTTTTTCGTTCCATTTTTCGAAATTCGAGTTATTGAATATTTACATACACATAATGAGACAAAAGTAATGTCATAATATGAATTGGTTGTCATTATGTTAGATATGAATAAATTTGGACTACGCGTTCATGAAAAGTTAACTTGATGCTGTGAAATTGATGACGAAAATGAAATGATTATTTTTTTTTTTTTTTTTGGTGGAATAAGTCCATAAAGAGGCAAAAGTAATGGCCTTTACATTTTATGCCCTTGGAATCGGTTATTTAACTGATGTTATTTTTTAAACTTAATGCCATAAATTCCACACCATCACGTAAACTTTTTGTGAAAACACAGCCCAATTTTATTAATTTCTAACAAAAAGTCAACCAATTCATATTATTATTATTATTAGTTTTGCCCCTATATATATTTACTCCAATAACTTACTTGGTTTATATACATGAATTGATGAGTGATATTTCTGTATTAAAAATTAGAATAAGAAATAACATATTTTGATATTTTTCAAGTTCATAAATGGATTTACCGAATTTTGTTGCGTCAGCTTCTAGTACGAGATCCGGCAGCACATGTACTACGCTCATCTGCTTTTTAATCGAAATCTAATTTTTAGGCATATTTGTGAATGCCGGGGTGCCGACCAAAATGTGGTGGCTAGTATTTACAAAATGCAATAACTCACGAACCGTGAGTCATTTAACTGGCGATAAAGGTAAAAAAAATCGGGTTTTCTTAAATAACTCCTAAACGTTAAATTTTTTTTTTTTGCATAACACAATAAGAATTATTTTTCGATCATATGACTCTCCATAAGAGATCTTTTTTCGTGCGACTCACGGTTGGTAAGTTATCGCAATTTGAAAATACTAGCTGCACCCGGCATAAATATATTCTCCCATTCACAAATATGCGTAAAAATTAAATTATGAAGATTTTTGTGTCAATAAATTTGCAGATGAGCGAAGTAATTGTGCTGCCGGATCTTAGACTATTCCATTAAGCATGAAATTAGTTTATTCGACGTTTAGTCCAGTTCTTGACTAATAGATAGTTGGTAACAGAATATTGATTTGGTGGTAAAATCTTGCGAATCACTATTAAAACTTATTTTTCAAATATTATTGAAACATTTTCTTTATTTTGTGAACCAGAAGTATAGATATGTGGCAAAAAATAATATTCGTAAGCAGGCACAATAAATTTTGCTGCTCTAACTTCTAATTACGGCTGATTTTTCTTATCACCCTGGCAAAGTGGAATATTAACATGTAAGTATGTTCCAGCAAAACTAGCCTACATGTTGTAATATTTTAAAACTATTGATTTTTTCTTTTTTTTTTTTTTGGGGTAATGTGAAATTTTTGTGACTTAAAATATATAATCATAAGCAAAAATAGTAATAAAAATGCCAATTTATGTTATAGAAAATTTTAACAGTTATTTTTATAATATTAGAATATTCAAACATAGAATAAAACTATCAAAGAAAATTTTTTTCCCAGCCCCATAAATAATCTAAGCCGAAGACATTTCTTCTTTACATAATGATTTTATAAGAAAAAAGCATTTACAAAAATATAAAAAAAATTAAATACTCACGCTATTCTTCCAAATTCATCTTTTGGCAAATCAGTTTTTCCTTGTCCCATTAATTTTTGACGATAAGAGTCAACTTTTGCCTTTATCTCCTCGGGTGTGCGTCTAAAATAAATAAAATAATTTGTTTTAAATTAATTTAAATTATTTTGTTTTTATATTTTTTCATTGGTAAATTAATTTTTAATTTTAATTGCAATCATAAAATAAGTAAAAATGTTCACCTTTGTGCAAATTTGCATAAAAAAGATCAATAAGTTGAATAATATTCAAGTGACAAAAATACAAACTGCAGTTTTAAACTTTTCAAATTGTTTCTCACGTTGTATAATTTAACTTTTTTTTATTTATAGTAAAAAGGCATATTTTAATTATAACTGAGTATTAAATACATATATTGATTTTCACTAGCTTAAGATTTTAAGGTTTCATTAAAAGAGCAAAATTTTTGACGAGCGTTTTATATCTTATTTAAGGTACGTATCGCACAGCGAACGAGGCAATTATGAAATAATATCTACAACTAAAATGCATTTTACACCCAAAACAGAGAGAACACAAAATATAACAAGAATTAAAGGGGTGTTTGGTGAGTTTATAGTTATTTTCTCATTGGAAGGTGGAGAGTGAGAGAGCACAAGCAAAATAGTTTGTGAAGTCAACCAATAATTCTCAAAATGCACGTGCTTTTAGCTAGCGGTGGTTAAAAAGAATTTATTTTTGTTTTATTCTCTATTAAGAAGCCCAAATAATGGTACGAAAAAGCAGAGGAAGCAAATAAATAGAGCGAGTAAAAATACTTTGATAAGATAAGATGTAATTCATAAACTACATTAGTATAGTGGGTAAGAATTCGTTGTAAGTCACAACGAATTCAATATATTGATGCAAAAGGTGATAGTCCGGGTGCCCACACTTAAAAAAAATCTTATAGAATAACAGGCTGAAACTTTCATAATCGCTTAATTACATTGAGACCTACAAACTTTACCATTGTGACAAATACGTCGAGTGGGGCGTTTTGGCTGTGGCAGCTGTCAAACATGTCAAAGTTATGACCCCCCCTGGACTGATGAATAACTGGTTAATTTTTTGTGAATCCACAGTTTTTTATTATTATTAAATGATAAAACAGTCGACCTACAAAAAGAGGGGGTCGTTTGGCGGGGCCTACGCGCTCAACATATAATAGTTACACCTACCAACGAATTAATAAATAGCCAGCTAATTCTTTCAGAATTTGTTGTTTTTTCATAGTACTGTCACGCAATTATATTGACCTACAATTTGAAAGGGCCGTTTTCCTCAACCTACGCCCTAAACATGTATGACTTTTAGGGGTTTAGGGTGTAGGTTGAGGAAAACGGCCCTTTCAAATTGTAGGTCAATATAATTGCGTGACAGTACTATGAAAAAACAACAAATTCTGAAAGAATTAGCTGGCTATTTATTAATTCGTTGGTAGGTGTAACTATTATATGTTGAGCGCGTAGGCCCCGCCAAACGACCCCCTCTTTTTGTAGGTCGACTGTTTTATCATTTAATAATAATAAAAAACTGTGGATTCACAAAAAATTAACCAGTTATTCATCAGTCCAGGGGGGGTCATAACTTTGACATGTTTGACAGCTGCCACAGCCAAAACGCCCCACTCGACGTATTTGTCACAATGGTAAAGTTTGTAGGTCTCAATGTAATTAAGCGATTATGAAAGTTTCAGCCTGTTATTCTATAAGATTTTTTTTAAGTGTGGGCACCCGGACTATGAACACAGATTCGATCTCAAAATTTATTAAGTTAACATTAAAAATTATGTTCGACTCAATTCAAATCAAAGACGTAAAAGCAGCAGGGTGATTGTATTTATCGATGGTGCGCAATTTCTCCAGACCTTAACTTTAACACTTTTACAAAAGGATTTTTTTTTTTTTTTGGAGATATTGCACATTGAAGTTCAATTCGCAAAACAAGTACAACTGATTCTTCTGGAAGTACAATATAAAGCAAGGAGTCCAGATGTCACGGAAGCAAAAGCTTTAAATAGATTCATGTGTAGCATGGCAGAGCAGAAGGACGAAAAAAAAAGTTTTTAGTTTCGGTTTCAAAAAATCAAACTACGTTTTTATATATTAAATGTGTTTATTTTTAATTAAAATTCAAATTTATTTATGTTGATTGTAGATTTTTTAGTTCTATGTCAATAAATTAGAATTTTGATTCCTTTAAGATTTAAGATTTTCTTTTAAGTTGTTGAATTCATCATAACTCTTCCAAATTCAAAAATGGTCTCCAATTGAACATGTACCTATTGTGAATAATAATTTTATTTGAAAATTGTTTTATTTATTTTAATAAATTGTATGAGGTTCTTCACACCTGGTTTTGATCTGGCACCCGGTTAACGATGCAGTAGTATTGGATTGAGCAGAGCTAAAAATATCATGTTACAAACATACATATGTACGTCCACGACAAAAGGATAGCACACAACTAATTTTTCGGTGTTTACAATAACACAAATTTACAAATACAAAGTTGGAATTAGAAACAAAGTTTAATTGTCTTTTAAACGAAATATTTCGGGTTGTAATCAGAGTAGTCGTTCTCTCTACAGATCAGTTGAAGTAAAGTCATATTTAGAAAAACATTTTTTTACAAACACTGCACGAGCAAAAAATTACTTTTTTTAGCTCAGCACACTCCAAGAAAAATACATGACGGGAATGACACGGCATATTTCAAACTCCAAAAATCAATGAAAAATGTTGAAAAGTTTCAAAATAGTGTAAAATAAATAAAATTGGAGTATTAAAAAAGTTGATGTTAGTATCAACTAATTTCAAAAGCATGAATTGTGCTACGAAATTTCATTGAAGTCTAATAACTCGTTCCAGAGGTATTAGCAAAAGAATAATTTTTGACAACAGCGCCAACTATGATCAAATTTATGCAATTTTTATATGTGAGTAATAATACCTTTATAAATACAAATCGAATGACATCTTATTTGTCAAAATCGGTTCAGTAGTTTACAATTAAAATTTTTAAGTTGTTAAAGATTTAAGCGACGATCAAAACTCGCTTAACAAACTTTATTAAAATATCTTATACATATAAGAGGTGCCACGCCCACTGGTGATATTTCATACACTTTTAACAGAGGAGTTCCTTATGGCAAGTAGACTTTATATAATTACATAATTTCAAAAATAGTGCTTTATTGGTTTTCTTTCAACAGCGTATGAAAGTTGTGTGTGCAGTGCCACACAAAGTTGTCCCAATATAACGACATACCACATATTAATCATTGATTTTCTTCAAAATATTTTATACAGTTTGAGAGACATAATATTTACAGTGTTTTACCTGTACGAGGGTTGGGTTGCACTTCTATGTAAGTAAACAATTTAAAATTGTCAGACTGCTTATAGTGGAGTCAATAAAGCCTTTTAGATGGAAGTCCTCAAGAACAGCTCCGATTTTGATGATTTTTTCTTATTTAAATCAGAAACATTTTGGAGCGCGGTCGGAATTATATAATTTTTTAAACAATATTTAAAAGAGTTATGTTTTTATAAAAAAAAATTGGAAAAAAATACAACAAATAAAAATCAAAATAGTCATTTATGTATTTGGCAATTCTAAATCCAAATCTGCCATTAAAATTTCTTTATCTTTTATGGTTTCTGAGATATCTTCTCTTTTTATAGGGTCTAAAATTGTGCATAAAAAACTGTTGTCATGTTTTTCTCAAGAGAGGCTTAAGCGATTTTAACGAAACTTTGGAAAATGATGCGCATAAGCATATACTAAAGAATGAAATAGACCTTGATGTAGTATATACTTACGAAGAGGCGTGGCACCGCCCCAAACTTTTAATTTGATTTGGTCATATCTTTTGAACCGCATAAAATTTTTTGATGAAAATTATTAGCACACAGCTACTGACTATCAATGCCTTATAAAGGGCAAAAATTGGGCGAAATCGGAAAAGTATCACGCCCACTTTTTAATTATTGAAAATTTTGATATTTTGATTTTAATATTATTCGAATACAGATTTGGTTACTAAGTGGGCGTGGCACTTTTCCGATTTCGCCCAATTTTTGCCCATTATAAGGCATTGATAGTCAGTGAATAAAGCTCTAATCTTTTTTTTTAAAAACCTAATTTAAATTATGTCAACATCTTCATTATTCTCCGAAATATCGTAGGCTGAAATAATGAAAAAACATGTTTTTTTGCAATTCTTTAACATTTTGGGTTAGGATATCTCCGAGAAAAATAAAGGCATTTTTGCTTGTTTAAGTTAGGATATCTCAAAAACTATATGAGATAGAGCAATTCTAAGGCCGGATTCGGATTCATCATCGGGAAACACATTGAAAATAATAATTTTTATTGTTGTTTGTTGTTTATTTTTTAAATTTTATAATGGTCATTGTTGCAGAACATATACAGTGGGGAATAGAATAGTGTGCATGGTTTCAATTGGTCTATTAATCTGCCCATAACACCGTTAATACTACAGTAAATGGTTTGAATTTTTAAGAGTTTGTTCTCTATTTATTGAGCTATCAGATGATATTAATTTGAGTGTGGAAATTTATCACCCAAAAATATTTTTGAGAAAAAACTTAACAAAATGCGATTATTTCGAATATTTGACTGGAAGAAAACTCACTTGTTAAATATTTTTAGTTTAGTCAGGAATGCGTTGATTTTTTACAAGTTTAAGATTGATTGAAATATTTCTAGCCAATATATCAATAATTCATTTTGTTATGTTTGTCCATTTAGCACAACTCTTGTCCAAAACTACCGTAAGGTTTTTTAGTGTATTGCCGACATTTCTTTTCAAATTTTTTGGTTTGGTTGGTACCGATAGATTGCGTATAGTATTTTAGAATCCAAAAAAATTATTAAGGCGACCATTTGGTTATAATTATATGGTTTGTTTAAGTTTTTTAATTTGATGGAAAAATGTAGTTCTGTACTGGAGCGTTTCCATGGGAAAGGTGTTAAAGAAATTTAGCTTCAGAATGTCGGGGCAGTCCGACCGACACGATTTCCATTTTTTTTTTATAGAAATCGATAACTCGCAACCATACGCATCTTCCCTGCAAATTTCATAACTGTAAAAAGCATCACTACGAAGTTATAGAGAAAGCGATTTTGACTTTTGCACTAAAATGTATGCAAAGAAAATTCAAAAAAAAGCTTCTACTGTAAAATTTGTTTTTTGTCGGTTGAGTCTTTTAGCGGCTAAGACACGAAATATCCACTAAAATTTTTAAATTTGTTAAACACATAAAATTAAAAACTCAACTACAAAATTTCAAATGTAACAGTTATTTTTTAACTAATAAAGAAATAATAATAATAACAAGTTTTACAGCAAATCAGGCCTTGCCAGCTTGTAGATCTCACAGAGAACAATACCCTGGACCGCATAACTTATTTCCCAAAGAATGCTCTATGCCATCTTTGCACAGATATAATAACAGCATTAAAACAACATCACGAGAAGAATTGTTACTTTCTTTCTGAATACCATCCTAAGTGTTTCCAAATGTTACCTGAATAAAATTATTTGATGGTTTATATTTGAAATAAAAAACAAAATTTAATCGCGTTTGTATTATTTTTTCCGGTTTCACTTGACAAATTAGTATACGCCGCGGATATTTTTTCCAAAATTTGCGGTAAAATAGAAAACAGATGCTTCATTATGAAGCTATCTTCTACAAGGGGCTGCTTTCCTATGGTTCGCTTTAAAAAGTATTAACATCCTTCGAAATGTTAAAGTGACTGCCGTTTATATTATTTTTTCCACTGTATATGTACTTAATGTCATCTGTATGAGTCAAACAGTTTCTGAGGGGCGTGCCACAGCCAATATTTTTAATGGGGTAGCAGTGAAACTACAACCACAAAATAAGATATTAAAGATTTTAAATCAACAGAAAAGGTCCTATTAGAAAATAAACCTTAAGTTTATCTCGTGTCATGAATAGTCTGTAAATGGTGACAACTTTAAGTTATTAATTTTTTCAATTTCGAAATGTCATAACACAACTTTTTTAATTTTCCGCTGCCCTTCTATTCATATACATAAGATGTATTTTTAGAAAATAAAAACAAAATAAAAGGGTTTTGATTTCGTGAAGGCCCGACCATCTAGTACAGCGGCCGGCAATTGGCAGAGCGCGGTCTTAGTTCGAACCATGGAATGGCAAAAACTGGACCAAGAAAAAAATTTAAAAATAGCAACCCCTTTTATATTAAACTAGCTGACCCGAAAAACGTTCTTCTGCCGTTTTCTGTAGGTAGCGCGATGATTTCGATTTGCATGAAGTCCATATTTCCTATCTGGACAGAATTTGGGCAGTATGTTTTGTTTCAATTTTTTTTTTTTATTATTATTTCTTTATTTAGCTATATGCTATTTAGTACAAATTAAGTTATAATATTTAATCAAACTTAACAAATTCCTTATTTTGTATAGCACCTCTATATTAATTCAATGATATTTTGTTCTTACGTATATATTCTTATAAAACATTTTTAAAGCTGTTAGGCAGATCATTATATAAATTAAGGCCCTTATGTAGCAAAATATTTTGGGTCTATTATTAGGATTTCTCAAATTGTATGGCTGAACATCAGCGACATAAACCAATTGATTACTTAAATATTTAGGTATCATTCTATTCTTCATTTTAAAAATAAATACTTTCACATTCATAATAATTTTTTGGTTAATGGATAACTATTTTAAAGTTTCTAACATGGTTCTTATTGGCGTTAACCTATTGCATTTTAAAATACATCTCATTCCTTTTTTGTTTTGCATTTTTTGTATCCTCGAAAGCATTGACTTAAATTTTTTGAAACGGACACACTAAAAACTAACTTGCTAAACTGAAATTTTTTTTGGTGGTTTTTTGAAGAGTTTTTGATCAAAATTATTGCCCTATACTTTTTTTTAAAAAATTTAAATTTTTTTAAAAGTTATAAGCATGCGAATTTTTATGTACGTCTTTTTTCAAATTGCGATTTCTCCGTAAATATTGGGCGAAAATTGATGAAACTTTGTGGAAGGACGAAAAATAATTCAAAATTAAGATGAAATAAACTTTTCATAAAAACTTTTAAAATTTCTTATAAATAATGCACTTTTAATAAACAAATGGATATTTAAGCTATACCTATAGATAAATAAAAACAAAATTTTACATAGAAATGTTCTCTAAAATCTGCACAACATTTATATCTATATATAAATAGGCAAACGAAATCGGTTAGGTCCCTGTTTCTATACCTAAATCTCAACCGATTTGCTTGATTTTTTTTTTTGTTGGAAAGGTTGTGAGGAGGAGCAGTGCATAGGACTATATATTTTTTTAAAGTGGGCGGTGCCACGCCCCTAAATGAAAAAACGCTCCCACAGCTAAACCGCTGCATCGATTTTAATGAAATTTGATACGGAGGTAGGGTTAACATTAAGGAACGATAATATGACCTTTATGTTTTTCAGTGGGCGGTGCCACGCCCCTAAATGAAAAAAATGGTCTCACGGCTAAGCCGCTGCATCGATTTTAACGAAATTTTGTACGGAGGTAGAGTTAGCACTAAGGAACGATAATATGACCATTATGTTTCTCAGTGGGCGGTGCCACGCCCTTAAATGGAAAATACGCTCTCACAGCTAAACCGCTGCATCGATTTTAACGAAATTTGGTATGGAGATAGGGTTAACACTAAGGAACGATAATATGACCATTATGTTTTTCAGTAGGCGGTGCTACGCCCCTAAATGGAAAAAACGCTCTCACGGCGAAAATACTGCATACGATTTTTATGAAGTTTGGTATAGATATAAAATTAGCACTATATAGCACGATAGCATGATTGATTTTTATGAATTTTGGTATAGAAAGATATCAAAAACTGTTTGCTCTTTAGTAGGAGTTACACGCCTCTAAATGGAAAGTATGATATTGCAACTTAGCTGCTGCACCGATACAGATAACCTGAACCCTAAGGAAGAATATTAAAAGCTTTTTGTGTTTTATCGACCAAGGAAGGGTATAAAAACTTTTTCCTTTGTTTTGTGGTCAAATCGAAATGGTCGAATTTCGGCCACAAGGCGAACTCTAGTAAAAAAAATTGGAGGAACTTATCACTAATAAAAAAGTTACGCGTACTTAAATGTCACTACATAGGCGCCTTGCCTATGTGATTCACACATTTACGCTCTCTGCGAGTTCTAACGTGCTTTTTCAATTTCTGCATAAATTATGATTTGTTGTTTTGAAACGGCATGCAGCGGTGAAATGCGAAAATCACATAGGCAAGGCGCTTGTTCCAGGTTGGAAGTGGTTTTACGCCCATTTGAAAAATCACTCCTCATTTCATCTTAATTTTGAATTATTTTTAGGCCTGCCACAAAAGATTCATAAATTTTCGACCAATATTTACGAAGAAATCGCAATTTGAAAAAAGACGTACATACAAATTCACATGTTTATAACTTTTAAAAAAATTCAAATTTAAAAAAAAAAAATATAAGGCAATAAATAATTTTGATCAAAAACTCTTCAAAAAACCAACAAAAAGTTTCAGTTTAGGAAGTTAGTTTTTAGTGTGTCCGTTTCAAAAAATTTAAGTCATTAAATTCGACCCAAGGAACAAAATGGTTGAACAATATTCGAAATGAGGTTTTATCATTATATTATATATCTTGATTGCCGTAGCATAAGACAGTCTATTTCTTACTCTTTGAAAGAATCCTACTTTTTTTGGTACTTTATTACACAAATAACTTATATGCTCATCAAAGCCTAACTTAATATCAATAACAATACCTAGGTATTTGATTTCAATTACTTTTTTTAAAAATTTCACCATTAATTATAATATTTTTCTCAGAGTTGAAATTGATTAACATGGCTTTAGTTTTAGCTTATTCATTTTTAAATAATCTATATATAAATAGGCAAACGAAATCGGTTAGGTCCCTGTTTCTATACCTAAATCTCAACCGATTTGCATGATTTTTTTTTTGTTGGAAAGGTTGTGAGGTGGAGCAGTGCATAGGACTATATATTTTTTTAAAGTGGGCGGTGCCACGCCCCTAAATGAAAAAAACGCTCTCACAGCTAAACCGCTGCATCGATTTTAATGAAATTTGATACGGAGGTAGGGTTAGCATTAAGGAATGATAATATTACCGTTATGTTTTTCAGTGGGCGGTGCCACGCCCCTAAATGAGAAAAATTGTCTCACGGCTAAGCCGCTGCATCGATTTTAACGAAATTTGGTACGGAGGTAGGATTGGCACTAAGGAACGATAACATGACCATTATATTTTTAGTGGACAGTGCCACGCCCCTAAATAGAAAAAACGCTCTCACGGCGAAAATACTGCATACGATTTTTATGAAATTTGGTATAGATATAGAGTTAGCACTATATAGCACGATAGCATGATTGATTTTTATGAATTTTGGTATAGAAAGATATCAAAAACTGTTTGCTCTTTAGTAGGAGTTACACGCCTCTAAATGGAAAGTATGATATTGCAACTAAGCTGCTGCACCGATGCAGATAACCTGAACCCTAAGGAAGAATATTAAAAGCTTTTTGTGTTTTATCGACCAAGGAAGGGTATAAAAACTTTTTCCTTTGTTTTGTGGTCAAATCGAAATGGTCGAATTTCGGCCACAAGGCGAACTCTAGTTTTCATTAAATCTTCATTAATTTTATAAATACACTCATCAGCCTTATCCCCCGCTATACATATCTATGTATCATCCGCAAATAGACACATTTTACTATGTTTGTGAATTTTTTCTATATCATTGATGTAAATAATAAACATTTACGCTCCTTGAGGCACACCTAAGGATGTAGTTATCATATCCGAGATACATTCTGAATGTACCAAGTTTCATAATGATAGCTGCTAGAGGTGCAGAGGAATAGCATTTTAAGTGTTTTTTAGTATGGAGAGTGCAACGTCCCTTCGTAAGACTCCCCCACTTTATCTAACGTGTTCGGTAGGCGCTATTTTCATCTACAGGGACTCACGAAATTGACCACGCTTTGGCTATGAATGCAAACCACTAATAAAAAGTCTGTATTTGTATTTGTATTTTAAATGTGTCTTTATTTTGGTAAAACTGCATTAAGTAAAGGAAATCAAACAAGGGATAAATTCTGTGAAGACTCTCGCTTAAAAAAAATTAATAGAACAAAATCAAAAACACTGAGTGTGATCAATTTTGGGACTTTACATTATAAACCTTGGAAACTCAAAAAGCGCACACAAGTTAAAAAGGCTTTGCTCACAGAAAGTTGTGTTTAAAATTTGCAAAATGTTACAAAGACGGTAGCGCTAAAAATTGGCAGGAGGTTATATGGCCATATGAGACCAAAATAAACCGCTTAGGAACAGACGGTATTGTGTGGGTTTGAAGGAGTAAGGGTTCTAGACTTCAGCCACATCACGTAAATCCCAAACTTCAGTTTGGAGGAGGCTCGATAATGGTGTGGTGATGTATGATCACCGAAGGTGTTGGCAGAACTACCAAAATCGAAGGTCGAATGAAATTCTACGCAGTCATTTGCTTGGTACTTTACAAGATTTGAAGGTAAATGCTTCGAATATAGTCTTTCTGCAGGACAATGATCCGAAACACTTTGCAAAGGGGACACAAAAATGGCTTTCAGATAATGGAATTACAAAGTTAAAATGGCCCTCGTAGTCTCCAGACCTCAGTTCAATTGAGCACCTATGGTGCATACTGAATAAATCAATGGCAGGTGAAACTGGTACTCTTAATGAGTTGTGGCCTAAAGTTTAAAATGCTTGGGATGATATTGCTCCAGAAATTTGTGAAACTCTTGTAGGTTGTATGCCCCGAAGAATAAAAGCTGTTATACACAAGGAGGCTATACAAAATATAAATATTAGTTTCCAAGGTTTATAATGTAACGTCACAAAATTGATCACACTGTTTTTGATTTTGTTCTATTAATTTTTCTTTAAGGAAGAGTTTTCATGGAATTTGTCTTTTGTTAAATTTCCTTTACTTAATGCAGTTTTACTAATATAAAGACATTTTTAAAATACAAACCCGTCTCAGACTTTTTATTAGTTGTTTGCATTCATAGCCAAAGCGTAATCACTTTCGTGAGTCACTGTATGTATAGAAAGTTTTATAACGATAGCTGCTTTGGTTACGGATATGTAGTGTTTCGTTTTCCCTTTTTTTTGTATGGGGCACACCACCCCCAAACTTTTTGCAAAATGTTTTGAAATAAAATATATGCTCACTTATAATTTCATAACGATAGCTACTATAGATACAGAAATATAGCATATTTAGGGTTCTTTTTGTGTTGGTACAACGCCCCTGGTCCAATTTCGCTATTTTTTGCATGGCCTCTATAGGTGCAGAATAATAAAACGCTAAGAATATTTTTGGTATGGGGTGTGCAACGCCCCTTGCTCAACGCCCTTACATCAATGCATCAAGTTTCGAAATAATACCTGCCATAGGGTCGTTTTAAATATTTTTTTTTTTTGCGTTAGGAAATAACGCGCAATGAAAACGCTCATTACAATAACGAAATAACGCCCAAATTATTTTCATATAAATTTGGGCGATAATCATTTATATGAAAACTAGCTGGCCCGGCAAACGTTGTTATGACGATATTGATTTGGATAAAGTCCATGTTATCTGTCCTGTCTGGAAGTTGGGCAATAAAATGTATCAAGTTCCGTTATGATAGCTGCTTGAGGCGCAGATATATGTTAAGTGTTTTTTAGTAAGGGTGTTTGAGGTGTTCGGTAGACACTATATACATCTGAGTAAATACGTACAAAGTTTTATAACGATAGCTGCTATGGGTGCGGAGATGTAGTATTTAGTGTTTCGATATGTTTAAGAGGTTGAGGCGTGATGTGATGACAACAAAATACACAAATACACTAACTTTTTTGTGGGTTTATGTATGATGGGTACAACACGTCCTCATGCGATCCCCTTCAAATTATATTAAAACTAATCGGACTAAAAAAATCATATGGTGTGAATTTGATTTCAATACGTTAATTGGATTAGACGGAAAGCGATGACAACCATCCGCACCAAGGATTTTATATAGTAAGACATTCTTCTTTCTGGGCTCTTTCGCAAAGCTTCACATTAAAGTTTTATCGAAGCTTAGTTTGGGGAAAGTGAAATTAGAAAAAATCCGCAAGCTTTTCCACAGTAGCAAATCGGTTTTCGAAGCGAATTTATGTTTTATTTGTCCTATATCACTCAGTTAATTTATTTTTATTTTTTTATTTAACTACTTACCCTTGCTTCTCCAATATCTCTTCGAATTCAATGCATTTAACTTCAATTTTTCGTTTGCGATCGTGATCAAGTATTTCCTTGTTAGGCGGACGATTCAGGGAAGCGTCTAATTTTTGTATATCGTCCTCCGCTTTGTACGTGGTATTATCTTTTTTGCCAGGACGTACGAATGCCCAATTACGTTGAACATGCCCGTTGGTGCCAGAGCCGCGCGGTGTAGTTAAGCCAATGCCGTTGTACATAACTCGTATAACACAGTGGATAGTTAGCTATTGAAAGTTTTAAAATTTCCACAAATCAACTTCCGAAACTCGATATTTTTGTTACCGCGAATGGAGTGCGTATTTTAACTATTTTTCCTATGCGTTTCTTTGTCCAAGAACGGCGAAAGGAAAAATAAAGAATTATACCAAAATATTTATGTTCACACTTACCGCTGAAAATTGTCTAATTCGGAATTAACTATATATCCACGATAAATTTATCGCAAAACTATTTTAATTTGCAAATCAATTAAAGCCGTAGATTTTCCCTTTTGACAACCGCCGCCATAATGGAAATAATTTTCTTTCAATTCAACTTTTTTTTTTTTCAGTTTGCCACACATCTTCCGCGAGGAAGTAGATATTTTAACTGTCAAGCTTTTATTCTTTATTCTAGGAACAAATTACATTACGCAAGCATTTGTGCAACTTTTTCTTTTATTTTGCCAATCTGCTCAAACATTTCCACAGCTTTTTTTTGTCGTTTTTCATTGGGAAATCTAGATTTTACACACAGAAAAAAAATGTTCTTGCTGAATAGAACACGAAAACAGAGCAAGAATTTTGTTTTTGCTGGGGGCGGATAACGGGTACGAACGAACAAGATTTGATTAATGCCGGTACAGACTATTGATCAAGTTCGTCAGTTTTGCTTAAATTTCTCTTGTTTGCGTGTGTGGCCGCTATTTTTCGTCAGTTATCAGTTAACCACGAATTGGTGGTTAGTGACAGTCAGCTGCCATATTTCACTCACGAACATGATCGCTAGTGTGTACCCCCAATAAGTTCCAATCGAATTGGGGTGGTCAGACTATCAAATTTCAAACATTTTTTTGATGAGTTCGAATTTGTTTGGCATCACCAATTTTACCGTAAAAAAAAATTTTTATGGATTTGATGAGTTTTTGATAGTGAGAACGCTTCATCAAAAAATTTGTCAAAAACTTTGAAGAAAATCAAAAATTTTTGAATTTTCGCTGATTTGACGAGTGATTTGATGAGTTATTTGAAAATGTGAACGCAAATGCATTTTTCTGTATGCATATTTTCATTTCAAAACAACATTTCAACAAGTGCACGTCGCTCGGATGATGAAAGTAAAGAGGAATACGATTTTGTTCTTATATTATAAGGTTTGTTTTCATTATTTTAAGTAAGGTTATGGTTGAAATAAGCTTAAATAATTTAATTATTAAATAACTTCCTAGCCGATTTGCTTGTACATATGTAATTTCAGATGCAGCTACTGAAGGATTTTATGTAAAAAAGTATATTTCTTTAGTAAAATAGTAACAAAATAATTTTTAATTGGTTTTTCAATGGATGGAATAATTTATTTCTGCAAATAAGATTTAATTCCACTACATTTTAATAATTGATTTCCTTGTTTTTCATCGACGCTTCAATTTTCATAGCCAGAATTCATCCGCTATTGCGATGTTACCTCATCGGCGTACAAAGCAAAACTGAAATTTGAAGAGTGATTTGAAGGTGAGTACACTCAAAACTCAAAATTAGTGATGCCAAACAAATTCGAATTCATCAAAATAAAATCGACAAATTTTGATAGTGTGTACTGTGTACACTACTAATAGCTTGTACAACTCAGGGAAAAATGCGGTTGTAAAATCAACTGCTTTGCTGTCGATTCACTGTAACCATTATTTTGGTAAGTTCACTGTAAACACGACAACGTGACGTACATGGTTAGGTGTTGTTCTTCTTTTCATATGCATTCTAAACATGTAGCACGACACAAGTGTCGCAATTCTTGCAAGTTCAAAAAAACGTGTGCGTGTAGTGCCGAAAAAAAAGTAAAATGGATAATACCGAAGAGTACGAGGACGCTGAATACCTAACCATTGAAGAAGAAACCGATCTGGATGATGAACTTCTGGAACTTTTAAAAGTTTTTAAATTGTAAAATTTGTTTGCCACATTGGAATGTAGGTACATTTGTAATTTGTGAAACAATCATACATAAGTGAACACTTTTTACTGCTCTAACTTGATCTAGAGTACTCTAGATCAATCATCAAACAAAGCTAATCATACATTCATAGAGCATCAAAAAATTGATAGCGTCGTCGCCACTATGACAGTGATTCTCAACTTGATTTTCGTCACAGGGCATTTTTAGTAATTTTAAGATTTGGCGGCACACTTACAAGAAGAAAAATTTTACGGCAATTTTAATTGGTTGGCAAATTTGCTTTCTGTTTATGGGATTTAAAAACCTTAAAGCACACTAAAGTGCCAGGGCACATTGGTTGAGAATCACTGCTCTAGGATTTTTAAAAGTTTACATGAAAGATCTAACCACCGTAATACTTATGGAACTTCTAAAGGCGTTAGTACATACAGGGCAGCGCGTGCAGCGCGCGCATCATACGCATCACAACGCACGCGAGTGATGCTTGTGCCGTTACATAGAACGCGTAAATGCGTTTTCAAATACACTCAGAATGGCCTTTATTATACAGGCAGACTTGCTCCTGCACTTCGCTTATACGTTTTTCCTTCATTTTTATTTTTTTTTTTCTTTTTTAATTTATATTTTCAACTGCGAAAATTATTTATAAATAAATAAACAAAAGAAACGAAATGTCAAACGCAAATGATGCGTTCGAAAAGTTGAAAGTTGGTCAACTCTACGCATTGAACGCACCGCGTGCGTTGTTCGCTTTTCTGTATGTATCACTCTCCATAAGGAGCTATGTTTTTAAATCAACTGTCAAAGCCTATAATGCGCGACTTACGAGCTTAAGGCTCGGATAAACAAAAAAAACAATTTTCCTTTTTTTTGAACAATTTTATTTTTGAACAACTTTGTTGTTCGTATTGAATCTTAAGACTGACTTATATCTATTTTACTTTTTCAACATTAAGGTTTTAGTTAAGTTTGGCTCCAAGTGCAAAATATGCAACTCAGCAGATTTTGCCTTTGGGAACCAAATTGAACTTGAAACCGTCTGTGATGCAATAGCGTAAACAGAACGATAACGCTTTTGCATACCACACTTGAAATGTTTATATATTACTTATATATATGTATGTTTGAATGTTTGTATGTTATTTATATATATGTTTGTTTGAATGTTAGTATATATGTATGTTTGAATGTTTGTATGTTCTTGTGTAAGGTATGGGGACGTAACTCGCGCGCTGCACGCGCTGCCCTGTATGTACTAGCGCCTTAAGACAGCACTGTGTAAAAAAAATTACTATAATAGCTTTTATGCTATGTTTTAATTTTCGGTTAAAGTAAAGGTGACCATTGCCGGTAGGCCTAATCATCTGAATATGCATTCCATCAACTTCTGCAATTGCTCCCGGGATCCTAGACTTTTCATAGAAAAACCTTCATGCGTTTCTTTTTTCGCTCTCATTCATTTCAAATGCATGGCAAACCTCAAACAAACAATTGAACATAGTTTGTTGAGCTAAGCCCATAAAAGATCCTGGCCAATTTGGTTCTGATAGCCAACTTGAGCCAAAACCTTTCGAGTAGTGCACTGCTTTATTATAGCTGGAATCGCTGAAGACCTATGTGTTGGTTTGAACTCGATATGAAAACGACATTTGTTGCTACTGCGTGAATTTTCTGACATTTTCCAATTGCATACCTATACTTCTTAAGTGACAGCTTACATTAGGAAATTTTTTTAACAAAATCTTTGTGTTTGAGGTTCTTCAGGCTAAACTTTACCTTAAGACCCAAAACCCAATTTGGTTTAAATTAAGCTTTTGTTGTTAAAGTTAAGATTCTTACAAAGAATGTATAATCAAAAACTTCAGCACGAACCTAGTTTCGAAAGTATTGCCATCGGAAGATAGGAATATTTAAATTATGAAAACCGGCATAAGTTCTGAACCCCAAGATCGATTTTAATTATATTGACGTCGTGTGAAAGGTATTTTTACTTGTTACAAAATTGATCTGCATAAGTTTCCAACTCATAAGTTTTGAGATATGGCGGATTTTCAAAAAATATGATGAAATTTTTTTTTTTAAAGCATAGTTTTAGTGACAAATTATGGAACGCTATTCTATTTCCTTTCATTTGAGTAACATATGTGATTTGACATGCACTAGAAATGTGTTGCGGTTGTTTCACCTAATTTCACAATTGAACTGAATAGTAGTAAGAAAAAATGCAACCGTGAAAACCTACCCGTACCCTACGTATGACACATGATTCAATAACAATGGTTATGGCAAGATGTCAAAATAAAAAAAATGGAACCCTGATCTTGCCTTGCTATCTGTCAAAAGACTAGAAAATTTTTACATTTTCGTAGTTTAAGAAGAAGCAGCATTTGTTATCGCTGCAACCAGGGTAATTCAACCATGCGTATGACCGACTAACGTTCTAAATCTCAAATAAATCTGAAAAAGCGTAACAAACCGGTTTGCCCTGTGGGTATCTGCCCTCCGTCTGGGTGTGGCCTTACTGCCATACCTAAATTGGAGCGTCAGGCGTTGCGTTATCTAACGTTACACAAAAGCGTCAAGCGCCATACCGAAATAAAGAGCATTGCGTTGAAGTCATAACGCTTTGTCAAAATTGGAAATTCGAATAGCTGAGCGTTGAGCGTTGGCAATTTCGGTATGCGCCATACAATTGTATGTACATGAGAAATTTTTGACATTAAAATAACGCTAACGCTCCAATTTAGGTATGGCAGTTACAGAGAAAGGCCACAGTTTTTTAGAAATTTCTCGCTAATCCTCTCCCATAAGTTTCTCAGAAAGTTCAAGCACTGAAAACTGTCGTATAAAACAAACAGATATTATTGTATTAAATTAGTTCGTTGAGAATTGTATAAAGTTGGTTCTCTGAGATTTGTATAAAATTGGTTCTTTGAGATAAGGTGTGTTTATTGTGTGTTAAAAGTTGGTTCTTTCAGGAAATGGTGGTTTTTGAGATTTGGCGCTTTGAGATTTGTATTAAATGGGTCCTATGAGATTTGTATAAAATTGATTCTTTGAGAATTCGTTCTTTGAAATATGTATAAAATTGGTTGATTGAGATAATGTGCGCTTATTATTTATTTGAAGTTGGTTCTTCGAGAAAATGTTGATTTGGTGTGTTTATTAAAATTGGTTCTATGAGATTCTTTGATTCTTTGAGGTCCTTATTAAAATAATTCCTTGAAATTTGTATAAAATTGGTTCGTTGAAATAAAGTGAGTTATAACTCGTGAAAAGGCACACAATGAGCATTTTGCTCACGCAAAACTTTATTGCGATTGTTTTTTATTTTAACAATACAATAACGGCGCAACCATCTCAGTACCTTCCCTTCCTTTTATTTTTTATTTCTGTTTTTATATTTTTTTTTTTATATATTTAAGTTTTTATATGCACTAAACATATCGAGCCCTAACCGCCAAAAAGACTTAACCGACACGATTTCGGATTTTCGTTTTTTGATGAAAACCTATAATTCGTGTCCACACGCATCTTCTCCACAAATTTCATGACTGTAAAAAGTACCGTTACGGAGTTATAGCGAGAGCAATTAAGACTTAACTGACATTCGAAGTATTTTGTTTATTTTTTTTGTGACTGCGAGTTGTTGGTTAAGTCTTTTTTTCTTTTTGTGTCAAAAATAATTTGCAAATAATGTAATAAAAAGGAAAATTTATTCAAAAGTCTTGATATATGTGACCACAAATGTTTTTTTGGTAAAAAAACTGAACATCAGATGGGAAATCTGGAAAAGAAAAAAAGACTTAACTGACAAAACACTGAAAAATAGCCGTTATATTATAAATAGATGAATGAAACTAGTTGCATCGCATGTCTAACACAAAATATAGCTTCAATACTAAATTTCAGTGTAATAGCTATACTAAATGCACAGATATTTAAAAAAAACCTTCTCCTGTAAAATTTACTTTTTGTCAGTTAAGTCTTTTTGGTGGTTAGGGCTCGATATGTTGCAAATACTTTCTTATAATTATGAGCACAAAGATTCTCAGTTAAATGATCAGTGAGACATTCAAATTTGTCCGTGGCTAGAAAAATAAGATTCTAATGAAAAATTGGTATAAGATCCTGAGGATGGAGAGCAAAATCGTGCAAAAGCCCCAAAAGTGATATTTCCAGCCTTCACGGAACAAATATAGATCAATATTAAGCTGAAGCGACAGATGTTGGGTAGATGTAGTACGCCCCAGATGGAAAAATTGGTGCTCAAAATAAAAGTGTATTTTGTGTAGTGCACGTGACATTTATATGCAGTACATGAAATGAGAGCCACATATCTCTGGATCTTATGGAAGAATAAATTATTCCAATTTTTTTTTATTGTGTTTATTTTTTCAAGTCAGCCAAAAGTTGGGGCCAAAGTTTGCCAAGTTTTTTATTAATGAATAAAACTACTTCTTTTGCTATTTTTTTATAATATAACTGTTTAAATACTTAATATATGCCTTATTATTTAATATCATCAAATTTATTTGAATGTAATGTTATTTTCCATAGCAAAAAAAGCATTTGAAACAGCGTGAGCACTTTGATCACGCGCGCCTGCTCATGTAACTTTTTAGGGTTAAAGTTGGTTCTTTAGGCCTTTTTACATTAACAATCTAGCCATCAATATGCCAATGATGCCAAGTTCACTTTTCACATCAATCTGAGAATGTATGCAGACTGATGACAGACTGTGAATGTAAACACTCATCAATCTGTATTGACAATCTGATTGCCGAAAAACAAAATTTCTTGACTTTCTGCTGTATTGATGACTTTATTGATGGGTAGGTTGACAGTGTAAACGCAATGAAAATTTTTCAGTACACTTTTTGTCAGTTAAGAAAAGATTTCAACAGGTACACATCGTGCGGAAATGAAAATGGCTTGCATATATGATTTTTTTTAATCAAAAACGGATAGTTTAATGATTTTGGTTTTCGCTGGAGCTCAATGGGAGCTTTAAGAGAACTTTTTAATTTTTGACTGGGACAAAATCAATTTACTGAAACCTTATTGCTATTATTTTTATCAAGGACTCTTAGTTTTAATTTAAAAAAAAAGATTTCAATAAAAAAATTTTAATAAATGGCCAAAACCCATATTTTTGGTGATAAAGTGGGTTCGGAAATGACAAATTGTTGCTGTGGAACCATTTAAATAAATTTATGCTGTAAATTTTGATTTTTCCACTATTTTTTAATAATTTATTTCTGTTATTTCCATCAGCATATCAATTTCTATCATAAAAATTGCAACCGCTGTTGCTTTGTTTCCTCTTTGGCGTACAAAGCAACACTAAATATTGATAGTTTATTGAACATGTAAACACAAACTCGATATGACATATTGATGGCCAGTTTGATGGCTACACTGATAATGTAAAAGAGGCTTTTGAGAAAAAAGTTGGTTCATTGAGCTTTGTTTGTTTTTCGCGGTTATTTAATTATTTCATTGAGATTTGTTTGTTTTTCTCGGTTATTAATGCGCTTGACATTTCAAACTTATGCGCCAGTTTGGCAGCACTGTACACACACACAAAAGCAAGCAGGAGAAATTTCAAGACAAAAATTTTTTAGCTTGAAAATAGAAAATAATATAATAAATCCAATAAAAATTTAAATTAAATCATTTAAATACAAACAATTATTGTTAAAAAGTGAAGAAATAGTAAATGTAGCAATTGCATTGTAAAAATGTGTGGAAATTTAAATGTATCAGAGTTTGCAGCAATTTGTGCAACGTTTGTGAAAAAATCGAAGTGAAGCAGAGGGTAGACGAACAGACAAAACGGACGAAAGTGCTAACAAATATATAGAAATAAATGTATATTTTTTTTTTAATTTGTTGCTTTGCTTAAGAAAATGCAAAATTCCGATTTCGTGCAAATAAAAATTGGAGCAGAAATTCTTCATTAAATTGTTTCAAGGTTGTGCAGAGCGCTTGCTGTCACCAATTGCAACAACATTAAATACAAATCAGCAAAACAATAAGAAAAAATAGAATAATTTGGGGACACGAACGAGCCAAAGAGAGAAATTGAAATTAAAATTGCAACAAAACAAAAAGTGAAAAGAAAAAATATTACTGAAAAAAAAAAAAAAAAACAAGGCAAGGCAGGGCAAAAAAGAGAATCGGCACACACAAGCGAAGCAGAAACACATAAAGAAAAGAGAAATCCAATTAAAACCCCAAACTAAAAGTTTGAGGCTGAAATCGCCACCACTGCGCTGCAGACTCCTCACGACACTTGCAATCTCTTTTGTTTTATTTTTTACTGTTGATTTCATCAGTAGTGGCACCTAAACTCCGCGCTCTTTTGGTTTTGGATCATCGTGCAACCAACGGGATTTTAAAAAACAGTTCAATCCGAAGTGCATTTTGGAAAAAAAGGCGCCCAAAATAAAGTTGAAATTGGCGCTTATTGGTAAAAAATTGCAAATTCGACCCCAACAGCGTTTTCGGGACCGATTTATAAATTCGGATGGTGGAATTCGGGTGTTTGCTGTTGTAATTGGAAAAAATAAAAGTGAAATTCTGTGGTATTTTTCATAAAATAGAAGATAAAAACAAAATTTCCAATTTAAAGTAAAGATTTTTGTTTTATGGCGGAAATTGTGTTTGTAAATTGTGGATAATTGTTTATAATTTTTGTTATATATATTAATTACTGCTATTGTATTGATAAATAGCATGTAAATTATGTCGCTACCGCTAAAACGGCTATTGACAACAATCATAAAAACATTTTTAAATTGATCATTACTCAACCAACGCTACAATCGGCGGAGTCAACGCAGAAATCCATCAATGGCTGTTGGTGAATTCAGCTGGAAGTGATCCCCTGGTTAAAATTTATTAACTTTTCATAAGCTTTTCACCGCCTATACGCAAGTAAGTAAGAGTTGTTAATATGCACGGTGTAATTTGCACTTTTTTTTTTAAATTCAATACACATTTCAATCCGGAGCCACTGCTTTAGTATAATAATATGGCTTAGCGACCATACTTGCCGCTCGGGGAAACTTAGGAACCATAAACCCAAAAAAAAAAAAAAAAAATCTTGAACACGAATTCAAATTTTATGTAAAATTAACTAGAAAAAAAAATCAGTCATTCTGAAAACAATTTGAAAAGGCCCTAAAATAGAGATCAAAAGCCAATTTTTCATATTGGTGCTAGATCTGATAGAGTTTACAAGATATGAAAATTTTTTTTAAAACTGACCAATTTAAAAAAAAACTTTATATTGAAACTTTGTATCGTACACTCCTATTATTATTAATAGAATAAGAAATGCGAATTTATTTTCTTTTACCTGATATGCCAGACGTCCAAAAGTTACGCTAAATAATTAAATTTTTAGTATGGTGCCTGACCTAACCTAATCCATAGTGCTTTCCGATGTAAATCTTTTTGACAGTTAAAGGGTTGGCCTTTTTTAGGGTTTTGGGTTTCTTAAAACCTCATCTTGCAGTTCGCATTGTAATATTGTGTTTTTTTTTTTTTTTTTTTTTTTTTTGGGCGTTAATAACGCCAGAGAAACCTACCCAAAACGACAAATCAATTTGAACCACGACAATAAAAGTTCTCACACATCGGCTGAAACAAGCGAGTAAGGACTGCCCCATACAAATTTAATACTTTGTTTTTCATCAATAAAAAAATACCCAATGCATTTTTTTTTTATTTATTTTGCTTTTTTATTAATGAGTAGTATAACCAATATAAATAACCTTAGAACTATTAACAATAATTTTTTTTTTTTCTGTAAAATTCTGAACTTTTTTCTTAAGGCCCTTTATTTAGGTTTTCCCAGTTGTTTCCTCTCGGGTACCGTACGACCTTCTCCGCTGAAATCTCGTATTTCTTTGCAGCATTATTACTCCTTCGAAGATCCAATTTAATTAAGAGTCTGTCTATACGGGGGGACTCGCGTACGCGAAAACTCAATTAGCGTACGCGAAATCCAGTGAAGTTTTTTCCCCCGAGACGCAGCTTCGTTACAACAGTAATTCTACATAAAAGCAGGGGTAAGTGAGCGGCCTGCGACCGCAGCTCAGGATTTAAACCCGTCAGACATCCAACACCGGCTTCGCGGCGGCCTTCGGCCGCGGATCAGTACATAAATTAATCAAGTTCCCCGGGGGAAAAAACTTCACTGGATTTCGCGTACGCTAATTGAGTAAATTGAGAGAGAGAGAGAGCTAATTGAGAGTTTTCGCGTACACGAGTCCCCCCGTATAGACATTTCCTTTAATTAAGGGACTGGCTATTCACGGGCACAAGCGTACGCGAAAGCTCAAGTAGCGTACGCGAAAGCTGTATTAGCGTTCGCGAAAAAAGCTTTCGGAAAACTTGCGTACGCGATATTCAGTGAAGTTCTTTCCCCCGGGGAGCTTGATTACGCATGATTAATTTAGTGTTGCAGTGCACGCTAAAAATATTGCGTACGCTGCGCGCAATTTGGCTAGCAAACTATGTGTTGGATATATTATAGAAGGCCGCCGCTAAGCCGGTGTTGGATTTTCGGCAGTTTTAAATCCTGAGCTGCGGCCGCAGGCCGCCCACTTACCCCTACTTTTATGTAAAACTACTGTTGTAGTAGTTGTACTGCACTTCCTAATATGCACTACAGCGTATGCAACATTTCGCGCACGCTAAATTAATCATCCGTAACGAAGCTACCCTGGGGGAAAAAACATCACTGGATTTCGCGTACGCAAGTTTTCCGAAAGCTTTTTTCGCGCACGCTAATTCAGTTTTCGCGTACGCTGCTTGAGCTTTCGCGTACGCTTGTCCCCCCGAATAGACAGACTCTTTAATTAAACCCAATATCTCTCAAAAGGTCGAAGCTCTGAGTAGCCCTGAATATTAGCCCTTTTTGGAACAAAATGTTTTTTTTTGCTCTTGTACCACTTTATGGTGGCTTAAAAGTAATGAGAGGTGGCTAAATCAGGCCAGAATAATACAGTGCTTTCGTGTCCACGAATAAATGGCAAAAAACCTTTTTCAAGACACTCGTCAAAAAAATTTTCGAATTCCTTGTGTTACAAAAAAAAAACTGCTTTTCAGAATGCAGGTGGATATGGGCTGGCAGACCATATAATGCTTGAGAAATTTTGTGATTTTCTTTGCTCTGCATCTGCCGTGTCCCGGTAGCTGTTTGAAATCTACCTTCGTCCATTTCGCAACAGTCAAATTTAGTGAGAAAACCTTTATATTACTTTCGGGCTTGCTTTTAAGCGTCCAACTGCTTTTCATCGGTACGATCTGGTACTTTTTGAAATATGTAGGTCTTCAGCTTACGTTTCCTTTTTAGTCTAGTTATGTTTGTAGATTTCGAGGTACCTGCACTTACAGCAATATCTCGCATTGAAGTGTCGGAATTCTTCTCAAAGAGTTGCTTCGCTTTTTTGACCAACCAACTGTGGGTCTAAGCTAGGCTTTCTATTTGAGATAATTTTTCGTACGATAAAGAAGACCCTTTGATTCAAATAACCCTTTGGACAATGCCTTTTGATGCACCTGATTTTTTTGAGCTATAACTAAAAATTTTAAATCCAGTTTTTTCAAGAAAGTGGACAAAATCAATTTTCGAACTTTTTATTGATTGCTAGACATCTCCATTTCGGGGCAAAAGTAATGTCATTCACATTATGTGCCGTAATAATCGGTTTTTTTGCCCGATACTATTTTTTAAACATAACGCCATTAATTTCACACAATGTGGTAAACTTTCTGTTAAGACAGAATTCAATTTTATTCGTTCTGAACAAAATGCCAGCTAACTCATATTATGACATTACTTTTGCTCCGAAATGGACTTAGGCCACTTTCAAAATAAACGGCTCATATATTTTAATTTAATAATTTAATCGTGATGTTCTATAGAAAAACAGGCACCCATATTTCGACCTTCACGATCATCAGGTAAATCATAATCTTAAGAAACAAAATTATCAAATTTTTCTGGCGCAGTCCTTATTTGAGCACTCAAAAGAGCGACCGACGTGGCACATAATGACTTCTTTTTGTTCCCAAGAATAAAAGGTCAGGGAAAACGATTTCCGTGGCCCCTCGATTTGACGTTGTTTTTTTATAAATTGACCCAAAATAAATCGAAATATCAAGGATGAAACTCGTAGTAGATTTCATTTTATTATATATTCACTAAATTTTTGAATTTGTTAAATATATTAAAAAAGAAAAACCAAGCTGTACAAAATTATAAGTGCAATAGTTATTTTTTAACAATAAAGAAAATTTTTCCATACCGCGTTCTGTTCTCGAGGTATCAAGGGTTAAAGGATACGAAAGTATTGAAAAAAACAACATATAAGGCGATCGGGCGATCCATCTTGAATTACGCCGCACCAATCTGGTCTCAGGCACTCAGCGACACGCAGTGGAGCAACCTCCAGTCTAGACAGAATAGCGCCTTGCGTATAGCTACCGGGTGTCACCTCATGTTCAACCCGGACCATCTGCATGATGAGACCGGGCTCCTGCTAACACAGCTGTTCCTGCTGATCTGCTGCAATCCAGACCACTCCACTAATAGGGTGGTCAGCATGCCGACACCTCACAGGTGTATCAGGGAAGATTTTAGGTGCTATAGGGAAGCCATCTTAGACTTCTTGCCTGACTCTTGGGATCTTGGGCCTATCCGTGATGCCCTCAATGGTCTGCATATGCATGTTGCCAGTACGACTATTGAATCACTGGCACTCAATAAAGTGCTCAATAGCCGCCCTCCACAAATTCATCACAGTGAAAAATCACTATCGAGGGAGGCAAGGTGCATACTCGCTCAATTTCGCTCGGGATACACGCTCATCCTGATGAGCTACAGAGACCGGATGATTGAGGGCACCGCGGGTCGGTGCCCATTATGCAGTGGTAGTCCGCACGACAGTTCCCACCCTTACAACTGTTCTTCCCGTCCCACCAACCTCTTAACGATTGATCTATGGTCCCGCCCAGTAGAGGTAGCACAATTTCTGGGCCTCCCGGACTAGGCTCGACCTGTTTTATACTTGCTTATCCCCCAATCCTAGTAGGCGAAAGTCTCAGATAACTGTACTTTTTGTGACCTCTGGCGATTTCACCTATACAGTAGGCCTTTTTTCACAAAAAATGACGCTATAAGTTAGAAACTATGTTTTTCTAATAGAGCGGATCAATTTTACCACCAAATAGTTATTGGTCTACTGCAGTGATCGGCACTCCATAGCACAATTGCATTCAAAAATCTATCTATCTCTGTCTATCCTTTTCCATCTTCTATTTATCTTCTCTCAAAACATAAATTCTCTCTTAAATTTGCCGACCACTGATATACTGTGAAAGTTTGCAAATATACCCCAAATTTCACAAACGTGGCATGTCCTACCCCTACTTTTTATAAACAAAACGATGAAAAACGACCAAAAAACGGAAAAAAAAAAAACAGAAAACAAGTTACTACACATATTAAGTAAATACTTAAAAAAATAATATATATAAATTGACCCAAAATAAATCGAAATATCAAGGATGAAACTCGTAGTAGATTTCATTTTATTATATATTCACTAAATTTTTGAATTTGTTAAATATATTAAAAAAGAAAAACCAAGCTGTACAAAATTATAAGTGCAACAGTTATTTTTTAACAATAAAGAAAATTTTTCCATACCGCGTTCTGTTCTCGAGGTATCAAGGGTTAAAGGATACGAAAGTATTGAAAAAAACAACATATAAGGCGATCGGGCGATCCATCTTGAATTACGCGGCACCAATCTGGTCTCAGGCACTCAGCGACACGCAGTGGAGCAACCTCCAGTCTAGACAGAATAGCGCCTTGCGTATAGCTACCGGGTGTCACCTCATGTTCAACCCGGACCATCTGCATGATGAGACCGGGCTCCTGCTAACACAGCTGTTCCTGCTGATCTGCTGCAATCCAGACCACTCCACTAATAGGGTGGTCAGCATGCCGACACCTCACAGGTGTATCAGGGAAGATTTTAGGTGCTATAGGGAAGCCATCTTAGACTTCTTGCCTGACTCTTGGGATCTTGGGCCTATCCGTGATGCCCTCAATGGTCTGCATATGCATGTTGCCAGTACGACTATTGAATCACTGGCACTCAATAAAGTGCTCAATAGCCGCCCTCCACAAATTCATCACAGTGAAAAATCACTATCGAGGGAGGCAAGGTGCATACTCGCTCAATTTCGCTCGGGATACACGCTCATCCTGATGAGCTACAGAGACCGGATGATTGAGGGCACCGCGGGTCGGTGCCCATTATGCAGTGGTAGTCCGCACGACAGTTCCCACCCTTACAACTGTTCTTCCCGTCCCACCAACCTCTTAACGATTGATCTATGGTCCCGCCCAGTAGAGGTAGCACAATTTCTGGGCCTCCCGGACTAGGCTCGACCTGTTTTATACTTGCTTATCCCCCAATCCTAGTAGGCGAAAGTCTCAGATAACTGTACTTTTTGTGACCTCTGGCGATTTCACCTATACAGTAGGCCTTTTTTCACAAAAAATGACGCTATAAGTTAGAAACTATGTTTTTCTAATAGAGCGGATCAATTTTACCACCAAATAGTTATTGGTCTACTGCAGTGATCGGCACTCCATAGCACAATTGCATTCAAAAATCTATCTATCTCTGTCTATCCTTTTCCATCTTCTATTTATCTTCTCTCAAAACATAAATTCTCTCTTAAATTTGCCGACCACTGATATACTGTGAAAGTTTGCAAATATACCCCAAATTTCACAAACGTGGCATGTCCTACCCCTACTTTTTATAAACAAAACGATGAAAAACGACCAAAAAACGGAAAAAAAAACAGAAAACAAGTTACTACACATATTAAGTAAATACTTAAAAAAAAAAATTCTTCAAAGCATTATGTTACTACTGCATGGTACTACTGTTTCAGTCAATAGATTGCAATACATATGCATTAATTCTGGTCACTATCCATCACCCAAAGGTCACCATGTTCAGACGCGTCCAAAAAGAAATCTGTTAGCGTTTTATAGGGCAGTTTATAAACAAAAACAGTTTTTTTTTTTAAATTATGGTCACAAACGTGGCACTCGGCACTCCCAGGTAGTACATTTTATTTTATGCATGAAACAATATTTTTGTAGGATTTGCATACATGACCCCAAATTCTTTCGGAAAAATCTTGAACTCAAAAGCGTGCTTTACAATGAGCGATAAACTACAAAAATGTCACAAACGTGGCGCATCAAAAATGTCACAAACGTGGCACTTTTTATCAGCCTGCAAAAGACATATTTCGATATAAAGTTTGAGTATACATATGTTTAGTTGAAGGCTATTAATTATGTTTTTAATACAAACATTTTTCTACACCATCAGAATCCTGAGTTATCCTTGCTCAAAAGTGAAAAAAATACTGTTTTGACATCTACTTAAAGCTATAGAACAAAAACAACAACAAATAAAATTAATTTTTGTCAATGGATTCACACAGCCAAATTTATTGTCAACAGGACATAATTTACCGTTTTTCAATTGGATTCCAAGTTATAAGCGTTTAAAGTATCTTTCGATAACATACAAAGGATTTTTCGAGACCGAAAAGTTACAAAAAAACAAGTTTTATTATTTTTATCAATAACATATTTCCTTACAAAAATTTCGAGACCTTGCAGACCATAATCGCATGAAAAATAACAGTTCTTTGCTAGATTTAGTGAATGACCCTACTAAACTATTGCTTTGCAAATTAACAGAATCAAAATTTCATCTGTTCATTCACTAAATCTACAATAGAGCTTTATTTTTTCATCCGATTTTAGTCTGCAAGGGCTTAAAATTTTCGTGATAAAATATATTTTTGATAAAAATAATAAAACTTACCATTTTTGTTAATTTTTCGGTCCAGAAAAACCTTTTTGTGTTATTGAGAGGTATCCTTTTTTTAAAGGCTTATAACTCGGAAACTGGGAATCCAATTGAAAAACAGTAAATTATGTCTTGTTGATAATAAATTCGGCTGTCTGAATCCATTGACAAAAATTAATTTTACTTGTTGCTGTTTTTGTTAAGTACGGGTGACTAGGGCACATTTGACACTAAATTTTCAAGGACCTGTATCTTTGAAAATAATTGCACTATCTTAATACTCTTTACTGTTTCTGAAACATTGATTATTTAGGATTAAAAATAAGAAAAAAAAAAAATAAATTTTTTTTAAACTTTTTAAAAAAAAGTAATTTTAAGTGCCCCGTACCAGGGGCACATTTGACACTCACAAAAATAGCACAAAAACATTAAGCAAAACATTAACGCATATATATTTTTCACATAAATACAAATAATAAGTATGTATGTATTAACGAAGACTTATTATTATTATTATTTATATAAAGGTGTGAGTAGTCGATGTCAAATACGTATTTAGTACAAGAACGTGAAGTTGAGGCTGGATTTGTTGAAGTTGGTAGCTTAAACTCAATTGACCTCCTCAAAGTCAAAGTTTAATATCCTCAAAGTCAAAGTTTAATAAAAACCCAATTTAATTTAAAATATACAAACACATATGTATGGATGAATGTCAAATGTGCCCCATCGGCAAAAGTCAAATGTGCCCCAAAATCTCTTGAAGAATTAAAAATATTTTAAAATTTAAACTATTTGACCTTGATAAAAACCACTTTTATTCTATTAATTATAAAGGTTAGTGCTGCCAAATTTGCATACTTACTTTTAAAAAACAATACAACCTTATTTGCAAAACCCTTAGAACAAGATGCCGAAAATTACAAAAAAAAAAAAACACAAAACGTTAAAAAAGCGTATTAGAGCGGGAGGAGTTAAAAGAGAACTGCCAAAGTTCATTACGTTGCTTTCACTCTAATAAGTTATGATTCTGCATTTAAGGTTTTTGGTTCGAAAGGCGTGTTCACACCGATAATGGCAAAGCCAAATGTGCCCCGGTGTCAAATGTACCCCAGCTTACCCTATATATCAAAACTGTGATTTTTTCACTTTTGAGCAAGGATAACTAAGGATACTGATGTAAAGGAAAAAAACTAAGATCAGATTCGTAATTAGGAGATCCTAATCCACCTTAAACGGCTATAAAAATGGAGGACAGGAAACCATAGTTGATCTTTAGGGCGATAGGGTGTAAAAAAATGGACCACCGGAGCCTTTCTCTTTGTGCTTCATCCTATTTGTTAATATTGAAAAACTTGTATTGAATGTTGGCTTAAAAGCAAGATATTAAAAGATTTTTAACTTTCTTGTCGTACTCCATTTGTAACATAATAAAAAATGTTGAACATTTTTGTTCAGCGTATTCATTAAACATTATGGCCTAATCAAACAATCATAGTTGAAATTTAAAAAAAAATCCAACAGTGGCCTAACCCACGTTTACTCTATTACAGGGGCTCCCAACCGTTTTTGGTCACCTTTTCAAGTTATTCACAAGCTCGCGCCTTCCTTTAAAAAAGCAGAAAAATATTTTACTATTTTTCATATAAAAATGTAGGGGAATGTCGTAAGGGTTGGGCCACTGTCAGGGTTGGGCCACTGCTATTTCTTGTATACGAAACGTGCTGCCATCTGTGTTATAGCGTCGAATTATTATTCTCGATGCCAGAAAACTTTTTTAAGCATTACTTGTCACCGGGATTGTCAGTAAAAATGTTTGTGCCTTAGTATAGTTTTCGATAGTTCAAAAAATTTTGTAGTAGCAGTGAAAAATGACTCGAAACTTGGAAAAGAACAATGCCACCGAAAAACTAAGTACATATATCCATTAAGGGGTGAACCATTATCAAGTTCCCAAAAGGAAAATTCGATTCCTTAACCTGTTCACATGTAGTATTGAGCGGTTTAAAAACACGCTTGTCGTCAGGGTTGGGCCACTCGTGTAGTCAGGGTTGGGCCACATTTTTATTTAGAATCAGTAAAATAACAACACTGAATCGGTTTTTCGGAACACAGAACATTAACATTACAGTTTTGGATACCCCCAGAGTTGACACGAACGGAAAAGTAGTGAGTTTTATGGGCAAGCACGAGTGAAATGCACGAGGGACTATCGACTTCTTCTCGGAGTTCGACTACTTCATCTCATGAGTCCACCCTTTCTACGATTTTGTCATTGGTCGGGCCTTTGCAAGCGGCTGCGCCAACAGTGAAATTTAATCGGGGGCGCCGCCCGATGAAAAGCACGTTCTTAACCTCCCCAGAGAACCGCGAAGAGTTACGGAAATAGCAAAAGATGCGCGATGCTTCGAAAACGCCTAAAAAAGTCTGAATTGAAATAATTCAATCGCATGCTTTGAATGCAAGCGAGACGTGCACTTGAAGTGTCATCTCACAAAAAGTTACTATGTATGCCCAAATTGCGATTCAGATTAATGTTATTATGGAGATTTCTCATCGGAATTTTGTATAATCGAATAAAAAACAATGAAGAGTTTCACACATATTCATTACACACTATTTTAGTACATATTTCATCGATATTTGGTGGTGGCCCAACCCTGACTACAATGGCCCAACCCTGACTACTCTTTTTTCTTTTAGTTTCGTCAATAACTTTTTTTTCCGAAATCGCAGCGAGTTGTCCTAAAGGTATGTTACAGATAAAGGTCCACACTTTTAAATTAAACAAATAATTTGGTAGTATTCAAATATATTGGGTGTACAACTTAAAAACCGGATTTTTTTAGCGAAATTTGATGCTTTATTGTGGAAAAATGTTACAATATATTTTATTCAAAGTATTGTCCATTGGAAGCTACAACATTTCCCCATCTTTCAGGCAATTTATGAATTCCATCCCAAAAAAATTGCGCCGGCTTGGCGACCAAAAATGAATCTATCCAATTTTCGATATCTTGAACTTAAGTGAAGCGTATTCCTGATAGGGCATTCTGCATCGATCGGAACAAATGGTAGTCTGATGGTGCAAGGTCTGGGCTATAAAGCAGGTGAGGCAAAATTTCCCATCCGTTGTTTTCCGTTGTTTTCCAGGTAATTTATGTCTGGGGCAGCAATATGTGGCCGAGCGTTGTCATGATGAAAAATTATTGCTTCGTGTCTGGTCGCATTTTCCGGGCGTTTTTCGATGATGGCACGCTTCAAACGTATTAATTGTGTTCGATAGAGGTCACCTGTGAGCATTACAGAGCATTACCTTGGCACCATGGATATTTGCCTTTGGCTGGGAAGGTCATGGTTGTCCGGGCTTCATATATGAATGTTTGCGTTTCGGGTTGTCGAAATGGATCCATTTTTCATCCCCAGTCACGATCCGATGCAAAAATTACTTTTGGCAGCAGTTTTCTTTGCAAAAAAAAGGACCCAACAGAACCTCTCGCAAATGCTGTCTTTTTCTCCAATTTTCGAAGTTATTCATCGTGAAAAATAATAATGATGCACACAAGATAAAATTGTTTTGTTGACTGATTTTGACAGCTGTCAAATGTACCTTCAAAATGACATATATATGAAGTTCGAGCTTTCACGATATTTGTTAGTACGGACATCCACCGTCAAATTCCGGTTTTTAAGTTGTACACCCAATATAAAAAAGATACAGAGGAAAGTTAAAAAGTGGCCCAACCCTGACGACATTCCCCTACTTCCTATTCAAAAATGAGATCATTGGGTTTTTATAAAATCCAGTTTAGTATCCATGTTCTGAAATTTTTGGTAATCCGATATTTAATAGACGAAATTTTGAATGAAATCTATATAACTTTGTTTTGTTAATTTGCAGTTGCTGAATCCGAATTTGGCAACCATTATTCTCTATCAGGTCTTATTTCCTTCTTTTTTTTTAATTTTCTAAAATGTGTCGCGCCCTCCTGAAGTGTCTTCACGCCCCTCCAGTTAAGAACCCTTACTCTATTAATTCATTGAAAATTTGCAGATTTAAGTAGCCAAAAAGTAAAGCATTAGCATTTATCTATGGTAGAAAATTTTTTTTTAATATCAAATCATATTTTAAATATACATGTATATAAAATATTGATGAAAATAAACTTGCGTTTATCTCCAATAGATATGCTTGTGGGTTAGGCCACTGTTGCACTGATAGCCTCATATATGATTTACAAAAAAAAAATGTAAATGAAGTGTTGGGTTATCAATTTGGAATTGATTTTTGATGAAATATCGTGCCTTACTTGGATTAAAAAATGTAAACATTCTTAATTCTAATTCACAATTAAAATTTTAACATCAAGATGGCTGAAAAAATAAATAACTTTGCAATTTCATAAGAAAATAAATTTTTTGAATTTGAAAAAAAAATTAACTGTCATTTAATTCCTACCCTTCTAATTAATTGTAACAATTTTGATCTTTGAACTTGTCGTCTCAACACAATCTTAATACGATCGAGTAGAAGAGCGAAAGTATGGAGCAATTTCGTAATTTCTATTGTATGCTCATTTTAGAACGAACTGACGGCATCCATTGCTGGTACTCCCCAAAAGCAGCCACACTATCGAAAACAGCAGTTAGTTCTTCTTGCGCCACTTCCACCGAGTGTGTTTATCCTACATAGAATGTGATCGTCATCGTCATGACATCGTATCTTTCTTTCATGTATTCAAACATAAATTTGCACACCAATACAAAGCAACTGACAAATAAATGTTGCTAAATTAAAGAGCGCAAACAACGGAATGTAAAATTTACAATGATCAGCAAAACAAAGAATTATTTTAAAAGAAAAAGCAAAATAAAAAACGGAACCACAAAAATGAAACACAGATGATCATTGCCTCTTTCTTGTAAATTGTCCAACACCAATACAGTTGGGTATTGGGTTCAATACTGGTATATATACATACGTGTACTATTGTAATAGTGCGATCGATACATTGTATAAAACTGTTCTCTGAAACTTTTATATAAAATGCCAAAAATAGTGTTTGCAAATATATTATTAATTAATTGGACGTTTAAATATGAGATTTAAAAATTGTCGTTGGATGTGTCTCATGAAAGGTGCTAATTTTTTTATTTGTACTTAAGATAAGAGTGCCGTGTAGTATTTCATTTAGTGTTTGGGAAAATTTTGTTATTTTTTTGCATGTTTAATAAATTTTGTCAATATTAAAAGTTGAAGCGCCTTCTGCTATTAACCACTTAAAAATCAAGAGTGAACTTGCTTATGAAATTCTTTTTTGATTGTTATAAATTTAAGCGAGCTTACTGGTCCTTGCTCGTGATGCATATAAAACAAACTTATTCCATCATTTGCTCAACGTTTCGTTCCTTTTTGGGAATAGCATCGGGAACTTTATTGGAATAATTTAATTAAGTATTTTATTTAATAATTGCAGTAGCACAATTGTCAAAATGATATATCAAAAATTCGTAATGACAATAAAAATTAAAAAAGTAAAATTGCAAAAATAATTAAATGGAAAAAAAATTAAGTTTATTCTTTGATACTTTAGGCTTAAGAACTGTGATATTAGTGTTTTTTGAAGTACAATTTTTCATTAATTTTCCTTTTATTTTTTTTGCAATTTTACTTTTTCGATTTTCATTTTTAATTATTTAACTTCTTGACGAATTTTTTTATGTATCGCTTTGACAATTGCAATAGCAAACGATTAAATTATTCCAATAAAGCTACTGAAGATGTTCTTAAAAAGGAACGAAACGTTGGGAAAACGATGAAATAAGTTTGTTTTTTTAGCATCACTAGCAAGGACCAGTAAGCTTTCTTAAATTTATAACAATCAACATTTTTTGGTCACTGGTCACTTAAATCTAAATAGAAATTCTTTTTTTCCAATATGAAATGAACCCTCCCTTCGGTTTTCGATTCTGTTACCATTTATTCTTTTGCTATAGAGATATCAATTAGTACGTATGTATTATAGTAAAACATAAGGCCAAGGTTCCTAAATTTATAGCGAAAATACGTAAAATTTGATTTTGTTTTAATTTGTCAGGGTACTTTTAGGGGCGAAAAATTCGTAAACTCTTAATCAGATTTAATCCCTTAAAAATATATTGAGTTTGTTTGGTTGATGTTAAAATGTATGGTTTCAAAAACTCGGATAAACCAAAACAGACTGAAAATCTCTTTTTGAAACATTGAACACCTACTTTATTAATATCAAGAACACTTTGCAACAGTTTTGACATCATTAAATGCAATACTGTTCCTGAACCCCCTACCCCTTTCGAGAAAAAATTGCCAAACTTTGAACTTCGATATCTACAAACTTGGGTTTTTCATTTTACGATTTCCAAACGCTATAGTTCAGTAAATTTATTGAATTTTCAGGTGATCGAGGTGAACATGTTCGTTTAAAATGTGAAAGAAATTTTAAATTCGTTAAATCTGGTAAGGTATTTGAAAGTCCTATTCTTTGTCTTTAAAACCTAATTTAAATTATGCTGATATCTTTAACTTAAAAAGACAAAACAGTGCAAAAAACCAGTTTTTCCAATAATTCTGAGGTTGGATTCGCGTTCAGCATTGCAAAACACATCGAATGTGATTATTTTGATTTTTTGTTTATTGTAGTTAAAAAATTTTTTTTTATATATGGAAAATGGCCCAACCAGAAAACGGGTTATCTCAAAATTTAGTCGAGGAGTTACGAGCGAGAATTTTTTTATACATCATTTGAATGATAAGTGAACAGAATCTGACAAAAATTTTGATGTGCTAAGACAGTCGATTTAAAACGGGTTAAGGCACGCCTTGCCTTATCTAGTAAACTGCTCGGGATTTTTTTCCTATTTTCAACAAAGTTGTATGTATTTATTTTCCTTTAATACCTAGGAGGACCATAGGGCCAATAAACAAAGTTGTAGTTTAAGACTAAACAAAAGAAAATTTTAAACAAACTGACCCGAAAATACTGCTTCTTAGGTTTTTGATTCATCGATTATTTTTAAAAATTAGGTTGGAAAACGGTATTAAATAAAACTAGTAAGGGTGTTACCTTCGGCCTGGCCAAACATTAAATACCCTACAAAGCAGTATTTCGAAAATTTTGCTTATATGGGAAATGCCACGCCCTCTTGTCCGAATTAACCCAGATTTTTGTCAGAGTTTGAATTTATAGTTCTTAGTATTTGAGTGAAATTTGGTTGGTATTTCCAAAAATGTTTTCAGTATAGCGTTTTGAACCTTTTGCTTATATGGGAGGTGCCACGCCCTCTTGTCCGATTTTATCCAGTTTTTCCTTAAAGCTTGCATTTATAATGCTTAGTGTCTGAGTAAAATGTAGTTCGATTATCTCAAAAAACGCTTTCAGTATAGCGTTTTGAAGCTTTTGCTTATATGAGAGGTGCCACGCCTTCTTGTCCGAATTCGCCCAGTTTTTGCTCAGAGCTTGCGCTTACAATTCTTAGTATTTATGTGTATTTTGGTTGCATTATCTTGAAAAATACTCCAAAAGTTGCATTTTGAATATATTTTTTGTATGGGCGGTAGGCGTGTCCGTTGACCGATTTCGCCCATTTTCAATCCCCCGAGCTAGCTTTGACGACGGAGGCTGTGCACTAAATTTCATTGAATTATCTTGCTTAGTTTTCCCAAAAAATGTATTTCCACACACAGCCAGACAGGCGGACATGGCTATGTCAACTCAGGAAGTGACGCTGCTGAAGAATATATACACTTTTCTATACCTGCCACGCCTCCTCTACGTTACAAACGGAAGGACAAAGTGAATATATCCTGGGTGTAGGGTATAAAAACGTAACAAACTAAAACATTTTCGATGTTGTTGTTGTAGCGACATACAGGCAGCAAATACACAAAAAACAATTACCTAGTCCTTGATTATAACTTAAGTACTAGTAAATTGTTATTCATAGGTGTCGAGCTAAAATTGCATGCCCAAGAACCGAGCGGCATCTACGGGGCGGGACGAATTGGACGAATAGTCGATGTAATTGTCGATGCTGAATCTGAATCCGGCCTCAGAAACGCACATCACATATTATTTTTGAGATATCCTAACATAAAAGTTCAAAACATTCATTTTAAAATGACATCATGTACCTTGAGGAACAGCATTCAAAAAATTGTTTGCATTTTGCATTTGTACTTTGATTTATCTGATTTGTTTAGATTTTTGTTTGAGCCCGGAATGGCCCTGATTGGTCCTTTGAAATTACGATTTCAACTAAACGGTTAAAGTCTGATGCATGAAATTTGGTACAGATAACAACAAATATTGTGGGATTAAAAATAGGTGTGACCGGTTATTCTTCACGATTACATCCCATAAAATATTTTATAATGCCTATATGAATTCTGCTTAGAGTCCGAATATAAGCTCAGAAATCGCCATTGCGTCAGTTTTTTGAGATATTTGAGGATAAAAACATGAAAAAAGAAATTTGATGTGTAATTTTTTTTATTGATAGAGTAACTTCGGATAATGTGATATAGGCGGGTATATATACCAGCGTATCTCCTTAAGTAAAAAACTCTCGACAATGATTTTTACTTTAACACCACAGTAACAGAAAAAGAAACGTGCTGCAAATTTATGAGCGCCCACCTTTGCTTATTTTGCCTTCAGTGTGGCAAAATCGATATAGCAGTTTATCAAAACTTTTTTTGTGTGTGCTTTATATTAGGATCTAGCCAAAATTAAAATTGATATCAAAGCCGAGATATTAAATTTTGCTAGTGGGTAAATATACCTAACCATAGTGAAGTGTGTTTTTCTAAAATAACCTGATTGTTTTAAAACTGAAATTCGGGTTATGTGATATAGTGAACTTTTGGCACCGAAAACATTTAAAGCTCCACTTGCAATGCAAAATTTTTTGAACGATGGTTTTTTGGCCCAAACCTAAAACGTTTTACCTTATTGACAAATTGTTGGTCCTACATTTTTATATAACTGCCAAAGTTTTTAAGAAAAATTAGCTAAAGCTTTGAAAAAGTTATTTTAGCAATGTTTATCACTCCTTACCTGAATTAAAACCTCTACAACTAAAGCAACCTTACAACACTTTACAACATTTTTGGCCAAAAATTGAAGCTGTTGGTCCAAAATTTTCATATTCGATATAGTATATCACATTACCCGCCAATTTTGTTTTACAATTTTTTTTTGCCTTTTTTCCATTTTGTTGAAATAGCTTAAGATTGGCTCACGCTTAAGAACTCCAAAATCATAATATAAATACTTCACAATGCATCAAGAAAATATAATACATAAAGTGGTAGCAGCTATGGTTATAAAATGACGTTTAGTTTAGAAAACAAAAATGACTATATCACATTACCCGAACTTACTATATATTGACATAAGTTTTCGTTTAACAAAAAAAGGTTAAATTTTCAAGACTAGTGTAATTGTAATTGTTTTCAACATATGGTCACTATTTCGAAATCGTATTTTTAAGTTTACGAATTAGCAAAATAATACCAGATAACTCAGAACTGGAAAGAGATAAGTTTAAACAGATAAAAAAATTTAGAAAAGGCGTACTCGGGAGACAAATTTTTTTCAAAAACACAGATTACAATTATGTTGTAAAATAAGATTAGAGATAACGATGAACAGTTTTTTTCATAAAGCTACGTTTATTTTTTTTTCACGATCGGAGATCACAGATCTCAAAAATTTAAGTAAAGCAGAGAGTGCTTGAGTTGGAAAAACTTACTCATCTGTCTATATTTGGCTATATTTTCAGTTACCACGACCAGTCATTTTTCCTTGGGACACATGAAAGCACAAATATCAACATGAAGTACACCACAACCACAAGCACGGTTAACACAACCGGAAATACATCATCAAACGCCTCCGTTACCAATGCATCGTCCGCACTATTTTGCGAACAAGTAAATACTGTCACCAATCTCTTTGAGCGATGGAACGACTGCGAACGTACTGTTGTCATGTATGCGCTACTGAAACGATTACGTTACCCGAGCCTTAAATTCCTACAGTATTCTATTGACAGCAACTTGGCACAGAATTTAGGCTCACAGTCAAATCTCAGCTCTGTGGTTATTGACATAAATGCAAACAATGCATCGTATTTACAAAATCTTATAAATGCATATAAAACATTTCACCTCCTGGGTGATGCTGCGGACGCGCTATCATCATCATCGTCCGACAAGGATTCCATGCCATGCTATGGATCTGATTTTCAATTAACACAATGCGATGATCGCAAATTGTATGGTAAAAAAGAGGATATTCTACACGAAGTGCTCGGAATGCTGCCGCTCTTGAAGCCCGGTAATGAGGAAGCCAAATTAATTTATCTATCACTAATACCAATTGCAGTTAAAGACACCATGCGACAAATCGTTCCAACTGAATTGGTACAGCAAATTTTTTCCTATTTACTTATACATCCGGCAATTTCTAGTGATGATCGAAGGTATGACTCTAAATTGTTTTCTCTATTCATAAATTTATTCTTATCCATTTTTTTTAAAATTTGTTTTTATAAATCATGAAATTTTATGATCGGAATATCTATTTGTTATAAACAAACAATCGTATCTTTTTTTTTGCCGAAAACAGTATATTTTACTCAAAAGTATTAAAAAACAGTATATTGATATGCAAAAAGCAGTATTTTTCGCAGTATATATATGTACATATGTGTATTAAAGTTGGTCGCCAAAAAAAATTCTCTAGTAAGCATTGAAATATATTCCTCAGCTTATTGTAGCACTTTTTACAAAATATTTTGCTGGGAACTTTTCTAAAGTTAGAATTTTTTTTGGGCAAAAACACAATATTTCAATTGGCTACATAACGCGAAAAAAAACGGGTGACGTGTTTGAAATTTAAGATTTGTACAAACTTTTCCAAAATCTTGATACAGACCTAAAGCATTTTTTAAGTACTCTTTTTGAAATTTTTTTTCGCGTTACGCAGCCAAACTGGCTTCCATACTATTGAAAAATACTAGCCTTATTAAAGTTTTTACCAGAACAAAAATATTTTGTAAAAGCTTAACCGTAAGCCAAGTAACTCATTTCGATGGTTACCAGAACAATTTTTTGTGTCGATTGGAAAATTTCAGACACATGAGTTTTGCATAAAATTTTATTTTTCACTAGTGAAAAATTTTTCATTGTCACTAAATTTATAGCGTTTTTTTTTTTTCTAGAAAAAATGTTACCTGTTTGAAGTGTAACATTTTTTTAGTTTTGCACTCTACCCTGATAAAATGTTGGCTTTTTTAAATAAGAATAGAACAAAACATTCCTAGCCCAGGAAAATAAGACATTTTCTGCGAAAAAATTCCCAGTGGAAATTTTTCACCGGAATTGTCTTTATTTATGCATGATACACAAACTGTGAAAAGTCCATTGCAAAGTCGTGTGCGCATGAAAAGTTATTAAGGCTCAAAGGTCGCTAAAATCAGTTTTTTGCAAATATCTCGCTATTGCTAACTTTTACAGAAAAATGTTGGTCTCCAATTTTGTAGCACGGGAAATTTCCTACAAAAATACGTTAACAGTATTTGCGTACGACTTTTAGTTTAGGAGATCACCCAATTTAAAAAGTTGTTAACAGTTATGATATGAAATACTACCTACGAGTTCATATTAAAATATCTTACTTTTTAAATTGCAATAACTCTTCAATGAGAAGTTGTACAAACAAAATTAAAATGCCCTTTGAAAGATAATTTAATTTTCTATATACCGTACAAAATTTTTTTTTTCGGTTTTTTAAGGATATCTGCGAATTGGTAAGTACTACGATAAAAAGTAATGGGACCAAATTTGTAGAGAATTACAAGATCTACAAAAAATAAGCGATATGTGTACACATAGAAGTAACCGTTTAGAAGATATTCTAAAAAAACCTTTAAAATGCCAAAAAACCGGTTTCTGTTGAATATCTTCTATACGGTTACTTCTATGTGTACACATATCGCTTATTTTTTGTAGATCTTGTAATTCTCTACAAATTTGGTCCCATTAATTTTTATCGTAGTACTTACCAATTCGCAGATATCCTTAAAAAACCTGTAATTTCGAAGCCTTAACGGTTATTCAAGAATATTTTTAAGGTCATGACCCGTTCGAAAAAAAAATTTTGTATGGTATATAGAAAATTAAATTATCTTTCAAACGGCATTTTAATTTTGTTTGTACAACTTTTTATTGAAGAGTTATTGCAATTTAAAAAGTAAGATATTTTAATATGAACTCATAGGTAGTATTTCATATCATAACTGTTAACAACTTTTTAAATTGGGTGATCTCCTACACTAGAAGTCGTACGCAAATACTTTTAACGTACTTTTGTAGGAAATTTCCTGTGCTACAAAATTGGAGACCAAAATTTTTCTGTAAAAGTTAGCATTAGCGAGATATTTGCAAAAAACTGATTTAAGCGACCTTTGAGCCTTTATAACTTTTTATGCGCACACGACTTTGCAATGGACTTTTCACAGTTTGTGTATCATGCATAAATAAAGACAATTCCGGTGAAAAATTTCCACAGGGAATTTTTTCGCACAGAAACTATTTTTTCGTCTTATTTTCCTGGGCTATCCACACAAATCACAAAATAAATTTTCTCTATTAAAAAATCACATCCGAACTTTCAATATCATCTTTTTTTGAAAATTCAACATTAAAAATTCTCACTCCGTCATTTGAATAAAGTGTAAAAGTGTTACACTTTTGCCTGCTCAGAGGGCAACAGTTTTTAAGGCCCAACCATAATGTGCTTAGAGTTTTATACGCATGCGTTTACGCAAGAGCGTTTGTATAGAAATAGTATACCTACGGCAACCATAACATCCTTAAGCAAATGTTTCGTTCAGTTTCGATAAAAAGAGCGCTGCTTAAACATGGTTGCTTCTTGAACGCACGATGCTTTTGTTCTTTAGCTAACATCTTCAGTGTTGCCAAAAAGTGGAAAGTTCACCTAAAACGGGTAATTTTCAGCACAATTTATGCAAATAAGAAAAAAATAAATCAAAAGTGGTAAATTTTGTACGCTGATTTTGCACGAATCCTTACTTGGTGCGAGCTTGTATCTTCCCAATAGAGAATTGTAATGCGCATCCACAATATACAAATACGAAGCGTTAATTGTGATGCGTATTCTTGCGCTTTGGGCAGGCAAAAGGCATCACTATTTTTCTATGTATTTCTATGAAAACGTTTGAATTTATTTATCTTTGAGAGATATTTTTTTTATACCCTACACCCAGGGTATATTCACTTTGTCTTTCCGTTTGTAACGTAGAGAAGGAGATGTGGCAGATATAGAAAAGAACATATCGATACCTTAGAGCGCTATAGTCCTATCTCCACTTTTTGCGATTTTGAGATTTTTGCAGTTATGGCAACATTATGGGCTTCTTTACCGTGTGGAAAACTGTGTGATGTCAAAATACCACTAAAACACCAAAATATTCGAAAAATTAAAAAAATCCTATCTCCAAACTGTAATTTTTTCAAGAGCGCTACTGTCCTATCTCCACTGAATATTCAAATAAGTCACATTTTAAAAAAAAATTCTTTGTTTTTTCGCGTTTTCTTAGCGTTTCATGACTTTTTGCGACATTTTAGTGAACAAATTTGGTTACACCCAAGGCTCCACTCTTGTTTGTCGGAACCAAAAATTCAAAAAAAAAAAAAAAAAAAAAATTCGATTTTTCGTGTTTTCTACGCGTTTTATGACTTTTTACGACATTTTAGTGGAAAAAATTCAAAAAACTTACTATATACGCCTTTTTTTTGAATAGTAGTGGAATTCTACATAGGGCCAAAAGTAATGTCATACTGTAAATTGGCTGGGATTTCGTTAGAAATTAATAAAATTGGTTAAAAGCAATAAATTATGTTAAAATATACTACAGGTAAAAATATTGCATATATCGTTATACCAAAATAGCAGCCAATCCGAAATAACCACTGTTTGAAATTTTATTTTTGCATTTCCCAACAATTGGAAAAATGGAGATAGGACTATAGCGCTCTAAGGTATCGATATATTCTTGATCAGCGTCACCTCCTGAGTCGATATAGCCATGTCCGTCTGTCTGGGTGGCTGGCTACGTGTGGAAATACATTTTTTGGGAAAACTGAGCAAGGTAATTCAATGAAATTTGGTACACTGCCTCCTCCGTCATCAAAGTTACCTCGTGGGATTGAAAATGAGCGAAATCCGTCAACGGAACGCCTACCGCATATACAAAAAATATATTCAAAATGCAACTTTAAGAGTACAGTCGCTAAAGTAACATTAAGCCAAAAAAATTATTTGGAAATTTGTAGGTTTTTTAATTATCTTTGTATACACTTAACGATAGTATCTTTACTGTTTTCTCAGTATTATACTGTTTTTTGGACTTAAATACTGCATACTGTTTTCTTTCCCAAAATACTGCGAAAAAATTTTGAACTTAAAATTTATCGGACTTGGGGGGTAATGCACTAAATTTTAAGCTCATTGATCTTTTCCCTACCGCAAATAAAATTTTTCGAATTCCACTAAATGAATTTAGAGATAGTGATAAATTTATTTCATTAATTTAATGAAACTTTAATAAAAATTTTCAATAAATTCTATGAAAAAATTCTGACTTTCATTGAATTTAATGAAAATTTTAATTTAAATTTCATTAAATTTAATGGAACAAATCTCCACTTTCATCAATAAGTTTAATGAAGCTTTTAATGAAACTTGCAAAAAAATTTTCATTGAATTAAAAGAGTTATAGCGTTTTCTTTTCTCAATAAAATATTACACTTTTTCTGCCCCGTGCGAAGGCTGTCAAAATTTCATATTCTTTACTAAAATTTTCTAAAGGCCCAGCCGTAATGATCTTACGCATTATCTTTTGAACGAAAAGCCTGTCAAATGCGAAACCAAATTTTCACTGACTAAAATAAAATTAATTGAATACAACGCTTACCGTCAAAAGCAGTGTGGTTGTTGTAGTACCAAATAACATACTCAGTGTTGCCAGCAAATTGTTTTCATACCACTTTTCACTTAAAAAATAATTTTTTTGGTCAAAATTGACCATTAGCACAATGCCGCTACAGTGGCAACATAATATAAAGTTCACACGATTCGGTGTATGGTACAAGGTTTAAATCGCTATAAACTGAGGGAGATTGCAACTACTGTTGCAGTAGTAAAGTTGTTCTTGTCTGTTCTGGCATTGTTGTTAAAAGTTCCTAATTTCGAGATAATTAATTTGGTCCATTTTTGATTTTTTTTTTTATAGAAATTTATTAATGATGCAATTTCAGATGTATGTCATATCAAATGAAAGGAAATAAATTGGGCTTCCTAATTTAGTTATTAAAATTATAAGTAATTAATAATACATTTTTTGGGAAAAAAATAGGGTACATTTTTGAAAAGTTGTCATATGTATTTCGAAAGCTATGGCTCAAATTGAAAAATTTTGTGCAGCAATTATATAGCCCGGTAAAATACCTTTCATATGACATCAATATTTTTAAAATCCATCCAGGGGTTCCCAACTTATACCGATTTTTATAAAAGATATATCCCGATCTTCCGATGGCTATATCTCCGAAAGTAGGTTCGACCAGAAGTTGTTGTAATTAATTCCCAGAGCCATATTTGGGCAAAAAAAAAAAATAAAAAAAAAACAACAGTCGCTGAAGTAAAATTTTTCATTTTTTTTTTTTATCCAAAAACCTGCCACCTGCAATTTTGTTCGAAAAGCCGGTTTTGTTTTGTCTAATTTGCTAATTCGTGGTAAATTTTTCCTATTTTTCAGTCAAATAGTGGTGAACAAATAATGATGTATACCATAACATACTATAAGCACCACTTATTAAAGAAAATTGTTTTTTAAAAAAAGGCATAGTGGGTCAAGTTTTTTGAAGTGAATGTTTATAAACTGACTTACCTTTATTAGCTACTGCACAAGACGTCTTGTTTGCGTTTTATGACATTTCATTTCAAGATACGTTATATTTTGTACCCGCTTTTTATTTATCAAATGCTCCAGTTCAGTGTTGTGTGTAAATGTCTTGACAGCACTAAGATTTGAAAAAAAAAAAAAAAAAAACTGTGCTGACCTGTCTTCTTTTATTTGTTTCAGTTGATTTAGTGTCTATACTGTAATATAAGTGTACACTACTTAATGCTAATGTAGTGATAAGAGTAGTTTATCGCTTTCTTTGTGTGCCTTTTTTCTGTTTAAGCTCTCTCTTTCTAGCGAAAATGTATGAAAGCTACTAAAATTTTGGGTTACCCATATGTTGAAACTTGCAAGTGTTACCATATCATATTTTACTGTCGTTTTTCTACTCGCACGTTTTACAGTGACCTGAAGTATTTGTTATTTTGAAATAGAGTTCACTGATATATTTTTTAAAATCAAGTTTTTTTTACACCGATACAACAAGACAATGTAAATAAGTGTCAAAATGAAATGAGTGTACATGGTGATTTGAATCTTGAATTTTTTGGATCAAATGCATCAATTCAGTGTAAAATGTGCAAGAAAAAAAAGTACACTTTATTTCAAGATGTCTTGTGCAGACCCCTATTAACTACTATCAAAGCACGTGCCAAGTGGCATTTGTGGTTGGTTGTTTTTAAGTAAAATACACCAACATTACAAAAGCATGGCAACATGCATAGAAAATAACAAAAAAAGGAAGGTTTTCGATACTAGTTTTATCCATAACCATATGGAATCTTCAGGCAAATTTGCCCACAACCGAAGAATTCGACAAACACGCTTTACTTAGCCTTTTGCATAGATTAGACGAGAATCACAGCAAAAAATTAAATGCAGCACACGCAAAAGTTCTAATAATGCAAATAGATAATGAACAAAAAAAAAATAAAGTCCACATTGTGGGAGTTATTTCCAAATTAAAATAAAGATCCAATTTTTTTCTTAAGACGGAGAAGTTTAATAATTAAACTATATTATTTTTTTTTTTGCATTTTAATGCATTAACTTTATTCCTTTCTTATTTACATTTAGATCTCTTAACGTCTGGTTGCGTCATCTTGAAGAGCACATACAGTCATCCTCATTCGCTGCAATAGGGGGGCAACAGCAGAAATTCTTTACAGAACAACATCAACAACAATTACCGCAACAAATAACCATAAGTGGCAACAATTGCAATAACAATACAGATAATACCACAATGATATCTTCCGGATCGTCGGCGTCCTCTTCGTCCTCGTCCTCATCTTCAGCATCCTGTTCCTCAGCTTCGACAGCTTCGGTTTCATCTTCAATTGGTAGTATAGCGTCATCAAGAAATGCCGATTGGCAAACAATTGCACCACCAAGTAAACATCATCAGAATCAACACCATCAACACCAACAACAACAGGTTCAGATGCAAATGCAGCAATTGCACCCCAAATCGTTGCACGATTGGTCAACTGTGGTTGCTGGTCAAAGTCTCGGAGGTGGTGGTGTTGTTGGAGTGGGTGGCGGCAGCGTTGCTGACAAACTCTGTGATAATTTGAATGGTATTACATTGAACGAATTAGCGTCTAGTCAAAATAGTTTAGGTCTGACAATTGGTGGTAGTGGTGGTGCTCATCATACGGCAGCAATTTTTTCAGAATCATCGTTGGTGAATGGTGTTGTTGCAGCGGCAGCAGTGTCACAACATAACGCACCTAGCATATTTGGCAATAATACGCATCCAATTATAAATATTATAAATAACAACAACAATAGCTGCACCAGTAATCTTAATAACGATGATCACGACACGTCATTTTCAAAGAATGGAACTGAAATATTAGATTTTGAACCAACTCCATCTAATACGCTAGTAGGTCCCTGTGACAGTTGCATCAGCAGCAGCAATTCGATTATGTCGGGACAGCAGCAACAACAATTATCACAAAGAGAGGTAGGTATTTTATGTTGTTTTGTTTAAATAGTTTAAATCTACAAACGTTTGCGTATTAGATGTATCAATTAATCCTGTTGTCCCAGAATAATAAGCAGAAAAAAAACTTTTTGTATTTACTTCTTTAGCAGCTACAGCCACCACAACAGCAAATTGGCTATGCTTCAATATTGATGAACAATTGCGATCAACTGGATATTAATCGCTGGAGCTTAGATAGTAAACTTGCTTCATTAAAAACACGTCGCTCCAACAGTCTTACTACACAAACAATTTCTTCGTCCTCATCCTCCTCCAATTCTTCTGTGATTACAGTCAACGACAATTGCTCCAATTCAACCGAAAATCTGGCGCAATTTGCAAATAAACCACGCAGCTTTTCCCTATCTATTGAACATTCGCGTGGCGCACTCACAGCAAGTGGGTCGGATACGCGCTTGGATGAATTCAAGCCAAACTACATTAAGTTTCAAACACGTAACTTGGGCATGTCAAACATTGGCCTATGGTTAAAGTCATTACGATTACATAAATACATCGAACTTTTTAAAAATATGACGTACGAAGAGATGTTACAAATAAGTGAAGAATTCTTACAAAGTTTGGGAGTTACAAAAGGCGCATCGCACAAATTGGCTTTGTGTATTGAAAAGCTTAAGGAACGTAATAATCACTTAACAAAATTGGAGCAAGACTTGCTAACTGGTCAGTTAAAATTGCAATCGGCTGTGGAGGAGTTAACAAATGTTGTTTTAACGCCAATGAAACCAATTGAAGCAGTGAATACAGCTGCAGGAGAAGAAAATGTAGCATTAAAATTTTTGAAAGTTCTTGATTTGGGTAAGTTGATTTAATTAATAAAGCATAACAACATTACATAAATTTCATATTGAAACAAATTAAAAATGTATATATATACTAGCGGACCCAGCAATCGTTGTTCTGCCCCTTTTCTGTAGTGCCGCGATAGTTTCGATTTAAATAAAAGCTGCTATAGGTGCAGTACATCTGCATTTAAATTAATTTTTTTGTAAGGCGAGTGCAACACCTTTGTTCAATTTACCCCACTTTTTGTGTATTGATTGGTAATCAACACATCCATCCACGTACCAAGTTTTATAACAAAAGCTGCTATAACTACAGAGATATCTCATTTAAAGTTATTTTTTTGTATGACAAATTAAGATAGAAATATCAATTTTGTATGGAAGCCCCCTTAAGTGGTGGAAAAGAAGGATAGTACGTTCGAGAGGAATGTTGGGAAAGAAAATTTAATAGGGTTCGCTTAACATTTTTTCCCTCTTCCAGCAGGCAATGAGGAATTTGATATGATTTGATTTGATATGTTTGAGAGAAATTTTGGAGACGAAAAATTAATGAGGGTCGATAAACACTTTAACTCTCTCTTGGCAACAAGGAATTTTATTTTTTAGTGCTCTTTTTTGTTAATTAAAAAGTTAAAAAAAAAAAAATAGATAGCGTCGTTGGCCCATTTAAAAAATAGGCTTAACATTTGTCAAAACATTAGTTTTTTTAAAAAAAAAAAAATCTTTCATCAAAACTGCAATAGTATAAAATTGGTCGTTGGTTTATATCACTTATTCCACTTAAATGAATACTAAATATTAGAGTGGTCCAAATTTTGTATGGAAAAACCAAAAGTGTTAAAAAGTCAAGGTGCGCGCGACTTTTCTGAATCCTTGGATCCTGCTGATTACAAAAAGTGCTTTGGAACAAAAAAAAAAAATTGCGTTTAGATATTCCGCAACGAGCTTGAAGGTACTTTCTTAGGAATTTTTGAGTTTTTAAGTTCTATTTTTAATTTAAACGCTATATCTTTTGAACCACATATAGTATTTGCAAAAATTAAATTGCATTTTGTTAAGAATATTTTGGGCCATTTTTTGCATTAATAATAATTAATGTTCTCTTTCCCAATTTTTTTTAGCAGCACTTTAAACTTCAAAATTTGTTAATTTTTTGAGGATTTGCACTTTCAAGAACCGATTTTTTTCTTATTTTGCTCTAGCGAATTTTTTTTTATATTTCTTTTTTTTACGCATTAATTTATCTATCAACTGACTCCAACAACTAAGCCACCAGCTTCACTTTACTTGCTAAAAACCGTAAAGTTTAATCAAATTTGGCCAAAAAAAAAAAACTTTGAGTTTAAAATTTTCATGGCGAAACAGAAACAACAATAGTCATTTGTGATATATTTGGTCATGAAAATTCTAAATCCGGTCTCAGAATTGCTCTATCTTGTACGGTTTTAGAGATATCCTAACCTAAAAATGCAAAAAACACCGTTTTTGATATTTTTGAAGCTGTTATATAACAACATGGTAACTTTCAGCTTGGTATTGAAAATAAGAGTGACGGCATTTTTCTTGAAAACCCAATTTAAATTAAATCGATATCTCTTTGTTCCTCTGAAATATCGTAAGCAGAAATAATAAAAAAACGTTTGTTTTTTTTGCACTTTTTCAACTTTTTAAGTTAGGATAACTCCGAGAATAAAAAAGATATCAGTATAATTTAAATTGGATTTTAAAGAAACAAACTGGCACTTTTAACCACAATACCATTTTTTGTGGCTGAAAGTAACCTTGACTTGTAATATCACTTTAAAAAGAGCAAAAACGGTGTTTATTATGTTTGAATATCTCCTTAACCGTACAAGATAGAGCGATTTTGAGACCGAATTCGGAATCAGCATTAACAAATACATCGAAAATGGCTATTTTAGTTTATTTTTGACTAATTTTTTTTTATTTTTTTTAGAAGATCTATGAAAATTATCTGTTTACCTATTTTGCCAAAAATAATATGAAGTGCAAAAATTTCGATATTGCAAAGAATGTTGTTTTACTCAAAAGATTAAGAACTAATGATTTTATAAAAAAAAAGTGGTACCTTACGTCATCCCATTAAGATATCTTATTTTAATGCCTTAAAAACACTAAAATTAATTTTTTTTTTTGAGTCTAATTTAATTATACTTAATAGTTTTTAGTGAGTAAAAGTGTTACTAATAACTTAGTTGTTGGAATTATTTTAAAGATAAATTAATGCATAAAAACATAAAAATGTTTAAAAAAATTTGATAGACCAAAATAAGAAAAAAATCGGTTGTTGAAAGTGCAAAGACCTCAAAAAATCAACAAATTTTTAAGTTTAAAGTGCTGCTAAAAAAAATTGGCAAAAAGTAGATTAATTATTATTGATGCAGTGCATGGCTCAAAATATTCCTAACAAAATGCAATTTAATTTTTGCAAATACTTTATCTGGTTCAAAAGGTATAGCGTTTAAATTATAAAAAGAACTCAAAAACTCAAAAATTCCCAAAAGAGTACCTTCAAGCTCGTTGCGGAATATCTAAACGCAATTTTTTTTTTGGTTCCAAAGCACTTTTTGTAATCAGCAGGATCCAAGGATTCAGAAAAGTCGCGCGTACCTTGACTTTTTAACACTTTCGGATTTTGGACCACTACTAAATATACTTTTTCTAAAATAATGTCCCAAAAACAGGTGCCCTAATGTATTTAAAATATCGGTAAAAGTCAAAAAAAAAAAAATCTACATAAGTCCAAAAGTATCGAAAAACATCCAAAAAGCTAAAGTCCAAAAGTATTGGATAGCAACGAAGAAATCAGTGAAAGTCCAAAGGTATTGAAAAACTTTTATAAATCGGTAAAAATGTCGAAAAACATAAAATACCGGTAAATGTCCAAAAATATTGAAGAATATCAAGAAATCGGTAAAAGTTTAAAGATATTGAAAAACATCTAAAATATTTATAAAAGTCCGAAAATATGGAATATCGAAGAAATCGGTAAAATCATCAAATATATCGAAAAATTTCTAAAATATCGGTTAAAGTCTAAAAGCACCAAATTTGGTTTAAAAAGCACTAGGTTGTCATCACTGATTAAAATTACTCTCCTGACATCAAATTCAAATGAAAGAGACGGAAAGACAATTCATGAACCAACATAAGCAGTGACGACACAATTGCCAAAATTATCGGCGTTAGTAAATAACGCTCAATAAAATAACTCCCAAAAAATAAAATGCCGTAATAACGTCCGAAACAAAAACGAAGTAATGCCCAAAAAATATGAAATAACGCCCAAAAAATATGAAATAACACCCAAAAACAACGCCCAAATAATTTTGATATAAATTTGGGCGATAAGCATTTTGGAAATTTGGGCTTTGTTTTGTTTAAAACAAAAACGAAATATATGTAGCCTAAAAACAAAATGACGCCCAAATTATTTTCATACAAATATATCGAGCCCTAACCGCAACAGTAGCGTATGCGACATTTTTTCGAAATTTTTTTTTTGATGCAAATATGTTCTAAAATGTCATTCTCATCTATATGCCAAATATTAAAACTGAATTTTGTGGATTAACAAAGATATCGCACTTTCCATTATGTCGTAAGAGCCACAAATGTTTTTTTGTTGACCGCAAAAAGAATGTAAGCACCTCAAAAACCAGAGAAGGAGGCGTGGCAGGTATGGAAAAGTATATATATTCCTCGTCAGAATCACTTTTTAAGTCGGTATAGCCATGTCCGTCTGTTTGGATGGATGCTTGTGTGTCCGTGGAAATATTATTCACGGGAAAACTTAGATAATTCGACGAAATTTTTTGAAGAGGGTCGTTGTAAAAGTTAGCTCGAAGGATTGAAAATGAAGCTTGAAGCCTCAGTCCTTTTCTTTGAAAATCAGTTTGAATTATGTCGATATCTGTTTTTGCCTTAGAAATATCGTAAGCTGAAATATCAAAACAACGTGAATTTTTCTATTTTTCACCTTTCCAGGTTAGAATAATTCGAAGAAGAAAAAATATATCGATATAATTTAAGCTGCGTTTTGAAGTAAAATAATAGGGCTTCAAGTTGTTTTTTAAGATTTTATGGCTAAAGATTTCCTTGTTATATTATATAACCTCAAAAGAATAAAAAAAAATGTATTCTACTTTTCACAAAATGGATGGAAAATTAGTCTTTAGACTAGGATTCCTCTCAAACCATTTTTGATATAGCAATTCTAAAACCAGATTCGGATTCAACATCAAAATTTACATTGAAAATGATTTTTCTTGTTTTCGTCCGTTGCTAATTTTCTAAAAAAAACGTAAAAGTTCATTTCTTTTTAACAAAAAAATTTAAAAAAAAAGTTGTTAAAAATACAATATCTCGTTAACGCGATCCATTAAAACATTCAATAATAATATTTCTCAATCTACAAATAAACAGAAAACTTACTGCACACCCAGGTTCTAGTTAGTTTTTGTCAAACTTTTTTGTTTAATGCAGATACAATGTGAAGACCATTTGGTAACCTAAATTCGACTCGGAAAATCGATTAGCTCGTTGACCGATTTAAAAAAAAAAATGTTTCTGTATATTTGGACCTCTATGAACAACTTTGCAAAAAAAAGACCTGGAGTGGAACTACATCCGAGTAAAACCAAGTTCAAACGATGTATGTGTGTGATATTTTGTAAGTTTTTAATACTAAATAGTATTGTAAAGTAACAATATTACAGTCAATCTGACCGTTTTTGTGGGTTGGTACAATTTCAACCGCTCAAATTGTTACAAAATTCTTTCTGCGTTTTAAATAAATGTAATAAATGTATTCTTCAAAGGCAAAACCATGTAATTTCAAAAAACGTATGCGCCACATTTTAATTTCAATCTTCACCAAGAGTGACTGCGAAAATGTCGTATGCGCCATAAATGAGTGAAATATGCACAAAATCAATTTAAAAACGCGTCTATTATTTATATGAGGTCTAATATAGACTACATTTAACGTTTTAAAAAAATCCGCCATGCATGTTCGAAAAAAAATGAAAAAAACTCTCTCCTGTAAAATTTGCTTTTTGTCGCATACGCTACTATTGCGGTTAGGGCTCGATATTTTGGGAGTTATTTCCAAAATGATTATCGCCAAATTTTATATGAAAATAATTTAGGCGTTATTACGTTTATGTTTCGGGCGTTAATTCCTAACGCCATAATTTTTATGCAAACATTGAATTTTTTTTTTTGAACCACTTAATTTTTTTTTAAAAAAAAAAAGGTTGTCTTTTAAAAATCAAAAAAAAAAAGTATAAAAGTTTATTCCTTAGCACACGTAGAAACAAAAAAATTACTAAAATCGGTTGGGTATGTTTTGCGCTAAATCGTTACATAGGGTTTTCATACAAGCAATTTCACATAAATAGTATAGTAAGTTCGGGTAATGTGATATAGGCATTTTTGTTTTTTAAATTACACGTAGTTATCAAAGCATAGCTGCTATCACTTTATGTTTTATTGATGTATTGTGCAGTATGTTATGATTTTGGAGTTCTTTAGCGTGAGCCAATCTTAAGCTATTTCAACAAAATTGAAAAAAGGCAAAAAAAGTTAAAAAACAAAATTGGCGGGTAATGTGATATACTATATCCCATATCCCAACAAATTGCATTTTCGGCAAAAAGATCATTGTGTTATAAAGAAACTTTAGTTGTCGAACTTTTACTTCAGGTAAGGAGTGGTAAACACTACTAAAATCGCTTTAACAAAGCTTTAGCTCATTTTTCTGAAAAACTGTGACCTTTATATAAAAATGTTGGACCAACAAATTGTTAATAAGGAAAAACGGTTTAGATTTGGGCCAAAAGACCATCGTGCCAAACATTTTGCATTGTAAGTGGAACATCAAATGTTTTCGGTGCCAGAAGTGCACTATATCACATTACCCGATTTTCAGTTTTAAAACAATCAGGTTATTTTTGAAAAACACACGCCAGCAATAAAAAATCCAATTGATTTATGGTTAGGTATATTCACCCACTAGCAGAATTTAATACTGCGGCTATGATATCAATTTTAGTTTAGGCTAGATCCTAGCATAAATCACACACAAATAAAGTTTTGATTCACTGCTAAAATCGATTTTACCACACAGAAGGCAGAATAAATAAAGGTGGACGCTCAAAAACTTGCAGCACATTTCTTTTTCAGTTACTGTGGTGTTGGCGAAAAAATCATAATCGAGAGTTGTTTATTTAAGGAAATATGCTAGTATATCACATTACCCGCCTATATCACATTACCCGAAGTTACTCTAAATTTTTTTTTGTTTTTCATTATTTTGTCAGAATTTTCTTGAAAAAACAAAACTTAAAAAAAAAAATAAACCTTAGCCTATAAGACTATTGGTGAAGTTATGAACTTTTCAAGAATTAAATAAAGGGAGCTTTAAATCTTTTTTAGTTTTTTAAATAATATCCCTTGATAAAAAATTCAAAAAATCATGGTTGCTAGTCTCAACTACACGAAAAAAAAAAAGTTTAAAAAATCGGAGATGCAAAAGCCAAATCATCCGGTTACGTGTAATGGCCCATATACATGATATTATTATTTTGCACATATACATTTTCAGACTTATGACCAGCTATCTGTTTCTCTTAGACTACTCTGCGATCTATAACCTAGCATTTTAAGGGATTGTGAAAATATTAAAATCGGTTGGTTAATTTCCGAATCCATACGGAACAAATAAACAAAATCTCATTTTATTTTGTAGATAGCATTTGTTCAAATGTGCAAAATTGCACGATTGTGTGATACCAACACCAAAAAATTTATAAAATAAAGAAGATACACAACATTTATCTATTTTATATATTATATATCTCCTTTCAGTCTGTTCTCTTGTCCAAAAGGACGCCTATGCGGCGCAGGACGAGGAGAATGCAAGTGTGCTATTTTGGATATTAGAACGAACAATACACAATGAAGCGTTTGTCAATCATGTCAATCAATTAAAGGAACTCAAATTTAAATTATCGAAATTGAAAATGTCACTTGCCCCAAAAATGCATCATACGAAGAACAATACCAACAATGGAAACTTGAATAAACCAAGGTTGATTTTTGCATATATTTTCATAGTTCTGTCTGTTTTCACAATTTTCATTTTTAATTTCAGGTGGAATGGTAAATCGCGAAAATGCGATAATAAAAATGGAAGCAATGACCGAATTAATCATCGCAAAAACTCAAATGATATGTTGAACTTTTCTCTAAGTTGTTTACAGCAACAACACCATCACACAAATCCGCAACAACAAACAAATGAATATGACAAATATCATCACATCACTAGCAGTGTCAGTACTAATAGTGGTGGCAATAATCAACATCAATACAAAAGTTCATCATATCCAAACTTTGTTAATACTCAACAGCAACATCAACAGCAGATGAAGCAACATCACCATCAGCAGCAAATGCAGCAAATGTTACAACAACATGCACATTTTCCTGCATTACCACAACAACAACAACAAACACAGCAACAAGTATCTCAGCAACAGCAACAGCAGCAACAACATCGACGATCTTTAAACAACTTAATTGTAGTTTCCAATGGTGCACAACAGCCACAGAAAGTTGTTTTTAAGCCAGGCCAGGCTGTACTGACTGCCACAGCAACAACATCTGCTGAGAACTTACAATTAGAAAATGCAATAAAAAATCAACAACGCAAGGCCAGTCTTACCACTAGTGCAACATATACACCTCCACAACCAACAACAACCATAATAACAACGAATTCAGAAGTCACCTCACAGCAGCAGCAGCAACAACAACCAAAGAAAACAATGGCAGCTGTTGTAATGGTTAGTAGCGACGAACTTGGTGTTGTAGCTGCTACTCAACAGCAGCAACAACCGCCGCAGTTATTAATTAATAGTAATAATAACAATAACAACAACAATATTTTAAACAACAATCTTATTTGCCACCAGCAGCAACAGCAACATTTGTTAGCTCAGCAGCAACAACAGCTGCAATTGCTAGCAGCGGCTGCTGCTGCTGTTGGCAATCTTAATAGTAGCAATAGTAGTTGTAGCAACAATAACAATTGTAGCAACAGTAGTAGTAATTGTAATGATTGTAGTAGCTTGTCTGTAGTAGCTACTGCTGCCAACAATCAAATGTGTAATCAATTGCAATCGTCGCCCATTATTGCCAATTTAAATTTACCACCAAAGGATTTTTATCATGCGGCAGCAACAGCAAATGCAAGTGCTGTTGCCGCTGCTGCAGCTATGAATGACATTAAGAGTTTGGAACAATTAGAAACGCTTTGTTTGCAAATGACCGAGCAAGCGATTAATTAAAACAAGAAATATTTCTTTGATTAATCTTTTTAAATCGTTCTCTTAAACTTTGTTTTTGTGACTAAGGAAAGACCTATTTTCCGAGGTTTAAGAAATTGAATTTTATTTATTGTACGGTAAAGGTGACAAAGGATCAGTTAAAATATGGAAAATCTCGCTTAAGAACATCTTCAATGTAGAATCAATGATAGATGCCAAATAAGTTAAATCTATCAAATTATGTGCGGAATGAATAATGACAAACTTAGCTATATCGCATAATAATGTTGTGAGCTATATCTATTTCTCGCCATCAGTAATAAAAAATTTTTGGAAATAAAGCCAAAAAATCTGCATAAAAAATTCATTTTGTTCTGGAAATAAAGCTAAAAAACTTTTCTGAGGTCTTTTCCACAAGTTATGGCACCTTTTTCAAAAGTTATGTGATTTACGAAAAGAATATAACGCCAGAAAATTTTTTTGATACAAAGCTAGAAATTGTCGGGCATACATTTTTCGAAATAAAGCCAAATATTGACTCGGAATTAACACCAGCAATTCGGAAATAACGCCAAAATCAAGAAAATAAAGTCAGAAAACTAAACTGGGAATAACGCCATAAAAAAATGCATGACTTTTATTCATTCATTTTATTTTAATCATACACATAGAATGTACTGTGTTACATTTTATCAATAAATTTAGAAATTAGGTACTAAGTTTATCCCTTCAGCTGTTGCTGGGACTTTTGGCTTTATTTCCAAATAATTTTGGTAACAAAGCCAAATTTCCAAATTATTCGTTTCTAAGTAATGGCGCCATTTTTTTCATACGATTTTCAGTGAGAACCAACCTTCAAACGACACGTGCTAAAAGCGATCGGTCAATTGGTTCGTGAGTTATAGCATTTTTAGTAAAGCAACTTTTGTTATTGGAAAACAAGTGTATTCGTGTATTTTCGAATGGGAAAAAATAGCGCTGGAACAATAACTTGGCTAGATAAATGTGGTCCGGATTCTGCACTAAGAAAATCAACTGGCATGCTGAATATAAAGGCGGTCATACAAGCACTAATAATTCTAAACGCTATGTCCTCCAAAAATCGGCAGTTGATCGGGAAAACATAAAAAAAAAAAATCAAAATAGTTTAAAAAGACCTTGAAGTGAAATTGTGTGAGATAGCTAACACCTCAAAGATATCAGAAGTTGGTATGTTTAAAATTTTACATGAAAATTTGAGCATGAAAAAGTTACTTTTAAAGTGTCGGCATTTGCTGTTTTTCCAAGACACAATTTGATGAAAAAGATTCTAGATTTTTCTCTCAGCAACTTTTACCTGCTCGCAGACCAAAAAAAAATGCTCGCTGGAAAGAGATTTGGCAAAAAAACGCCTATTTTGGAGTAAAATATAAATCTTTCTATAAGAAAGGTATCGAAATGTTAGAGAAGCGCTGGAATGAGTGTACCGCTCTTAAATTAGGCTATTTTTGTCAATAAAATATATATTTTGAACCAAAAAAGTTCTATTTTCTTCAAAACGAGCAACACTTAATCACAAGAATTTTTTTTCTTTTATAAATAATAATATTCAATATTATTGAATCACATATTTCTAAATGAAAATGATATGATGTAATATGAAATATTTTTACAAAATAGATTTCGAATTGATTTTTCTGGCTTTATTTCCTTTTCAATTTGGAAAAACACAATAGAAATAATGAATTTAGTATGGATATCTTTTGGAATTATTTCCAAAACATTTTCTAGTGTTATTTCCTATGGTGGTATTCCCAGGCGTCAAAAATTCCATTGGCGCGCAGAAAAATATGCCGCTAATGGTAAACGGGATCTAAAGTGGGGCCCAATAACGCTACAATTATTTTGTTGTCGAGTTTTTGATTACTCAATAGAAAACCCAGCATTCATTCATACATATATAATGAAATGAGAATTTACAAATTTTTTCGTATACTTTCGTCCTCTGCTTCATCTGAAACATTTCGGCTTCTATTGACTTATTATTGGTTTTTAAGATCAAGCAATTGAAACTAATTAAGAAGATTTATTTGTGCCGGAAGACATAATCTTGAACAAAACCTTCAATGTACTAAAGTTTTTATTTCAAAACAGTTATATTATAAAATATTTGCTTGAAGCTAAACATAATTTCCATTGAATAGTAAAAACCAAGACACCTTAAAATATAGTGTACTTTTTTTACACGCACTTTTTACACTGAACTGAAGCATTTGATCCAAAAAATTCGAAATTCAAATCTTCACCCTACACTGATTTCGATGGCAGCAAATTTGCTACGCAAAATAAAAAAAATTAAATTTGTTACCTTGATGCTCACTCTTATCAAATATATCGATTTTGTTTCGCTTCTTAAAATTTTGATTCCCATTATTATCAAATAACGCAATTGTGCTACGCTGCTCCAAAAATAAGAAATGAGCCACATACACTAGATTCTATAGATTTATTTTAAATATGTATTAATTTAACACCGTACTCGGGTGGCTGGATATAGCTCAGCCTGTCGACTCAAATTCAAATTAGATTAGATTAGATTTCTGATGGTTTGAGGGTGTTATATCATGAAAATCTAAATAAATACTGCTTAAACGGCTGATTAAACTGATTCAGAATTGTTTAAATTACACCTATGTATATTAGACATATCATATCGTCCCTCTTAGGCCAGATTTTTCAGTTTTGCACTTATGTGGTTTTCTTTTACAAAATGAAGTGAATTAAGTAGCAAATGCAAAGTTTGTAACACGAAAGACAACAAAATACAAGTAATTTTAATATTTTTCAAAATTTCAAATAGCTACATCTCAAATTCAATAATTTTCACTTTCGTGAAGAGTGACGATATGTTATATGGCACACAGGAGAGCTAAAAAATTTCCTATTGGAGAAAGTATCAAGCATACAAGTCGGAAAAACGCCACTTATTTTCAAAAAAGTGGCTTGTATCGAAACTATCAATCCTATCGTTGAAACTATTTGACATGAGTGAATGAGATTTGGTACATAAGTATATGAACAATACTTGAATGAACAGTATCCAATAAAAAAATGTGCAGTGCCAAGCCCCCTCCCGGCCAAGTTTGTCGTTCCTCTGGAAATTTTTGACTCAGGTCAATGAGATTTAGTACTTGTGTAATTGGCACTGAGTAAAAAATTTTAGATAAAAAATGGGCGGATCCACGCTCCCTCATTCTAAAAAAAACAAATTTTTCATATCTCTGAAACTATTTGACACAGGTGAATAAAATTTGATTTTAAGTAAACTGAAACGAACAGGGTTGAAATATTATTCATCTGCGTCAATAGTTTCACAGATATGATAAATTCGGTTTTTTTAGAATGTGATTGCGTAGCCCCGACCATTTTTTATTGAAAATTTTTTACCCAGTGCCAATTGTCATATGAACTAAATCTCATTCCCCTGAGTCAAATATTTCCAGATATGACAAATTAGGTTTTTTTATTCATGTAATGTTCATATACGTACCAAATTTCATTCACTTATGCGGATTAGTTTCAAAGATAGGAATAATTCTTTCGATTAAAGCCACACATTTTCATATAAATAAATTTTTATGCTTGATACTTACACCAATAGGAAACTTTTCAGCCCCTGGGAGCAAGATATTTTATATTTTTAATTTTTGCAATAGGTCTAATATATATTTATTACCACCTTCGTAGCAAAAGTGAACATCGTCAGTGCCGCCCAGATGAAGGTGATCGGCAGAAAATAATATTTCCTTTAAATAAAATTCACTTAAATTTTAAACTGCCTTAAAAAATAAGTTTTCAATATTTTGAAACGATGTTCAAGTGCGTAGTGATGCACTACGCTGTAATATTATTATTTGTTTATTTTATTTTCTTGCGGGAAAAAGCATTCTGTGTCCAAATAACACCCCTTTACTTTTGCTACGCTGCTCGCCGTTTTCTTATCCGATTTTGCTACCGAAAATGTTTGAAAAGTGGCAGCACTATTAGTAACACAGGACAGTAGTGGCTTTCATACTTTTTTGCGAGAGAAAAACTGCGTAACAGAAAAAGGCACAAAAAAGAGAGCGAGAAATTGCTTTTGTCACTAATGTGGCATTTTGTAGAAAACATTTTTTTATATCCAAGTACTGTCAAGACATTTGCACGCTACACTGAACTGAAGCATTTGTTAAATAAAAAGCGCATACAAAACATAACGTATCTTGAAATTAAATATCTTGAAACTCATACAAGACGTCTTGTGCAGAGACCCCTAGTTACCACTACCTTATCCGCATACACGCCATTTTAATCTTACATGAAACTGAGTTATTTTTTGTAAAAATAACGCAATTAGAATTTTTCAGAAATAAAAAAAGTACAAGTAACAAATTTTCAAAAAGTTTTTTAGGCCGAACATAGTGTTTGAATTAACCAATGTAAGAATAATCAAATAACCTTTATAATTTATTAATAATAATAAAAAAAGAAAATCCGGACAAACTATTCGTGACTTAGGTTATTTCATCGGGAAACATAGTTAGGTAATATTTAATTTGAACATTACACTTATATTGATTAATCAAAATTCATGAAAATAACACTAAACATACGTCATATTATTATATTTTAATTCTTTTTCATACGACTCACGGCTTGGAGATATTTTTCAAACAACCTTTAAGTTTCGAAAAACCAGTTTTTGAAGAATATCTTTCACGGCGTAAGTTCCACGAATAATGCAATGCATGCAATTTTTTATAAATAGAAGTCTTAGCTTTTTTCGTGTGATCGATCGATCATTCATGAGTTATCGCAATTTAGAATTCAACATATTACTATGCGGCAAGTATACGTAACTAACTTTTGCCATTTTTTTTTTTTTTTAATTAGTATGTCTCCTAAATTATAAGTAGTGCGAAAAAAAAAAACTTTCTTAGGTGCAAAAAGATCGACCGACCTTTTTCTGTAGAAGTCTGTTTGAACTTGAATAGCTTTGAATTTTTTTTTTTTTTTTTGGTTCAATTGTTTAATAGAATATTTTATTTTTCAAGAGGTTTTTGACCAATATCTTCTGCAATTGCACTAAAAAAACATAACTCAGTTTTTTCCCAACGTTTCGTCACTTGTTTGGTGACTTCTTCAGGGGCTTTATCCTTAAAAACACAAAATAATACAAGATTTTATAAACATTAGCAAAATCCAAAAAACTATTTAAATTCAAAAACAAAAATATTGTCAAAAATATGTCAAAAAAACTTACAAATAACAATTATTTACTGCATTAATTTTACTTTAATGTTGAATATTAATAATTTAAATAAATAAAACACTTAAAACATTCAAAAACATGTAACATAAAAAACACATAACATTTTTTCACTGACAAATTCATATACTTTTACCACGTTATTTTTTTGTGACTAAATAAAGATAAATCCGGTAAAAAAATTCATTTGGAAATTTATCGTAGAAAAATACGTATTTTCTTGGTCTATTAAGCCACTGAACTCAGTGGCTATTACGCGGTAATGTTTCAAGAGCAGAAAATGTGCTCACATGCGTGACTTTCTGCCAGACTATGGGTATTTTTTTAAGGCAGGATTCTAAAGAAAAAACATTCTGAAAAAACCGTGACCTGGAGGTTTTTGAAATGACCGATCTATGCTCTAATCAGTTTGTCAATTTTTTTTTAATTTGTTGCTCCTATTTATATATGAGCCGTTCACTGCACAAACCGACTAACTCCATAAAACAAAAAGTGAAGAAATGAGGTGAATTAATGTGCATTGTATTTTGAAATTCTCATTGGAATGCATAAATATAAATGTAGCTATCATTTGACAGTATATAGAACCAATAAAAATATTAGCCAAAGGGTAATCATCAATCAGTAACGTTACAAATGAAAAAAAAAAGAGTTAAATTCAGTTCTGTTATAAAAACTTATTTCATTTATACAGCAGTATAAATTATGTATGTACTCTTCATCAGCTGTACGTTAAGAATCATCATTTCTACTTGGTTTCAAGCTTTAAAAATGTTAATGGCATTCAATTCTGAATCATCAGTAGAAACGTATTTGAATTGTATGAGGTGGGGCTTGGTCCTTTCTAATTGTGTCCATCGCATTTTAGGCTAATTTACTGGACATATCGTAACGGTTACTTTTACGTAAACGTCTGAATTTTTTAAAAGTTTTGTTGATAAAAAATCTTGGTGAGTCATTTGGATTACATTAAATGGCATTTTTGATTATATTGTACCAATCATCTGGTTGAAAAATGCTTTGAATTCATTAGGCAGAAAGCTGTATCCACTTAACAAAAATTTAATTTCAATTGATTCAGTTTTTATTTCCGTACTTTGAACAAGTTTCAATAAACTTAAGACATTTTTATATTTCTATCCGGTACACGAATCTGCACATGTTTTTATTTTCTCAGAACTTTTAGCAAAAGGCATGATCCATTTCTTGAGGCCCACGAGATCCTTTAGTTTCTTGCCAAACAAACATGTGAATATATGCTGCGACAACTAAACTGTGATTGACTAATTTAATTTATTTCAACGCTTACTATTGAACTTATTCGAATTATTACAAAAATTTATTGTAGATTACGGAGTTAATCAAAATGCTTCTGATATAAAGTAGTTTTTATTCAGTGGTCATAAATATTTTGTTGCTTAAAGATCCTAATCCTTGTTATTAGAGAAAGGACCCCGCACGAATCATATGGAAAAAGCCTTTCAGCCAAAATAGCTGATACTCCGTTATAATATAGTTTTCAGCCTGCTGATTAAAAGTCTCAATGGGCACAAAGCTCAAAAATGGCTAGTTATTGAGTTATGAAGGGTCGAATGGGGAGAATTCGACCAAATCGTCAGTGAATTTTTGAATTTTTCCGGTGTGCTTTTCTGCTGCTCTAGCTTACTATATATATATGTCGCAGATAATGTTTGATCGTCAATCAACAATATGTTGGTTGGATGGAGTTTCACTACTGTGCTTCAAAATACTTGTTGGAAAAACTTGTGTAAAAAATGAATTTGATTTAATTGTCAAAATGGAAAATTTGATTGGAGAAATTAATTGAAAATTTGAAATAAAAAAGATAAGTTTACGATTTTGAAGAAAAAGTAGTGAAAAACCATCACGATGAATTCTCCGACATCAGAAGTGGGATCGAATGCATCCCAAGCTAATGATAAGGAAGTCGACTGGAAGTTGGTTTTAGAACAGCAGAATCAAAATTTCATGACGCTGTTGGAGGTTCTACAACGACCTCGTGAAAAAAAGGAGACTCAACTACCAGAATTTGATCCGCGTACTGGTGATGCCCACTCTTGGCTAGCAACAGCTGATATATGCATGGGTGAACATCCGTTAAAAGATGCTGAGTTAATGAATGCGCTAAGCCGTGCGCTAAAAGGACAATCCTCACAATGGTTATCACAAATTTCGTATGTTGGAATGACGTGGCCCGAATTCAAGGACGTATTTATTGCAAGATTTGATTTTTCCGAAACATTAGCTGCCTACTTGATTAATTTGAATAACACTAAGCCAAAGGAAGGTGAGTGTCTATCATCTTATGCAGTTTCATTGTTAACGTCCCTCATGGCAAAGTGGAAAAAATTAAATGTAGAGCAGATAGCAGTGGCAACTGTTTTGGCCCATATCGCTCAATTCGAGCCACGTGTTCAACGTCTAGCTTTTACAACTGATGTACAAACAAGGGTACAGCTACAACAAGAATTGAAAATATCATCGTTTTCAAAGAGGAAAGTGTCAGCAACCCATGAAGGTGAACCCGAGAGCAAGCGGCCAAATTTTACTTCAGCACAATTCTTAAAATGTTTCAATTGCGGCAACGCTGGTCATAAAGCTGCAGCTTGCAGAAGTCATCTAAGCAAACACGTCCAGCCGACTACCTCAAACAAGGAACAATTGATGAAGAAAATAAGTGCATCGAATGTGACCTGTTTTCGTTGCCGAGCCCAAGGTCACTACGCCAACAAATGTCCGAATTTGCAGAAGAAGATAGACAACAAGCAAATATCTGAAAAACGTGTTGACATGTGTATACTTGATACACCCTCGGGCATTTTAAATCATGCAGGTAAGGAGTATTTCTTCATTTTTGATTCAGGAGCCGAGTGTTCATTGATTAAAGAAACGGTTGGTTCCAAATTCTGTGGAGAATTTTTTAACAATATTGTGGCTATGACTGGCATTGGTCAAACTAGTGTCAAAAGTAAATTACAAATTTTATCTAAAGTAACGATTAATAAAATTGACATTAAAATACTTTTTCATGTTTTGCCCGATCGGTATTTGCAATTTGACGTTATTTTAGGACGCGAAATTTTAAATGAAAACCTTAGTGTTCAAATGACAGCAAAACAGTTAAGTGTTACCCAGATAAAAAGTGATGAAGTTAAAGTGTATTGCATGAAAACTGAAGACTATATTTTTGCTGACATAAATACTGACATAACTCATGAGTATAAGGATAAACTATTAGCAATTTTAAATAAATTCAAGAAAAGTTTTGTACAAGGAACACCTAAGTGTCCAGCTCATTTAGATCCTATGGAAATACGATTGATGGATCCAAATAAAACGGTTTATCGAAGACCATACAGGCTTAGTCCAGAGGAACAAAACATTGTGCGTAGCAAAGTAAAAGAACTTTTAGTGGCAAATGTTATTCGACCAAGTTCATCACCTTTTGCCAGTCCTATACTGTTAGTGAAAAAGAAAGATGGATCAGATAGAATGTGCGTAGATTATCGACAGTTAAATGATAATACCATCCCGGATAGATTTCCTTTACCATTGATATCTGACCAAATTAATAGACTTCATGGTTGTCACTACTTCACGACTTTAGATATGGCTAGTGGGTATCATCAGGTACCTATTCATCCTGACGCTATTGAGAAAACCGCTTTTATAACACCAAATGGACATTATGAATATCTTGCAATGCCATTTGGGTTGCGTAACGCGCCTGCAGTGTTTCAAAGAAATATTATAAAAATTCTTGGTGAACTTGCTAATACATACGTTGTGGTCTATATGGATGATATTTTGGTTGTGGGCACAGAGAATGTTGACGAGAGCTTACAAAGGATTGATGTGGTTTTGGGAACACTGGCTAAATATGGAATTTCGTTTAATATTAAAAAGTGTTTTTTTATGAAAACGAAAGTAGAATATTTAGGGTTCGAGGTTAGCCGTGGTGAAATCAGACCGAATTCCAAGAAAATTGAAGCTTTGGTTGCTCTTCCTCCTCCTCAGAGTATAACACAATTGCGTCAGTTTATTGGGTTAGCGTCCTACTTTCGACAATTCGTTCCAAAATGTTCCCAAATTCTAGCTCCACTATATGCATTGACGAGTAAAAATGTTCTTGATTGGAAACCGTCTCATGAATCTATACGGCAGAAAGTTACTTCTATACTTACAAGTGCGCCAGTACTAATGATATTTGATCCGAATTGTTATATTGAGCTACACACAGATGCTAGTTCTATAGGATTTGGTGGTATTTTAATGCAAAAGAAAGAGAGTAAAATGCATGTTGTGGCTTATTTTAGCAAACGAACGACACACGCAGAATCAAAATACCATTCGTATGAATTAGAAACTCTAGCAGTAGTAAATGCAATAACACATTTTAGGCATTATTTATATGGACGAAAGTTTGATGTCATAACAGATTGCAATTCTTTAAAGTCATCGCGAACTAAACTTGATTTAACTCCCAGAGTGCACAGGTGGTGGGCTTTTCTTCAAGCATTTGATTTTAATATTATACATAGAAATGGAGACAGAATGTGTCATGTTGATTTCTTTTCAAGAAATCCTTTACCTGCTATTCCTGTTGCAGAATCATGTGAAATGTCCTTCAAAGAGGTTAACATAACAGATATTTCCGATAACTGGTTATTAGCTGAACAGCAACGTGACTCTGAATTGACTTGTTTGATAGCGGACTTAAATGAAAACAAAGTTAGTGAAGATTTGGCTAAAACATATGAAATGCGTTTTGGTGTATTGCACCGCAAAATTCAACGGAATGGAAAGACCAAGTGCATATCTATCCTTCCGCGGAGATTAAGGTGGTCAGTGATCAATTCTGTTCATGAGTCTTTAATGCATCTTGGTTGGGAAAAAACCTTGGACAAACTTTATGATATGTACTGGTTTGAAAAAATGTCGAAATATGTCAGAAAATTTGTTCAAAATTGTATAACGTGTACTGTTTCTAAGTCACATTCTGGGAAAATCCAAGCAGAATTACATCCTATACCCAAAATTTCGATTCCTTGGCATACAGTGCACATTGATGCAACTGGTAAGCTTAGCGGAAAAAATGATAAAAAGGAATATGTCTTTGTCTTAGTTGATGCGTTTACTAAGTTTGTAATTCTACACCATACCTTGAACATCGATTCAGTGCGTAGTATTCAAGCTTTGAAATCCAGCGTGTCTTTGTTTGGGGCTCCAAAACGAATTATTGCAGATCAAGGACGATGCTTTGCAAGTAGTGAATTTCGTGAATTTTGTAAATTTCATAATATTGATTTACATCTAATAGCAACAGGTAGTTCTCGTGCTAATGGTCAGGTAGAAAGAGTGATGAGTACCCTTAAGAATATGCTAACTGCAGTTGAGTCTGATAAAGAACGTTCATGGCAAGATGCTTTGCCTGATATTCAATTGGCACTCAATTGCACTGTTAACCGTGTGACTAAATGTAGTCCACTTGAGTTGATGATTGGGAAAGTAGCCAGACCATTAGATTTGATGTTTTCGGATGAAGTTGATCAAATTACTGATATTGAAGAAACACGAGAGCTAGCTGATAATAATATAAAAAACAATGCAAAATACGACAAATTAAGGTTTGACCAAGGTAAGACAAAGCCTGTTAAATTTAATATTGGTGAAATGGTTTTGCTACAGAATGAGGAACGTAACCAAGCTAAACTTGATCCGAAGTATAAAGGCCCATTCAAAATTGCTGAAATTTTAGATGGTGATAGATATGTTTTATCGGCTCTTAATAATAAACGAACCTATAAGTACGCTCATGATCGTCTGCGTAAAATGCCTGAGGGTGACGACTCAACAGATGTTGAAATACTAGCCAATGCTGTGGATTAATTATTTACTTACATGAATTTTGATTTTATTTTTTTGGTTTGCATTAACTATGTTATTTTTCGGGCACTTTGTTTAATTTTTTTTGGTTGGAATAAAAATTTGATTAATTTTAAATGATTATTATGATTATATTTTTTTTTGGTTTTGGTCTTGTCCAGGTTTTACGATGAATATAATCATTTGACATGGCAATAGTTGAGGATTCCACCAGGTTTTATGGTGAAGATTATCAAGTGATATGATAATAGTTGTTGATACTGCCAGGTTTTATGGCGAAGAGTATCATGTGTTATGGTAATAGTTGAGGATTCCACCAGGTTTTATGGTGAAGACTATCAAGTGATATGATAATAGTTGTGGATACTACCAGGTTTTATGGTGAAGAGTATCATGTGTTATGGTAATAGTTGAGGATTCCACCAGGTTTTATGGTGAAGATTATTAAGTGATATGATAATAGTTGTGGATACTGCCAGGTTTTATGGCGAAGAGTATCATGTGTTATGGTAATAGTTGAGGATTCCACCAGGTTTTATGGTGAAGATTATCAAGTGATATGATAATAGTTGTAGATACTGCCAGGTTTTATGGCGAAGAGTATCATGTGTTATGGTAATAGTTGAGGATTCCACCAGGTTTTATGGTGAAGATTATAAAGTGATATGATAGTAGTTGTTGATACCGCCAGGTTTTATGGTGAAGAGTATCATGTGTTATGGCAATAGTTCAGGATTCCACCAGGTTTTATGGTGAAGAATATCATGTGTTATGGTAAAAGTTGTGAATGCCACCAAATGATCTGGTGGTCAGGAATGGCCGAATGAAAGAAGAGGTCACACGAGGGCGTGTGACATGTCAGAATGGCCGTGTCGCAGATAATGTTTGATCGTCAATCAACAATATGTTGGTTGGATGGAGTTTCACTACTGTGCTTCAAAATACTTGTTGGAAAAACTTGTGTAAAAAATGAATTTGATTTAATTGTCAAAATGGAAAATTTGATTGGAGAAATTAATTGAAAATTTGAAATAAAAAAGATAAGTTTACGATTTTGAAGAAAAAGTAGTGAAAAACCATCACGATGAATTCTCCGACATATATATATATGAAGGGTCGAAAGGGGAGAATTCGACCAAATCGTCAGTGAATTTTTGAATTTTTCCGGTGTGCTTTTCTGCTGTCCTAGCTTACACACACACACACACACACACACACACACACACACACACACACACACACACACACACACACACACACACACACACACACACACACACACACACACACACAGACACACACACAGCAGAAAAGCACACCGGAAAAATTCAAAAATTCACTGACGATTTGGTCGAATTCTCCCCATTCGACCCTTCATAACTCAATAACTAGCCATTTTTGAGCTTTGTGCCCATTGAGACTTTTAATCAGCAGGCTGAAAACTATATTATAACGGAGTATCAGCTATTTTGGCTGAAAGGCTTTTTCCATATGATTTGTGCGGGGTCCTTTATTAAAAATATAATATGCGCAGACTGAAGCAAGTGCTTTGACACTAAAATTTAAAAATTGTAGGAAAGTGGAGTCATGTAATTACTTTTTGCAGTGAGTGGCTCATGTGTAGACCTGGACCTTATCGTCTACCAAAATTATAGCTTAGTCTTGGTTATCACCATAATTTTTTGTCAAAAGTCGGTTTTAAAAATTAAATATTTTAAGCTTACTTTGCATATCGCAACTAAGCAACCTAAGTAACACAATAATAAAATGGTTATGCTAGAATAAAAATCTGTAAACTTACCTAAAAACTTTGTTTTGTAGATGGAGATTATATGTACACAAGTCATATGTTCATTAAATTAATGTGCTCTATTCCCAATTGTCGTTGGTTCTATTTCGTTTCTGTGGCGGTTTAGTTTTTATCGACGTTCCGTTTCTAAATATGAAGTCTGGAAATATATTGGATCGATGAGAAGTGTTTATAGAGGGGTTAGGAAAACGAAGATATCACACTTATCATAGTTTTCCTGACCACTCGATAACCACCCCTTGTCGTTCCAACACATTTCAATATTTTTCAATATATAGGAACGAAGAGGAGATTTTATCGAGTGGTTAAGAAAACGAAGCAATTAAACATATGATTCGTGTTCCTAATCCTTCGAAAAACACTCCTCGTTTCTTCAATATATTTAAAGACTTCAAATTGAGAAACGAGAGGACGATAAAAACTAAAACGCCTCAGAAACGAAATGGTAACGCCATTTGGGAATAGGGGTGAATGTGCTTTACTTAAATAAGTTGGATTTTACAAAATGTCTTGTTTCAATTTCTTATTTTTGCGTTTAAAGTGGAATGTAATCGAAAGATATGAAACAACTAGTTTTAGAATTGTGGAGGATTTATTATTAACCTGCAGTCTTCTACATTATCAAAACAGTTTTCGTAAAGGCATGCTTGAATCGAGAACTAATTTTCACAATTAATTGTAAGGCATGGTGTTAACAAGCAAATTATCAATTTTCAGTAATAGTCACCTAATTTCTTTATAGCCAAGGAAAATTAGACGAAAAAAGAGCTGCTGTGCGAAATAATTCCAAGTGAATTTTTTTCACCGGAATTATATTTATTTGAGCATGGTTAATAATGTGTAAAAAGTCCACTGTGCGCATAAAAAGTTATTCAGGCCCAAAGGTCGCTAAAATCAGTTTTTTGCAAATATCTCGCTAACGCAAACTTTTACAGAAAAATTTTTCTCCACAATTTTGTAACACAGGAAATTTCCTATTTAAAGATGTAAAAAATGTTTTCGTGTAGCTTTTAGTTAAGGCGATAACCCAAATTATAAAGTTGTGCGCAGTTTTTGTATGTAAATGCTACGTATAAGTTCATATTAAAATATCTTACTTTTAAAAATGGGAATACTCTTTAACGAGGAGTCGTACACAAAAAATTAAAAAACCGTTCAAAAGATAATTGAATTCTGTATACAGTTTTCTGTAAAAGTTTGCGTTAGCGAGATATTTGCAAAAAACTGATTTTAGCTACCTTTGAGCATGAATAACTTTTTATGCGCACAATGGGCTTCAATTGACTTTTTACACATTATTAACCATGCATAAATAAATATAATTCCGGTAAAAAAAATTCACTTGGAATTTTTTCGCAGAAATATTCTAATTTTCCTGGGCTATTATATATTTTTTAACATTGTTTTTTTGTATAATAGTTAAATTTGATTAATGACTTATAACTGAGAAAATATCGTCATATTCGCAATCAACTCTAATGCTTTTTTTTCGCTACTATCGACAAAATATATTTTAGTTAAAAAAAAGCAGTTCAAAGAAAAGCGTAGGAATTGCATGACTATTTTTATCGTGAAAACAAGTAAATTGTCAATTTTCAGTAATAGCCACCTAATTTATTTTTATATTTCTTAACATTGTTTTTTTTTTTTTTTTTTGTATAAATAGTTAAATTTGATTGATGGCTTATAACTGAAAAAATATCATCATATTCGCAATCAACTCTAATGCTCTTTTTCGCTGCTATCGACAAAATATATTTAAGTTAAGAAAAAGAAGTTCAAAGAAAAGCGTAGGAATTGCATGACTATTTTTATCGTGATCGTCTATGCAACATTGAAATTTTTTAATATTTTTCGACAAAACAGATGACCCTCGTTTTCAAATTGGTGCCAAAAAAGTTTCCCATATTTTTTCAGAATAATTTGTGAAAAACAATTTAAAGACTAAATTGAATCGACGAAGATAACTATATTCATTTTGTGTTATTTGAGTTGGTTCAAAAAGTAAAATTTGATAACCACTATGAAACAATGGCATTTATAACTAAATGGTAACATATGATCTTGTCTCCCTTTGTTTAAAAAAAAAAAAAACAAAGTTTTCGATGCTAATATACCTGTGTCAGGTAATAAAAATTGGTTTGAGTTCCATTTTCCATTAGTTCCGGGTGCAATTGTACTTTGGCCTTTGAGCATTTTGTTAGTGTTTATTTAGCTCTTAATATTGTCCAAAAACGATAGAGTGATTTTACCCAGAAATATTAGAAAATTGAGCTCAAACCTATTATTGCTTAAGTCGATTTAAGCAGTTTTTCCTTCCTGCTACAGATATGTATAAATTGCAGTTTTTTTTTTTCAATGCAGCAAAATCGTTTTATCTCGTTTGATAAACTTTTTCTTATAGCCTTAAGATCAGCTGATGTCAAAACCTCATTTTCTTTTTATTTAGTTATGTTAAATTTCAATATCATTTAGTTATACAAATATTCGAAACATTTTAATATCAAGATATCAAGTCCTGAGCGGCAACTCACGTTGTATTATTCTGATTATCAAAAACGAGGTGTAATCTATATATGAGCCGTTTAAAGTGAAAATGGGCATGTCCACTTTTTGTTATTCCGAGATATTTAAAGGTTTGCGTTTAAGTTAATTTGAAAATATTGGTATTTTGTGTTGATAGATAATGTTAGCTTATTATCCAATAGCGTTTATGGTGCTGGCTACAAAAGAAGTGCAAGAAATAAATGTTTTATTTTACCAAAATGAACTTGCCTCACTTTCAAAATTAAAAAATTTTTGTAATTGTTAATTATAAAGGGATAATATTTCAGTTGCATCAGACTTTTTGAATAGATTTTTTTTTTTTCACGCTGGGGGTAAAATCTGGAGACTGCGGCACACATTTTTCGTTACATTCCGCCATATCTCGCAAACTATACAAGATATTGTGATGAAATTTGGTGGATTGTATGTGCCGAACGTGATACACTGGATTCCCGGAATTTCTCCCGCAAACGGATCAGTAACGGATCCGTAACGGGTAAAAAGCGAAGATTTGAACCGTCTGGCACACTGGGTTATGAAGAGTAATTTTAATTTATTAAGTATAACAAAAGGAAGGGTGGCTATATAATTACCAATTAATTCATGCTGAAACACGTCCAAAAATAAACGCAATACTCAAAAGATAACCTTAATATACCGCTAGTCGACAGCTATGAATGTAATTTCTCAATAGATGCAGGCAATTATGCTTGGGGCAACGGGATAGTTTATCTCTTACTCCTACCACACTTTACACACCGTCTTCAACTAATAGAGGCTTGATTGGACCTTTTATTGAAAACTGAGAACTGCATTCAGCGACTGGAATGTGAATAACCATGGAAAAGTTCCTACTATGTACAATATTCTAAGTCTGGCTAAAGTTTTCAATCATGTCATGGTAAAAATATTACAAATGCATTTGAAGTAACAAGAATATGGCCATTTAACAAACTTTTATGCAGCGACGAAGATTTTGCATCTGTTGGGATTTACCAGTCAAGTTCTATGGCAGATCTGCAAGCGAAAGATGTTCTATACGCTCTTTCATTCGATTCACACACGATTTCATCACCTTAATTGCTGCATCCACCGTTGCACGTATACCCCTAGTTATGTACGAATGTACCCCGCATATGGGGCACATTCGTTTTGAGTATCTTCTGAAAATCTGTCTTTACTCTTAATTAATAAATTGAACCGTCTTTAGCTTACACTACATTAAAAGCTTAATATTGTACTTATTTAACTGCATACTAGTTATTTTGAAAAAGCTGGTAGTTTGCTTTATTTTTAGTCATAAAGTCAAAACTGTACGAATCTACCCCATCTTCCCCTACACTGTCGAAAAATTTTCGTATGTGTTTTATAAAATTTGAATTTAAATAAAATAAACCAGCATATCCCGGTGCTTCTTCATCTTTAAGTATTTTCTAAAACTCACTCGTCTGTGCCAAAAATTTTTTTAAAGGAATATGACGTTTTTTTAAACGCGTGTCATTATTTGTCCTGGTGCTTTTTACATATGTATTTTATTTTTCCAGAGATATGATGAATTAGTTTTTTGGGGGCGTGTTACCGCTCATTTTTTGAGCCTTTGATGTAACATTTTCTAATACTTTTATTACAGATAAAAAGATCATATTAAGTATTATCTAAAATATGATTATCTCAATTTTTTTTTAAAAATGGACTTGTCCCATTTTCATTTTGAACGCCTCATATATAAAATTGTAGTGTGCGTGTGTTTGATACCTTATAACTTGAAACCGCTTAACCGATCGTAAACATTCTCGCACTATGTATTTGTTTTGTACTGCAGGTGGTTTATAGCTATGCTAAAGGGCGATTTGGTAAAGGAGAGTTGTAGCCCCCACACAAAAAAAAAAAAAAAAACTTGGTACGCGGATAGATGTTTTGACTACCAATCAAACGTGGGGTGGATTGCGCATGAGGGTGTTGCATCCGTCATTCAAGAAAATGACTTTTATAGCTATAACTCTATAGGAATAGAAGCGTTTGTTATAAAACTTGGAATATAGATATAAATAGTGTCAACCATTAGCGTTGCAAAAAATTGCAGGGACCGGACATGGGGTTTTTGCGCACGCTATATAAAAAAAATTAGTTTTAATGATAAATCTTTGCACCTATAGCAGCTTTCGTTCAAATCGAACTCATCGCGCCACCTACAGAAAAAGGGCAGAACGACGTTTGCCGGGACCGCTAGTATACTCTAAAGTACAAGCAAGAAACGACATGAAATGCAATGATACTACAAAGAAGATCTTTCAAATAAGAGGTCTGCACAAGACGTTTGTTGGAGTTTCAAGACAATTCGTTTCAAGATACGTTATGTCTTGTTCCCGCTTTTTATTTATCAAATGCTTCAGTTCAGTGTCGCGTGCAAATGTCTTGACAGTACCTACTTGGATATGAAAAAGGAAGAAACAATTACTGCAGAGACCAGTCTTGTTTATTTTTCTTCAGTTCAGTTCAGTGCATATACTGCAGTTGTAGTGTACACTACAAAATACTACGTAGTGAAAGAGGTTTTTTTTTCGCTCTTTTCTTGTGCGTCTTTACACCCTATACCCAGGGTATATTCACTTTGCCCTGCCGTTTGCAACGCAGAGAAAGAGGCGTGGCAGGTATGGAAAAGTATATATGTATATTCTTGATCAGCAGCGTCACCTCCTGAGTTGATATAGCCATGTCCGTCTGCCTGTCTGGATGTTTGTCCGTTGAAATCATTTTAACATTTTTTGGGATTAAAATAATTCGATGAAATTTGGTACCCTGCCTCTGTCGTCAAAGTAAACTCGTCGTAATCGTAAACCGTAAATCGTAAATCTCGATAAAGCAACCAAAATATACATAAATGCTAGGTAAAGTAAGTTAAAGCTCTGAGAAAAAACAGGGTGAATTCGGGCAAGATGGCGTGGTACCTCCCATTTAAGCAAAAGTTTAAAAATCCTATACTGAACGTGTTTTGTGATGTAATTCAACCTAATTTCACTCAGACACTTAGGACAATAACTACAGGCCCCCAGCAAAAACTGGGCAAAATCGGACTAGAGGGCGTGGCACATAAGCAAAAGTTTCAAAATGCTCTACTGAAAACGTTTTTTGAGTTGACCCAACCAAATTTCACTTAGATACTAAGAACAGTAAATGGAAACTTTGAGCAAAAACTATGCGAACTCGCAAAAAATGACGTGGCATATCCCATACAAGAAAAATTTACATAATTCTGCAGTGCAAGCGTTATTTGAGGTAATGAAACCAAATATCGCACAAGTGGAAGATCTGAGCAAAATCTGTGAAATTGGCCAAGGGGATGTGGCACTCGTCGTACAAATGAAATTTTCAAAACACTGCGGTGTAGGATATTTAATTTTTGGCCAGACCAAAGGTATCACTCTTACTAGTTTTTGTTTACGCTCTTTCTTGCGAAAATGTATGAAAGCTACTATAATCCTGGGTTTTCAATGCGTTGCAACTGACAAATGTTACCATATCATACATTTTATGTAGTTTTTCTCCTCGCACGTTTTACACTGACCAGAAGTATTTGTTTGTGTAAAGTACAGTACACTGAAGTATTTGTTAGAACCAGGTTTGTTTTGACACTGACAAAACAAGACAATAAAGATTTGAATCTTGAATTTTTTGGATTAAATACTTTAGTTTAGTGTAAAATGTCCGAATAATAAAAAGAACACTATATCTCAAGATGTGTAATTTGTAACATTTTTGTTTTGACGAAAGTTATAGTATGAGCCACTTACCGTTGGTAGAAAAGAATGAGAAGTAACACAGAATTGGGTTCTTCGAATAAATGCCACGTGACTAGCCTGCTAGACGATTTTAAGAAATTATGTGAACTTTGACATTACGAGCCGTCTATTATTATTGTATTATTTTTTTCTTGTCTTGTTGGTAGAAGTTATATTGTACGTAATTAATTGTCATTAGAGTATTTTTTAGAAATTACAACGTATTTCATTAAATATTTAGAACACTTAAAAACAAGACCCAGGTTGATATTTTATAAATTGTAGCAATGTTAGATGTTGGCAGCGAGTTTAAGTTCATTGTTATTTACTGTTTACTACTACACCTTCATTTACAATTTACATTTTTTCCCTTTGACTTTCTTTATTTTCGCTCCCTAGGAAAATTTGGCCAAATTCGATCAACATTTTACACTGTTTTAAGCCAAACACTGAAACACTAGTTGAAACAACAGCAACAACAAAATAAAAATAAAACAAATTTAGTATTTAATTTAGGAAAGCGCCTCTTTGCCAACAATAAAAAAATTAATGAAAGAAAGAACTCAATTAACAACGCTGAAAAATGAATAATCATTTAAGAAGAGAATTTCAAAAGTGTTTCTGTTTCCCTGAATCAAACACTGCATCGTGACAATGAGACTGACTATGATTACTTTCCGATTGCAAAAAAATGAAAAAAATCGATTTCAAATCATTCGCTTGCTGAACTATAAAATTTTTTAAGTAAAACACTTAAACGGAATGTAATTGCTGAATTAACTTTAAATTTAAAATTAAAAAAAAAACAATAATATGAAAATATTTATTTTAAAACCACAAAAATATGACATTTTTATGCTATGTATATTTAGTGACGTTTATAAAAACGAAAAACAAAAATTATGAAAACACATTATAATTATAAAAATGGTTTATGTATATTTGTGCTAGAATCTTATAGATATATTATACATACATACTATAGTGATGTATTATCTTATCTTACTATCTAAATCTTATTAAAAAAACAAAATACTGAATGCTGCTGCAAAGTTCTAAAATATTATTGACAAAACTTCATACATGCGTTAACCTGCCATCTGCAGGTTTAAGCTACATTACATAAATAAATAAGAAAAACCATAATGATGAAAAATATTTAAACTGCATAACAAAAAAGTGCTATTTTGTAAACTTTTAATTAGTTTAAATATACAAGAACCAAATTTTATTTATGTTATTTATCGTTGTATTTGTAATTACATATGTTTAAGTAAGTTCAAACCAGAACGCAGAACATGTTTCTCCTTCCCATAAAACAAATAATAAATTTACTTCAGCTTTTTTAAAAAAAAAAAAAAATTGTGGAAATATGTTGTACGTAAATTTCCCGAAAACTAAAAAGCAAAAAATTTAACGTGTTTATTTTTTGTAATTTTTTAAATTTTATTTAAAACAATTTTAGACAATTTAGCTTTATTTATATCAATGTAATTTTATAAAAACCATATATAAATTTTAAACAATAATGTTTAAAACAAAACACTTAATGCTGAAAAATTATAATTTTACTCCACATATTTACTTTTTGTATATACACAACAACATATGCATGTATTTTAGAAGTATATTATAAATTGTATTGAAAAAGCATAGATAAAAATCTTTAAATTTATACCTTAACACTTAAAAAATAAGCATTGATTGATTATACAAAATTTTACGCTGTAGCAAGAAAAATTGCAAATTTTGACTTAAAATTTACAATAAGTAAACAAACACATTATGTTGAGTTAATAAGTAGGCAGCGCTTGCATTATTTTGTTTAAATTAAATCGAAATATGCCTGCGTTTAATACATATTATACATAAAAAACCATGCCCATACACATACAATTTTGTAGCTTTTAATTAAAATATAAAATAAGATACATTTATTTTAAACGCGCATATGCTTTTCATTGAGAATATATGTAAAATATATACAAAAACAAAAAAAAAAACAAATTTCTTATTGTTAAATATTTAAGCATTCAGTAAGGTTTACCAAGCCATCTCACAAGCATTGAAGTCGTCAAAGTGATAAAATATCTTCTCTTCTTATACGAGATAAAATTGTATGTATGTTTATAAATATATAAATTTATAAATATATAGTAAGTTCGGGTAATGTGATATAGGCATTTTTGTTTTCTAAATTACACGTAGTTTTCAAAGCATAGCTGCTACCACTTTATGTATTATGTTTTATTGATGTATTGTGCAGTATATTATGATTTTGGAGTTCTTTAGCGTGGGCCAATACTAAGCTATTTCAATAAAATTGAAAAAAGGCAAAAAAAGTTAAGAAATAAAATTGGCGGGTAATGTGATATACTATATCGCATAGACCAACAAATTGTATTTTCGGCAAAAAGATCATCGTGTTATAAAGACACTTTAGTTGTCGAACTTTTACTTCAGGTAAGGAGTGATAAACATTACTAGCTCATTTTTCTTAAAAACTGTGACCTTTATATAAAAATGTTGGACCAACAAATTGTTAATAAGGAAAAACGTTTTAGATTTGGGCCAAAACACCATCGTGCCAAACATTTTGCATTGTAAGTGGAACATCAAATATTTTCGGTGCCAGAAGTGCACTATATCACATTTCCCGAATTTCAGTTTTAAAACAATCAGGTTATTTTTGAAAAACACACTCCAGCAAATAAAAAATTCAACTGATTTATGGTTAGGTATATTCACCCACTAGCAGAATTTAATATTTCGGCTATGATATCAATTTTAGTTTAGGCTAGATCCTAACATAAAGCACACGCAAATAAAGTTTTTATTCACTGCTAAATCGATTTTACCACACTGAAGGCAGAATAAATAAAGGTGGGCGCTCAAAAACTTGCAGCACGTTTCTTTTTCAGTTACTGTGGTGTTGGCGAAAAAATCATTATCGAGAGTTGTTTATTTAAGGAGATATGCTGGTATATCACATTACCCGCATATATCACATTACCCGAAGTTACTCTATATGTGCCCAAATTTTTCTCGAGAACGGATGCAGCGATTTTAATGAAACTTGGAACAGTGTCAGATATTAGCATACAATGAAGAATGAACTAGGTTTGAGCTTCGTAAATGCTCACCAGGGGGCGTGGCACTGCCCTAAATTTTAAAATTGATTTAGTCATAACTCGCAAACCATTCAAGTTATTTGGATTAAATTCGGTGAACGGGTACGGCTTAATTATACCTTGTAACAGACAAAATTGGGCTGGATCGAAGAAGTGCCACGCCCACTTTTCGGCCCTTGAAAATTTTAATTCAATATTACTCGAAAACGATTCCAACAATTTTAATGAAAATTTAGGAGGTGTTACCTTTACAAACGGGGATTATTATGTGATACACCGTTATATTGGGAAAACTCGTTGAAGGGCGTGGCACCGCCCACAAAAATATAAAACGGTATAAAAAGAAAACTAATAAAGCAAACATTCTGAAATTAACTGTGAGGAGCCTAATTGCTATAGGACATCTCTGATCTGAAAGTGGGCAAAATATCGCAGTTGCGATGGAACCTCCCATACAAGCAAAATACCGTAAGCAGGGGTGACTTTGATCCAAAAAAACAGGATTTCCAAGCTTAGGAGCCTATAATTTCAACAATTTTAATAAAATTAATGGTTTTATTGCTCTTAATTTTTTGTGGGGGTTTCAGCTTTAATGTCATGTAATATAGTTTATGCGAAGTAATTACAAATATTTTAAAATAATATTTTTGTAAGTGGGTTAAAGTCACCTCAAGGGTGGGGCGACTTTAACCGAAAAATTTCATTCAATGATTTTACATGCTATACCTTTAACGATCCAAATTCAGGGTATGGAAACTTAAGTTCACTTTACATTTTGGCATATTTATATAGGCAATCGGCCTAGGCAATGGGATGTTTTCAAGGACGAGATTAAAAAAAAAACTAAAATTTTTGATAAATGCGGTTTTAGCCTTTGGTGTGCTTTACTTATTGGTACATAAGTTACATTAAATAACAATGCTAATATTAAAAGCTAAGCAGAACTTAAAGAATCCACAAAAACAAGCTTAAAATCGATAGAAAATTAGAAAACAAAAAATACTTGATTGAAAAAATGTAAAAAACGAAATAAATTCTTAGTAGGTAACTTTAAAAATGCCTCATTTGTTAAAGGGCTTCGGTGGCTTAATTTTTTGCAAAATTTCGCTAAATAAATAATAGCAAATATCCATTCTGGGCAGCCAATTGTTTTACAAAGATAAAAAGGAAAATATAATTTCACATTGGCAAAAGACTAGACTTTATTTTCACTAAAGTTCACCATACCTGGTGTTTTGGGCGTTAATATGGCCCGAGTTTGGGTTTCTTTTAAGCCAGCCTTACAATACAAAGTTTTTTGGGGGTGACTTTCGACCGGTCCAAAGTCACCCCAAAAACATTGTTTTCTAACATACTCTCATATAAAAATCCATTAAAAATACTTAGAGGCAAATATATCCACCAAAGTCGATGGATTAGGGAAGTAAATTAAATAATAGTTCTAGTTATATCACTCATCTAACGCCAGCAATTTTCCTTCTAGTCAATAAGTAGTAATTTTCTGAGTGTTAAAAAATCCGGCATAAGACAACTTTTGGAAAATGCAACAATATATCCGAAAGTTCGCGCTCAAATCAAATATTGAAAACAGACGCTAAAAGCCAATACCTCAAGGATACTGATTGACCCAACACAAATCGATAACTAGTCTTTGGGGTGATAATATTACGATTTTAATCTGTTTTTCTCTTGCCGGTTAAAGTCGCCCCCGGATGTCAAAGTCACCCCTGCTTACGGTACGTAAAATGCTATATCTCGCAAATGTTACAAGATATTTTAATGAAATTTGGTATGTAGGTACTGCTTATCTATTCCTGTTAATAACCGAAAAGTGGGCGATATCGAAGAAGTGCCACGCCCTCTTTTTGACCATTGAAAATTTGAATTCAATATTACTCGAAAACGACTCCAAGAATTTTAATGATAATTTGGGAGATGTTACCACTGCAAACAAGGATTAATATGTGATATAACGTTATATTAGGAAAATACGTTGAAGGGCGTGGTACCGCCCACAAAAAATATAATACGCTATAAGAACAAAACTACTACAGCAATCTTTCTGAATTAAACTGTAGGAAGTCTACTTGCTATTAGGCACCTATGACCTGAAAGTGGGCAAAATATCGCCGGTGTGCGTGGAACCTCCCATACAAGTAAAACACATTAAATGCTATTTCTCACAAATGGTACAACAAATTTTGATGAAATTTGGTATGCGGATCTGTATCATGAGTATCTACAGTAGGGTGGAGCGCTGCTCTATGGAGATTTTTTATTTTTACTTATTCTAAACGGCTCAGTGCGGAAAAGGTGCTCCGTCAATCACCTTTTAGAGGTGTATAAATATTTTTTCTAAATTTTGAGTTTTAGTACTGCCACAAGTCAATCAAACCTTAAACACATCCTGGGAATATAGGGAAAAACTTAAAGTTGGAACACTGAAGTTTTTTTGATGAGGTTTTGTTCGTCCACTTCTCCTGAGTTGGAAAATATAAAAATTAAAATCCAGCCTCTTCCTTCTTGCGAATAAACTGGGCTTAAGCCCCTTTTTTCGAAGCATGTTTAAATTACCTATATTATAGTTAACTCGAAGTCTTGGAAATTAAAATGTTTTGATCAGGCCTGTTCGTTAATTTGTCGTGAATTGGAAAATAAGAAAATTTAATCGGAACAATTCCTTATTGCGAATAAACCGAGCTTAAGCACCTTGTTTTTTGGTATTTTTAAATTAGTAATATTAAATCGACCTCCAAATGTTGGCACTGAAAATTTTTGATGAGGTTTTGTGTGTTAGCTTCTTGTGAGTAGGATAAGGTGAAGAAGTGAATCAAAACAACTCCTTCTTGCGAATAAACCGGCTTTAAGCCCCTTTTTTGCCTCTAAAAGTTTGAATAAAACATACTACTTTTAACTCGCAATAACTTAGCTTACAGTTGTTTATTTTCGAGCTAGTATATAGAGAAGTGTTCATGGAACATACATATTTGCATTTTGACTAAACAGTTTAGAAAACCATTTCTTTGTTGATTGATAAAACAGCGAAACTACTATTTTCTGTCAGAATAATTTTTATGTTTTTCTTATGAAATTCATAAATATATTCAGGGCCAGGGAATAAAACGTCATACTCAAATCAAATTGTTAGTGAAGCTGCTGTCTCATCAAAACAAGGCTGGAGTCACGAAGGACAATGCCTGTTTTTAATACTTTACTAAAAAAGAGTTCAAATTTGTTTAAAATATGTTAATATTATAATAAAAATCACAATTTGGACACGTTTAAGCTCTTTTATTGACTTTATCCCATACAAACAAACTCAACGTAATATTTTTTTTTTTCAAAACTTCAATGTCTTTGTGGCAATACAAAACATTAAAATATCAAAAAGTACCATATAACATTTTTTATTAAGAATATTATGGAGCATCTTTTCGCATGTGAGCCATTTCCAAAATCGCAAAAAACAAATTTCGCTCCACCCTATGTAAAGCATAAAGAAAAGTAGGCTTTGTTCAATAATTGCCACGCCCACTTTTTATCAAAATAAAAATTTTGGTTAATAACTCTGGTACAAAAAAACATTAGAATGAACTTTTTAATTCTTATATGCAGACGTATGCACTTTTTGACGCTGAGTCCGTCTCCATTGCAGAACTTTCATTACACCTGCAGGATTTTGAAATAGCTATGAATAAAAACATCGACTAAAATATAAAATCAGATTGTTGACCGAGCAGGGATCGTTCTCCAGGTACTTCACACTTATATATGATAGCAAAATTTCGATTCGATTTACATAGTACCAATCGAAATCGAATATGATAATGTTGGTTTATAATTTTGAAACAGCGGACATCACCTGCCGAAATTATGAAAAAAATACAGTTTTGGTTGTTTATAAGGTGAGCCAAAAAAAAATATTTTTTTTGTTTTCTACATGCTCTCAAAGTAACACGCCGCACACTGGTTCAGAACAGCAAGTTACTTAGCTTCCGAAAATTAATACAGTGGAAATGGACCGACCGATTTTAATGAAATTCACACAGTATGCTAGCAACAGAAAATGCCATATCATAGGCTAAAAAAATGGGCGGTGCCACGCCCTCAAAAAATAATAGTTCATTATACCTCTGTAAGTTTGGTGGGTCAAGGGTATAAGAACAAATAATTTTCAATGAAAAAATGGGCGGTACCACACCCCCTGAAAAATTAATTTCACATATCTCTGAAACTAAATGACGTAGATAAATGAAATTTAGTACACATATAAAGGCTGCCGAAAAAATAATTTTCATAGCAAAAGTGGGCGGTGCCACACTCCCTAAAAAACTAATTCATCATATCTCTGAAACTATGTGACGCACATAGATGAGACTTAATATATATCCTGAATACATCGTGAGAAAGAACATCGAAGAACATGAAGCAACGCGCACCTGGATTTGCTAGCAAATTCATAAATATGATCTAGTTTTTCTTCTAAAACCAAAATAAAAAGACGAGTTGGACGGAGTTGGTTCTTATTTTGGCTTTATTAACCTGAAAAAAATCATCTGCAATTAAAATAATCATGTTCTGATATGTTCTGCAAAACATATGACTAGTTGAAAATCAACAATTTTTACTACAACTACCAAGTTAGACAAAAAAAGTTCCTCTAAACTACCATTTTTTATGTTATAATAGTTTACATAGCGTTATTTTTAGTTTCCATTTTTTGGAAAAATAATATAAATTCGATGTATGTATGCACTTGAAACTTATAAATAGTATTGACAATTAACTGAAATCACCACAAACCAATATCAGTAAAATTTTCTAAAAATTTTTTTATTAAAAAATAGTACAAAAACTCTTAACTTTGAGCTCATATAGCAAGCTTCACTAAAATTTTTAGCCAAAAACCGTTACAGATTACGGTACTTTACTATTTTATGAATTTAATAGCATAAATATATTGCATTATGAGAGTACCCGAATTTCGACTTATGGGAAGCTAAAATGTAGGGTAAGCTGGGGTTCATTTGACACCGGGGCACATTTGACTTTACCATTTTCGGTGTGAACACGCCTTTCGAACCAAAAACCTGAAATGCAGAATCATAACTAATTAGAGTGAAAGCAACGTAATGAACTTTGGCAGTTCTCTTTCCCCTGGTACGGGGCACATTTGACAAAATGTAATTTTTTTTTTAAATTTAAAAAAAGACAATGCATTTTTTTTTTAAATTTTTTTTTCTTGGATTAATCTTGAATAATCAATGTTTCAGAAACAGTAAAGAGTATTAAGATCGTGCAATAATTTTCAAAGATACAGGTCTTTGAAAATTTAGTGTCAAATGTGCCCCAGTCTCCCCTACTGATCGAACCAATGTGCGCCGTGCCTGAACCCCATTTTAAATCGAAAGTTGTAGCACATCAAATTTTTTCCCAAATTCTGTTTTCTTATCATTCAAGTAACAAAAAATTTTCGCTCGTGACACCTCGAGTAAAAATTTAAAAAACCCCTTTTCTAGTTGAGTTATTTTCTCCATATAAAAAAAAAAGTTTTGTTAACTGCATCAAACAAAAATCAAAGTAATCACATTCAATGTGCTTTGCGATGTTGAATTCGAATCCGCTTTTAGAATTGCTCTATCGCGTATAGTTTTCGACAAATTCAAACTGAAAAACCAAAAATATTATTTTTTTGCCCTTTTTTGAAGCTACATATATTTATAACTATTTAACATATCGTTCATTCTTTAAATTTGGTAAATTACTTGAAAGCCCTAATCTTCGTCTTTAAAACCTAACTTAAATTATGTCGATATCTTTTTTTTTTCTCAGAGACATCCTAACCTACGTCTACGGTCTACGATATCTCCTAGAAACATGAATATATCGACATATTTGAAATAAGGTTTTAAAGAAAAAGAGTTTATTTTTATCAATTTCATCTTGCGATCGGATGCGTTTTGATGAACAATTTGAAAAGATAAATATTTGTTTATACAAGAAATTTTCTTGGGATCCGTGGAAGACAAGGATCAAATTTTTAAAAAATATCCCCATATTCATAAAACCAACATTTTTTATTCAAAAGTTTTATTATCATATGGTCAATCTCAAAATCTGCCACGTGACATTCGTACGCTGTTTTTTGGTCATATCTATGTTAAATAAGTGAAATGTTCATGATTTAAGAATTTTATATTATTAAGCTTCTTGAGATACACATTTCCTTCGAACAAAGAATTATTATAAATTGCGTGGTTTTCGTGTTATTAGCAGTCAAACTTCTCTGCCACGTGACACAAATTTGGAAGTCATGTTTGAGATGCACATACATTCATCGAAAATTCTGCGCTTCTACCCAACCGATCGATCACATATTTTTATGTGTTAGAAATGAAATATGAATTAAGAGAACTGCATTCATGATGGTCTATTAAGCTTATGTTGAAATGATTTAAGAGCAAAAACATTGTCTCTGCCACGTGACATACAAAATCTGCCACGCTTCACCGTCTGAAAAATTGTTTAAAAAAATGTATTCATACCCTTGTGAATGTTCGTAACAACAAACAGAATGAAAAAGAGCATTAAATCATGTATGCCTACTTCGCTAAACCTCCCTTAAGCTTCATTTTACCCAAGTTTCCCATTAGGTGAGGCACCAGACGGACTTGAGTTTAAAAAATATGAGAACCGCAATCTGAGCCTAGATTCTTATTGGTAGGACTCGCAAGTTACTAAAAATAGGATGATGCCAGAATCTGCGACGGTCCATTTTTTTTAAGTCCCCTACCCCCCATCCAGGCCTACCATGGTTTTCCGTCGTAGTTTTTTATAGCCGTTTATGATGGACTTAGATCTGCTTATTACGAATCTGAGTTTGGTTTTTTTTTATCACGTCTGGATCCTCAGTAATCCTTGCTTAAAAATGAAAAAAATCACTGTTTTGGGTTCTACTTAAAGCTACATTACAAAAGCAGAAAAGGTTATCATTGATTTTTTTCAATGGATTTGGATAGCCAACTGTATTCACAAGAAGCCATACTGACGCTATTTTTAGGTTGTATTACTTTTTTACGAGATATAGGCCATTACAAAAAAGGGTTTTTTCAACGCCATACAAAGGATTAATGATTTTAGATTTTGATACATATCTCACAAACTATGCCACGCCCACTTTTTCACTTATTAAGTTATACGATCGCATGGCAGCGGCTGTAGTCAAGATGTATCCGTAGTCTGTTCGTCAGAAATGCAATTGCCGTCAAATTAGATCGTGGTTAAAGTGCCATTAAAAACTTTTTCCTTTTTTGTATCTGCCACGATACCTTTAAATTGCGGCTGTTTTCATTGCCATAAAATCGGCTTACCAAAACATTTTTTTTTTACATTTTATTATTTATTTATTTACACAATGGTATAATTTCACATAACTAGCCACAATAAAACACCACGTGAATTGAATTTAGCGGTTCTTACCTTATTTCCAGAGCTCTGAATTTTTTATATTATTTTTTTATATTTTGTTCACTTGGAAAAAACAATGGAAGTGCGACTTTATTCCACATATATAAAAAACCTCCTAACGCTAGATAGTACAAAACATGATCTTTCGACACATGCAAAAAAATTTTTAAAAAACTTGAAACAAAATATTTTTCCCTGGTTTCCTTTTTTGTGATTTTGACCATATGTGCTTAATTTTTGGGTGTACGCTTTTTTGATCCGATAACTCCCTCTTTAAATACGTGGGTAAATGTTACCAACAACACCACAGGTATCAAAAATTGTTATAGTACTTCAAATATGCAAAAAGTCAAGTCTATTTCAAACTTTGTGTTATATGGGAGGTGGGCGTGTCATTGATCTGGTCACGCCCATATTTGACAAATAAGTAGATGCTACCACTAGCACCTCAGATATGAAATTTTATTGCTTTACTTCAAATAGTTTGGCTGTAATTAATTAATGCCTCAAAAAAGGGCTTAAATTTGTCTTTATGTATTTAGTACAGAAATTTATGCAAATTCAACAATTTTAACAAGTTTCTTGCAGAAATGATTGCATTTGCTTTAAAATCAACGAAAAATTGTGAATGCAATGGGACTTGCTTTCAAATTTAAACCTCTAAAGAATTGTAAGACTTGAATCAAAGTTCAGTAACTTTTTCAATCCCTGGCTTGTTGTTTTATATTAAGCCAGTTCATTACAATTTTTTACGATATCATTTGTCAGGATGTTTTGTGGTTCCGTCAAAGCACTTATCGCCACATTCTTTGTCATCTATTTTTATACCCTACACCCAGGGTATATTCACTTTGTCCTTCCGTTTGTAACGCAGAGAAGGAGGCGTGGCAGATATAGAAAAGTATATATATTCTTGATCAGCGTCACCTCCTGGGTCGATATAGCCATGTCCGTCTGTCTGGCTGGCTGGCTGTGCGTGGAAATATTTTTTACGGGAAAACTAACTATGATAATTCAATGAAATTTGGTGCGTTTGCTTTTTCGCAAATGTTTGCTCGTGGGATTGAAAATGAGCGAAATCGGTCAACGGACACGCCTACCGCCCATACAAAAATATATTCAAAATGCAACTTTAGGAGTACTTTTCACGACAATGCAACCAAAATACACTTAAATACTACGAACTATTAGCGCAAGCTCTCAACAAGACTTGGTGAAATCCGACAAGAGGGCGTGGCACCTCCCATATAAGCAAAAGCTTCAAAACGCTATACTGAAAGAGTTTTTTGTGATAATCCAACTAATTTTCACTCTAATACTGAAGACTATAAATGCACGCTCTGAGCTAAAACTAAACAAACTCGGACAAGAGGGCGTGGCACCTCCCTTATAAGCAAAAGTTTCAAAACGCTATACTGAAAACGTTTTTTGAGATAATTGAACTAAATTTTACTCAGACAATAAGAACTATAAATGCAAGCTCTGAGCAAAAACTGGGTCAACTCCGACAAAAGGGCGTGGCACCTCCCATATAAGCAACATTTTCGAAATACTGCAGTGTTGGGTATTTAATGTTTGGCCATGCCAAATGTTACACCCTTACTAGTTATTATTATTATTTGAAGGCTCTGGATTGCACTGCGACCTGAAAGATCTTTTGTGCAGACTCTTTCCCTTTCAGAACAGTTCCAGACTGTCTAAAATCTTGTCACTGCCGTGAGATTAATTTTACCTGTGTCATAGGTACTTAACTCTGCATCTCACCGCAGCAGGGCAAGTACACAGTACATGCTCCGGTGCACACTGGGGACTCCAGGTTAAAAACCACCTAGAAATCGCAATTTTCATCGAAATATAAAAATTCTTAAAGTGGGATATTCGTTTTGTCATACTGAAGTATGGTACGAAGCTTAATTTCCTAAATATGAGTCGAGATGGGATTCGGACGCTAAACGGGAGATTCAAAAAAAAAAAATTTCAAAAATTATTCAAAAAAGATCCAAAAAAATCTCACGTATTGCTTGGACGATTCTAACTAAGCATTTTTCGACTAGTACGCTTTTTTCGTAAGATGCTTTCCTCTTGAGTAAAAAAAGATTTTTGCCTTCCGCGGGCGTTCAAAAGCCAAAAAATCCCATTAAACGTCCAAATCCCTTCTTGAATCATTTATCATTTTAAAGTTATAAATGATGCTTTAATTTAAAGTACTTTTAATACTTATGGTTTTTTGGAGGTTTTTGACCAGTTATTTTTAATTGCACTAAAAAATCATTTATAGTCAATTTTGTCCCGACGTTTCGTCACTTTTTTGGCGACTTCTTCAGGGGTTTTTTTTTTTATTTCTTAAAAAAAACAAAAAATACAAAAATTTTTATAAATACTAACAATGCAAAACATTTTTAAAAAACAACAAAAGAAAAAAAAAAAGAAAAAGAAAAATATATTGTGAAACACATTGAAAATAATAGATAATTTACTGCATTTACTTCAATTTTTGTGTTACGTTAATTTAAAACATTAAACAAATAAAAAACATTCAAAAACATCGAACATGAAAAATACGGTTTACTACACTGGCTCAATACTTTAAGGCAACTGTGTAGTTATTACTAATGTTGTCTGTGTCTTCTTTGTAGTTAATCGTCATTTCCCCCTTTTCCTAAATACGTAAACTTTCTAGCGTCAGTCTTTTATTGTAATTTCTTTCTATGTCCAGTATCCTAACTTTGTCAAAATCAGCTTTGTGGTTAGTCTCTAGTATATGTTGTGCTATTGCTGTTGATCGTCTTTTGTTTTTAATGTCACGTTCATGCTCTCCCATTCTCACTTCGAGCGCGCGTTTTGTAGTCCCAATGTATATTTTCCCGATGGGGGCTTCTTTTATAAAAATGCAAAAGTATTTTTAAGTGTAAAAAATTTTGGTGAAAAAATTTTTTATCACCAAGAAATATTTTTTTATAAAAAGAACACTTCAAAATGAATGGGACCAGCAACTTAGATTTATCAATTTACAAACTTAAGTATTAGCTATAAATTTTTGGAAAAAACACCTTTTTCATGAAAATGACATTTCATGAAATGAATTACATTATCCCATTTTAAGAATTTTTATATTTCGATGAAAATTGCGATTTCTGGGTAGTTTTGAACCAAATCACTTCTATAGCCCCAGTGTGCGCTGTTTCCAAGTCCTCTAAGCAACGTCTACCAAACCCATCTTTTTAAGGTGTCATTATTTCACTGTAAGTTTTTATATCTTTTCTGGGTTCTGGGCCTATGAAAGTATTGAGTGCGCCCCTTTTGGCCAAGCAATTTGCCCTTTCATTGCCTTCATGCCCCACATACCCTGGTATCCAGGCTAGAGTAACATCATTCTTCCTAGATAGGGCTTGAAGAAGTTCAAAACACTCCCAGACAAGCTTTGAGTGCATTGAAAAAGCCATTTGTAATTTTAGAGTCGCTTGGCTGACCGAACAAATGTATACGTCGGTGACGGAAGTGCCCCTTCTAAGGCATTCTCTGGCGCACAATTCTAGAGCGTGGACCTTCGCCTGTAAAATGGAAGCTGTTTTTCCCATTGCAACTGCTTTTTGGAATCTTGGTCCCACGACTCCAGCTCCTGCGCTGCCATCGATTTTTGACCCATGAGTGAACTATAACTGTGGGCCCTGTTTTACATTTATATTCTTCCTCCTCCATTTGGCGCAATCATTGATGACCATTTTGAATTTTCTAGAGAAAACAACTTTTTACATAACTTATCGGAGACTGAGAGACATGGTGTGTACCAGAATACATCCAGGATTTTGACATGTCCTGTTAGATTGCTTCCTTTAAGTTGTTGTAAATGAGGTAGTCTGAGGGCCGCACCGGCTGCTTCCTTCTTAACCATACGGTGAAGAGGAGTTAGTCCCGTAAGCATGCCTAGAGCTACTGTCTGGCACGTCCTTAGTGCCCCTGTGATACCCAAACAGGCTATTCTGAAGATCCTGTTTAGTTCCTTCTGAGCCTTTACTTAGTCTACCTTTGGCCACCATGCTAATGAAGCATAAGTGATTATTGGTACAGTGTTAGTTTTGCAAGACCACACGGAGAAAAAAAATAGTACATGCTACTTTATTTCTCATAAATTTTACCAGAACTTCAAGTCAGAATAGTGACAACTTCACACCGAAGTAAGATTCACCTTATTGTTTTAGTCAATTCAGAATGTATGTTTCCTAGTAATTTTTATGAAAAAATTGGCGTGATATTTACCTTACTGTATAGTTCAAACAATAAAAAAAAAAAATTAACTGGCCGGCGCAGGGGTACGAACCCTGGCCCTTCCGATACATATCCTCTGCGCTGCTTATGCATGTGATGTAGAAACAAAAAAATTTGTATATAAAGAAAATGTCTGTCTAAAAATAGAAATTTTTACTAAAATCATAAAAGTCAAAATGATTCTACTTACATTACTCGACTAAGGTGACAATTATGACACTCATTTTTGTGCGTGAAAAAAATGAAGTTATTTTGACTAGAATTATAAATTCAAAATGGTCATACATTTTTTTTCTGAAAGTATAAATTACTTTACATAAAGTCAAATGTAGGAAATTTGTAGTAAATATTCCTTTATTATTTAACTACATTTTATTTGTAAATATGACGTTAGAGACCCATCGAATAGTTCTTGTATGTATGTATGTATTCTCCTTTAACTCCTAGGAGGAGCATAGGGCCAATAGTTCTTACGTAAGGTAAATTATATTTGAAATTTAGTGTTGATTACTTTAATTTTTCGACTAGCCGAGTGGAGTAAAAATTATGATGCGTATTTTTCTCCGTGCATGCAATCATTTTTGGTCGTAGTCCCCATGTTTTACCATACAGACTTTGGCAAGCATATGTTATTCTTAAAGCTTTATTTATTATGTATGATAGAAGACTGTTTCAAGTTTAACTTACTTTAAATATTTCATCTCCTCGGAAACCGTTAACACCGTTTCCCCCAAGTTTAAAGCTTCTAGGTTTAGCTTTCTCCTCCGGGTAAAGGGCACCAGTGTGGTTTTACTAGGGTTAATTTCGAGTCCTTTCTCTCGGCACCAGCTAAGTTGCGAATTAGTTGCATCCGTTCAGTTATGGTGGAGTCAAACTTGCCTCTAACCATAATAATCAAATCGTCAGCAAAGCCTTGAACCTCGAATTGTGATCATCGAGAATTTCTAATAATTCGTCAATGACAAGTATCCATAGGAGCGGTGACAGTACGCCTCCCTGGGAACATCCTTCCGTTGTCCTCACAGTTAGTCTTTCTGTACCCGCTTTATAGATGACTGTCCTGTTTTTAAGCATATTGAGGACCCAATCAATGACCATTTCGAGTATTCCCTTTCTAATCAAGGTTTCCTCAATTGACTTAAAAGACGCGTTGTCAAAAGCTCCCTGTATGTCAATAGATGAACAGAGGGCTACTTCTTTGTTCCCTAAAGCCTTCTCTATTTTGGTTGTGAGGCTGCGTATGGCGGTTTCAGTCGACTTACCTGTTTGGTAAACATATTGTTCAGGATGTAGAGGTGAAGCTACAAGATAGACTCCTCTGAAATACTGATCCAAAATTGTCTCCATTGTTTTGAGAAGAAATGAGGTTAGGCTTGTAGGCAGAAACGCTTAAGGCATGTGGTCCGCCTTTTTTCCTACTTTAGTAATGAAAGCAACTCGGGCTTAAGTCCAATCTAGTTCTAGGCTTAGTCTAAAGATATTAGTTAGAATGGGTGCCAGTATATCTATACCTTTCTGCAATAGACAAGGTTGAATATTGTCTGCCACAGGAGATTTAAATGGGTTAAAAGTGGAGACTGCCTATTTAACTTTGTCAATGTTAAAAATTCTACGGGCTAAGGAGAAGTTTCGTCTGGTTGACACCAGTAGCTGTCCATTTTCCTCAACTTTAGGAGTATTTTCACGACAATACAACCGAAATACACATAAACCGCCCTGTTCCCAAAGAGGGTATAAAGTGGAATGCAAAATTTTTTTAAAAGTTGGCAAAACTAATGAAGTTATGTAACGACTTTTCAATTAATTTTGCTTTTTTAAAACTGTTTTATTAAATAGAAAAAAAAAATACACACTTATAAGCTCCAGAGTTTTTCCCTTTTTTATCGAATAATACTAATTTTAATTAATACTAGCTGGCCTGGTTGCGACTTCGTTCGCCCATTCCCGATGCCTTTACGTACGAAGTCCCATCCATCTCCATCGTCCCTCTCTTCCAATCACCAAGGTTTTTAAAGATCCATGTATTAACTTTTGTAATCATAGCTCCCATAGGTACAGAGATATAGCATTTTATACATTTTTTGTATGAAGGGTGCAACTCCCCCTTCTCACCCCCCCCGCCCAAGTTTTTCAAAGTAAATGGTAGATAGAATATTCATGTATGTACCAAGTTTTATAACGATATCTGCGATATGTGAAGAAATATAGCATTTTGTGTATTTTTGAAAAGTGGATGCAATTCTCCTACACGCCGGCGAAGTTTATAACTCATACAAGACTTCGTAAACGTACCGCTTTGGCGATACGAATGCGAACCGTAAACGTAAATGTTAGAATAAGAACAGTAGAATTAAAAACGTAGTAATTTCTATGTATTGGTACTACGTTTTTAGCTCGCAAAATAGTAACGTTTACGTAACATCAAAGCGGTTCGTTTTTGATACGTTAAAATGGTATCGCATACGAACTGATTTAATACATTTAAAATTTGTGGTTAAAATAAGATTCCATTTTTAACGTTTAATAATTTAAATTATTTATTTAGGGAAAAAAAAATAGTTTTAGTTAATTTATATAGTTAAGAGTTTTATAATATTCATTACATGGTCATACACAAGCCAGCCTGTAGAGCGCATGTGACATGGATGGCTCACCAGCTAGCTTTTCATGACAACCATAGCAGGTGAGATGCCAATGCACCTGTTGAATGGTCTCAATTGAATCTGTTATGAGAAAATTAAAACAAAAAATCAATATTAATGTAAGAAAAAAACTACAAGTTTTGTAAGCTTACCTATGGGTTCCAAAAATATGGTATTGGTGTAACGCACTTTTATTATTCAAAGTTCCACGATCAGTTTGCTTAAAAGCATTTAAAATGCCGGCATAAAGTAAAGCTTTTTCACGGTTGACATCTTCAGAGAAAACACTGCTAGATTTTAGTGCACGAGAAGCAGCATCAACAACCTAAATTAAATCCAATTAAATGTATTGAAATAATTCCGTTTTTAATTCATTTCCATGCTTTGTTTTACCTTAGAAATGCTTTGGGCATCGGCAGACGCAATAAAACCAAAGATACCGGTATCAGCGTAATTGGCGCTAAGTGTAGCAAAGTTTACCTCAGCATCACCAGCAGCAGATGCCACAGCCTACCGATACTTCCGTTGTTGTTTTCACGCTTGGTAGCAGCACTTGAGCCAACAGCTTTTTGCAAAACGGCAAAAGCTAAAGCTTGATTGATCAGAGAGCCACCAACAGCAACATGCGCAATATAGCCGGCGGTATCCTTGCGTGCATCACCACTATACCAACTGGCAGAATCAGCTCTACCATTTCCAGTTCAAGAGCCCTTGTGTGCTGGTTTATTAAAAAATGTTGTTTCACAAATTTCTATTTTTGATTTTATAATTTTTTTGAAAATTTATAACTGACAAATAAAACAACGTTAACATGTACAAAATGTATGCATGTGTTGGTGAAATCACAGTTCGTAAGCGATTCGGTTTGGGAACGCAATTTACGAACCGTAAATTTTTCTTGGAGGGTTTTTTTTTTTTTTTCAATTTGATCGATAAAACAGCTTTAAAAAGCACAATTAATTGAAAAGTCGTAGCATAACCTCATTAGTTTTCCGACTTTTCAAAAAGTTTTGCATTCCACTTTATATCCACTTTCACGTGAATGTGGCATTGGGAACAGGGCGGAAAGTTAATAAATTTAATAAAAAGCATTCTGATTCATAAATCTTGTTTACTTGTGTGTACTTTTTAACTGACAGCGAAAAAGTTTACGTTTCTACAATGAAAAGTTAAACGTCTTCAACAGTCGTTGAAAAGGCTTCACATCCACACAAATCATACTGAAAGCGTTTTTTGAGATATTCGAATAACATTTTACTCAGACACTAAGAACTATAAATTCAGCTCTCAACATAAACTGGGTGAAATCGGACAAGAGGGCGTGGCACCTCCCATACAAGCAAAATTTTAAAAACACTGCAGTGTAAGGTATTTAATTTATTGGGGACAGGACGGATCATCAATAAATAAAACAGACGGATGCAAGCACACTAAGAACTCGCATATATACAGACAAAATAATATTGAGTTGACAGCCAAGTAAGGGTATGAACTTGTGCAAGTATTAATTAAACATCCCTTAAACTTTCACTTAACCTTGGTAACCACAAAACAAACTTAAAGATTCTTTTAATACACTTATAAACATGTGTTACCATGACTTTTCTGTTATCAAAAAAAGTATATTAATAGATGATAACGTACAACAAAAATAATAAAAATTCGAAAACATTTTTCAAATATAACATAAAAGATTTAAATTATATTCTAAACATAAATAAAATAAATAAAAATGGATGAAACCGAACTAAATGTGGAACCCAATAAAGATTCAAATCAAGTGAACAGCGCCAATAGCAAGGGACCCGAGTATAGGCAATGGCCAAGCGAACGCATTGTCCATGGCGGACTTTTCCATACTCCCAAAGTGGAGTATAGCAAAGAGACGGCGGACTTGATAAAATGTGAGATGTCTTGTATTCAATCCTTTCAGAATTATGAGATGCTCTTTTTATCGCTATAGTATTAATGGAGGAATCAAAAATGTCTATGATGATGCGTAAGCAAGTCAATGACTGTCTGCGAAATGGAGAACCACTATCCGTTCCAGAGTCACGACGTGTTATCTCTTTTGCTAATCCAGACAGTGAGGCCTTAGAGATACTTAAGCGAGCACGTAATGCCAAACGCAAAAGCTTGGATAAAATTTTGGCGAGTGGTGCCTATGAAATGCCTAGGTTTAATGATTAAAAATTAATTTTATTCTCAATTACAATAACGAAATAATTTTGAACTAAACAAATAGGTATCGCCCGAAGCCCACTGATCGAATTCCTTCGGAAAAGGCAAAAATTGCATTGCAGGAAGCGATGTCTGGCATGCGATTAGCTGAATCGAATTTGAAAGCAAAACGTAGGCAAAAACCAAAGGAAGAACAACACGCAACAACTACGGACATTATCAATGAACGTAAGTTTCATGGCAGTTAGTGATGAGCAAACCAAGACCAAGACCATAGCAGTTTTGGTCTTGGTCTTTTTCTTGTACATTGAGTCTTTGAGTCTTGGTCTTGGGTTTGATATTGAGTCTTGGTCTTGATCTTTCTCATTAAGTCTTGGTCTCAGTCTTGGTCTTGGTCTTGAAAAAACTTTCAGAGATGCCAAAATTCAAATCGAGAGATGATTTTATCTTCAGTCTTTCAGCAGTCTTGGTCTTGACAATTATCGTGAGCAAGACCAAGAACAAGACGCAAGACCAAGACTAATTTTGCTCATCACTAATGGCAGTATTGTAGATTTGTGGAAACTTTACCTGTCACACCCAACACTCGGAGTTCTAGGTTCTTAAAATGGTACACAAATGCAAAACTCGTTATGCTTGACGCAGTCTAAATTAGAGATGGGCACAGGTCGGGCATTTTTTACTCTTCGGCGACGGGTTCGGCTTTCGAAATCGAGTATCATAAGGGCAAGGGTCCAACCACAAAAGACCGCAAATTAGAGTCCCGCAACAGCCTGTAAATTACATGAATGTTGAGAAGTACAAACTTGGAAAAATTCAGTTCTAACATAAAAATATGTATAATGTACATATAAATGTAGGGCTCAGGCCTGTGCGCACGGTGGGCATTTTGGGGGTTCAAATCCCCCCCTCAGAAAGATCTTTTTCCCATGTAAATCATAAATAAAATGAAAATATTGAAATAAAATAAAATTAATCTGTATAAAAAAAAAAATTTTAAAAAAAAAATAGGTTTGAAAAATTACAAAAAAGTAGCACGCATTTCTCAGACGATTCTAAGCATTTTATGCCTAGTACACTTTTTTCGAAATATGACTTCCTCTTGAGTAAAAAAAGCGTTTTGCCTACCACAGCCCAAAACTCTCATTTAGCGACCAAATACCATCATGAGTCATATACCATTTTAAAGCTTATAAATTGAACTTTAATTTAAAGTACGGAGGGCTAATTTTTTTTTTTTCAAAAAAGTATTTTTAAATTTAAAAAGTTTTGGTGAAAAAAAAAAATTTTTTAAAAGTAATATTTTTTTTTATAATAACCACATTTAAAAAAGAATAGTTAAGTTTGATGTAAGCTATGAATTTTTGAAAAAAACACTATGAAAATCACAAAAATCGCTAAAATGACAAAATCCTCCCGCATTATTAATCTTCCACACCGAAACTACAATACTGCCAAATTTGAGCGAAATTAGTGAGAAAAAAATTTTCAGTTGGTACACTTGGCGTGTTTTCCTTCATACATACATATCTGTGGACTTTTGACAAAACAACCTAAGTCGAGATAAGACAATTCTCCAGGATTTTAGTCCTTAATATAAAATTTAAATACGGTTCTATTGATATAATCGCCATGTCTCCATGATTTCTTTTTCCAATGATCTAAGGGTGTCCCATAATTCACGCAAGATTTGAACTTAGCGCCATTCGTGCGTTGAAGTGTTATGAACCAAAAGAAAAACATAATTTGATAGCTGACGCTTTAAGATTAGTAAAAATGTATGAAAAGAGGAGATTCAACGCTGCATCAACGAAATTGAGCCACATTATTGAAAAGTATGTAGTTAATCAGTTTTTAGGCTCTCCAGAAAAATTGCCAATTTCGAGTTAGATTGTTTTGTCAAAAGTCCACCAGAAGCAGTTAATTTTTTAGTTTGTAAGGGTTAAAAAGTGAATTTTGCAGAATCGGTCGTAAGTCATTTTAAGAACGGTCAATCCCTGCGCAAAGCTGCTCAATATGTTAATTTGAGACCCGCCCACAAAGCAAAATACAATTGAAGGCTTCGTTCATGCAAATTGGGTCTAAATAAGGGTTAAAGTGCATTAAACTTCATTTTTAGTCCCACTGACACACAGTTTTTTGTCCATAAAATTTAGACAACTCACATTATCAGCTCCAAAAAATAGTCACAAACATACAGCACGAACTAAGCGAGCCGCACATCGCGTAAACTAAAACTGATCCTATGTGGTTTATTTTGGTCTTATTTGACCATAAAAGCAATGGCTTTTTAACTTTTGCACGCCCTTTGAGTCAACAAAGTTTGGGTTTAGAGGAGGCTTAATAATGGTGTGGGTATGTATGACCACTAGAGGTGTTGGTAAAGTTACCAAAATCGAAGGTCGAATAACAGCAGTCTTACAGTGAAATTCTACGAAGTCATTTGCTTGGTACTTTACAAGATTTGAAGGTAAATGCTTTGATTATTGTCTTTTAGCAGGACAATAATCCAAAACACACTGCAAAGAGGACGCAAAAATGGCTTCCAGATAATGAAATTACAACAATAAAAAGGCCCTCGTAATCTGCAGACTTCAATTCTATTGCGCACCTATGGGGCATATTGAGGAAATCGATGGAATCGATTTTAGCCTTAGGCTCAATATGCTTGGGATGCCATTGCTCCAGAAATTTGTGAAACTCTTCTAGATAGCATGCCCAGATGAATAAAAGCAGTTATTGATGCACTAAGAGTCTATACAAAATATTAACATTACTTTCCGAGATTCATTATGTGAAGTCACAAAACTCATTTTGAATATTTTTGATTTTGTTTAATATTTTTTTGTTTAAGAAAGAGTTTTCATGGAATTTGTCCCTTGTTTGTTTTCCTTTACATAATGCAGTTTTGCCAAAATAAAGAGACATTAAAAATACAAACCCATTTCAGACTTTTTATTAGTTGTTTGCATTCATAGCCAAAGTGTGATCAATTTCGTGAGTCATGGTATGTATATGAGCCGTTTATTTTGAAAGTGGCCTAAGTCCATTTCGGGGCAAAAGTAGTCATTCACATTATGTGCCGTAATAATCGGTTTTTGGCCCGATACTATTTTTTAAACATAACGCCATTAATTTCACACAATGTGGAAAACTTTATAAAGACAGAATTCAATTTTATTCGTTCTCAACAAAATGCCAGCTAATTCATATTATGACATTACTAAGGCCACTTTCAAAATAAACGGCTCATATGTGTGTAGGTTTTTAAAAACATTGAAAAGTAATCTTACAACATAACGTTTTCTGATCAATAGAGTCTCACAAAATAATGTTAATAAATTTCTATTCTGTTTAAAAAAATGCTAAAAATATATGGTTTGACGAGCAGATAACTTAATTGTGTGGGGCATTCGTTAAATTTTTCGCTGTTTCATAATCTTAATATTGTATATCTTTTTTTTTTTAAGTTTATGAAATTTTGTTCTTCCAGTTTTGGATCAAATAACTGAACGTGCCGATTGGCTCGCCGAAATGGAGGAACTTGGCGAAGGCAAAAAATATCGTGATGAAATACGTGAACAAATCGCTCAACGTCTGCGGCAAATTAAAGGTCTTGAAAATAAGCTTGCATTAGAAAAAAATGGAATACGTTATGTGGACTAAAAATCAATATGTAAATAGTGAAAAAACTCTGAAAATTATGAAAAAAACTGCTGTATACAATTTTCTTGTAATTTTAGATGTTTCTTTAATAAATATATTTTCAATGACAAGTTTTTTTTATTAGCGCACAAACAACTAAGCATTTTAAGCATTTTATTGTTTTCAAAAAATGTACAACATGTAAACCTGAGCCTAAATTTAGCAAACTCATTACATTCGTTTTATATAATTTAAGTAAAATAATTAACTCAGTTTTCTTTGTTTTACAAAAATGTGTTTAATTTCGTTATAGCTATTAAAATTTGGCTGACTTTGCTTTTCAGTTGATGCTATCATCTTAAATAATTAATTTATCAAATGAAAATTTAAATTCTTTAAAACTGTGCTGAATGCGAAAATCGCAAAAGTATGAATTGAAAAAAATGTGCACATTTAAAACAGTTTGTTCAGTTTGTCATTAAGTTCTAGTAATAAATATATTTTAAGTTATAGTATAAATAGTAATAATTTGTTTTATGAATACAGCTCGAACTTATTTATTTGTTCCTTTTGTTTAAAATAGGCTTTTATGTTTACTCAGTAATGGAGTACGTTGTAATTTGAAAAAATAATTCATAGCTAAATAATTTAGCTACAAATATCCTTTAGTTTTAAACGCTAGATTCAAAATGAGTGTTTTTTTTTTTTAATTTTGTATTTTGTTACTCGTACTTGAAAAGTGGATTGGTACTGGTACTTGAAATGTTTAACAGGCTGGCATATGAGATCTAAATTCACCAGCTGCTTCTGCGAAACGGTTTCTTATTAAATATGAACTGATCACCTCGGCTACTTCATGTGGACGGTCCTCATGCACAGCATGGCCACACCGGGCAAGTACCTGCATTTGAAATTTTCCTGCAATTTACTTCGTTTATTATTTTAGCATTAAAAAGAGCTTTATTGACAATGTACCCTGCATTTGTCCAACAGTTAATGTTTTATCCAGTCCATCAATGCTAGCCAAGAGCAGCTGTTTTGGAACACGTAAATATAAGAACTTTTCGCTTAGACCGGAAAACCAGCCAACCCAATATTTTTCTGATTTTGACAAATCAATGCGCCATGTATATCTGTAGAATTTAGGTTATGTTAAATCTCAAATATATCAATTTAATGCTTTTGATACAAACTTTTTGGCATTATCATCGTTAACGGGTGAGCTCGTGGTTGGTTTTTTGAAATCACCCAAGTCATCACTATTATCGCTTTCATTATTTTCCGCGGCAACCTCCTCTTCGTCTTCAGAAATACTAAAAGGATGTGTAAACTTTGAAGCTGTTGCACAGTCGTCGGATTCTTCATCGGGTAGCGGCAGTTCGTTGGTTGCGAGTTTTTTCGTTGTGGAACTGTAAAGTTTTAATTTATTTAAAAAGTTTAAGGGTTACTAAAATAGAATCTTTTTAGTTTTAGCCCAATAAAATTAAGACTTCTGCGAAATAACTCCAAATGAATTTCTTTCAACGGAATAATCTTTATTTGCGCATTAAAAATAAAGCGTGAAAAGTAAAATGAGAAATCGTGGAATGGTCTAAATTTGAATATTTGGTGGTCACTCACCACATTCAAAAACGCATTTTTATATAAAATTGTATAGGAGCAATACTTTAGCAAAAAATGTGGAAATATTGATGACATTTTTTAGCGGGCAACTTTTATTTACCAAAAATCAGAATTAATTAAAGTTCGAGACTAAGCAATATAGCATGTATTCGCCATAGATTGGTACATATGACAAAACTATGTATCGCATGTTTTCATAATTTTTCAGGAGAGCAAATTTAAATTTCAAGTTGATATGAATAAATCACAATATCCGGTTTTTCAAGTTGTTTTTCTAATGAACTACCAGTTCGAGAGCAAATTTGGTTTTACCATCTTTGCATAGGTATATTCATTTCATTTAAAACTGACAGTGTTAGTAAATTATTTATTTTTCGCCTTTTGGAAAATACGTACTTGATTATCTGTCCAGGCATGGAAACCTTGGCGCTGTCCACATTGCGTATTTGACCACTGCGTATACACCACTCGATTGCATTTGGAATACTTTTAAAGTAAGCAGGACGTGAGCGTAAAAAGCTTTGCATGCTTGCCAATGCCTCCATGGCAGTTCCCTCTACAACATCAATAACGGTAACACCAATAAGAGCGGGTATCAAGTCCATATGCGAAATATGAACCGCAATAGCACCACCCATTGAATGACCCACCAGATGTATGGGTGGACAATTTTCTGGATAAAGTTTTGCAATAAGATGACCTACATCACTAAAAATCAATAAAGAAAATTAAATGGAAACCTATTAAAATTTTTAAATTTATTTTACGTTGCCAATGTTTCCGCCGAAAGGTCTTCCTCATCATCAGTTTGTGTATCGCCATGTCCACGCATATCGATAGATAAACATTGACAATGTATCATGCTGGTTATCTCGACCTATAAGAAAAAATTTTTTGTCGAAAGCAAAATTTACAGATGTGTTTTTATAATAGTACAAATGGGTATTTCCACAGAAGAGTAAACCGTGAGCCAAAAAATTAAATCATCATATCTTTGAAACTATTGTATGTATTTATTTATTTAGTTAATATAACTATTAAATTGTGCTATAAATTTATAAATTACATAATATTTAATTTAATTAAGAAAACAAATAACAAAATAATTATATAATATTATCTTTGAGATGAATTACAAGCAGTCTTTTAAATCTTCTTAAGTTATTTTCTATTTTTATTGCTGATGGCAATTCATTAAACAATTTGAGGCCACGATAATTTAATTGATTTTGAGTTCTGGAGTCTCTATATTGCTGAAGTCGAAAATCAGAGTTTGATCTCAAAGTTTACGACTGCGAGTCACCAACGGAAATCAAGCTCGACGTTAGATATTTAGGCACCATGTTGTGTTTCATTTTAAACACGAATAGCAGGACATTAAAGAAGATTCGTTGTTTAATATTTAGCCATTTTAGATACGATAACTTCCACATAATTGGTGTATAAAAACTACATTTGAGAATAGTTCCCATAGCTTTATTTTGTAGCATTTGAAATTTATTTATTTGTTCATTATTGCCCATGAACAAAATAGTTGAACAAAACTCGAAATGAGGTTTAATTATTGTGTTATATATATTAATGACACACATTATGGTAACATTTTTTCTTATTTTCTTGAGGAACCCTATTTTCTTTGAGATTTTTTTCGCCACGAGTATATCGAGTATAACACCCAAATATTTAATTTCATTCACTTGTTCTATGGGCTTTCCATCTATCATTAAATTAACTATGTCAGTACTATTTAACGTACATGGATGAGATTTAGTACATGTGTAAAGCACCAAGACAAATAATGTTTACTGAGAAAATGGCGGTACTACGCCCCCACAAAACTCACTTTATCAGATCTTTGAAAATATTTTAGATACTTGAATGAGATTTGATAAACGTGTCCAGAGCGCCGGGACAAATAATGTTCACTGGGCAAATGAGCGATGTCATACTCCTTCCCTAATGAGATTTGGTACACAGGTAAAATGGATCGGGACAAATAACATCTTTTGGAAAAATTGATGATGCCACGTCAAGGCGGCCAAACGTCCCGGATTCTGCGAGACAGTCCCGCATTTGCTGTTTCTGTTCCACAGGATTTTTTCATCCCGGAAAGTCCCAGAATTACGTAATAATGTCCCGCTTGTCCCGCAATTGCTCATATTAGATATTTTCACAACCTCAAACCATAATACGCTTAATCTCTGCGGGCACATTATCATTTTTGAAATGGCCGGATGTACAGCAGAGAAACCAATAGCTATTGGTGCATATACCTTAACTTTAAACGAACATAGCTTGTTTGACGAATTAAGTTACGGATCAAATTATGTGAACCAGGACGTCCTTAAGGGATGGGAGGAGGTGAAGAGCGATACAGAACAACGATGGATGGAGGTGTTCCAACACATTAAAGACAACGGAGTCCCACTCAAATATTGCCTATCTATCGACCAGTATCTTCTCTGTTTTCCAGGAATAAATGCACCAACAGAAAGAGTATTCTCTGAAGGCCTTTTGAAGATCGGAAAAAACATCACCGAAAGTTGATACATTACGTACAATGCTTGAATGAGATTTGATAAACGTGTCCAGAGCGCCGGGACAAATAATGTTCACTGGGCAAATGAGCGATGTCATACTCCTTCCCTAATGAGATTTGGTACACAGGTAAAATGGATCGGGACAAATAACATCTTTTGGAAAAATTGATGATGCCACGTCAAGGCGGCCAAACGTCCCGGATTCTGCGAGACAGTCCCGCATTTGCTGTTTCTGTTCCACAGGATTTTTTCATCCCGGAAAGTCCCAGAATTACGTAATAATGTCCCGCTTGTCCCGCAATTGCTCATATTAGATATTTTCACAACCTCAAACCATAATACGCTTAATCTCTGCGGGCACATTATCATTTTTGAAATGGCCGGATGTACAGCAGAGAAACCAATAGCTATTGGTGCATATACCTTAACTTTAAACGAACATAGCTTGTTTGACGAATTAAGTTACGGATCAAATTATGTGAACCAGGACGTCCTTAAGGGATGGGAGGAGGTGAAGAGCGATACAGAACAACGATGGATGGAGGTGTTCCAACACATTAAAGACAACGGAGTCCCACTCAAATATTGCCTATCTATCGACCAGTATCTTCTCTGTTTTCCAGGAATAAATGCACCAACAGAAAGAGTATTCTCTGAAGGCCTTTTGAAGATCGGAAAAAACATCACCGAAAGTTGATACATTACGTACAATGCTTGTTGTAAAATTTAGCACGGGCAATTGCGAAAACTTTTATAACATACTTCGCAAAAACCCAGATTTGGAAAAAAAAAAAAAAAAAATTTTTCACTCTTTTAAAAAATATGATTTCAAAAAAATATTGGCGTCAGTAAGTTACGTTCGTTTTTCCTAGTTAATGCACCACCCTTCAGCTGTCCTTGAAATTTTGTGGAAAATGGTGAAAAAAAATATTTCATGTTTTACGTAAAAAACAAAAAGGCGATTCCTGAAAACGTTTAAAAGCCTCGAAAACCTCGTAAACTCGTAAAACTGTCAAATTTTGTATTGATTTTGACAACTTTTACGAGTTTACGAGGTTTTCGAGGCTTTTACACGTTTTAAGGAATCCCCTCAAAAAATTTTGTAAAATATTATTTATCGCCGTATAGTACAATCATTTGGGAGAATAAAATAATGTTACCTGGAAAGTTTTGCGGGATTTTTGCAAATGGGTTATTTTATAGATGTCGATGTGCTCTTTCAGAATTTCAACTTTGCTACCTCTAATCGTGTTCGCTCGCGCCGCAATATTGGAAAAATGGCGTCCAAAATCAGCTTTTTACAAATATCTCTTTAACGGTTACATTTAGAGAAAAATAATGTGGCGCAATATTGTAACTTATAAAATTTTCTATAAAAATAACCCTTTGAACTGTTTTCGTACGACTTATAACTCAGGAGATATCCTAATTCAAAATTTGAAAAAAATTAGTAAATTGTGCATGCCTCTTATGAATAGGCACAGTGATGTGTTGAACTTAAAATTACGATAACTCATGAACGGTGAGTCACACGTTTAAAGTAAAAATAAATGTTTATAGGAAATTACTTGCACTTCACTCTTCATATGATTTTTTTTTCAGAAGACCTATAATTTGGGAGATATTTTTTAAACAAACCTAAAATTTAGAAAAATACCGTTTTTTCAAAATAGCTCCAAAACGGTTCGTCCTAGAAAAAAAATTGTTCATGCATTTTGTAGAACGTTCAATTTCCTAAGAAAAATTTAATCGCTTTTTGTAGAACGTTCAACGTTCAACGTTCAATTCAACGTTCAACAAAATGCGAGAAAATTTTTTTTTCTAGAATAAACCATTTTAAAGATTTTTTGAAAATCCATTTTTTTGGAAATTTCAGGTTTGTTATAAAAATATTTCCTAAACTATAGGTCATCTGAAAAAAAAATCATTTGCAGATTGTAGTGCAAGTAATTCCCTATAAACAGATATTTGTACTTTGAACGTGTGACTCACCGTTCATGAGTTATCATAATTTTAAGCTCAACACATCACTGTGCCTATTCATAAGAGGCATGCACAATTTACAATTTTTTTCAAATTTTGAATTAGGATATCTCCTGAGTTATGAGTCGTACGGTTATTTTTATAGAAAATTTTATGAGCTACAATATTGCGCCAAAATATTTTTCTCTTAATGTAGCCGTTAAAGAGATATTTGTGAAAAACTGATTTTGGGCGCCATTTTTGCAATATGGCGGCACGAGCGAACACGACTCGAGGTAGCAAAGTTGAAATTCTGAAAGAGCACATCGAAATCTATAAAATAACTCATTTGCAAAAATCCCGCAAAACTTTCCAGGTAACATAATTGTATTCTCCCAAATGATTGTACTAAAGAGAAATTTAGTTGGATTATTTAAAAAAACTCTTTCAGTATAGGCTATACTGTATACCATTTTCAAACTTTTGCTTATATTGGAGGTGCCACGCCCTCTTGTCCGATTTTACCCAGTTTTTCCTCAGAGCTTGCGCTTACAATTTCCAGTATTTATGTGTATCTTGGTTGCATTGCCGTGATACTCCAAAAGTTGCATTTTGAAAATATTTTTTGCACGGGCGGTAGGCGGGTCCGCTGACCGATTTCGCTCATTTTCAATCCCTCGAGGCAAAGCCACTGTACCAAATTTCACCGAATTATTTTTCTAAGTTTTCCCGTAAATAATATTTCCACAGACAAACACCCAGCCAGCGAAGCATATTCCGCTATAATTTGGACATGCACGACATATTTGATTTGTCTTTGTTCAAGAGTAGGAGCATTTTCGATAGCAAAGGAGGATGAAAGGAGGATTCAAGGCGAAAAAGGAGGTTTGCAGGTTTTTGACATTTTTGGCAATATGGACCTTCAATGAGATGAGCGTTATTACATGCCCACACCTTACTCATATGAACTAAATTAATGTGGTGCACCAAGAAAAGTGTGCATATGGCATTCAACGTGTTAAGTATTCGTCAAAGCCTAAAGATATAGATTAGAGTATGGTGGCCATACACCTTATTAAGCGCAGATTTGTACGTGCATCTGTTTCTCGGCACAATTCACTTGAAAAATGTTATTGGCATAACCGTGATGGGTAATCTAGGTCATCGCAAAAGAGTAACTGGAAAAGAAGAAAAATATTTAGACTTCATCGTTATTCTTCTTCTTTCTTACTTTTCTCAGACAGGATCAATAAATTAAAAATTCAGATTTGAATTCCAAATCGCAGCAACTAAAAAATCTTTGTAAAAGAACTAGACAAATTTCAGGCGTTTTGGAATGCAACGAAGTAGTTTTGTTTTTAAATCTTGTTTTGGTGCCATTTATCCAAATTTGATTTTTAATCACACCAAGGAATTGCTGACTAGACGACGATTTTTGTAGACTCTTGTTTTGGAAGCAGTAAATAATGTGTTGGCTTCTTGTCCTAAGGCGATGAGATGCAGAATAATGCACCTAGATTTCACCGAATTAGATAAAATTTATCTCATGGCAGTGACGAGATTCATAAGTTTGTGGGAACAGTTTTGGTAGGGAAAGAGGATGCACAAGATCTTTCAACTTATTTTACAGCCAAGCGACTATCATATGGAAATAGCTCTTCATCAACTTTCCACACTTGCACATAATACTTATTTTACTTTCATGGGGAATTAAACCAAATGTAAGTTATACAAATATAAACACATTTCTTACACAAAAATGCGCCCAAGTTAGTGCAGAGTAGCCACCACCATGTAAAAGCAACAGGACGGGTCCCGTTTTCTCTGGCAAATTGGTTCGATATACGCGAAAGATGCGTTTCTCATCCAATGAAACATCCTCTTTCTCTGCAAAGAATTCACTCCAAAGAGTTGGCTTAAAGTCGCGTATGCGTGATTTCTTAAATGAATCCCTAGAGTTGGTAAAAAGATGTAAAAAAATTAAAATTATGGCCAACCTTGAACCTTGACAAAATAACTTACGATCTTCCAATTCGCCCGCCTGGAATCGTAGGCGGAAGACGTCCTTTAAGTATAGTGCGCTGCAAATTCGACATGATTTTTTATAGAAATATTCGCAATTGGGTTACTGATTAAAGAGTTAAGATTTTTTCCGTCCTGCTGAAATTTGGCAAAAATTCTTAAGTTTGCCCAGCGTCACTTTCTTTCTTCTTTTCACAGTCGGCGATTTTTCTTTTAGTTTACGGTTCCTTATCGTTTCGTACGCAAATGACAGCAAAATTTTGTTTGTTTTTATTTTTTTTTTTGCAGGGATTTTGACGTTTCATTTTATTTACGATACAACATTTTTGAAGTTGGCAACAGTGATGCAGCACTGATGACAGTATTTTTAGAGCAAATTACCCTTAAAATGGAAAACTATTATATTGTACTTTTTAGGTACAGTTCTATCCACTGTACTCAGGCACAACTTAATGATTTTAGATACAATATTTTTAAATTTTTCATTGGAAAGGATTTATTTTGTTGAACTCACTTATTCTATTAATGGACTTGGAGCATTTTTTTTAGGTTACCGGACATAATCCCAACGGACATAATCCCCATTTCGTAAACGGGGATTATGTCCGAAAATTTTTCGGTCATAATACCCATTGTGGCCATGGGGGTTATGTCCGCAAATTTTTCGGACATAATCCCAATGGAGGTTATGTCCGAAAAATTTAATTAAGATTGAACAAAATTTTTGCAATAATCCATTTAAAAAATTTATATAGTGTTGGATGTTATAGACTGATCCGCGGCCGAAGGCCGCCGCGAAGCCGGTGTTGGATTTTTGGGAGTTTTAAATCCTGAGCTGCGGCCGCAGGCCGCCCACTTACCCCTACCCTTATGTAAAATTACTGTGGAATTTTTGGGAGTTGTAAATCCTGAGCTGCTTCTGTGGTCAATAACAAAATATCGTTATGGGGACTATGTCCGTTTTTTCCTGGGGATTATGTCCGAAATACTTGCGGACATAATCCCGATTGAAAAAATGGGGATTATGTCCGAATAACTTGCGGACATAATCCCCATATCGTGAATGGGGATTATGTCCGTGGGGATTATGTCACGGCACCTTTTTTTTACACAATATTGTCATTTCACATATGTAAAACAAGTGACAACATACAGAAAAATTTTCCAAAATCGAAAAATTGACAATGCAAACAAATAGATAATTTTATAGAACCAATGTATTTAAAGTTTTTAAATATACCCTGTGGTATACTTTCAAGAAAAATTATTAAATTGTTCTGGGAGAAAATAAAACAGTACTTACTACTTTATTTCTAATAAATTTTACCAGAATTTCAAGTCAAAATAGTGGCAACTCCGTAGTGAAATAAATTTTACCTTACTGGTTTAGTCAATTCAGAATTTTCGAATGACTTTACAGTCTAGTAATTTTTTTGAAAAAATTAAAGTGATATGTAAAAAATATCAATGCTCAAACAACAAAACAAGGGAAACAAACGGAAAAAGCATAACAAACTATACAAGTATATGCGAGTTAATGAGTTTTAACTGACGATGTGTCTCAATTTACTTAAAAGAAAAAAGCAACAAAAGTTCGTTGCGATAATACGAATTTTTCGTTTTTACGAATAGGCCTGACATTATATAATTCGTAATATTGGACGTCGACTGTAGTTTTCTTGAACAACTTTTATGCATATTTAAGTGCATACTCACGGTCAAAAAAAAAAAGCCGACAACGAATTTTGGCTAAAAAAGTTGGTCCTTCGCCCTTTTTTATGATTTTTAATATGTAGTATGACTAATCAGCTCCCAAGCTTATATTGACATCATTAAAATCGGCGTTATACACAGCATCGACCGACTAAGAGAGCACTTAGCAAAAGTCATATTTCAAGATGATTCTGCACCTTGTCATCGTTGGAAATTGCCTAATGTCCCACTCACCATTATGTTTTGCTTTATTTTTTCGATAAATTTACAATGACAGGCTATTTATTTTCGCAGTGGCAAATAAATATAATGACTCTTTGGCAATTAAGTTAAGCAAATGGCCGGGCAAAAGCCCCAACCTCAATTCGATTGAGAATGTTTAGGCCATTTTAAAACGAAAAGTGTGCCAGAAAAACCCAAATATAATTAATAATATTAAACTTAATAATGTTAAACTTAATAATAATTAACTTAGGTCAGTTAAATCAGGGTAAATATTGATTTGCACAACAATTTAAAAATATCTTACAAAATTAAAATCGGCTTTTTTTGACTGTGAGTGTATTTTCTCGTGTGATCGCATATAAAATATGAATTGCTTTATTTCTTTTTTCGTTAACAACTTTATAATTTTTGTTTGGTTTTTAATAAAAATGTTAAAAAACTCACGATTTTTCTTTTGACGATTTTCTTCAAAAACCTTCTGGCAACGCTGGCGATGCCACTAATACTTTTGTCTCTTTTTCACTCATAGAACTTCAAACTTCATTCGGCGAAAATTAAAAAATAACGAACAATATGGGCCTTTTACACGATAAGTCTACCCACCAAACTAGCCATCAATATGTCAGACCGTGCTTGTGTTTAATTGTATGTACAATAGAGCCTGGACAAACGAGAGACTAAATTGTCGGGCGATAGTACTATTTGTGGGAAAGCGGTGGGAAGCGGTACCTCTCTCGTGTGTCCAGGCTCTTAGTGATGCTTTGTACAACGAAGAGGAAACAAAGCAGCAGCGGAAAAATTTTTTATGATGGAAATAAATTAATAAAAAATAGTTGAAACACCAAAATATACACTACGAATATATTTAAATGGGTCCCTAGCAACAATTAGTCATTTTCGAAGCAACTTTATCACCAAGGAAATGGTGATAAGGGGCTGTCCATAAACTCCGTGACGCTATTAGGGGGGGTTCGAGCAAGCGTCACGCTTGGTTTATTTTATTTATTTTGTATATGAAGCTACCGTCACATAGGGGGGGGGTTAAATATAGCGAATTTAAGCGTCACAGAGTTTATGGACAGCCCCTAATAATAATAACAATTAGGTTTAAATAATAAAATAATAATAAAATAGCTTGCAAATTTGATTTATTTTAACACAAAAACGGATGGTTAAGTGATTTTGGTTTTGACTGAAGCTAAATGAGAGCTTAAAAAGGTGATTTTAATTTTGCAACTGGGACATAATTAATTTATTTAAAACTAATTATTATTATCACAATCAAAAACTCTCATTTTTAACTTAAAAATGAAAATGGCTATGAAAAAAATTTAAAAAAGTCAAAACCCTTTTCCTTAGGGCTAGTTTACATAGACATACATAATCAAAATAATCATGAATTTTTTTGCTTTATGATTAAAACTATATTTTGTTCACATTCAAATGATTTCAGATTACTAGTGCTATTTTAATACTTTTTTAATGCTATTGATTTCAATACTTTTTTGTATTATTTTTTCATGCGACAAATTTGTGTCAAATTGTGAGTTAATTTTGTTTGGTCTCTCAAATTTTGTTGATATTGATTCAAAGATTGCTATTAACCACTTATTTCACCCATCTCGTGGATTTCTTCACGAAAACTGGATTATTTTACTACCAAAAAGAACAAATTGTGAAACATTTTACAACAGAACTCTGTTTTTGTGAAATATTTAACAACAACTCTGTTTGATTTAGTGAAGTGGCATCGTTACGCTCATTCATTTCATGATTAAAATAATCACCAAATATATGATTATTTTGATTATGAATGGCTATGTAAACTAGCCCTTGGTGATAAAGAGGCTTTGAAAATGACTAATTGTTGCTTTGAACCCATTTAAATAAATTTATAGTGTATATTTTAAATTCTGTTGTTTCCATCAGCATAATAATTTTCATCATAAAAATTTGTTCCGCTGTAGCGTTGTTTCCTCGCAATAACCCCCAAACCGATATAAGTTCACAAAATATTAAGAGTTTATTGAATATATAAACACAAACTCGGTCTGACATATTGATGGCCAGTTTGATGGGTAGACTTAGCGTGTAAAAGACCTAACAAACAAAGAATAAAACAGAAAACAAAAAAACTACACTCACTACACGCTCACAGATTTTTTCCTCAGTGTGCAACGAAACGTCTGATAAAATTAACGTGAAGCGGTTAAACGGTAAAGAATGCAGCAAAAACAGCGTTGATTGGTGAAAAGTTGGTAGAAAAGTGCAGCAGCAAGTGTGCAACTTGGAAGCAATTTGTGTGCGTTCGTTTTCGTTTTACTTGTGGTTTGATTCTAAATATTAAATAATTTGCAATTTATGCCGTGTTTTAAATGAATTTACAAATGAAATAAAAAGCAAAATTATAAATCTTCGTGAAGAAAATTTAACAAAAAAAAAGTGCAAAGCAAACGCAACGAAAGAACAACTGCATAAGTGGAGTTGTAATAAAAAATCGAACAAAGAAGAGGAAAAAATAAGTGTGAAACAGCAAAAAGAAGTGAAGTGCCCAAGAAAAGTTCAGAATAAATATTTTTCTTGAATTTTTGTTTTACATTGAAAATATTACTGCATTTTGACAAAGCCAGTAAACTTTTTAAAGGAAATACGCGAAAATAATTGAAAGAAAACTTAAGTAAAAATCCGCCATCAAGAAGGAAAAAAAAAAAAATGCTTCAAAGCAAAAGTGCTGATAAAGTTCTCAAGCCAAAGTGAAGTTGGTGATTTTCATGAAAACTGCATTCAAATTAAGTAAAATACGATTGGCCCTTGTAAATCTGCATAGTCTGCAAAATATTTCCCAAATTTAACAAAAAACGTTGAAACGTCGCGCAGTCGCAGTCGCCAAGTTATTCAATTTCGCAGTCGACGCAGTTCAAACGCAGACGCAACTGCGTTTTTTTTTTGTTTTTCATAACAAAATTTTAGCATTTGTGACAGATATTCGGGAATGGCAAATTAAATTTTTAACGGATTTAATTTCAATTTGCCAAATTTATCATAATAATCAATTGAAAAAAAAAAAAAAACTAAATTTTCTAGTGAATATTCCCTATTGTGTTTTATATGTTTTTCGTAATTCATCAAGAGTTTGCTTTGGTGTTGTTCTTTAGTTTTGTGTTTTTTTTTTTTGCCAGCAAACGCACCTGACGGACGCCCATTTGGTATTTTGCTGCTTCTTTTTTTTTTTAAATTTTCCTTCATTTTATCATTCCGAGTTTATCATCTTCGGAGCCATCGTTGCAACGTATGTTGCATCGGCTGCACGACTGCTGTGCATTGGAAACGTCTGGTAAGTGGCTTTATTGTTTTCTTGTAGTTGTAGAGGGTGCGCGGCTTCAGGAAATCCGATCATCTACAGCTTTTGTTTTTCTTGAATACTATTAAATCCCTGAGTGACGCTAGGACGTTTGACCAGATTATCCCTCCAGTTGCCCCCAACCCAACCCCATCGGCGCGTCACAAGTTTAATGGACGACTACTGAATTCATTCACTTTCACTGGAACACGTTCGGGGACCCAATCTTTTCGTGATCCACCTTTCATTCCTTTGACCATTTATTATTAGAGTCTGTCTATACGGGGCGGCCCGCGTACGCGAAAGCTCCTCTCTCTCTCTCTCAATTTACTCAATTAGCGTACGCGAAATCCAGTGAAGTTTTTTCCCCCGGGACGCATTTTCGTTACAACAGTAATTTTACATAAAAGTAGGGGTAAGTGGGCGGCCTGCGGCCGCAGCTAAGGATTTAAACCCGTCAGACATCCAACACCGGCTTCGCGGCGGCCTTCGGCCGCGGATCAGTACATAAATTAATCAAGTTCCCCGGGGGAAAAAACTTCACTGGATTTCGCGTACGCTAATTGAGTTTCGCGTACGCTAATTGAGTAAATTGAGAGAGAGAGAGGAGTTTTCGCGTACGCGGAACGCCCCGTATAGACATTTCCTTATTATTATGTATCCCTTTGAGTTATCTATTTTAATCCCCACATAAGGCTTAAGCAAGAAAATTTTTAAGAACTAAAAAAAAAAAAATTAAAAAATATGGAAAGTGTAAAACCATTCCCAAAGTAGTTCGGTGATTCGATAAGAGCTTAAATTAATAATATGCGAACAGACCTCAGTAAAATATTCGCTTTCATGAAATCTACTAAATTACTTAAAAATCAAGAAATTTTATATAAGAAAGAAAACGGAGCATGTTTCGTTTACAAATAAATTTGCAAAAAATTTAGGCGCCCAGGTTTCCCACGCTATTTAATTTGCCGTAGTCCCCGAGTTCTGGCAAAGATATGTAGGTATATTTCAATAAATTCAGTCTGAAACATTCTGTGTACATAGTTTACATTTTTATCACTCTTTAGCCGCTGCGCAGTCCACAACCTTTCACCACGAAACAATCAATGGCGTAGCCAGGATCTAAGCTGGGAGCGTAGGGCGTAAGATCTTAATTCTTTCTTAAAAAAGTTCATCTTAAAAAATCGTCAAACAGCAAAAATCGGTCAATCTCAGCGTAAAATTCTTAATTTGTTCAAATGGGCACGGCCACCGTTGGGAACGTTACGTTCGCACGCACATTTTTGCCCATATCTCTTTGAAAAATAATCAAACATCATGATATCTTAAATGCATGTAATAAAGCTCCCTAAGGCCAATACTTTGTAGGAACAAAGTTTTTGTCTATCGCTCATGGCTTAGAAGTTATAAGAGTTTAAGTGCCGTTGGGAACGTTATTTTTTTTTTCAACAATTTTTGAGGTCAGTGCACATTTTCTAAAAAGTCTGCGAATCTAGTAATGTATTTTTCCGAACATCTTTTATAATATCAAGATAAAGGATCAAAGCTAAGATTGGAATGGTAATTTTGGTGAAAAAAATGTTATTGGTGGACTTACAGACATTAAAGCAACGTTGGTTTCGTCACGCAAAAGCGTTGGGAACGTTACGCATACGAATTTCTATAAATAAAGCGTAGGCAAATACAGCCAAACAGTCCAAACATCCATAAAGATGAAAATATGTGAATATTTCATTCCTTGGAAGGTTTCCATTTACACTACATTACAAATTTTTTGTTCCAAGACCTAGATACATATTTTTTTTGAAATTACGATTTCTCCCAAAAGGATAAAGCTATCTACATGAAACTTGGTACAGATAATACTGAGAGCCATTTTCTGAACAGGATTAAAATTGAGCGTGATCGGTTAATGTCCACGCCTACCTCCCATATATGCTAGTTAAAACGTTGTATGGGAAGTAGGCGTGGAGATTAACCGATCACGTCCAATTTTAGTCTCAGGCAGCTTAGTAATATTGTCGTTATCTGTACCAAATTTCATGCATCTAGCTAAATTCTTTTGGCCACCAGTCTGGGTTCAACAAAAAAAATGAAATCGAAAATAAATTTTTTTCTGTTTTTTTCAGATTTTTATGTTGAGCCCTGACAGGTGGCCGAACGGATTAAGCTAGATGCATGAAATTTGGTACATGTAACAAGAATATTACTAGGTTGTTTCGGAAGCTTCAAAAAGCCTGTAAAGAACGAAATATTTGTGATATCCTATGCACTTGGATAGATCTCAAAATAGCAATTAACGTGATTTATGTCCATAACTTCATCTTCAATCCAACAGTTCTTATTAATTGATTAAAATTATTGTAACGAATTTCTATCCCTTTCAACACAGCGTGGATTCAGAAGAAATTTTAGTGCAAAAATATAACTTATGATTTTTGATTAAAAAATGTTGGGAACGTTACACATATTTAGTGGCTATGTTCACCATGGTAGACACTTTATTTAAGTAATTTTAAAATGGATTCAGAAATTAGACTGAAAATACTCGAAAAAGGTGATTGCATTTTAATATTTTACCCACTAACTTCCGCTACAAGAAACTTCTTAAAATATTTCGTTGGGAACGTCACGTTTTTTATTGCGGTAGAATTCATCGCCAACAAATATGTATAAGCAACTGGTTTTCCTTCAAAATTTCAATGTTAATCCTTAATTTCAAATATTTTCTTTCTGCGGATATCAAAATTGCATTGATACAATAAAAATAAAGCAAATTTTTACCTTCTTTTCGGGACTTGTTTTTTTGGCATTTTTTTTTCTTTTCACAAGCAAGAGTAAGTTTTTATGAAAAAAGCACCCCTTAAATCAACTTATATACTTGAAAATAGTATTTTTGGACAGCATTAGATGTAAACTTATGAAATATGGGCAAATGAGTGGGAGATTTAAAGAAAAAAAAAAAGTTGTATAGCTTCGTCTTACGTGGCCGTGCCCAAATGTTCTAAATATATATACGCCGATTTTGAAAAAACGTTCGATAGTGTGGATCATCATATTTTACTAAAAATCTCGAAAATATGGGTATCCATTCACAGCTGATGGTCAAGATTGGTGAGCACTATTTGAGACCAATATATGTTAAATCGGGTGTTCCTCAAGATAGCCACTTAGGTCCTTTACTTGTCAATATTTTTATGAATGACATTTCTCTCATATTAAACTATCACAGCTGTCTCCTATATGCTGATTTATATAAAAAAACTTTTATAGTTGGAGGTAATTTGAATGATTGTATGAATCCTCAAGAGGATATCAATTCTCTGATTCACTGGTCTAAATTCTTTTTAAATTATGAGAAAAAATTAGTATCCTTACGCTCTCTCGGAAAACTACAACAATACTCTACGCCTATAAACACAATGGTTGTGACTTTTTCTAAAGAGTCAGTAAGTTTTAAAGACCTTGGATTGTTCTTTGATTCAATGTTTTCATTCGATACGCATCTCGAAAATTATTTCAAAGCAAACTCACAATTTGGCTTTCTAAAGAGAAATTTTAGGGAATTTTTGGATCGTTTAACATCTACAAAAAAAATTATATAAAAATTTTAGGTACGTAATAAAAATGGTAATAAAATGGCGGTTCAAAAATAAGTTTCATTTTTAAAATTAGAAAACTAGTTTCAGAAATTTTTTGAATTTTGTATCGGACAATTTTATCGATCGCAGTCCTTATGCTCAATTGATTTTTCCTCCTTAAGGGTTTCGGAATCAATTTTTGAGTATTTCTTTTGCTTATTATGAACAATAAGCATGACTATCTGATCCTACATACAAAATTAGTTTTCAAGATAGAGAGAAGTAAAGTTTAAAAATATTCATGTATGAAATAAACTGTGAGCACATTTTGAAGTGTGGTCGTTGCTAGTATTTATAATGGATCCTAGATTAGCAGAACTTCGCCGTCTGAGAGGGGTCTTTGCATATTTTAAGCATATTTAAAAGCCTGACATAATTTTGGCAAATTTGAGTTAAATCTTCAAACCAAGTTAAATTTTCCAAATTACAAACTTAAATGTACTATGTTCAGTTAATAGTGAACTTATTCAATATTTATTTCAGTCCAGTTCATGCTTGGTGATGTTTATTCCTTACTAGTTTTTATGTTTTTTGAAATCAAATTATAAAGAGTGTCCCATAATTCAAGCAAGATTTGAATTAAATAGAAAACCATTTTTTTTTGCAATTGTATATACTTTTTTATTAAAACTTAACAATCATATGGTAGGGTATGGAATAGCAAATTGACAGATGATTTCCACGTCTAAGCTGGCATATCTGCAATCTTTTGTTGAACTTTTTCATGACAATTTTGCATAAATGAAGCTGAATTTCGTTAATGCAACTGTGAATCTCCTCCGTCAATCCATTTTTACTGACCCTTAACTGTCAGCTATCAAACTGTTTCCTTTTTTTGACTGACAACACTACCATACAAATGGCGGCAAATTCAAATCTTAGGTGAATTATGGGAAACAAGAATATCCATTAAAAATCAAGAGAGCGAGTTAATTTGTTAAAATTAAATAAATATACATTTCGGAATTAAAGTAAGACAACTATAAAACAATTAAAAAATAAATTTATTACTAAAGAGTATTGAAAAGATTAGCTTATATTAGTAATGATATTTTAAGAAATCACTCAGTTAGGAGTTTCGTTTTGTTTGAATAGGAAATAATGTAGTAACATCCTGATTAATAGTCTACTTTTAAGGAAGCGTTCGCAGAAAAAACAGCATGTTTGAAAAATTGGTAGGGTAAGGGAGGCAAATATGGACCACCAATCTTTTTTAAATAAAATTAAAAAAACATAAAACAAAACAATTAATTTTATGTCATTCATTAAATATCTCATAAGGATAAAGCAAAAAATTAAAAAACTGAAAATACTCAAAATAAAGATATAAAAAAGTGTAGTGTTATATGGACTATATAGTCCATGTTACCCCCACTTCCACATCCGGCACATTTTTCATGACTCCAAGAACGTCAGATAACACATTCAATCCAAAATTCGCCACGCCGATCTTCTGAGTAAAGGGTATTTCATTATATGCATTTTTCATCTGCTTTTCCTTTGTAGTTTACGAATTACAAAAATTTACCAACAGACTCGTCACGAAAACTGCAGCTAGATTCCGCATCTGAAGAAGATAAAAGATACATTTGTTTTTGAGGCTTTTTTCTTTGATGGTCCATGGGTAATCCCACAGCTAGTGTTGGTGAAACAGTTTTTTTTTTTTATAAAAAACTTTTGTGGTTAATGAACTAATTTGTGCTAATAACTTACAAATGGTATTCACTGACTTTATATATTTAATGATTTATTTAAAAACACGATGTATTTAAAGTGAAATAATGAAATTTACTCTCTAGAAAAAATGAATCACTAAAATTTTTTTTTTAAAAAACAACTTCACAGAAACATGCGACTTCACCGAACGCTTAAATCGCACTATTATAAGCTTTATGTATTAGCGCTAAGTTTGAACATGAATAACGGTAAATTCCTATGTATGCAGTGGAAAATAACCATGTGGTCCATATTACCCACGTAGTCCATATTTCAATCCCTTAACCTACTTAAAAGATTTTTGATATGACTGATTCAATTGTATGACAACTATTCGATACACAGATGATAAAGTTTTTGGAACATGAAAATGTCGGCTGCAAAGGTCAGATACATCGAAATCTATAAAATGTAATTGCACACGTAGAACAGAATGAGCTGGAACAACTATACAGACTGACATAATTCTCAATTTTTTAATTGAACGCACGGCAGTATAATTTCGAGGCAAGATGTTATAAAATGACGCATCAAATGTTCTTCAATTTACGAATATGTAACTGTAAAAAAAAACAGTAATAAAAGGCCAAACTCTTATTCATTCAAGGACTTTATCAATAATACGTAAGTTTAACTAATTAATCAATTTTATATCACTTGAGATAAAAGAGTTTTCAACTTTTTCCGACACTCTTTTTCTTTTTTGGTCTTATGTAATGCATAAAACTTGAAAGAAAAAGAAAAAGAAAAAAGAAAGGACGTCTCTGACGGCGTAATTAGGCTGAGACACCAAGGCATCATCATCACCACCACCATTATCTTCATCTGAAGCATCACTAAAACAATCAACCATATCTCTTAAACTCAATGCGGCGATACTCTTCAATGTGTCAATAGCAACAATACGGAGTACTTGACTTATTTATGAAGCCCAAACTAAGTCATGCTGTGGCATAGAGTAGAGTGCAGTGAGTGCAGTTAAGTGGCCACTACAGCGACGTAATGAAACGGTGCGCTGCATGCTAAATAACAAAATGAAATGCAACAAAAACAAAATCCAAACAAAAAATTTCACATTCAAGTGGAATTTTAAACGCTGAAACAAAAGTGAATGTTTACTTAATTGAATGTTGTTTGTTTTTTGTTTATTTTTCTTGGTTTGTTGTGATTGCTTGCTCAGTTGACATTTTTCAACATTTCTCTCCTTAAATTTTTAAGTTTTTCTCTGTACCGTCGTCTTGCAGATTTTCACTCGGTACTGGTGCTGCCGCCTTGTAAAAAATGTCTACCGCTTCCTTGTGAAGGATGCCACATTTTATTGAGTATGTGAATTAATCAAGCATTTAAATGACTTTAAATTGAGCTCTCGACAATTTAAGTAAAAAGTGCAACCATGCGGAAAAGCAAAGCATTTTTTCTATGACCTTCTAACCCGACACATGAAAGTTTGTCTCTGTCTACAAGTTGAAAGTTATGTTGCTTCGCACAAACTCGCTTTTTCTGTTTTTTAATGGCCGATGATCGAAACCGATGGCTTTCTCACCTTTATGTTAAGTTGTTAAATGTCTTGAGTTTAAACGCATCAGATAAAATGCTAACGCCGCTCACAGCATGCGCATATAAAGTCGTTTAGTCTTAAAGAATGAAGAAGGGCTTAACAGCTGTTCGCTCTCTCTATGAATTTCTATTTATTTTAATTCTAAAGGGTGTCCCATAATTTACAAAAGATTTGAATTAAATAGAAAATTAAATTGTATTTTTTCTATTGAAACATAATTAAAGTACATGGGATTCGGTTATATATAGAATAGCACATCGGGCAGATGATCTTCAAGGCTCAGCTGGCACATACGCACTCTTTTGTCAAAAACTTCAAAGAATTGAATATACCGACATTTGTGCGCTAAAGTGTTGCCAACCAAAAAAAAAAATTGTTTGACAACTGACAGTTTATGGTTAGTTAAAATGGAGCAATGCACGATAGAACAACGCGTTTTCATTCCATCAATATTTCGACCATGTCTTGTACGAAATATGCGAACTGTAGCAGCCAAACTTTCATTATTTTTAAAATATTGTTCCACAGTGAAAACGTGTTGTTCTTTTGCGTAGTACTCCATTTTTACTAACCCTAAACTGTCAGCTGTCAGACTGTTTTCTTTTTTGGTTGGCGGCAAATGCAAATCTTGCGTGAATTATGGGAAACCCTTTATTAAATGATCTTTAAACTTTTTATAACATACCAATAGCTGACGTCTATAAAGCCGGAAATTTCTTATTGTAGCCTTCGCAGCACTTCATAGGTCATTCAATGGCAGCCGTCAGATGCCCCCGCCGATTGTGTAGATGAGGGCCAAATGCAAGTGCGTTGCTAATTTGGAGAATGATGAAAATAAAAAGAAGAAGAAAAAAGTGTGTGGCTTTTTGCCGGTCATGTGTTGTTGGCATGTAATTACAACAAACAACAACAAAATGTTTTCAGTTTTCCTAATCAGAAAATTTGTTGGTATCGAAGATGTGAAGGCGTCGCCTTTGAATGGAGTGTATTGAGGAAGTTGTTAATAACCGCTAAACACTAAAATCACAAAGTAACAAACACATATGTATGCTCTTGTATGTACGGTTATCCCAAAGAAATCGTTGGTACTTGTAAAATTTATATCGTATTTCATATGCAGTTCGCCGTGATACATAAGAAATAAGTTGTGAAGGAAAAATTTAATTTAACATATGCGTTCATCAGAGACACAATAATATCATATGACTTGAATTTACGCATGCGTTACGTTTAATGTTTTAACACAAAACTTTGAAAACATTATTTTGAAATCCAACAAAATGCACCCAACATAAATCACTATCATAAAAACCACAAACTTTTTTGTTTTAGACCACTCCCCACTCTGAGCTTGAATCACAGGATTATGACAAAAAAATTCCCGATAAAACTTGTGAATGGGAAGTGATTAAGAAACTTTTGGGATCATTTTCACATGACTCAGAAAATCCCAGCTGATCCTCTCTTCGAGCAAGCTCAATTTTTTGTTGCGACAGTAGTCATATTGGCAGTATTAATTTTGCATGATGGAAACAATCGACTGTCCTTTACCCTGAGATGTCCCACAACCGGTTACTTCCCCTTTTATTTAGTTAAAAAGGAATAATTAAAAGTTTTTAAGGGTGCTCATTTTAAAATATAACAAGCAAAAATAATTAAATATTATTTTATGGTTGAAAATAGGGGTTGAGAAAGGTTAAAATTTAATTTAATTTTTTTTTTTTAAATTTTGGACTCCGAGAATATGCTAAAAAATGATCAAGCTGCAATGTGAAAAAATGTTTGACTTGGTATAGAACTGCACTCTCCGGCCATTTTTGAATAAAAAAATTTCATTTAGGGCCAGTGTGGAGCGGTTTCGGACAGGCAAGAGAATGAGTTTTTAACATTGTACTTATGTAATTTCGTAGTAAAAAATTTCGAATTATCTTTTTTCAGCTATTTATATAGATAGAAGCTGTTGTTTAGTATATGTATCAGACATTTTTCAGAAAACTATAAATTTTTGCACGTGAAGTTGTCTTCCAAAAATGTTGGGCGAAATTTTAGGATCTAATAGAAATAATTTTCTCAAAAGCCGCTTTAGACTATCTGAGAAGTCATTCAGAAACTCTTATGAGTTGTCAAATATGGCAACACTGATAGTGTGAATGTAAATTTATTACACAAATGATTTATCAGAAGAAAACTCAAATGAGTTATTTTGGCATTAGATTTGAATCTATTTGAAAAGAGAAGTCATAGGAGTTTTCAAATTTTTAATTGTTGTTTGAAAAATAAAAAATTAAAACAGTTTCAACAATATGTCTTTTCGCGTACAAAAATAGTTACCAAATTTTACCTATAAAAATTTTAGAGAGTAAGCTAAATTTTAATCTCAGCAAGACAAAAAACTACAAAAGTACGAAAACAGAAAATTGGTGACTACATTTTTTTGTCACGAATGTGTGTGTCAGTTGTTAAATACAGAAATTGTTTTTGGATTCCCCCAAAATATGCGTACGAATGTAACGTTCGCAGCGCAGGACTAGCAGATATGTATCTGAAAAAAAAAAAAGTTCAATCCTATGCCTTTGGTTTTAATTAATAAATGTAAACAGAGGTACAATTTCACATTTTGTTTTTATTTACAAAAAAAGGTCTATGAGTTACTAAGACACAAAACACTGTACTTTTATATAGTGGGAAAAACACTTAAACCATTTGCCTCAGCAACTTGTTATCTTGTCCTCAGGGTTACCGAGATCACCACTCAACGTTATGTTAAGCCGTCTTGTGCCAGCCACCGGTTGGTGTAACTATAGTATTTAGCTTGAAGGGACACAAGAAGTTAGATGCATGCTTGAATTTTGGTCGAACATTAGACTTCGTGTACCAAATCTTCAACACATTGGAAATTATGATTATGTGAATGACGCTTTTTACGTTGATTGACATAGTTATTAGTTATTGGGATACGTTGCCTTGGGTGCTTTACAAAACAGCGCTTGTAGATCAATTCGCGTACAGATTTCATGTTTCGATAACCCCAGGTAATTTAAGGTTTTACAATTCGAAACATATTGATCGGTGACCTTGTTCAACTGGATGAAGACGCCATTGTTGATTTGAGGCAAACGGAACAATTGAAAACTTTGCGTACATTAGGGGCAACCTTGTTGAAATCTCTGATACGTATAACAAAAGCCAGCTTTAATTCAGCTGGAGCATAGTAGTGTCTCTTTGATTTGGCTAAGCCGCAAAGTTTAATTTCACGGCGATCAGCTTTCAATTATTAATTTTGATATTTTTAAGCATGCACTAAATTTTCACGTTTACGTAGAGTAATAACTGCTGTCTTCTTCAATTTTCTTTTGGGAAGGCTGGCCCGTTAACTAATTGTTTTCTTGGCGAATTTCAATATGGATTCTGAGACGACTGGATACTTTTTCTCTTTGGCAGCCTCGGTTTCCTTTGTGGCCGTTTTGACAATCATCTTCCATTTGTTTTTAGGCAATTTTATTTAAGAAATTCAATAAATTTTTCGTTTAATAATTATTTTTATTTTAATTTTATTTGTTTTTTGTTTTGACAAATTTATTTATTTTTTTTTAGTTTTGCAGTTGAACAATTTTTTACCAAAAGAATTTTTGTAGGTAAAAATTGTTTAGTTTTGGTAGGAGGGGAAATGAGCAGCCATGTTTTTTTTTCGCTTTCATTTACCAAATTTTTGTGCACAAAAACTCTTTTTAGGTAAAAATAGGTAACAATTGTTGTCAGAGAAAAAAACCATACAGAAAAAAATAAGGAAATGCATATGACTTCAGATAGTCTGAAGTGAATTTTGGCAATTTTGATGCCTGTAAAAATTAAAAAAAAAACTTTAACTGTTTTTATAGTCAATATAACTACTATTTTTTACTAAATTTCAGAATAAAATTTCACTTTTTATTGCGAGAGTCTATAAAAAAAAAGAAAAAAAATTAGATGTATTTTTTTTTTTAATTCTTGACATTTGTATATAATTTTTTTTGTTAATTAAAATTAACCCAATGAAATTTTAACTTAATTATAAAGTCAATCCTTAGCATTTGCTTTGAAGTGTTTTCTTATTACGATTTTGATCATTTAACTCTTTAATAGGCGACCTCATTTTTATTTGTTTTTTGTTTATTTTTTGTTACAACAAAATAAGTAGTGAGTACTAGTACGAAATAAAAAACAACAACAAAAACAACAAGTGTTAACTGAGTGTGAACATAATTTCATGCAATCTCTATGAAATCTTGTGCAGTGCTGTGCTGTGCTTACCCAGTAGCTACAAGTTTGGCATGTCAGCCCGCAACTCCTCCCTTCTGCGCCTTCAATTCACACCGTATACTATATATTTCTTTATAAAATAAAGCGGGAAGCATTGCGACATGACGGTCTTTCTGTCTGTCCATTGCTTGTAAAACTTGTTACAAAGAAAGTATCTATTTGTTTATCTTTAATATAATTGGTTTTCATGTAAAACTGCTAAGAAGGAATCTTTTTTCTTTGATTAACACAAATTGCTGGAAATGGAGCAGAAATTGCACGTTTTTGTATTGAAATTTAAAATTTGTTTTTACATTTTTGTCGTTTTTCTTATAAATGAAGGCCAGTAGTCATAGCCAGTACTTTTTTTTTTTTTGTAAAAATTATTACAATTTTTTTATTTACATATGGATGGGTATGGTGAAACTGGTCCTACTGGTTAGATAGTAAATAGTTTATTAAATCTTTTAAAGTGAACATAAAACTTTATGAGATTAATAGCATTATTATGTATGACGAAACAAATCAAGTGACTGATTTTCAACTGGTTACATCTTAAAAGCTAAGGTATGAATATAAATTTTCGTTTACAAACTTAAATACTCGTACTTATCTGATCAAATTTAGAGCTGATATTTTTTATCATCTTCTGGTTACAAGTCAGGAATACACAGAGACCTTCTGCGAATTTTAAGTCGAACTGGAATGACGACGAAATTGGGGTATGGGAATGTTTTCAGGGTTTCTTATTATATTGGCTCATGAATATACATATTGAGCCCTAACCGCAACAGTAGCGTATGCGACATTTTTTCGAAATTTTTTTTTTGATGCAAATATGTTTTAAAATGTTATTCACATCTATATACCGAATATTAAAACTGAATTTTGTTTATTAACAAAGATATCGCACTTTCAATTATGTCGTAAGAGCCACATATGTTTTTTTGTTGACCGCAAAAAGAACATAAGCACCTCAAAAACCAAAGAAGGAGGCGTGGTAGGTATAAAAAAGTTTATATATTCCTAGTCAGAATCACCTTTTAAGTCGGTATAGCTATATCCGTCTGTTTGGATGGATGTTTGTTTGTCCGTGGAAATATTATTCACGGGAAAACTTAGATAATTTGACGAAATTTTGTAAAGAGGGTTCGTTGTAAAAGTTTGCTCGAAGGATTGAAAATGAAGCTTGAAACCCCAGTCTTTTACTTTGAAAATCAGTTTGAATTATATCGATATCTTTTTTTGTCTTCGAAATATCGAAAACTGAAATATCAAAAAAACGTCGGTAGAATAATTCTAAGAAGAACAAATATATCGATATATAATTTAAGCTGGGTTTTGAAGTAAAATAATAGGGCTTCAAGGTGTTTTTTGATGATTTATGGCTAAGGATTTCCTTGATCTATTATATAACCTCAAAAGAATAAAAAAAACATTTATTTCAACTTTTCACAAAATGGATAGAAAATTAGTCTTTAGGCTAGAATTTCTCCCAAACCATTTTAGATAAAGCAATTCTAAAACCAGATTCGGATTCAACATCAAAATTGACATTGAAAATGATTTTTCTTGTTTTTGTCCGTTGCTAGTTTTCTAAAAAAACGCGAAAGTTAATTTTTTTTAACAAAAAAAAGTTGTTAAAAATACAATATCTCGTTAACGCGATCAGTTAAAACTTTCAAAAACAATATTTTTGAATCTACAAATAAACAGAAAACTAACTGAACACCCAGTTTTTAGTTAGTTTTTGTCAAACTTCTTTGTTTAATGCAGAAACAATGTGAAGACCATTTGGTAACCTGAATTCGACTCGGAAAATCGAATAGCTCGTTGACCGATTTTAAAAACAAACTTTTTCTGTATATTTGGACCTCTATGAACAACTTTGCAAAAAAAGACCTGGAGTGGGAATGCATCGGAGTAAAACCAAGGTCAAACGATGTGTGTGTGTTATATTTTGTAAGTTTTTAATACTAAATAGTACTGTAAATTAACAATATTACAGTCAATCTGACCGTTTTTGTGTCAACGTTCAAATTGTTACAAATTTCTTTCTGTGTATTAAATAAATGTAATAAATGTATTCTTCAAAGGCAAAACCATGTAATTTCAAAAAACGTATGCGCCACATTTTAATTTCAATCTTCGCCAAGAGTGACTGCGAAAATGTCGTATGCGCCATAAATGAGTGAAATATGCACAAAATCAATTTAAAAACGCGTCTTTTATTTATATGAGGTTTAATATAGACTACATTTAACGTTTTAAAAAAGTCCGCCATGCATGTTCGACAAAAAATGAAAAAAACTCTCTCCTGTAAATACTTGCATTTTGTCGCATACGCTACTATTGCGGTTAGGGCTCGATATGTTGACCGATATTAACGTAATTTTGAAAGTGATGGCCACTCATGTTCGTCAACTTAACATCGCATGGATAATAACATCAAAGACACTCCAGACGTGTCAAATGTGAACAATGGTCAAGACAATACCAAATTAGGCTCAGCGGGGAATAGCTATGGAGAGAAATATTATGAAGTCAATTTTAAAGTCAAAACATTCCCGAAAGATGGATCAATTTGGAAAAAAAGATTTGCAGGGAAACTCAGGCAATCGCTGAGCAGGATAGACATTGTAGCCGATTCAATTTGTATTCAAATAATTTTTCAAAAATTGCGAAAACAGTTACAGGAGAAAACATTCATTTGACAATTTGCACTTGAGTGTTGATAGGCTGGTTATGTCAATAGGGCCAAAGATGTTAGATAAAAATCATCTCCATAAATTAAAAAAATGCCTGATAAGAAAGAAACTAGTTACTTCTAACTTGGATTTAAACGAAGAAAAGGCTGCTTTTTAAATAATTTTTAAATAATCTCGGCTTTGTTTTAAATAAACTCTTTGCCAGCATGCTTTACGTTTGCGAAAGAGCAGTTGTTGAAGAATTAACATACATATCTGGGAATAGATTAAAAAATGAAGTATGTGCACATAACGAAAAACCGAAAATTAAATCAAAACAAAATCTATTCAGCGAGAAAGAAAAAGATAACATTCATTCATTTGAAGAAAAAGCATAAAATGTACATGGTCAAGATTACAATGAATCGGAAAAATATATTAACGTCAACACTCCCCGACCATAACCGATATCAATAAATTTGTAATTTAAAAAAAAAAAAAAAAAAAAAAAAACACTTAAGGTCGGTGTCCACATTTTATTTCAAATTCAAGTTCATATTGAAATTTATTATTTACTGCGTTACGCTAAAAAATGTCGCTTAAATATCAAAATACAAAATCACAAACCCATATGAAACGCATAATATAAAGAGCACCATTTAGTAGTTGGACTGGTGCAGTTTACACTTGAAAACAGTAGCATACGAGTTCATAATTTATGCATGCTATACAACATTTAAAACAAAGTCAGGCTTGAATTAACATTGTCAACAAATACAAAAAACGATTTTTACTTCCCAAAGCCCAAGTCGAATGGTCGCTGGGAAGAAGTTTTGCTAATACATAGTACACATAACAAACTTAACCTTGAAACTAAGAGCTGTAGAAAATTACAAAAAAATAATAATAAATCGACCGGTTTTTATGTAGTGAAAAAAAAAAAAAAAACGAAGAAGATAAAAAAAACATTTAAATTTTATTAATAGAGGCAAAAATACGCGACCATGCTGCTGATTTCAAATGCATGACAAAATTTATTAATCGCCCCTAATGTGAACGAATGGAGTTATGCTGATTTACCACCGGCTTAAACGAAAATAACAAATAAAATCAATTTAAAATTTACTGAATTATTTATAATCAATTAGATTTGGTTCACATTAAGCGACATAACTTCCCAATGATGTAATTTTGTATTTTCTATTAAATTTTTAAAGCAGGAAATTCAGTTCCTTTGAAAAATTAGGCAGTCAAATTAAAAACGAACATATATTTGAACAAAAAAAAAAAAACGTTCACACCACTCAACCACACCCTGTTTACACAACTGAGAAAATTTTCAACATAATGCACGCAAAATTTGCATTAATTAAGAAGTTAATTGAAGTTTGCAAAACTAAGCACCAAAAGTTGTCATATGCTATATGTATGTTCGCAAAGGCGACAAAAAAAAAAAAAAAAAATCCGAAGGTATCGGAATGTTTAGGGCGCACAGTGCGGCAAAATCCAAATATCCTGGACAAAAGTCCAAACATAAACTTTAATTCCGGGAAGTTTTGGTTAGATATTTTCATTTCATTTTGTTTATTCAGTCTTTGGATATACAAGTTCCTTACAGACTAGCAAAAAATAATAAATAATAAATAACAGTTACATACGTATATATATTTAAGAGAAAATAAATTTAAAATATAAATTACACAATAAATAAACTGCCAACCAATTTCTTAAAATTAAGTTTAGTTAAAGCAAAATCTAAATTGTTAACACTAGATAGTTCATTATACAATAGTAAAGCTCTATTGATAGGTTCATTTAGTGCGTATTAAGTTCTATGCAGTTGAGTATAAAATAAATTGAAATGTCGCAACGTTCTTGACGGAATATTAATTTCAACTAATTGTTACAATGGAGTACAATCAATTTTACCAGAAACAATGTCATGAATAAAGAAAATGGAACTAATCTTTCTCCTCGATTCAAGAGATTGCAAGCCCAGAAGCATACATCTGGCATTATAAGAAGGCAAAGATACCTCGAAATTTAGAGACCTAAGTGCAAATCTAGTAAACGATTTTTGAATTCGTTCCAATCTAGAGGAATGACAATTATAGGAAGGATTCCATATAAATGAAGCATACTCCTACCTTGACCTAACAAACGCACTATAAAGGCACAACAAGGTATGGTGATCTGAAAAAAAAAAAAAATTGTTTGAAAATAAATTATTTTTGAATAAAAATTGTTCTGTGTACATGAGAAAGAAGAATCATTTTATGTCGAATCTGAGTCACTGCCCTCAGTTTCACTCCCCTCGGTTTCACTCTTATCATCATTTTTATTGCCTAATCAGGGTTTAGACTTTTCAAAAGCTGTATAACATTTTGAGAAAGGCTGAATAGGTTTTTTTTTTTTGGATTTTTCTGAACGAAATGATTATCGGATCCGAGGATACCAACATCATATGATGTATAACTTCGTTCGTTTTTTCTCTTGATATTTTCCTAGATCGATCTTTTCTGTCATTCCCACCACTACTTCGGCGTGCCGAGGTCTCTTTGCTGTATTTTAAGTGGTTCATACCAATTATATCTACTCAAGAAGCCCGAAATAAAAAAAATCTGTATGAACCACTTTTTATAAGCATGCAGTTTTTAAAATACAGCAAAGAGACCTCGGCACGCCGAAGTAGTGGTGTGCGTAATAATTTTTGGACTAGGCTCATTCTCTTTGAAAATGTTCTTCTATTAAATTTAAAAAATTTCTGATAATAAATGTTTAAGTTTTGATTTTAGGTTACATGGGAGGTAGGTGAACTTGGACTTTGACCACGCCCATTTTTTGCAATCATAGTAAATTGGTTACATACTATTATTTTACTAAATTAAAACAATTTCTGATGAAAAATGTAAGAGTTATGATTGAAATTCATTTTAGGTCATATGGAAGGTGGGCGTATTTGATTTTTGATCACGACTATTTTTTGCGGATATCATTAATAAGTCGTTTAAGTCTCATTTTAGTAAATTTAAACAATTTCTGAATAAAAATGGTATTTAGAATTATGGTCGAAATTAATTTTATGTCATATGGGAGGTGGGGTTCTCCGTTGGTCAATTTTATCCAAATTTACATATATAGTTAGTTAAGAAATATCTAACAACCATGCCTGCCTAGTTTGAAAACTCTACGGTTATTCTCTCGACTTTTGGCGAGAATTTTTGGACTGTGGGGCGCTTTGATTCTTTGGAATCTTATAAACCATATGATACAAATTAAAAATTAGAGGTCGCGAGTTTTGATTTGTCCAACTGCAATCTCACTTTGGCAATGCAAGTGTTACAAGAAATTTTTCTATTACATATAACTTTTCAAGCAATTTTAATCGGGAAATCCAATGGGTAATTAATTTTTCTCCAAGCACCTGCGCTTTTGCGCCAAATTCCAAAATATGGTTGCGAATGAATTTCAGCTGTGACATTATGATGTGTTGACCCTCATAATTTTTCAAAGTTAAAATAGTTTCACGTTCCTAATGTTATTCTGGACCTTGAAAAAAAAGAATTAAAATAATCCGTCTGGCTGTTTTTGAGATATCCCATTATGAAAATTATAATAAAATTTCCATATTAAACGAAAAACCTTAAAAAATAAAACAAACAAAAGAATAGTTAGTACAATAATTTAAGATGTATTGTTTTATACTGAATCCGAATTCTGTACGAAAAAACAGTGTTATATAACAAGACAGTTTTTGGCCATGAATCTTGATATAATATTTGGAAGTACTTCTGTCTTTGAGAGCCGCTTTATATTAAATCAATATATTTTCTTTGGAGATTTTTAATTGCATGAAAAATTAGTTTTATACGAAAGGCCATTTAAGGGATGGAGCTAGGGGCCGTGAGAATTTGTTCCCTCCTTTACACTATTGAAAATTCTTAATAACCAAACAATACTCAAATCACTTACTTGAAGTGCTCTAACCATGGTCATATTTTTCCAATATCAAACTTATTTGAAATATGATTTTTTTTTTCTTTTTTAAATTTGTAGGATCGTTCCACCCCAATGTGCACTTATTGTTATGCTTTTACATTTTTTTTTTTAACTAAATACAATTGTTTTTTGCTAAATGTTATATGTTAATCACATAGTCGTCACTTAAGAAAACAAATATTTGTGCTTCTTACCTATTGACTTTTGCTTTCAACATATCAAAGTTCAGTTCGGTGACTTAAACTTGGCATTTATTATACGATACGCAGTGAATTGGTTTTTAATTTACATAAATTATTTTAACATTTTTTTTATCTTCAACACCCATTGATTGGTTTTGTCTTCTGTGTATATTTAAAAGTTCATTAAATGAAAATCGTGCAATTTTTGAGATTTAGTTGGATTTGTTTTTTGTTTGTTTACAAAAAAAATCGGGCCAAGTGTGCTACTTATTGTAAGTGGCATGTTAAGTAATCGACAAACAACAAGTGTGTTTACATTATGTTGCACCATACCGTCAATGGTTTGTTTACAAAAACATCAAATCGAAACATAATCACTCGCAGAGCAAAGTACATATCATTAAATGCGTTAAGAATTGTGAAAGATTTTAAAGTGGTTGAGATTTATTAGAATTTCGAAGTTTCAGTGTTTTTTCGATGTTCCAATTTAGACTTAGCTGTTTTTTTTGCACCTTTGATCTTAAAAATATAGAATTAAAATTGCAATATGATGAAATTACGAATTTTTGAATGAAATTAATATCATGTTCAACATATGATTAGCAATTTTTAAAAGTTATGTCACATTATGTGTCATAATAATCGGCTTTTTAATGTCCGTGAAAACAGAGCCCAACTTTATGCATTTCTAACAAAATGTCAGCAAATTCAATTATGGACTTATTCCGCTTTAAAAAATAGCGACTCATATAATAGTACAGTCATTTGGTAGTTGTACCTGGGAAGTTTTCCGGGAGTTTTGAAAATGGTTAATTTTTATAAATTTTGATGTGATTTTTCCAAATTACAACTAAAGCAAAAGTTGCTTTTCTATATCTATATTCTCAATCTTTTTTTCTTAAATTTGTAAAGGAGTATCAACTTGGTTTTGTTACTAAACAAAGAACCTCCCACGAATCAAATACATGCTTAATCTTAGCTTTTCACTTTTAGGTTCCCACGTTTGTCAAATAGTTTTTTTTTCTAAATTAAACAAAAAACAATAAATATATTGTAATAGTTGCGCATGCGCGATGGGTCAAATGTCACGTGTTTTGACATACTAACTCAGAAAATCGCACAACAACGACGACGGCACACAGCAATGGGAGAATAAAACTTCAAATTTAAAACAATTTGTAGGCGCGCATGCGCACGTACTCTTTACTTTGGGTATATTGTTGTATGGCGGCACGCAATGTCCGCTGCAGAGTTGTAAAAAATTAGCAGAAACCACAAATGGTAACAACAAAAGGAAAAACAATAGCACCACCTCCTATGAAATGAAACAAAAATCACAACCACAACAAAAAAAACTTTTGACAACATCACAAAAGCTACATATATAAGCGCATGCGTGACAACTGCCAAAACATAAAATGATGTACCGATAAAAGTTAAAATTAATGGGTAACCGACCGACCGACCACATAAGCTAAGTGATTACTTAAAAAAAGAATGCGGATACTTTTCACTTCCCCAATTACACCAAAAGAGATGTAATTAAATGATGTTGTTGTAATTAAAATCGACTGATGGTTGCGTAAAAAGGTCACAATGTTCACCCCCACTTTTGAAAAAGATTGATGATAATAAAAGAAAAGTAAAAGTATTAACCTTTATTCAATATCGAAACCGAAATCGATACAGACAGAGTCAGTGAATGTTGATAAAAAAACAGATGCCGCTAAAGAATTTTCATTATCGGTTGTATTAGAAATAAACATTTATTTAATCATATTAAATGCGCTTTCTATGGAAATCGCTAATTGATTGTTATCGATAATTTTAGTCATGAAATGGGATAATGAATGGCGAAAGATTAGTTTGTAGAAAAAATTAGTTACTAAAATTTCAAATAAGAGTGGTCGTTAAAGGGTGTCTGTAATAGAGACGGCGCACACTGCACTGCGTTGGTCCATGGACAAAAATAAAAATTTTTTGTGACTCGAAACCTAACAATATTGATATCAATCGACAGGTAATTGTATCAATAAACTACAAACAAAACATTTAGGGGAAAAACTCAGTTTTGGCTACGCTGCACATAGGGTGATTTAACCCAAAAAGCTGGTCAAAAACGAATTTTTGTAATTGGTCCAAAATGATTCAACTTTTTTTTTATTATACAGCTAATTCTCTAAACTAAAGAAATCTGGGACCCGATTTTATCTTAATCAATCTGCAGCTTCGTACTACGCTGTCAAAGTTGAAGTTTTGTAAAACATTTTAAAATAAAATTTTAAAGTTGCAAAAGAATTGTTGATTTAAGTGCGTATATTTCATTAAGTGCAGAAAAAAACGAAAAATTGCAGAATGGATTATTCTACGACAGGTGTGTTCTTTACAATGAATTTAATTTAATAAAAAAAGAATCATTATAAGAGTCAAAATAGTGTGTTCAAACTTTATATGTAACTCAGTATTTTTTTATTGAAAAATTGTGAATTTTTAAAAGCAGAAAAGTAATGGATCCTCACGAGTCCCAATTTTATCTAAACTGCAAAATTTGGCTCCTAATATTTCCAATTGGCCAAATAGTTGCACTTTTTGCTGATGCCTAAACACGTGATATTTTTAGTTTTAAAGAAATTATAAACGAAGAAATGAACGAATTTAGAGGACTTAAATTCTCAGAAATTATTTGATTAAATTATCAGATTAAAATAAAAAATAATTGTTTTTCAAAAACTTGAGATTATTAGTTCGGAGATTGAAAAGTTGGAGTTTCGGTAAGTTATGTCGGACTCTACTATAAATTTTTTTGATAATTCAGTATTATAGTATTACTCCAGTTAACAATACTAAAAGAATAAGCCATATCTATTAAATAAGGTACAGTGATATAGAATTTTTAAAATGTCTTTGTGATGTTATTGTCTATAGGGCCTCTGTGGACAAATTTTCTATTCTGTAGTGTTTCCGAGCTACTCTTCTGAGTTATATAAATTGATTGACACCTTGATAACTAAAATCAATAAAGCAGTATACGAGATAGAAGACCCTCAAAGTAACTTAATTTATCATGTGTACAGCGCCTTCTATTGAATGTATTTCAAAAGTTTTATGCCATCATATTGTCATTTTAGTAAAATGAAAGAGAAAAACTTTATGAAAACCAAAATCGGCTCAGTACTACAGGAGCTACAAGTCCCCAAATATTTCACTTGTCTGCAGCGCCCTCTATTGACAATTTTTTTAAACGAATATATATTTGTTTTGATTGTCTGAATAATCTGAATAAAATGACACCTCAATTTTCAAAATCGGACCAGTTGAGATATTTTTCAAAAAATATCATGTTTTGTTCAATTCGTTTAGGGTTCTCTTAAACAAATAATTATCAAAAATTTTTGTTTTGATTAAACCAAGCGAAGTACAATTTTTTATTATTAATAATATTTGAGTAAATAAATGCAATTAAAAAATTTTAGAAAATATATGATTTTATATATATTGTTGTGATTTTAATATATGATATTATCAAATGAAAAACTTCAGAAATTGACAAATTTCGATGAAAAAAAAAAAACAAATCCTATAAAAATAAATGCCGTTTTTTTTTTAGTCTTCTAGTACGGATTCTATATAGCCAGGAACTGCAAATAACTTTTCCTACTTCGTCCTACAAATATTTTTTTTTTTTTTTAAATGCTTAAAATGAAAAATTTATATGGATATAAAATTTATGTTGAAATTTTTTTTTGTTTTTATTAATACAAATGGTCTCAAAAGTACAAAAAACCTTATTTCTACTACGTATATGTCAAAAACGAAAATTTTAAAAATAAATAAAAAAATCGTTATGTATAGGGCTTAAGATTATCGTCCTAAATACCTGGTTTTTAGCAAATCTATAAAATTTGCAACAAATCTGAGATCATTTTTGAGCTCACCGACCCAAAATTACTGAAAGTACCAAATTTCATCGATATCCAACCACTCCTTCTATTTTTGACCATTTTTTGTATGGGCTCAACGCACTGTGCGGCGGTAAATTGCCTACGAATTGCTAAAAATTACTCCCTGGTTTTTTCATATTTTGGAGTTGAGTCCTGATTGTCCATTTGGTCTATTTGTCTCTCTTTCTGTTAAAATTATGATTGCGGCGAAATGTTGCATGCAATTTGGTGCAGATAATACTTAAGGTCGTAGTCTGACGGTTAATGTTCACACATATTTTGAAACTGTAAAGGGTGGTCAAAAGTTGACATTACTTGGGAAATTCTACGCAATAAATTATTTAATTTTCTCAAAACCTTATAAACAAAATAGTTCAAAAATTAACTCTTTCTATAAACCTTACTTTTGTCATTAGTTATTTCTTTTGTTTTTTTTTTGTTTGACGCTAATTTTATTTTAAATGCATATTCAAATAAAAAATGTTGAACAAAAGCAATTAATTAAATTTAATTTAACTGACTGACAACAAGAAAACATTAATAAAATTGTCAAATGCGAAGCAAAAAAAACAAACAAAACAAAAAAAAATAAAGAAACAAAAAAATACTACCGACAAAGGCAAAAATCAACACCAACGCAAATGAGACTGCGACAACTCAATTTTAATTTTGAATACCCAATTTAAGCGCCAAAGTAAGCGATGAAAATGTGCATTGCATCACTTGCACTTAAGTAAAATTTTTATTTTCCTTTTTTTTTTTAATTAAAAGGAAAATGTTGAAGTTACTGTTTAAGAAAAACTAGCAAATCGTCTGATTAACTTATTTTATCCTCTCAAGTGCTATAATCCGAACGTTGTGCATGCGCTGAAAAACTTTTATTTATTTTCTACAACATAAAAAAAAGATGATTGCTAAACTACAGACGAATCACGATAATTAAATTACCAACAATAATTGAATGCAATAAATGTCTTGTTTTTACAACACTTTTCTGTTTGTGCATGTACTTTCGAAAGACTAAAAAACTTTTTAAACTCTAGTAAATGTACCATATTTAGTTTGCAGTTTCTAAAAGTTCATATTATTTTGAATTAAATGGCGCCTCGATCATCAGAAAATTCCAAAAACTGATTGAGTTGTGGCATTTTGAAATCATAAAACTTTTTAGTCAAGTTTGTAGATACCGAAGTTTCTCAATTTTTACAGAGCTTTCCTCAAATATGAGGAGTTCGTCTAGTTTTGGCTCAGAGCGTGCGTTTGAAGTACTTAGTATTTGAGCATAGCATTTTGAAACTTTGCTTACATGTGAGGTGCCACGCCCTCTTGTCCGATTTTACCCAGTTTTTGCTCAGAGCTTGCATTTATAGTTCTTAGTGTCTACCTCCAAAAACCCTTTCAGTATAGAGTTTTGAAGCTTTTGCCTATATGGGAGGTGCCACGCCCTCTTTTCTGATTTCGCCTAGTTTTTGCTCAGAATGTGCATTTATAAACCTTAGAGTTTGAGTGGCAAACGGAAGGACAAAGTGAATATACCCTAGGTGTATGGTTTCAAAAAACACAACAAAACATTTTTCATTATCGATGTTGCTGTCGGTGCTGAATCCGTATCCAGTATCGGAATTGCTCTATCTCGTATGGTTTTTGAGATATTCTAACCTAAAAGTTCAAAAACACGATTTTTGAGGACATGTTGATGACGCACTAATTTGTTTTGTTATTTTTTACTTAATGCATCGCTTAATGCTCACGGTGGTTTTTAAAAAATTTTAACTTTTTGAAATACCACCCGCGATTTTTTTCAGGGATAATGTTGGGGGACCCTTCTAGTATCTAAATCCGCAATCCGCGAAATCGGACGTCCAGCCGTTTTTTTTTTTCGACCTTTTAGTTTTTTTAACGGTTTTTGAGTACATCTCGGTGTGTATATACATGTTATGTACACATATATATGTATATACGTACATATATATAATTGTATATGTATATATGTGTAATATATATATATGGATATATATATACATACATACATACATACATATAAAAGGTATCATTTCCGCACCATTTATTTTTTAAAAAATCGGTTTTTTCGTATTTAAGAAAAACACAAACAAAAACCGGAAACGAAAGTAATCACTTCAAATGTGATTTTTGATGCTTAATCCGATTCCGGTATTAGAATTGCTCTATTACGTCTGGACTTTGAGATATCCTTACATATATGTTTAAAGGACACCATTTTTTTTCCTATTTTTGAAGTTATATAACAAGATAAGGTAATATTATGCCGTAAAATCTGGTATGACAGTTAATAGCCCTAGTTTTTTTCTTAAAAACTCAATCAAACCGATAACGATATCTTTTTTTTTTGTCGGAGATATCTTTGCCTAAAAAGTTAAAAAAGTGCAAAAACACGATTTTTGGCTATATTGGATGTTATATGCAGGACACACAAAATTTTTTTGGGAATTTCTATTACCAGAAACATTTGGTACTTTCTTTTGGCTTTAAATTGAGCTATCAAATGTTCATCTGCAATATTTTTCTGCGAAGTTATGTTAACTTTAAAATCACACCATGAAACTTAAAGCGAAAAATCTCGGTTTTCGGCTATATTTGAGGTTGTATACAGTACGGACGAAATTCGTCTGCTCTTTTTTACTAACCGAAGCATTTAAAACCATTCTTTATCTTCAAAATGAGCTATTAAGTGGTCTCTTGTAATTGTTTTGTAAAAAGTTATGACTATTTTAAGACGACATGGTGCAGCAATATAAGGAATACTCGTACACTGTGAGTTTGCACTCCATAATGTAATTTTTAAATGGTCAGAACTTTGTGGAAAACAATCACAAGAGACCTCTTGATAGCTTATTTTGAAGATAAAGAATGGTTTTAAATGCTTCGGTTAGTAAAAAAGAGCAGACGAATTTCGTCCGTACTGTATACAACCTCAAATATAGCCGAAAACCGAGATTTTTCGCTTTAAGTTTCATGGTGTGATTTTAAAGTTAACATAACTTCGCAGAAAAATATTGCAGATGAACATTTGATAGCTCAATTTAAAGCCAAAAGAAAGTACCAAATGTTTCTGGTAATAGAAATTCCCAAAAAAATTTTGTGTGTCCTGCATATAACATCCAATATAGCCAAAAATCGTGTTTTTGCACTTTTTTAACTTTTTAGGCAAAGATATCTCCGACAAAAAAAAAAGATATCGTTATCGGTTTGATTGAGTTTTTAAGGAAAAAACTAGGGCTATTAACTGTCATACCAGATTTTACGGCATAATATTACCTTATCTTGTTATATAACTTCAAAAATAGGAAAAAAAATGGTGTCCTTTAAACATATATGTAAGGATATCTCAAAGTCCAGACGTAATAGAGCAATTCTAATACCGGAATCGGATTAAGCATCAAAAATCACATTTGAAGTGATTACTTTCGTTTCCGGTTTTTGTTTGTGTTTTTCTTAAATACGAAAAAACCGATTTTTTAAAAAATAAATGGTGCGGAAATGATACCTTTTATATGTATGTATGTATGTATGTATATATATATCCATATATATATATTACACATATATACATATACAATTATATATATGAACGTATATACATATATATGTGCACATAACATGTATATACACACCGAGATATACTCAACAATCGTTAAAAAAACTAAAAGGTCGAAAAAAAAAAAACGGCTGGACGTCCGATTTCGCGGATTGCGGACTTAGATACTAGAAGGGTCCCCCAACATTATCCCTGAAAAAAATCGCGGGTGGTATTTAAAAAAGTTAAAATTTTTTAAAAACCACCGTGTGCTATTCTTTGTCTCGAAAATAAGGTATGTATTGGTCTTGCATGATTTTGTCTTAAAACTTAATCGAAAATGACTATTTTTGTTTTGGATTGTCGTGTTTTTTTAACCTCTTTTTTAATAAAATGCTAAACTAAAAGATTTTAAAAATAGTTGTATTTATTAGTTTTTGTTCAAAAGAAAACATATTGTAAAAAATGGGGTTATATAAAATTTTATTTAAAATGAGTTTTCGACACCGTGTCTTTTACAGAATTAAAGTTTAAATTCTGTCCCTTGAAAAATTTATAAAAATGGTCATAATTTTGCTAACTTCTTACAGAAATACGTGTCAACTCAGTACAAGTGAAGGAAGTGGAACTTATATTTGAAAAGTAGGCGAGGGACTTATTTGATTAAGCACACTGTTTGACCAGTTCATGTACATACGTTCGGCATCAAACCGAATTTCATCAATATAGCTTGGGAGATATAACATGATTAGGTGTCTAGTCATTAAAAAATAGGCGTGTCACTTACTCCACAACGCCCTCCTTTCGACTAGAGTATGGTATTTATGTTCGGCATCTACATAACAAAATTTATCAAAATATCTGGTAAAGGTTGCGAGATTTACCTTGTGAAAATGTTAAATTTTGGGCATGGCACTCATCTGATAGCGACCAGTGTATGGTATTTACATATGTTCGGAATATACCTACTAAATTTCATGGATAAAGCTTATATACACACTATATGAGGTATAAGGTATTAAAATGTTTACAAATTATGGTGCGTGAAGTTAGCCTTCAAAAGTTGGGAAAAAATTAAGCAATCGCTTATACAAATTCAGCATGGCTATGTACAAACGATTTTAGTTCAAAAACAAACACCCGCGCGTTTTCTCCTGAATTGGTATTTGGCGATCTTCTGGTACCATAATTCATTTGTGGTGCAATTTTTGAGAAACCCCAATTTTAATGAAACATTCCATATTAACCGAAAAAACCTAAAAACAAGAACAGTATTGTTTGGTGCTGAATCCAGAATTGCGCTAGCTTGTCTGGATTTGGAGATATCCTAACCTAAAAGTGCAAAAATATCGTTTTTTTGTTTGTTTAATATGGAATATTTCATTAAAATTATGATTTTTCAAAAATGGCACCAAATGGCACCAGATGGCACCAGCAGCTTAAATTTTGTTTTATATGCAAAGAATTTTACATATTTATTGACATTTGCTTTGCTTCATTATCGAATATCGACTTAAGCAGTTTTTCCTTATTGCCGCATTGTTGAAGATGCGGTTTTTATTGTAGTTGTTGGTTTACGTAATTGGTTTTGTGTAAGTTTAGCTCATGTGCACTGAAACTTTTGAGTAAAGTACATATGTATGTACAAAAACATTCAAAAAACAAAACAAAGTTTCATCAAGCAGTCAAAACAATAAAGCTGTACTACATTATCTAGATCTAACTGTGTATTTCTGATATTTGTCGGCAGTATGCATCGCTCACTACGATAACAACACCAATATGACAGACAAACAACTCAAACGATATTAAGACCGACAAGTGCCGTGGTTGTATGTGAGAGAAAACAAGTTCATGATGTTTACTCAAAAGTGGAGATTTAAGTCTTTCATCAGATTTCTGTTTCGTTTCTTATTAAATTAAAAGAAGTTAAGCTTACAGGTTGTTGCTTGAATTGTGAATTGAATGCTGCCAATTGTTAATGTAAAATAAAGCTCAATTGAAATTAAGTCGCTACAAATTTTATAGCGTACATCGCGGGTATCTTCACTTTGTCTTACCATTAGTGACGCATAGAAGAAGGCAGAATAGAATATATGTAATCTTATCAGTGTCACCTCTAGAGTTGTCTGTCTGTCTGAGGCAATCACGTGATTGCCTCGTAATGGTACTTAGGCCCTTTGGTACGGCTACTCCTCAATTGTTTTGCAGACTAATCCGGCTTGGTGACGTGATTTCTAGCCCTTGTTGACATTGCTCTTTTGCCAAGCATGAATTTTTTTTCCAATCCGTGTCTGCCATCTGCTCCTCGGTCCACTTGTCTGGAAACTCAATACCGAGATTTTTTGCAAAGTGGTATTCCACCTTGCCATCCAAACTTAATGAAAACAACTCTTTGGTTCTTTCCATTCCACTAAAAAAGCGCAAAAAGGCATAAGAACACCACTTAAATTAGTAATGTTGGCATCCACGACGGTATTCAGTAAAACACACGCTTTAAATACATAAAAAAAAGGGGTGCTCACGCCTGAACTAATTCGGGGCCCATACTCGACTTTGACAGCCACGTTGAAAAGCAATAAGCACATGTGTTGTGTGAACATTTTGGTTGCATTCGGTTTTGAATCACAAAATATAATAAATTTACTTCATAAATATAGATTAAATTCAGCTTTTCGATTGATTTACCTCGATTTATCGCACTTGGATTGAAAAAAACTTTTGTGTTGACTTTCACTTATTCAAAAATTATTTTCTTCTCATTTTTTTTCTCTTTCGCATTTGTTTTCTGATAAAAGTTACGGGGGGAGGGGTGCCCACACTCGAACTATGGCCGCAGGCGGCACGCTTCCCCTACAATTATTTTGAATTTGATTTTATTTAATAAGAATTTTCAAATAAAAAAAATTTTACTGAAAAAAGATTTTATTGTTTATGTGTACTGAAGAAATGCAGATGATGCTACATTTTATTGTTTTTCAGGAATACCCCCAGCGATCCCACTCTTAAAATTAGAAGAGTTGTAAGATACACTTGTAGCTTTTTCACACGAAAAATTAAACAAATCAAAGATGACATATTTTTAAAAATTCAATTCTAAAAATGTTTTGAAGTGTAAACTACGGATATATATGGACAGTGTTATGCAATAACGAGTCAACCCACTCGAAATAAATTTTGAGATATTTACGTTTTTGTGTAGATGTCGTAGAACGAATGATATGAAAATGTCAAACAAATTTTGTTGTTTTCAACCTCTTATTAACAATATTTAGGTTCGGTTTTTTAAAAATAGGTGCTTCTTCATATTTAGAATCGAACTGTTTTCATAAGTCGAAAAAAATTTGTTTGAGGGTTGACTCGTTATTGCATAACAGTGTCCATATATCGTTAGCTTAATATGGAAAAGAAGTATCTCAAATTTTTTCGAAATTGACTTTTTTGCATATTCTGGTTGGCCACTCTCTAATACACCTCTCTACAAAAATTAGGCATGATAATATCAAAAATAAAAAAAAAGCCCTAACACATAACAAAAAATTCTTGAAAGAAAAATGCCCTAACTCACAATATGTAGCGTTTAAGTAGTGTTAAAATCACTCAGAACCTATTCGGTTAATTAAGCTGAAAACTTGACAGTGAGTGTATCTCAAATATAGAAAGGTTTTTATGCTGTACTAGAAGGTTCCCGAAGGTCATCCAAAGGTTTTCTGGTCAAAACGAAGAATATCTGGGCATACTAGAGGAAAAACATCTATGGTAGACTATCAATGAATCTTAGTTGATAGTTTTCTAAGACACCCGAAGGTTTTCGAAGGCCACCCGAAAACTTGATAGCCAAAACGAAGAATATTTCGGTATACTAGAGGGGAAATATCATTGGCGGATTTTCAAAAAGTCCTAACTGGTAGTTTTTTGGGACACCCGAAGATTTCAGAAGTTCACCCGTATGATTCAAACAAAGAATTCATAGGTATACTAGAACGAAAGCATCTATGGCGGACTATCAATAAGCTTTAATTGATAGTTTTCTAAGTCATCCAAAGGTTTCCAAAATTCACCCGAAGACTTCATAGTCAATATGAAGAATATCAAGGTATACCGATGGGAAAACATTAATAGCATCTATGAGTTTAGTTGCTGTGGGTACTTTATTATCATAATCTTTACACTTTAATGTTTTAATTTGTTGTTACCTGCTGACTGTCACCACTTTTATGATAATCTTCCATACAAAACAAACATTTTCGTTAAAATTTTTGTCCAATCCAATTAACTTTCTTTGTAAAGGTTTTCCTTTTCATTTTGTATTGAATAACTTTAATTTTATTCATAGTTTTTGATTTATTGTAAAAAGCCCTAACTCACTTTTTTTTAAAAAAAATTTTAAAATAAAAAGACCTAACACACAAAACTAAGAAAAAAAAAAAAAAATTCTAGAATGAAAATTGTTGATAGTTTTTGTATTAAATTGCATTTAAAGATTTTTTAAATGCTTGGCTTATCAAATTTTATTCATTTTTTTCCTTCTCCTGTAAAGTATTGAAAATGTGAGTTACGCCTTTTCCATATTAAGCTAACGATATGTGACTTGGTCTATGAAAAGGGTGCTTACGTGTCAAAAAAAAATTTTCCAATTTTTTGCCGATTCGTAGACCAAGTCACATATATATTTTTTTTGTATTTTAAGGCAAATCATTTAAAAGCTCATCTTGAAGACAAAGAACAGTACTAAATGATGCATCAAATGGAAAAGAGCAAAACAGTTTCGTGCGTCTTTTATACAACCTCAAAAATCGTGTTTTTACACATTTTTGAACCTTACGGGTAGGATACTTTGGAAGCTTTAAAAGATACAGCAATTCTAATACCAAATTCGGATTGAGCATCTATAAATAAATAGGAAATTACACTTTTTGTTTTGAATTGTTTCTATTGTTTTCAAAAAATTGTTTTCCGACCTTTTTCCAAAAACTGCTTAAATATAAAGTCTTGCTGTTTTTCTAAGTTTAATTACCAACAAAATGAGCAATCTCGGCTCAAATTCAGTGCTTGTTCAACAAAACTAGATAATTTTACCTAATTTGCCTGCACTGTTCAGTAGTAATATTTTCCACTATGCAACTACTACTGTTCTTGCTCAAAATCTCAATAAAATTTAGCAAATTTGTTTATATTGTATTTCAAGAACATCGTCATAGATATAATAAATAAATCTTAAAATAATTATGTGCGGAATTATCGTAACTACATATGTACATATATTTTCATTCCAATCCATGAAGTTATCTATACCCCCTCTAGGTTTGTCAAACGTTTGGCTCCTTTTCCTCATGTCGTACTTTACATACCACATTTTTTGCTATCAATTCGTCACACCTCACCCCGCCACGCTTAACGATTTAATGTGCAGATTAAAAGGCAAAACACGTTGTTCGTTACTGCACCCTGTTTATTTGTTGTTATTAGGTTTTAGCTGTCAGTTATATTTAGAAAACTATTTCTTTTAGTCCTCATATGCATACATACAAACATACACTTATATTGACTCACAGTGCGTTTGCTTGTATGTATTTGTTTCAGTGCGTATGAGTGCACGTAACTTTTTTATTTTGTTTGAGACTTTTTGTCTGCATAGTTAGGTAATAAAAATTACATTAAAATTCTTAAGCCAACACGGCAAAATTGCTGAAATAAAAAACCAAATGTTTTTGTATAATAAGATTAAAAAAGGTGACCATAGGATCATTTGCCATTGAAACTTCGACGGACGTGTCTCAAATTATGCCACCCAAAGTATTAATAGCGAAATGTCTAAAATTTATCAAAAACAGATCTGAAAACTTCCTTAAGAAGTACTGAATGAAATTGTACCAAAGGAGCTACAAATTTTTATTAGGAAGCCACTTGAAATCTCAAAAACCACACTGTGAGACATATGCGAATTGATGAAAGGTTAAGAATGTTTTTTACATAACAATTTATTTCTCGTGAACCCATGACCTTTAATGGTGCAGGGCTTAGAGATCACTAGGTCTTTCTATATGACCCATAGTTTTGCAAGGAATAATCATAAGTGATCATTCGACAGCAGCTGCCAGAGGAGTAGAAAAGAGCACAACAGTTTTGTATGTGTGTGTGCATAGCTTCAAAAAAGTAAGTACAGTGAAAGCTGGTTAAGCGGTACCTGGATAAGTGGGACACCTTTACTAGTGAGACTCACTTCAAGGTCCCAGTACCTCTATTATTGCGTTATTAAACTTCTATATCTGGGATATCATTTTTACAGTTTTTGTGCATTTTCGCCTCTATAACAGGCCCGTTTAGAAATAACTTCTATAGTTGGGAAACAATATTTAAGTATGTTTGTACAATTTGTTATAAATATGATTGTTTTCTTGGTACGGGAAGGCTGTGAAACGGTTTTTGTAATAAAATTTCATGGAATCATTGATTTAAGAAGGCCGTGAATGGTCATTTACAAACTTATTTGAGTTCCTTCCAAACTGTGTAAATGGGAACCTCTTTAATTGTGACAAAAATTTAAGCCCCTTGGAGATCCCAGTTGTCCAGGTTTCACTGTATATTATCACACATATCTCGACAACAGATTTCAACCATCTGTCCAACAACAATACTGACCCCATTCTTTGCTGACTAGTATAATCTTTCAACATTTGAGTTGGGCACCTTATTGTCGACGCATTTGATCCTAATGCACCACATTTTCAAAATAAATGCATACCATATCGCATAATATGACAATTTATAAGGTTGCACGGAATGTTGTCTGGTCTTGCAGTGATATCATAAACACCAACAACAATCATTGTAAAGCAACTAAATAACAGCACTGCACACGATGCAAGAATTTTTTATGCAGGTTCACTATAAATTTTATCATTGAACAATTTATTATAAGAATTTATAAGATATGCTAAAAAACTGGCACAGCAACTGTAAATGCAACCATTGGACCCATTTTTAATATGTATCTATGGCAAATGTGTGCGTGTGCAAAAAGGAATATTACATTAAATAAAAATACTTTTAATCTATCGACCCTAAGTTTTTTTCAATACCTTTTTATCAAAAATGCTTCGGTTTTTTTTTTTTTTATTTAAATTAGATTTTTTTTTTGGAAAAATGTCACTGTACAACAATTTTTACGCTTTTAAAAACCCCCAGAATTTTGAATAGTTTTTTTAGTGTATTTTGGTCTACTTAACTCGAATATGCTGTCCGTTTTTTTGCGTCAGGTCAGGTTTTTGTTGAACCGTCTTAGAAGTTATTAGGAAGCCGGTGATATTACTTATAATGTAATATCTGCTAAAAATAGAAAAATTTCTTCAATAACTATTTATAATCGTAGGCTTGTTAGAAAGGTAATACAGAGAAGATTTTGTTTTAAATAAAATATTATTTCACCAGATAGATAGAGCTTTAAAATTCATTTAATGACTAAAATTGAAGTTTTAACACTTTTTTATAGGTTTTAAGCATTTCTCGCTTGTGGAACTCCTAGTGAAATTTTAGTAGAATATTTTAACTCATTATAGTCCAGTTTTTTTGAAAAAAGGTTATAATGAGTTAACATGTTCTAGAAAAATGTTTCTTGCGTGATTTCATTATGAACTTGGAACAAAAAGTTTTTTCCAAATGTTAGTAGTTTTAGAGCTCCAGATCGTCTATTCCATACCACATTGAACATTTTGAAGATGCAGTGTTCAACTTTCCATCGTTCTTTATTAAAGAACGTTTCGACTCAGGTACCAATTGTACCAAAAATTTAAATTTTGGAAAGATAAAATGTCATTATTTCACTAAACATTTAATAAATTTACAAAATTTCATCTGATTCTGCTCTGCTTTGACTTAAAATGTTTGCAATTAAATGTGCTGTTAAATAAAAAGATAAAATACCATTATTTGCAAAAATGTATAGTTAAAACAAAGAGTTTTATTAGATTTTGATGAGGTTTTATTCTTAAGTTTTTCCAGAATCGGAAAACATGAACTTCACTTCGAGTTTGTCCTTATCTTCCCGGGAAGTGTGGTGAGCGGCCCCAAGGAAAAAATAATAATAATTGCGATTTTAATATTCAGCGACAAATTGGTTTGAAAAATATGGTTTTCTAAATGTTATTTTTGGCCGTTTGGTAGTGTACTATAATCAACATTTTTCAAATATCGAATACTACGGTTTTTGATGTCGAAATTATGTTTTTTAGCCCATTTCTTACTCCTGAAAATTAGCAACCGTTTTTCACCCAATCGCCATTACATATTTAAGTTTTATATTGTGAAAAATCGCAACTCGACTTATCATTCTTTACTGTTTTCGACATTCCCTAGACGTACTGTAAGGTGATTTCTGCATTAATTTTCCTTTAATTAAACTTATTAAAAAGAACATTAGTTGTCCATTTTTCTTTTACCAACTTTAAGAATTATTGTGCGGCCCACATCCGCGCGATTTAGGGCAAAAAACTTTTTTCTATAGGATTTTGATGGGAGGTATCTCATTCTTCAGGAACTTACGCTGATGTCAAATTTGAAAGAATTTTTGGATTCCCAACGACAGTTTTTTTTTTAAGTCGGGTAAAGTGATTTTTCAGTACAAAATTTTTGACCATTTCTTTTTAAAGACCAAAATTTTGAAAACAGAGGACTAAGAAAAAAATGTAAACCGCAAACTTTATTTTACAGATTTTTCCCTATCATTTGATATTAAGAACATAAAAATGTAACTGCCGTAGAAAAAGTTATAACCTTTTGAAAATGAGAGTGTTTTTTTGGTAGTTTGCATACTAAAATCTATATATGCCAGGTAGGAAAAAATTTAAATCGAACTGTTGTGAACTAAAAAAAAAGGTGTCAAATTACTCCTGAGCACTTACTACATAAGACAAAAAAGTTTTGAAAAAAAGTTCATCGACTACTGTTTCAAAAAGGTCGAAAAACGGTACATTTGTTAAAAAGCACAACAAAACAAAACAAAAATAGTCATTTTCGATGTTCGATGGTGAATTTAACTCTGGTCCCAGAACTGCTTTATCACGTATAGTTTTTGAGATATTGTAACCTAAATTATAAAAGACACGATTTATAAATTTTTTTAAAATTGTTTATATACAACATCAAAATTAATCTAGATACCCTAGGTCAAACGACAAAACTTTTATAGCGTACTTTTTAGCGGCATATTTAAGAACTTGTTGTTTATCTCCTCGCTTTACGAGGGCTGCTAGATATATTTCTGGCCTAATAATGAAAATGCGAATATTTATCGTCAAAAATGGTTTTATTGTGTTTCAAAGTATTCTTCAGCATGATTTATACACTTTTGCAAGCGCTCAAACCAATTTTCGAAGCACTTTTCCCACTCCGATTGAGACACCTCCAAAACATGGTTTTTGAACGCTTCTGCTTGTAAATTTGTCAAAAGCTAGAGTGCAATGACTCCAACCCTGCTTCGCCCATGTTTGCCATGTCCTTTATATCAACTCAAAAATCGTGTTTTTGATATTTTAGGTTTCAATATTTCAAAAACTACGTAATAAAGCAGTTCTGGGACCAGAGTTAAATTCACCACTAATAAAAACATCGAAAATGACTATTTTTGTTTTGTTTTGTTGTGCTTTTTAACAAATGTACCGTTTTTCAACCTTTTTGAAACAGTAGTCGATGAACTTTTTTTCAAAACTTTTTTGTCTTATGTAGTAAGTGCTCAGGAGTAATTTGACACCTTTTTTTTTAGTTCACAACAGTTCGATTTATATTTTTTCCTAACTGGCATATATAGATTTTAGTATGCAAACTACCAAAAAAACACTCTCATTTTCAAAATGTTATAACTTTTTCTACGGCAGTTACATTTTTATTTTCTTAATATCAAATGATAGGGAAAAATCTGTAGAATAAAGTTTGCGGTTTACATTTTTTTCTTAGGCCTCTGTTTTCAAAATTTTGGTCTTTAAAAAAATATGGTCAAAAATTTTGTACTGAAAAATCAATTTACCCGACTTAAAAAAAAAAACTGTCGTTGGGATTTTAAAAATTCTTTCAAATTTGACATCAGCGTAAGTTCCTGAAAAAATGAGATACCTCTCATCAAAATCCTATAGAAAACGCATTTCGCTCGGACGTACGGCCTCTCAAAATCTTTCGCCGTGCTAATAATTTTTCGAAAGAGGCAACAGTTTACTCTACAACTTTAATGCCGTAGAAACTTTTAAAGTATTTCCATCAACACCGTAAATTAATTAACAAATCTTTCATGTTGGAATTTCACAAGAAAATACGCCCTGCAATTATAACTTCAAATATCTTAGTAAATAATGTGCTTATAAAAATAACTAGCAAGACATATTTTCAAATATTTTTCTTTGCGGTAATTTTTGCCATTTTTATAGTTTTTCCTTTTTTTTTGATTCTGAAATTCTTAATGCCGACGATTCTTAAAATAGAAAACATTAAATAAAAATCAAGGGATAAAATCTGAAATTCCCTAACGACTCACAAATAACATGCTAAAGCGTTGTATGTATCCCCAACTCATCCCATTCCGTGTGTCATGTGGAGTGGCAGTGTTGCTTGTGACGCTAAAAATTGCCCATATCTACGGTTTAAACGCCGCGATGTTGTACACAAATAAAAAAAGCCATAAAGATACAAAAAAATGCACGCATCATACAAACATTTTCTTGTTGTTTTTGTCGCTTTTTTTCACCCATTTAGATGTTATTTGATTTGTTTTTATAATTTTTATTCTCTGTGTGTGTGTGTTGTTTTTGTTTTTATAATGCAATTTTCAATGTTGGCATCATTGACAGCATCAAATTTTTCTTAGTGCTCGTTCGTTTTGGACTTTGAGTTTCTTTGGTATGTCTTGCCATTTGTTTTTGTTTTGTTTCTTTTGGGGTACCATGTTGCACCTTGAGATGGTTGGCTTAGCTGGTTGGTTGGTTGAAACTGAGTGCATCATCAGTTGAATGTTTGGGTTATTTTTAGAGTTTTGTTTGGCTGATCATGTGCTGCTGCGGTGTCATGGATTAAGCTATGATAGTTGATTTGATGGGTGTCTAATGAGTTGGGGGAAATTTACACTTAAAATTTGCCATAAACGTTAGAGTTTTATGTTATTTTACTAATTGAAATTTCATTATAATAAACTTTATAATTATTTTATTTTTATATATTTTCAGATTTGCACTTCGCTTACAAAAAAGGTGAGTTTTAAACTAATGGAGCAACACAATAGCAATGAATTTATAACAAGCATAAAATTGATTTATTTTACCACAAATTCAGTTGTTAGGAAAAGCCTTATGAGCAGAACTCGGATTCTGATGACATGTCATCTTTTTTCTGCTCTAACATAGACGTTTTCTGATTGATGCAGAAACACCGTTTCGGCATTTTTCGAAAAAAAAAGAAGGAAATTTTCGCTAATTTTAAATATGTGTAAATGTTTTTTTTTTAAGACTGATAGAACAATTTAATTTTTTGTGTTATTTTTTACAATTTCAAGTTCTATCGTGCTTAAAAGAACACCCTATAAGTAATGAGTGAGATTGAAAAAATCTTAACACACCTTTTATCTTATAATTTTTTTTGGGTGTAAAATTTAAAAATTTCTTTCATCTAGTTATCTTTGAAAAATATGTCAGCTATTATTTTTTAATACAAACATGTTGATTTGCTGTGAGTTTGATCAAAATGAGCGAAGAAAAAGAATTTATGTCTTAAAGTTATTAAAAATTTTCAAAAAAATCCCAATTGGTCCTACAAAAAATTGGTCAAATGATTGAAGTCCGCTGTCAAACTGTTCCAATGTTATTAAACAGATTCAGGAGAATTTGACAATCGATAAGAAACCTGGTTCGGGAAGAAAACAAGATATTGGGAAAACCAAGAAAATTGAAAGCATATTGAAAAGATCTCCAAACACATCTGCTAGAAAAGCTGCCCGGTTAGCCCAGTGCTCTGACTATTTGGTGCGAAAAGTTAAAGCCAATGCAGGTTTGAAAATATACAAAGTCCAAAAAGTTCCAGATAGGAATGCTGCAAAAAATTTAGACAAAAGTAGGGCTCGGAAACTAAAATCGAATATCATACAAAAATATTCATGTTGTACAATCGACGACGAAACGTATGTACTGGCAGATTTTACGCAGTTTCCGGGTCAAAATTTTTATGTTGCTGATGCACGAGGAAGTGTCGCAGAATTTGTAAAATACGTAGGCTGCTCGTTATATTTCTGGCCTAGGCAACACTTAGTGTTGTCAGGTACAATCTGACATTTCTATTGGAAAGGTTGAAATTTTTTAGCATACACGTACTCAGAACATTTTGACGTACGACCATCATTTGTGTTTCGACGTGGATTATCACAACAAGAGTGCATCGATGAACATAAATATTTGTATGGCGATGAAGCACCATCCCATAGCACTGTAAAAAACTGGTTTAATGAATTCAATCGTGCCCGACGCTCGCTCAAAGACGAATTCCGTGAAAGTCGTCCAAAAACGTCTGTTGTGCCAGAGAACATTGATGCCGTGCGTGAACTGATAATGCAAGATCGTCATGTGAAATACCATGAGATAGAGGCATCCTTGGACATTAGTTCCACTCCAATACATTCACTTAGTTATAGTTATTACACTTAGTTGTAAAAAACTTTTGTTCTCGTTGGAAACCCCATAATTTATCAAACGCTTAAATTATCAATGGAAAAATTAATTTTCTTAACTCACTTTAAACAAAACAAATGATGGTCGCACGTCAAAACGTTGTGAGTACGTTTATGCTAAAAAATGTCAAACTTTATTATGGTGTTGCCAGATTTTAGCTATTGACATTAGTGTTGCCTAGGCCAGAAATATATCGAGCAGCCCACGTATTATCAATTAAATAAAAAAAAATCAAAACTCTAAGACCAACCGTTTAAAAATTATTGAATTTTATATATGTTAAGCTTTTTTCGATCTGACTCCTTACATACCTCAACAGTAGTCATTAGTGTTCTGTAAAACATATTTAAATTTATAGAATTTGAATATGCATTTGCATTTACTTACATTTTACGTGACCTCTAATCAATTTTCCGTAGAATATTTGTAGTACTATACATTTACCAATTATAACCCAGTTTTTGGCAAAAAGGGATAAAAACACAGCATATAATGGGGTAAGATGTATCAGAAAATAGTTTATTCGTTATTTGATGGTAACCTTGCAACAACAAGTTTAATCCTAAATGAAGATTTAGAGTCTTAAAGTAAATTGAAATATCGAAAATACGGTTTTGTGTGGGTATTTCAGCTAAAAAAACAATTTGTGATTGATTTAAGTTTCCAGGTATAATTTTTTTTTATATACCTACTACGACGAAAAGTTTGATATATCGCACAACTCATTACAAGCATTTTTGTTTGAGGTAGTAGGTAACAAAATAATAATCGCATCAAGCCGAAATTTTGCATAAAACGGCGATGAGCGACCTCTTAATGACCTTATAAAAAATTTAAAAAATTTTCAGCTCACATTTTTGACATTCTCATTCAGATTTTTTTTTGTTTGGTCTAATGTAGACTTTAGACTTTAAGTGGCCCCAATGAAATACTAAAATTAACTTCTATCACATACATTATTTCTTTTAATTTTTACATACTATACATATACGTACATATTTTCTGCACCTAAATGATTCCAGGAATTTTTGGAAAGTGAAATATTAGCAGCTATCGCGTGCACTTTCTCAAGACATGTTGAGACGAATAACAACAACTAATGACCAACATGATGGCCAAGGTAGCAAAATGGCCCCAAACACCCACCAAATTTTGCAGTTAACTCTGCATTAAAAACATTCTCCGCTCAGGCCACAAATGAAAGTGATGAATTGATGGACGTAATGTAAGATAACGGATAGCCAACAACAACAGCAACATTGCAGTGGTCCACAAGCAGCGATCGTAGCTGAGAGCTGCATCATGTGGATCATACTACACGTACGACCAACATACAAAGTCTCCTCTTTGTTACTAAATGTCGCGCGGGCACTTTGTTGGTGCCCCATTACATTTAGAAGCTAAGAGAGCTAACAACAACAACTACAACAAACTCAGTGCAACGACAATGAATTCCTCTATTTAATTTATGAATTTGTTGCTTGTACGAGGGCGTATCAGTGAAGAAAAATTACAGCAGCACCATTGCAATCACCAGTCAGATCGCCAGCTAGTGATCGTTGTGATCTCTTTAGCTCCTTAAATATTATATAAATAATGCTGCGATGGTATAGTAATATAGTATGTACAACGCTAGCCGGTAATACCAAAGTAACGCCCCTATCAAATAGAGTGCGCCAGTACGATCATTTCAGCTTTACATCGATCGTTCGTTCGTTCAAGTTATAGATCGATATCCTGCGGTGAACAATTAGTTATGTAGCGCTTTAGCTTATAGGCTTATGCGTCAAAGTCAAAATGTTACTCATAATCGAATTGTTAAACCCTGCAGATTTAGATAATGGTAAATTTTTAAAAAAAAGGCTTTAAAAGAATTGCCAAAATTCCCTAGTAGCTTCCAACTGAATTACCGACACCGCAGTCCGAATATGAAAATTAAGGAGGCTACTTGCTGTTTAAACAATAAGAACACCCAGAAGATGAAACCTGCGAGTGCAAGCACCACCCTTACATTCAGTAAAGGATACTTTGACTAATTCGTCCAGGTTATCAAAAATCTATTGGGTGTACAACTTAAAAACCTGAATTTTTTAGCGAAATTTGATGCTTTATTGTGGAAAAATGTTACAATATATTTTATTCAAAGTATTGTCCATTGGAAGCTACAACATTTCCACATCTTTCAGGCAATTTATGAATTCCATTCCAAAAAAATTGCGCCGGCTTGGCGGCCAAAAATGAATCGAGCCAATTTTCGATATCTTCAACTTAAGTGAACCGTATTCCTGATAGGGCATTCTGCATCGATCGAAACAAATGGTAGTCTGATGGTGCAAGGTCTGGGCTATAAAACGGGTGAGTCAAAATTTCCCATCCGTTGTTTTCCAGATAATTTTTGACTGGGGCAGCAATATGTGGCCGAGCGTTATCGTGGTGGAAAATGATTGACTCGTGTCTGGTCGCATACGTTGGCCGCTCTGCCTGGATTTTCTGCTTCAATCGGATCAATTGTTGACGATAGAGTTGAGCATTAATGGTTTGGCCACCTGGCAACAGCTCATAATGGATCACACCTAGCTGGTCCCACCAAATACAGAGCATTACATTCGAAGCGTGAATATTTGGCTTCGGCTGTGATGTGCCGGCCTCACCTTTCTTGACATACGCTGTTTTGCGCTTGGGATTATCGTAATGGATCCACTTCTCATCGCTAGTGACAAAACGATGCAAAAAACCCTTCCTTTTGTGGAGTTCAAGCAGCATTGTGGACATCAAAACTCGGCGTTCGACGTCCCTTGGCTTCAACTCGTATGGCACCCAATTTCCCATCTTTTGAAAAATTCCCAAGGCTTTCAAACGTCTGGAAATTGTTGCTCGATCAACTTCCAATGGTTCTGCAAGTTCTTCTTGCGTTTGACATGAATCTTGATCGAGTAATGCCTCCAATTCTTCATCCTCAAACTTTTTCGGCTGACCAGGACGTTCTTTGCCTTCGACATCAAAATCACCACTTTTAAACCGTCAAAACCACTCACGACAGCTTGATTCAGCTGGAGCATAGTCCCCATAAACTTCTACAAGCAAACTATGACTTTCCGCAGCAGTTTTCTTTGCAAAAAAATGACCCAACAGAACCTCCCGCAAATGCTGTCTTTTTCTCCAATTTTCGAAGTTATTCATTGTGAAAAATAATAATGATGCACACAAGATAAAATTGTTTGTACCTTCAAAATGACATATTTATAAAGTTCGAGCTTTCACGATATTTGTTAGTACGGACATCCACCGTCAAATTCCGGTTTTTAAGTTGTGCACCCAATTCCCCGAGTAATAATGTCGAAGTTGTTGCAGTTCAAAACAACCCTATAGAAGATGTTATGTTGATTCTGTATTTTCTTCGTTTCTGCAAACTGATGTCCATGTCAATTTTCCGCAATCTGACAATCATTGCTTCTATAATGTAAAGATCCATAGAAATTCAAGTCAGCAAACGGATCACACTAAATATAACAAAAAAAAAAAAAAAAAAAAAAAATTGCGAGTGGGGGGCGATTTTAAGATGCTTTTGCGATCATTTTTCTATGGTCTAGGCGTTTTTTTATTATCTTTTATGTTAGGATGTCTCAACATTCTGATGTATATGTATGTATGTATTCTCCTTTAACTCCTAGGAGGAGCATAGGGCCAATATGAAATCTCTCCATTTGTCACGTTTCTTTGCGATGACTTTGATCTCTTGCCACGATTTTCCCGATTCTTGAATTTCCTTTTCCAACGACCTTTTCCAGTTGGTTTTGGGTCTACCACGTCCTCTACTGCCTTGTGGATTCCACTCAAGGGCCTGGCGACAAACTTCGCTGTGTGGTTTCCGGAGAGTGTGACCAATCCATCCCCATTTGCGCAGCTTGATTTCGTTTGCTATTGCCTTCTGTTTGCATTTTTGATGTAGCTCGGCATTTGATATAGTGCGAGGCCAGCAAACCTGCAACATTCTGATAAGGTAGAGGAATTCTGTGGTCGGATAAGGGTTCAGCTTCAAAAAATACAATGATTTTATTTTAAAATTCAAGAGCCCTGTAGACCAAGCATTGAAATAAGCTGTAGTAATACCCTATTTCTGCAGTAATAACTTCAAATTTGCAGTAATAACTTCAGAATATTGTAAAAAATTGTAATAACAATTTTGTTTTGCGTTAATCGTTGAAACTAATTACTCACTTTATTTCGCTTATAACCGTTGTTTTAGTTGTCTAACCTCACCAATTTGGGCTAAAATGTAGCAACCACAATAAGTACTCGGCAACTCTACTTTAAACATATTTTCATAAATGCATTCGAAGTAAATTTCGCTATAAATTTTCAATTTTAAATTGAACCATTGCCATGATATCTGTTATTTAATATTAATCACTTGAATAAGACATAAAAAAAATTTTGCTAAAAATTGCAAATAAAAACAAAAAAAAATTCTGCAGTAATAACTTTTTCTTATTTCAACCCCTGCTGTAGACTATACAGTGTAGAGCCCTGATTGACCCTATAATAAGTTTTTCTGTCTGTTTTCGGAGTCTGATTCGGATTAAAAATGGGAGCGATCGGTCAATGTTCACTCCTACATCCCATATAGCCATTTTTAAACACTGTATGAGGTGTAGACTACCAAATTTGATGCATATATCTTTTTCTGTTCGGCCACAATCAAAATTTAACATAGGCCTGGCACGAACACGAGACAAGCAATTCGCGCACAAAAATTTTTTTTTTTCAAAGCCCAACTACCATGTTTTTACATACACACACTTTCTTATGATAAATCAACGATTTTTTTATAGGAGGAAAAGCAAAGTTTGAAAGTTGAGTGTTTATTTGATTTTTTTGGTCGAATCTTACTTGTTTTGACTTACTCCAGATTCTTACATTATTTTATATATTTTCTTCTATTTTTCGGGCTTTTATGGTCAAGCCCGGGTCCGCACGAATCCCGCAAATTTTAGATTTCGAGGGCCGAGTCCGTCGTTGAAGAGTAAAGGTCTGCGCGTTATGAAAAAAAAAAAAAAAAAAAAAAAAAAAATACGGTTCGTGCCTATCTCTAGTTGGAACTCAACATAAAATCTGACAAAAGTCAGGAACATTTTTTCACGATCTTGCATATAACGGCCACCACAATGTAAATACATCTATTGAACAATATACGGTTGCAGTTCCCATTTATTTTTTTATTTTAAGTGCTCCGCAATTGAATTCCTTAAATAATCCACAGCGCTTTTCAATGAAAACTTTTACAGGCGGCTTTTGGAATGTCCCAACTTTTTACCCCTATGCTGCCCCCTAGAGCTTCAGGAGATAACCATAGAATCATGCTTTTCAATATCGAAGGCAGATACATATCTTGTATGTTTGTGAGAACAAAATATGTAGGCTTAGATTCCATAAGGTTGCTGATTGGTGGCGAAAATTTTTCGAACATCCGAAGAAGTACAAGCAAGTGAAGATTTTTGTTAACTACTACTATCCAACGCAAGGCTGAAATAATACCTCCGCAAAAGAGTTCTTCTTGTCATACTTCTCTAATTACCTTTTTCGAGTAATCCTATAATCAGTACCGATATCCTACAGTGATGCTGATATGTCCGAAAAATGCAAAAATTAAGTGTAGGGTACCTTTCGAAACTAATATATTGACAAGATAACAATGGAATGAATTTATGTGTTGTACACGCAGATTTTGCCATATGTAGTATAACTGCGTTATCGTGCAACTCCATCGTTATTAATATCATACATCATTTGTTGTTGTATAGGCTGGTAATAGTTGTCTATTCGGAATCCTACCTTATCAGTGACTGCTCCTAAAGCTATCAGGACTGACTGCTAGAGGCTGGACAGCATTTCTGCGCATTTAATTGCTTTGAATTAAAACGTGTTGCCATGATCACTTCTTCTGAGCATTAGCTGGTTGGTGTGACTGATTGATCTTTTTGACGAAGATGACTGATTAGTGGTTGAGCTGAGGCCAAGAATGGCAGCGTTGAAGTGTTTACTAGTTCGTTGGGGTGTACTGGTAAAACGAGTTAATTATACAGTCAAATCCAGATGTCATGTTATCATTAAAATTAATCGTTTTCTGTAATATTGTCAGCTTATATAACTTGTCATTTTGTGATGATGTTTCATTTCAAATGGATCTCGTTTTAAAATTGTATATTTCAGTAAAATGACTGACTTATTTTCAAATATATTTCATTAATTTACTTAACTTTCTTTTTTGTTTTAAGTAGATGTGGTACATACTTCAAAATATCGTTATTTTCCCATGTTAATTTTTAATGCAGATACTTGAGTGAATCACCTGAAAAAAATCTCAATAAATGAATTTATGAATGGAAATTCTTTTGAAATGCGTTGCGTTTGTTTTTTCCCACTCGGACATGCAACATGTCAATAATTTATGGCAACATCTGTACGTGTTTGACGATATGATACTGGTATGGCAATACTACGTACGAGTACATATATGACTATGTGTGCTGACATGTCTGTATGTCATCATGTTGCCTTCAATGTGGGAAAATTCGTTGGTATTTAAATTGGCAGCTACAAAAGTAGCGAGGTCACAGTAGGAAAACTTTTACTTTATTTTTTTTGAGTTGACATCAATCGAAATTAAATTGTTATTGTTGTCTTTAATCTCACAAATGTCAATATCTGTTTTTCTATTACTAAATAACGAAATATGAACAAAATGAGTTGTCGTTATACATAGGTTGCAATCCCAAGTGTTTTTCTTGTGAATGCAAATAGAAAGAGTGAGTATTTGAAAACAAAAAATATGTTTTGTTTAAAACAAATACTTTCAAAAGCATTTAATTATCTTTAGACAAACAAAATTCAGAATTTATAATCAACCACATGAGCTAATTTAGTCTTTGTTCGGCTACGAAGATGCTTTGTTATCTAAAATAAAGTCAGTTCTTCCATGATACAATTTATTTCAAGCCCTTAGTAGTTAGGAATAGAGAATGATGAATTTGTTAACGACAAGCAAAAGCTAAGTATTTAGGTTTTCTAAAACGGTGTAAGAAATACTTCACTCCTGTTGATCTTCGGACTGTCTATTTCGCTGATCTTAGACCTAAGCTAGAGTACAATTCGCACAGTTCAACGTCGTGCGATGAACACCGTCGTACCGTTGGGTGTGTTACCCTTTTTTTTTTATAGATATTAACATGGGATGTGCTCCAGAGAAATTTATGGGTTGGTGCCGTCAGTTCGTATGTTTTCTCGCAACACTCGAGCCTCTCATCAGGCCCAACCCTGTTACAACGGTGTTTAATATTGAAATTAGTTAAAATTATGACCTGCTACTGATTTTTACTTGTATAGTATTTTATGTATTCAACTTGTATTGTTTTATTGTTTTCTGTCATATAGAAAATTTTTATTCAATTTTTAATTCTCTGGAATAAACGTTTTTCTTTTATATTAAAACTATTAGTTTTTCATTAGGTTATAGGCCCAGACTTCAATCTGCTCAATTATTCAAAAAAAGGCCATCACGTATAAGAAGAAAAATGCAAGAACTAGTTCAAGAAGAATAAATCTTGTTTCAGCTTCAGTTCAGTTCGGTTCAGTTTAAAAAAAAAAAAAGATGTCTTCAAGCAATGCACTAGTAATGATTGAAAAATTAATCGGAAGGGATAACTATAACACGTGGAAGTTTGCCATTCAGACATATCTCCAACACGAAGAATTATGGAGTTGTGTTGAGGGAACTGGGACTGTTGATGCTAAGCTCGACATGAAGGCCAAGGCGAAAATTATTCTACTTATTGATCCCATCAATTATGTGTATGTACAAGAAGCCAAAACATCTAAGAAAGTGTGGGAAAATCTAGCCAAGGCGTTCGATGATAAAGGATTAACACGCAGAGTTGGTTTGTTGAAAGATTTAATTACTACCACATTAGAAAATTGCCAAAATATAGAGGAATATATAAACAAAATCATGTCAACGGCACACAAACTACGAAACATATCATTCCCTGTAAATGACGAGTGGCTAGGTACGCTACTTTTAGCTGGCTTACCCGAAGTTTATCAGCCTATGATAATGGCGTTAGAAAGTTCTGGTGTACCGATAACATCTGATGCAATCAAGACTAAGCTCCTGCAAGATGTCAAGAGCTCCGGGTCTGCTGCTTTCTATGTGAATAAAAATTATGGCAACAAAGGAAAATATGATTCTCCGAAAACTGAAAAAGTGAACAATGGCCCACGGTGTTTCAAGTGCAATAAACATGGGCATATATCTAAGAATTGCAAATCTAAGAAGGAACAAAGTTCTAGTAAGGAATCTGGATACGTTGCAGTGTTCTCAGCGACAACAAGCGATGATGGTGGCAGGTATATTGATTCAGGGGCATTCATTCACATGACAATGAAACATGACTGGCTCTATCATGAATCATTACCTCCGATTGCAAGTATTAAAATTGCCAATGATAAAATGCTTTCGGTTAAAAGTGTGGGCAAAGTTAACTTAAATGTTGTTGGAATAGACGGTAACATAAAAACCATTCAGGTTAAAAATGTCTGATATGTACCAGAATTTTGCAATTTTTATTTTTTAATTTAAAGGTAATCTTTCAAAAAATACAAAAAATTATTCAAAATAATGGCCTTTTGCTTTGATGTAGGCTCTTAAACGGTCTGACTATAGAGTATAGCGGCACGATGAAAGAATTTTTACAATGGATGACGTTTCAAATGAACAAAATGACAAAGTCTATGCTAGGAAATCCCAAGAAGCAAAAAATACAGTACCTAGGGTTCAGAGAGGTCATTATCCTGCATGCGTCATGGTATCGTCCAAAGGTGTCACTGCATTTTTTGTGAAAAGGTGTAAAAACTGGAGAGAAAGTGTACCAACAAGATGTCTTGGAAGGCGTTGTGAAATTTAACAACTTAACTCTTTAATAGAGAGCACTGGGTCTTTGAACAAGAATCTGCACCAGCGCATAAAGCCAGAATATTCCAGCTTTTATTTCTGCTGAAGATTGGCCTTCAAGAACCCTAGACTTAAATCCTCTTGATTAAAAATTATGGTCGGAGTTAGAGGGTATGGCTTGCAAAGTTCGCCACCGAAATTTGGAAAGTCTCAAGCAAGCGCTTATTACAGCGGCGTCATCAATAGCAATAGAAACCATGCGTGCCGTTCGCTATACCCGCTGCCCAAACCGTTTAAGAGCCTGTATCAAAGTAAAAGGCCATCATTTTGAATAATTTTTTTGTATTTTTAGAAAGATTACATAATGCAGGCAAATTAGGTATTCATTTCTAATTTTGTTGAACATGCACCGTTTTTGATCCGACAGGGCTCATTTTGTTCGTAATAAAATTTAGAACAAAACCAACACATTAGTTTTTTCCGGCCTTTCCCCAAAATTTCTTTAGTCCCCAGTGAACCTTAAAAATCGGATAAATTCAATAAAACTGTTCTAAAATGCTTAAAAATGGAAAGTTATGCTTTTCACGGGATTCTCTAGATTGCTGAATCCAAATATGATGTTGGAAAATGAAAAAAATCAAAATGGCACCCGGAAAACTGCGTACATACCCATTTTAAGCACCAAAAATTGGAAAAAATCGTTACAGGGGGTTTTAGCCTAGAAGTCTTGTTACATTGAATGAATTTATACGGTCGGTGTGGGATATTGTTTTTTATACTATAAAAAGTAAAGTTTACCAAAAATTTTTTTGTGTTTTTGATTTGTTAATTATTTAAGCAATAACTATAAAAAGTTAATACAACTCAAAATTAAAAATATTTGTAACATTTTGCAAACCATTTTTTCTAAACTAATTTGAGGTCGCTGAACACGAAAAACCCAATTATTTTTATTTCCTTGCGGCCGTTCCCGAGTTATTCGATAATTTATATTTTCGAGGTTATAGCTTCATATACATCAATATATTTCTATGACGCCAAGTACGATCAATTTTATTTTTCCACGTTGACAAAGAGTGATTAATGGCACTTCTTACAAGTATACCAATGATTTGCTTCGAACAAAATTGACTGAGTTATAACAGGAAAAAGTTTGAAATTTCACAAATTTTTGAAATTTTTCACATCAACTTCAAATGAAACATTTGGTTTTTGGCATATAATTTTTTTTAATACTTGTTTTTTAGTAAATTTATTAAATGGTGCATATAATTGCAAACATTTTAAGCCTATGTTGAGCAAAATCGAATGAAATTTCCAAAAGATATTAAGGTTTTAGTGCAATAAGGAAGATGTGAGAATTTTCGAAATGTTCGGCCTGAGTCAACAGATCCAATTTTTCAGCCTCCAGATAGGACACCCTACACTTATTGAACACTTTAAAGATGTTTTAAGTAACTTCTAATCATTTTCTGTACAAGAACATTGCGGATTGTATCAAAAATATTAATATTTGAAAGAAATCGAAATTTCCCTATTGCACTAAAATCTTAATATCTTTTGGAAATTTCATTCGATTTTGCTAAACATAGGCTTAAAATTTTTGCAATTATATACGCCATTTAATAAAATTGCTAAAAAACAAGTATTTAAAAAAATTACATGCCAAAAATCAAATGTTTCATTTGAAGTTGATGTGAAAAATTTCAAAAATTTGTGAAATTTCAAATTTTTTTCTGCTATAACTCAGTCAATTTTGTTCGAAGCATAATCATTTGTATACTTGTTAGAAGCGCCATTAATCACTTTTTGTAAACGTGGAAAAATAAAATTGATCAGACTTGGCGTCATAGAAATATATTGATGTATATGAAGCTATAACCTCGAAAATAAAAATTATCGAATAACTCGAGAACGGCCGCAAGGAAAAAAAAATAATTGGGTTTTTCGTGTTCAGCCACCTCATATTAGTTTAGAAAAAATGGTTTGCAAAATGTTACAAATATTTTTAATTTTGAGTTGTATTAACTTTTTATAGTTATTGCTAAAATAATTAACAAATCAAAAACACAAAAAAATTTTTGGTAAACTTTACTTTTTATAGTACAAAAAACAATATCCCACACCGACCGTATAAATTCATTCAATGTAACAAGACTTCTAAGCTAAAACCCCCTGTAACGATTTTTTCCCATTTTTGGTGCTTAAAATGGGTATGTACGCAGTTTTCCGGGTGCCATTTTGAGTTTTTTCATTTTCCAACATCATATTTGGATTCAGCAATCTAGAGAATCCCGTGAATAGCATAACTTTCCATTTTTAAGCATTTTAGAACAGTTTTATTGAATTTATCCGATTTTTAAGGTTCACGGGGGACTAAAGAAATTTTGGGGAAAGGCCGGAAAAAACTAATGTGTTGGTTTTGTTTTAAATTTTATTACGAACAAAATGAGCCCTGTTGGATCAAAAGCGGTGCATGTTCAACAAAATTAGAAATGAATACCTGTTTTTACCTAATTTGTCTGCACTAACACAGTCCTGCATGGGTTTTCCTCTTTTAGTTTTAAAAAACGATTTCTATAGATTTAAGTGTGCTGATTACGAGAATAATAGTGAAAAAAATCCAGCACGTCACAATTTTCAGTGATTTAAGTTTTACTTAAGTGCCTTTTTTGTATATACAAGACTACCACGCCTATACTACTGAACGTATCCAAACCATATTTGCACCAGATGTTTTTTTGGTGCTCCAACACATTTATAAGAAATATGGGATCGATTGGACAAGGGGTTGTTGCACCCCTTATACAAAAAAAACTCAAAATAATTGAAAATTTTATTTGAGTCGCACCTACGCCTGTACCAGTAGGTATATTGAAACCATATTAACAGCATATATCCGCCAGATATTCCGATAGATTTGTCTTGACAATAGGGGTAATCGAATGAAAGTACTATGCGCTCGGTATGCAAAGAAAACATACCATATACAAAAAAAAACGCATGTCTACTTACTTGACCTGACCTGCATTATGAAACTTGATATCTGGATGAATATTATGCATAACATTTATCTTGATCGTACTAGGAGCACCAAAAAATATTTGGTGCAAGAATGGCTTAAATATGTTGAGTATTTTAGGCGTGATATTGAAGAGTACGTAAGCACAAACGATTGAATTAATAAGTTTTCAAATGCTGCAAATACGAACAAGGGTACCCCTCTTAAAATTACCAGAGTGCTTTTTAATGTATTTTTTGATGCTGAGCCCAAATCCGTTTACAGAATTGCACTATCACGTCAGAATTGTGAGAAAATTTAAAATAACAGTGAAAAACACACGATTTTCCATTATTTTTGAGTTTATGAAAACTGGAATATCTCAAAATTCTGACGTGATAGAAAGAAACCAAGTTCAGATTCATGATAAGGAGGCCCCAAACCACCTTAATTGGCATCAAAACTCAAGAGAGGAAAAAAAAAGTGTCGAATTTGCAGGCCTGTGTTATCTTTAAATTAAAAAATAAAAATTGTAAAATAATTTTAAAAGTTCTTTCTCTAATTTTCACAGCATACTTAGTGTGTAACAGAACTTATGGCACGACTAGGTATATGGGTACTAGTCTTCACATTGGGCTCCTACGTGTTTTGAGTTTGACTTTGTTGACGACAAAATCGGGGTATGGGGATGTGTTCTTACACATTTCAGGATTATAAAACTGCTTCAAGTAAAATCGGAGCTGATCGGTTTCGTAAGTTATAGCCAATTACATGTTTTTTTATTTTATACTGTGAAGTAAATAATAAATTATTATTATTACCGCCCTGAAAGCTTCCCTATGAATCAAAAGATTATAAGCAACTCCTAACATTTTCCTCTCCCCAACATTTGTTTCTAGAATGTCCATCTCTTATCTCAATCTACAATAAAAATACATAAAAATTTACCTGAAAATGTAAATTTTTAAGTGATCATAGCATTGTAGTGGAAAATCATACGAGCCAGCTTTACAGCTCATTTTGAAGACTGAAAATAGTGCTAAACAATGCAGTGAATATAAAATAGCATAACAATTTCATTCGTCCTATTTTTAACCCCAAATATAGCCAAAAACCGATTTTAAGCCCTTTTTCAACTTTTAAGGTTAAGACATTTTGAAGAAAACAAAAGATATTGATGTAATTCAAATTGAGTTTTAAAGAAAAAAAATGTATCTTTCATCTTTTGTGACTTACAATTATCTTGTCTTAATATTTAACATCAAAAATTACGAAAAATAGTCATTAATTTTTCTTATAAGTTAGGATATCTCAAAAAGAGATAGAGCAATTCTGCGACCGGATTTAGATTTAGAATTGGCACATCCATCATAAATGATTTTTGCTTTAATTTCTTGTTCTTTTTAAAGGTTTTGGGCAAATTTATAAAAAATGCATTTTTTTTACAAAATTACAAGGAACTACCAATGGTTTTATTTCAGAACCCTGTTTTTTGATTCCATTAGTTCTCACGAGCAATTTTACATCATTTCGTGTTGAATCCATTACATTTTGATTTAAACTTTTTTGATACTGTCCAGTAGAAAATCAAAAACCATGTAATTGGTTGTAACTTACGAAACCGATCAGCTCCGATTTTACTTGAAGCAGTTTTATAATCCTGAAATGAGTACAAACACATCCCAATACCACGATTTTGTCGTCAATAAAGTCAAACTCAAAACACGTAGGAGCCCACTGTGTCTTCTTTTTTTTTTGCAACATCTTTAGAAGAATTCGATGAGTTTAAGCTACATACTACTCATTTCCCCTTGTGTGATGCTTCTCTGTGTGTCCCTTCTATCGCAGCATAAGGTCTCCTGAAAACTTTCAGCGTGCACTATTGATTGATTAATTGTTTTTCCAAACTTTATGGCATTTTTAATCACCATGTGTTTTTTAATATCCCGATTTATTTGAGCTATTTAGTTGGATATCCCTTATTCAAAATCATACCTTGCTCAGTTCTGGATCCAAAATCTATTAAGCAAAGTAACAGTTAAAGTCATATGTATGGCTAGAAGTTATGGAACAAGACCACTTACCGATATCTGTCACTCATACACTAAAATCCTATACCAATATTAGTGCCTTACTTCTAATATCATTTGATTTCGATCGATACCATATTATCTTTCACACATTTAATTCATATCATAATTTGCAATCAATGCGAAGCAGCGACTTACTTTGTTTGGAATCTTGATTTGAATTCAAACTCAACCGCGAAAACTTTCCCTTTTATTATGCATAAACGTTGGCTCAACCCAAAAGCCACAAAAATTAAGGCAACATACACTAGTTGGCCCAGTGTGCAACCCAGGAGCAAAAGTGCATTGAAAAATGTTATAAATTTAAATGAAATAAAATTAAATAAAAAAAACTGTAACCGAATACCACGACGATATCATAATAAATAAATAAATAACATTGTAGTTGTTGTTTTGAGAACACTGTGGTGGCTATATTCCGACAACAACAACGCGCTCAGTGGGCTGATCAATGCAATTGTTGCATCTATTAGGCATATTTAGTAGGGCAAATTCCATGGATCTGTTCAGTTCAAATGCGAATAACGCTTGGTTCCATAGGATCAATAATGTGCTAGGTCTACCGAAATTGTTACTTACATCTGTTAGATATTTTCAAATTTTGTGAGGACTTTTGCAAGGAGTGGTGTTAATAAATTAAATCAAAGATGTCCTGAGTTCAGAGAAGCAAAACTCAATGAAATATGTAGATTTCAATGAATACGACATGAAAAAACTAATAGACGATGTTGGAAAAATATATTAATCTTGCATAAATATGTAGCCGATTCCATCCCAAATTTTTCGAAATAAGGTTTTTCAAAAAATGACCGCCATTTTGTAAATTTTTAAAATTTTCTAAATTTAAAAATGGAAATCAAAATAACATTAAAAATTCTACAAGAATCAGAAACAAAAATTTTAAAAATTGATTTTTAACAAAATGGCGGAACTTTGCATCGATTTTCCGCAAAAACACTATTTTGACACTCTGAAGTTCCATGCTCATAAATTGGATTTTTTTTTTTTTTTCGCAAAACTAATGAGAGGTTTTATACTAAGCACTTCAAACAGCTCTGCAAATTTTTGTAAAAATCTGAGAACCCAACTGCGAATTCCGAAAAATTTGAGATGGAATCGGTTATATACATTAGGAACACCGTTAAATTAAAGTTGATGATGCATGGTCCGGCAATCGGCTCCAAATTCAATTTTCATTTTGTTTTCAAAAAACTTTATCTAAAATTTGGAATCAAAGAGTTCTAAAACTTCCCTAGCCACAATTTGGTCGTGATACAAGCATTCTTTAAGAAAATAGTCCGCCCTATTGGATCACCATTTTGTTTTCAAAAAAATTTGATTCATAAAGAATTGATCAGTCTGAATTCGGAATAAACTTTTTTGAAAACAAAATGGTGGCTCAATATGGCGGTCAATTTTCTTAAAGAAAATTGTGGCTGGGATTGAAATGTTTTGAAAACAAAATGGCGAATAATTTCGGAGTAAATGGAAGGTAGGCGTGTCCTTGATCCGATTACGCTATATTCAACTAAAAGCTTGATGCCACCCAATCTATCTTAGATATTATTGTTGAATTTCAAAAATACATTCAAGTTATGTCGATTTGAAATTTTGGGCTAAATGGGAGGTAGACGTTTGCTTGACCCATTTTAAAGAAATGACTAGATGCTACCAATGCTATCATGTCTCGAATTTTATTGCTGTATTTTTGCTATTATTAGTTTGACGAAACTGGAAAGTTGCGCGAATGCAGAAAAGTCTCTAAAGAGCAACTCATCGTATTCCAAAATGCGGTTTGAACAGGGTGGCTGATAATTGCACAGTACTTTGAGAGAACCTTATTTTAAACGCTTACAATGACTACTGTATATGTATTAAAATGGTGTGTTTTCAATGTGCACACTTAGGTCCAGATTTGTTGACAACAAAAATCAATGAGGATAGATTTTCATGATAACATTAAAGTTTTTGACGAATTCGCTCAGTCATTTTGTATCGGCCATTTTGTTCTTTTAAATTTAATTTTAATTTCTCAACCCCACAGCCCATAAACACCTCATTTTTCGAAAATACCACAGTTTTTGACGAAGTTTGTCGGTCATGTTGTTTCGGCCTTTCGGTTTTTGTAAATTTAGATACCAGATTCGGATTCCTTGGCCCGAAAACATTTGAAAACTGATTTCTGGAAGTTTACGTTCACAATTACATTTTTGACCAGCTTTTCTGGCGATTGGGACCTGTGTACCTTGGTACGTTTTATAACAATAATAATATGCATAGATTTTAATATGTAGAATTAGATTTAGTCAAATAAACTAAAAATTTGAAAAGTGAAATTATTGAGTTTGGTTATGGACCTCTTCAATTACTTTCTTTCTGTGGAATTGCCCGTCGTTAAAATGCTGCTAAAGATTTTGGCATACAAAATTTTCTGATAACACAATGACGTCGACGTTTACAGACGCAACACTCATGCTACCGGCCTGCCGCTATTGTAGGCTGGTTGGCTGGTTGGTTGCTTACTTGGTGGACTTGGCACTTGGATATGCTTCATTGGACGATATTCATATCGATCGAGTTGTTCATATTTTTTTTCTGGATGCATTTTCGTACTCTATTGGAATAGCAGCACCAGCATCAGCGTTTAGATTAGATTAATGTCTTCATATTGACGCAAATAGTTTACTTATTGAATTAAATGAATAATGCGGTTGCCGCTAGGTGGCGTGGTGTTACTAGCGCGCGCGTTTCAATAGTCGTTTGTCCGTCGTTCATTGCTGGATGCTGTGGTTTTCTTGCTATCTCGGTGCTGCTGCTGCAATGAATTATTTAGTAAATTTTCGGATTCAACATGCATTATGCATTAAATGGATTATTTTTGCAAATATTTAAAGTAAAAAAAAAAGCAGAAAAAGTAAAAAATTAGACCCAAATAACGTAAAGTGTACTGTGAAAGAGAAAACTTGACTCTTCGATACGCAAATGCAAACGGTCGCACTTTCAAAATTGACGGGGTTTCTTTTAAATGCATTTTTCATAAAAAAAAAAGTAAAAATTAAGGTTAATGCCTTTTGGTATGAGCTGACAAAAAATAAAATGAAAACCAAAAAAATTTCACAATTCACAGAAAATGAAAATGAAATGAAGAAACTAAAAAATTTAGAACGCAACACACCAACCCCGCCAACAAGAACCAGTCCAGCCAATCGATACTTTTCAGGGGCAAAATTCTTTACAACGAATGCGTTTATTTCTAGCTGTTTGTCACTCTGTCTGTCTGTTTGTCTGTCTGTCAACGTTTGCAATGAATAAACGCGAAACGCTCATGACTCATTCAAAAAAATACGAAAAAGAAATTCGCAGTAAAACAAAATCAGAACAACAAGGTTTGGTATTTCGTGTAATTTGTTGGCAGCAACACCACGAGAACGAACATACCCCCCATTTGCAGCACGTGAAGCCACAAGAATTGTCGGGAGACTTGGACTTGGCAACGGCTAAAGGGCTTGTCAGTATCTGACATAAGTGTTTGGTATTAAAAAGAGAAAAAAAAAAAACAATTGTTGTGAACTAGTTTTGTTACTGATGTTTAAATCGTTTTCTTTTTAATTTCAAATATTACTTAATAACTTTTAGTTTATTTTTAATTAAACTAATTCTTTTCTTTAAAAAAAGAGCTTCAAGATCAGTACGATTCAATAGCACGAATTTCAAAAATTACTGCTTACCTTAGGAAATCGTTCTTTCAAAACATACGAAGACTCAAAAAACTGAAAGTTTCTGCCATTAAAACAAACAAATTTATACATCTCTAAAAGTTAATTTTCTGTTTACTATAATCACGGTGCACATGATGCAATGATGGGTGGCGAACTAAAATAGTGGGGAAAACTAAAAACGGGACTGTTTCCGGGGTCGATCATAGATAAATCAGTTTGAATTTAAATCCTAGCTACTCCTTTTCACGATATTTGGCATTTATACGATTTTTATACCCTACACCCAGGGTGTATTCACATTGTCCTTCCGTTTGTAACGTAGAGAAGGAAGCGTGGTAGGTATGGAAAAGTATATATATTCTTGATCAGCGTCACCTCCTGAGTCGATATAGCCATGTCCGTCTGGCTGGCTGGCTGGGTGTGCGTGGAAATAAATTTTTTGGGAAAACTGAACAACATATTTCAATGAAATTTGGTATTCTGCCTCCGTCGTAAAAGTAAGCTCAGGGGATTGAAAATGAGCGAAATCGGTAACCGGACACGCCTACCGCCCATACAAAAAATATATTCAAAATGCAATAATAAGACCATTATTTGCAATAACAGAAGCAAAATACACATAAATATTGGGTGTACAACATAAAAACCGGAATTTGACGGTGGATGTCCGTACTAACAAATATCGTGAAAGCTCGAACTATATGTGTATGTCATTTTGAAGGTACATTTGACAGCTGTCAAAATCAGTCAACAAAACAATTTTATCTTGTGTGCATCATTATTATTTTTCACGATGAATAACTTCGAAAATTGGAGAAAAAGACAGCATTTGCGGGAGGTTCTGTTGGGTCATTTTTTTGCAAAGAAAACTGCTGCGGAAAGTCATAGTTTGCTTGTAGAAGTTTATGGGGACTATGCTCCAGCTGAATCAAGCTGTCGTGAGTGGTTTCGACGGTTTAAAAGTGGTGATTTTGATGTCGAAGGCAAAGAACGTCCTGGTCAGCCGAAAAAGTTTGAGGATGAAGAATTGGAGGCATTACTCGATCAAGATTCGTGTCAAACGCAAGAAGAACTTGCAGAACCATTGGAAGTTGATCGAGCAACAATTTCCAGACGTTTGAAATCCTTGGGAATTTTTCAAAAGATGGGAAATTTGGTGCCATACGAGTTGAAGCCAAGGGACGTTGAACGCCGATTTTTGATGTCCACAATGCTGCTTGAACGCCACAAAAGGAAGGGATTTTTGCATCGTTTTGTCACAGGCGATGAGAAGTGGATCCATTACGATAATCCCAAGCGCAAAACAGCGTATGTCAAGAACGGTGAGGCCGGCCCATCACAGCCGAAGCCAAATATTCACGCTTCGAAGGTAATGCTCTTATTTGGTGGGACCAGCTAGGTATGATCCATTATGAGCTGTTGCCAGGTAGCCAAACCATTAATGCTCAACTTTATCGTCAACAATTGATCCGATTGAAGCGGAAAATCCAGGCAGAGCGGCCAACGTATGCGACCAGACACGAGTCAATCATTTTCCACCACGATAACGCTCGGCCACATATTGCTGCCCCAGTCAAAAATTACCTGGAAAACAACGGATGGGAAATTTTGCCTCACCCGCTTTATAGCCCAGACCTTGCACCATCTGACTACCATTTGTTTCGATCGATGCAGAATGCCCTATCAGGAATACGGTTCACTTAAGTTGAAGATATCGAAAATCGGCTCGATTCATTTTTGGCCGCCAAGCCGGCGCAATTTTTTTGGAATGGAATTCATAAATTGCCTGAAAGATGTGGAAATGTTGTAGCTTCCAATGGACAATACTTTGAATAAAATATATTGTAACATTTTTCCACAATAAAGCATCAAATTTCGCTAAAAAATTCCGGTTTTTAAGTTGTACACCCAATACTAAGTATAGTAAGTACAAGTTCTGAGCAAAAACTAGGCGAACTCGGACAAGAGGGCGTGGCATCTCCTATATAAGCAAAAGTTACAAAATGCTATACTGAAAGTGTTTTCTTAGATAATCCAACCAAATTTCACTCAAGTACTAAGAGCATTAATTGCAAGCTATGAGCAAAAAATAGGCGAATTAGGACTAGAGGGCGTGGCACCTCCCATATAAGCGAAAGTTTGAAAATGCTAAACTGAAAGATTTTTTTAATAAACCCTAACTGAATTTTACTCAAACACTCAGAACAATAAATGCAAGCTCTACGCAAAATCTAGGTAAGCTCGGAGAAGGCGTTGCACTCCCCATATAAGCAATTTTTCCTAGAAGTTATGGAAGAATAAAACAATTTATTTTAATAAAACTTGTATGTACAAGAATATTGCATAGTATTTTTCAACTATGTAAGTGCTAAATAATTACTTGAAATGCAGTGTATTTTTGTATTTTGACCAGGCCAAACTTTACACCCTTACTAGTTTGCCTTAATATGGTCATTACAACCTTTTTGTGTGCCTGTTCCTTGCTTGCGATTGGTGTTAAGATTTTCCTGATTTTCGAGATATCTTAACCTAAAAGTAACAAAAAAAAAACCACCGATTTGATAGCTAAAAAGATTTCTTTGATACCGGCAAGCGATTTCGAAAAAAACATGAAAATCGAACCACTCTAATGGTTATGTAGTAGACGCATTCAAATTATATATTAATCCATTCGAAGTGGTCATTAATTAAAATTGAAGAAAGCGGCACTTAAGATGTAGAATCTTTCAACAAATAAGAGAATAGGTACCTATGCCGTGTTTTATTTGTATAAATCTTTTTTCCAGACGAAGCTGTCGTTTGTTTGCGATCTGTTGTTGTTGTTGTTGTTGCGTTAACACATTGTTGACCCACTTACATGTGACAAATGCAACCGCATATGTTAACCAATTAATTAAAATGTCAATTGAAATGAAAAACCACGGCGAAAACATGTGTCAAATCAGGCGTAAAATAAAGCGCCGACACAAATCACGTTAACATACAAAAGGTGCGTTCATTCGTTCGTGTGTTTTAATCACAAAAAATGTTCCGAGTTGGCTAAATTTATTTGGTAAAATGGCTGACACAAACGACGGGGATTACGCCAGTCAATGCATTGTAAAAAAAAAAAATTTTGGAATTCCAAAACAAAAAAATAAAGCGAATAAAGTGTGAGAAATTTAAGCTTTTTTCTTTTCAACTTTAAAGCAAATAAATTGTTAAAATGTTCCCAATATAAAGACAAGATAAATGTGACCAAAAATTTTAAATGACTTACAAAAATGTGCAGTCAAGAAAGCAACAAACAACATATCGCCAGTGTGCTATAACAAATGGCTTCATTAAGGGAAAATTCTTTTGAAAGCCAAAACTTTAAATCATGTTTCACCAACATTAAATGAGTCGTTTTGTAAATTTAGTAGAATATCTGTCATATGAGCAGAGCAACAATTGGTATGCTAAAATACTTTTAACACTTTTAATGGATTTCTTCACTCCTACTTTTCTGAGTTGCTGTGTTAAATTTATGAAACCCTTAATGCATTTTTTTCATGCCTTTGAATTTGTTTATGCGGTTGACTTATTTTCGCAATGCCTTTTGTTTTTATTATTATGATTCTTATTATTTATGTATGCTTTTTGTTCTGTTTATCTCTGTTTTTCATTTTCGTTTTTTTTTTTTTTTATATTTTGAGTTACAGACCATTAGGTTCCTCTTATGTTGCTTATGTTCAGTTCGTTGCAACTAAAAATCGATATCATACACCTACTTTTGAGACATCGTGACAGTGTAAGTTGTTGTTTTTGTGCGGTTTACCTTAATTATTTTGCATTGTGGTACTTGCACGTTCAGCGAAAATATGACAATGAGTGCTACATGCGGTCGGACTAGACCAACGCCCCCTTTTGCCTAATCGACCTGGTTTTCTTAAGTCGTGCCTTCCCTTTGGTAAACTGGTTTAATTAATACAGATCTTGAAATTTGTACGAATCTAATGTGATAAATTTATTGAATTATTGCAAATATTTTATGATTCTTCAAATCTGATATTTTTTAATATTAGGTGTGTTTCGTTTGACGCAAATTGCTGGTTTTCATATTGAATGCACAGATATATGATAAAATGTATTGGGTGTACAACTTAATAACCGGAATTTTTTAGCGAAGTTTGATGCTTTATTGTGGAAAAATGTTACAATATATTTTATTCAAAGTATTGTCCATTGGAAGCTACAACATTTCTCCATCTTTCAGGCAATTTATGAATTCTATCCCAAAAAAATTGCGCCGGCTTGGCGGCCAAAAATGAATCGAGCCAATTTTCGATATCTTGAGCTTATGTGAAGCGTATTCCTGATAGGGCATTCTGCATCGATCGGAACAAATGGTAGTCTGATGGTGCAAGGTCTGGGCTATAAAGCGGGTGAGGCAAAATTTCCCATCCGTTGTTTTCCAGGTAATTTTTGACTGGGGCAGCAATATGTGGCCGAGCGTTATCGTGGTGGAAAATGATTGACTCATGTCTGGTCGCATACGTTGGCCGCTCTGCCTGGATTTTCTGCTTCAATTGGATCAATTGTTGACGATAGAATTAAGCATTAATGGGTTGGCCACCTGGCAACAGCTCATAATGGATCACACCTAGCTGGTCCTGACCAGGACGTTCTTTGTCTTCGACATCAAAATAACCACTTTTAAACCACTCACGACAGCTTGATTCAGCTGGAGCATAGTCCCCATAAACTTCTACAAGAATGCGATGACTTTCGGCAGCTGTTTTCTTTGCAAAAAAATGACCCAACAGAACCTCCCGCAAATGCTGTCTTTTTCTCCAATTTTCGAAGTTATTCATCGTGAAAAATAATAATGATGCACACAAGATAAAATTGTTTTGTTGACTGATTTTGACAGCTGTCAAATGTACCTTCAAAATGACATATATATAAAGTTCGAGCTTTCACGATATTTGTTAGTACGGACATCTACCGTCAAATTCCGGTTTTTAAGTTGTACACCCAATAATAGGATCTCTTTTATGGAAAATCTATGCTCTACCGTTTAGGAGTTATATGACTCGTAAATCACACGAATGTTGAGAAGCACAAACTTAGGAAAATAGTTTTTAGAAAAAAATGTTAAAGATCAAGCCTAAAAAGCCAGAATTGACCTCAATATTGTACAAAATCAGCCCAAATTATTTTAAACTTACTCGCGATTCGAGCTGAAACTTGGGCAGAATAATCACCCTTCACACCTTTCCTCAATCAAAAAAAAAGTTTCATAAAAATGCGAAAACTGTTCACTGCATCTTACATATTTCTGCTATTTCATAGTTGCGAAATCTGTACCGAATGAAATCTAAGCTGATCGATTTTTAAAATGAGGTTAAAAAAGGTACATGTGGAAAAAACACAAACCAAAACTAAAGCATTTTTTTTTCGATGCATTTGTCGGTGCTGAATCCGATTCCATTCTCCAAAATTGTTCTATCACGTTTGGTTTTTGAGATATTTTTATCAAAAATTCAAAAACACGATTATTGAAATTATATAGAGGACGCAAAAGATTGTTTTGCTCTTTTCTACAAAATCTATCGATTACTACTGTTTTTGGACATTAAAATATGTGGTCTTGTATAAATAAATTCCCATTAAAAAGGTATGATCATTCGAAAATGAGACCATGGAGAGAAAAATCATGTGAAAATCCACTTACGAATTTTAACTTTTATGATTCATTTTGAAATTGTCAAATCTTCTCAAGGATCTTACAGGACCAATTCATAGCTTATTTTAATGAAAAAGAATAGTACTAAGCGATGCATTTAGAAGAAAGGAGTAAAACAAATTCGTGTGTACTCTATATCAAGGGTGTCAGCGTAGAACAAAAGTGAGCCAATTTTGACTCTACCAACAACGTCAATATTTCTGTACAACAACACAGAAATAATTTTTTTTCACGCTCGTCAAAATTTCGCGTTTTTGTTGCTTTTTTGCGTACACACAAAATCGAACTCGAACCAACATAAAACAACAACAACGACTACGTCGCATCAAAAACAAAAACAACAAACAATATGGGTATTAATGCGATGATGCGCAGTTGAGAAAATGCAAGTCTTCAATGTGAATATTTCCATCTTGAGAAATTGCAGAAGTAGTGCGAAATTTTCGGCAATGTTTTTGTTGTTTTACAAATGTCAAACTTTCGCAAACCACACTTCCGCAACAACGCAAGAGCATTGCGCATCAACGCGTGAATACCCCTACTTTTTGTGTGTGTCCTAGTCCTTAGAAATTTTGAAAATTGTTGAAATATTATTGTTGTTGTAAACGAGGCATGAAAAAACAACAAAAAATTGTTTTTGTGATTGTTTTAATTCGAATTTGAAGTTGTTGTAAAAGCGAAAATTTTGCGCTGACTGCGCTGCATGCGTTTTGCTCAGTAATTTGAAAACGCTGACACCCTTGCTCTATATCACCTCAATTATCGTGTTTTTGAATATTTAGGTTGGACTATCTCAAAAACCAAGACTGGATTTAGATTCAGCACCGACGGATACGGCGAAAATGACTATTCTGGTTTTGGTTTATTGTTTTTTTTTTAAATGTACTGTTTTTCGACCTCATTTTAAAAAACGATCATCTAGGATTTCACTCGGAACATATATTTTGATTTCCAGAATCGAAATCGAAAACTTTATCATGTAATTCTATTTTAATTGAAAAAGTTCTCGAGTTCGATTCTGGAAGTCAAAATATATGATTGCAAAATCGCGATTCGATGAAGTGCCAATCGAAATCGAATGTACGGGTGAATATAAATTTTGATAACTAAGAGCAATTGTGCTTGTGTATCAAAAAAATAAATATTTCCGTTTGTGCTTGATATCAAGGCCTTTTGTGCTTGTTTATCAAAAAATTGTGTTAATTTAAGCATTTTTTGCTGCACAATTTTATTCTGTGTGTTAATGATTCTCAATATGTCACCGACTACTTAAATAATTTCTGCATGACAGACAAATTGGGTATTTGTGGTAGAGAGTAACTACTACTGACATCATATAATGGGATGTTATGATGCACGTTATGGACATTTTGGTACATTGATTTTTGACAATGGATTGGGCAAAAATGGGCACATTCATATTTTGATAAATAAGAAAAAAAGGCCTTTTATAAAAAAACAAATTGGCATATTTATTTTTCTGATAAACAAGTACAAAAAATATTGAATTAAAGCACAAACGGGCATATTTAACTTTTTGATAAACAATCGCATTAGGATATCAAGCAAATTATTGGTAAGCTGAGAATAGCACTTAAAATTACTTCGTTTGAGATTGTTTTCATTTCAAAGTTCTTTATGTGTTACTGCTTAAAACTCAATAAATAATGCAATATCTGCTTGACGTTTAGTTTCATCAAAAAGAAGTGAATGGATATCAAACATTGACAATTAACCTCCTTCTGCAGATGGCCTTTGTTTTGGGTTTGCGTAATGTACTGAAATGCTTTCATTATAGCAATTTTGCTCAAAACTCTCAGTAATTTACAATGCAATACATGTTCCAAAATAAAACAAAAACAGAAAGATAAACGATCTTTGCTTTGAATCTCCATATCTCGAAGTTTCCTTTTGGGGCCTCGTCTTTTCTTTAGTGAATTCATAAGACTGCATTTTTTGTTTGTCTGTTTTATTCCGCTTCAAAAACTTCAATTAACAGTAAATGCGCAATTTTTCCCTTGAGCCATTGAAAATAATTGCAAAACAGGAAATCTTATGGTTTGCTTTCAAGGAGACGCCATGCCGCCGCCGCCACTAAAATGTAAGTAAATCAACTATTCAGACCGGTGGGTCAGCAGTTGTTGTTCAACCAACATGACATAATTTCAGTTTGGGCAAAACAGCCAGTCATACAAGATTATTTTTTTTTTTTTTTTGCCATATTCGCATAAAGCAATTTTAATGAATTTTCCTGTCAAAAACTGAACAATTTATTGTACTCTCCAAATATACATAATCATTTTAATCATATTTCTGTTAACAGCGGCACAACAGAATGTTTTGCATGATCAAAAATTTTCAGAATAATAAATGTAAATCTTTGACGTTTTTAAAGGTGTGTGTTCGTGTTTAAATTTGTAATTTAATTCCTTAAATCAATTCATGACAGTTTTATCTGTTGTTGCTATTTGTTGTTTACTAAAGACTCCTTGTTCTTATAGTTGTCTTCGTCGTCTTGTGCATTTTCGATTACAACATTTTATTTAGACAATTTTTGTTTTGTTCCTTCATCGCTTAAATAACAAATCAATATTTGTAAACGCAACATCAGAAATGTCAATGAAGCGAAAACCACGCAACTTTGCAAACAATAAAGTCCTATGGAAAACTAACAAAAACACACCCACTAAATAAACGTCATTGACTTGAATGTCTGCTAAAGTGACAGCTCTTACTGACAGATATTCGTATTGTTGTCATCGTCATACAATGTCGAAGTAACGTTAGTTTGCCCCATATTTGTTTCTCGCATAGTAAGGAAGTTACCTTGTACATTTGTTGTTTACAACAATTAGTGTAATGAAAAAATTAAAATAAAAAAAAAGTTTCTACGAATTTATGTTGGGATTGGTTTTTTTTTCCAAGAGTTGTTGAAATTATCTGAAACTCACCATATTACACCTCTCTCGTTTTCACATTTTCTTGGAATTGTACAAATATGGCATGATTATACCCACCATATTCGCTTTTTTCTTTCGTTTGTAACGCTTAAAAGGAGGCGTAGCAGGTATGGAAAAGTGTATATGAAGCAATCCACCCCAAGTGTGCCAGCTCAAAATTTTTTTTTCTCCGATTTCGCTCAAATTTGGCAATATGGTAGATACGGTGTGCAAGAACAGCAATCCGGAAGGATTGGATCCTAGTACCATTTGTTGTTAAAATACAGGGTGTTGACGTTGGCGTTTTTAGTCATTTTCATGAAAAAGGTGTTTAAAATTTATAGCTTACACTAAAGTTTGTAAATTGATAAATCTAAGTTACCAATCCCATTCATTTTGAAGTGTTCTTTTTATAAAAAATTATAAAATTTTGATCTGGTACACTTGGCTTGGATTGCTTTATATATGTATTCTTGATAAGCGTCAGCCATGTCCGTCTGTCTGTCACGGGGAAATTGAGCAAGATAATTCGATGAAATTTCGTACACAAGCTTCGTCGCAAAAATTACAATAGCTTGTATGATTGAAAACGAACGAAATCGGTAAACGGACACTCCTAACGCCCATAAAAAAAAAATTTTAACACAATTTTATAAGCATTATTTACAATAAAGCAACCAAAATACACATAAATATTAGGGACGGTAGGCGCAAGCTCTGAGCAAAAACTATGCCGACTGCGACAAGAGAGCGTGGCACTTCCCATATAAACAAAAGTTTGAAATTGCTATACTAAAAGCATTTTTTGAGATTATCCAAATAAATTTCACTCAGACACTGAGAACAGTCCATGTAAAAGACTACATTAAATTTGTATGGAGTTTAGATACCTTTACTTCAATGGATGAGTAAAACGTATGGTTTATGGTGGAAGCTTAGGGATATTCGATGCCGTTAGCAAAAGTGAACTATACTACTTCCTGGATGTAATCCATGTATCTGAAAAAAAAAAGCGTTTTCTGCACTTTAAATCAAGGAAATTTCGGATCTCAGACCTGAAAGGAAAACGCGGTTACCAGATTCGTAATCAGCGACCCTGAATTAGTCAAAAAAAGTTATCGAGATCATACTCAGTTTTTTGTGTTGCACGGTGTAATTAATGATCGTAATTATATATAATCACAACATGTTGCCTCAAATGTTCTATAAATTTTAGATGTTGGGACTGCGGCGGGAGGCCAAAGATCTTAGGTGTGTGGTATATTGACCATCCCTTGACAATTTTAGACGCTTGATTTGGTATCGATGACCTGTTGGATGGTTCAGTTACTTTGTACATCGAATCGAGCTTCAAGTGCAGCTAAAACTACAGAAGAAAATGCAAAGACATCATGTTCAGCAATGAGCGCCAGTACCATCACGAGAGTACTCCATAAAAACGGCTTTACACGAAAGAGAACCACGCAAGAAGCAATTGACATCCAAAGTATACCAGGAAAATCAGAGAAAGGAATATTTCTAACAGGAAGAATCTAAAACAGATTCTCAGGGAATAATTGAATGAAAAATCTGATCGATTCTATCCCTATAAAGTTGAATTCAGTTCAATTCTCATTTAATAACTATGATGGAGTTATGCATTATTACTTTTTATTTTAATTCAATTACTTTGTTGCAGTTAGATCTTGAAGTTTTGCCAAAAAAACTTGAAGCTCACAGTACTTTCAAAATGAGACACTTTTTGGTCAGAGAAATTTAAATGTTTCTGTGCGTATTAACATCGCTCATGTCAATTTGTCAACAAAAATTGCTTGAAAAAAAAAAAAAAAAAAAAAAAAAAAAAATCAGCTAATGCGTTGCTGACTTTATATTTTGTTAACTCACATGCTGCACATTTGCGGAAACTTCTTACCAAATGTTTGTCAATTTTTTCTGTTTATCGTTGTTTTTTTCTTTCGTGTGTACAGCTGCAAAAAATTATTCATTTATGCACGCAGCATGAAATCTGCGGCATTACTTCAACACTTTGCCGCCGCCACCACCAACCCATGAAAATGCGATTATTAATGAACGACGTCAATTGCTGAGTTAACCCGCTTGTTGTTGTCGTTGTATTTGAAGTTGGAAGTTGGCATAGCTGACTGCTACTTAAATTTACATTTTTTTATTTCTTAACAACAGACTCGCTTACATAACCTTACTATTTTTTACAGCAGATAAGAGTAGTTTGTTTTTTTCTACAAGTCCTCAACTACTGAGGCACCGGTGCATTTATAAAAGATTGTCTCCTAAAAAAATCCGTTCGTAAGATAAAATTTTGTACTTGCTTTGTTACTAAGTCTCCAACCATGTTTTCTTAACAAATTTCTGCTTTTTCTATATATAATTAAAATTGTTTATGACTATGCTGTATGAACTCCATATTAAATGCAATGCTTTGAATATTTGCCATCACTACCCTAAGCACGATGTCAGAAGATTCGTTGGTGCCTGCGACTACTTAATGTCTTCTGGAAGTTTCAATATTTAATTGGGTAGTTTCAATCAACATTATACACATTGCAAGTGCTTTGTTGCAAAGTCCAAGATTCCCCTTGTACCATCAGTTGATTATTTAAACAAGTATCGCCCGTAGCCGAAATTGTTGTCTTTATACCTGATTTTAACTGCCTTAATAGAAACATGACAGTACCTTTCGGAAAAAAAAATAAGAAAATCGGTTGAATAACAAGCTGGTAAAAGTGTTGCGAATTTTCATGTTAGAGGTAGCAACACGTCCACGAAAAACAAAACCTTATAAAAACCTTCCTTTGGATTCCGTCCATATTCATACCGAATTACTTAGCCGTGTTAGCGCATTTTTACCTTTTGCCACGCCCACTTAAAACAGACAGCATTAATATTGTCGGGTTAAAACTACAACTAGACATCTAAATTTTTCATATTTTGAAAAAAAAAAGCGATTTAAGGTTTTTGAAATTCTTTTTTTGTATGGGGTTTTGATGTTTCTGGTTCTACTGTTTTATATAAAATTGGATGGAGACTATTGGGTGTACAACTTAAAAACCGGAATTTGACGGTGGATGTCCGTACTAACAAATATCGTGAAAGCTCGAACTTTATATATATGTCATTTTGAAGGTACATTTGACAGCTGTCAAAATCAGTCAACAAAACAATTTTATCTTGTGGTCATCATTATTATTTTTCACAATGAATAACTTCGAAAATTGGAGAAAAAGACAGCATTTGCGGGGGGGTTGTAGAGGGTCATTTTTTTGCAAAGAAAACAGCTGCCGAAAGTCATCGCATTCTTGTAGAAGTTTATGAGGACTATGCTCCAGCTGAATCAAGCTGTCGTGAGTGGTTTAAAAGTGGTTATTTTGATGTCGAAGACAAAGAACGTCCTGGTCAGGACCAGCTAGGTGTGATCCATTATGATATCGGTGTGATCCATTATGATATCGGTGTGATCCATTATGATATCGAAGATATCGAAAATTGGCTCGATTCATTTTTGGCCGCCAAGCCGGCGCAATTTTTTTGGGATGGAATTCATAAATTGCCTGAAAGATGGGGAAATTTTGTAGCTTCCAATGGACAATACTTTGAATAAAATATATTGTAACATTTTTCTACAATAAAGCATCAAATTTCGCTAAAAAATTTCGGTTTTTAAGTTGTACACCCAATACATTTCAAAAAACAGACCAGACTGAGGCGTACTGCAGTTTTTTCTGCATGCACAGGGAAAAATACGTATCATAGTTTTTACTCTATTTGGCTAAGTAGTTAACAAATTACAGTAATTAACACTAAATTTCAAACATAAATTACCTCCCTTTACGTATGAACTATTTGATGGGTAAAGTAATATTTACAAATAAAATATATGTAGTTAAATAATAAAGTAATATTTACTCCAAATTGCCTACATTTGACTTTATGTAAAGTAAATTATACTTTCAGCCAAAAAATGTGTGACCATTTTGAATTTATAATTCTAGTAAAAATTATTTTATTTTTTTCACGCACAAAAAAGAGTGTCATAATTTTCACGGTGCTTGTGGGAGAATTTAAATCAAATTTTGATGTACCTCGGATTTTTTTGTAAATTCTTATTATAGATGTCAATAGAAGTTATTCTATGCAAAAAATAAAATTATAGAGGTGGCGCTTTTTTAAAGATAATCCCTTTTCCAATTGGGGCATTTTCCCATACAAAAACATAAAATTTTTTTTTTTAACTACATTAAACAAAAATCAAAATAATTACATTCGATGTGTTTTGCGATGCTACACGCGAATCTGACCTCAGAACTGCTCTATCGTGTATAGTTTTTGAGATATTCTAATCTAAATACCGAAAAAAGTCGTTTTTTGCCATGTTTTGAAGCTATATAACTATGTAACATATCATTTATTCGTTAAATGTGGTTAAAATACTTGAAAGCAATGATCTTTTCCTTTAAATCTAATTTAAATTATGTTTATATCTTCATGCTTCTAAGAGATATCGTAGACCGAAATATTGGCTAAACGGGTTTTTTGCACTTTTGTGTCTTTTTAGGTTAGGATATCTTTGAGGAAAAAAAAGATATCAACACAATTTAAATTAGGTTTTAAAGGCAAAGATTAGGACTTTAAAGTTGTTTACCAGATTTAACGAAACTAAAATTTCTTTCACATTTTAAGCATGTTTAACGAACCGACCATTTTAAAATTAAGCCGTATGGCATAAACGTAACAACAACACTCGCGGTGTCAAACGGCTGAATTTACAAGTAGTCGGTTCGTTGAACATGTTTAAAATGTGAAAGAAATTTTAATTTCGTCAAATCTGGTAAACAACTTTAAAGTCCTAACCTTTGCCTTTAAAACCTAATTTAAATTATGTTGATATCTTTTTTTTCCTCAAAGATATCCTAACCTAAAAAGACACAAAAGTGCAAAAAACCCGTTTAGCCAATATTTCGGCCTACGATATCTCTTAAAAGCATGAAGATATAAACATAATTTAAATTAGATTTTAAAGGAAAAGATCATGGTTTTCAAGTATTTTAACCACATTTAACGAATAAATGATATGTTACATAGTTATATAGCTTCAAAACATGGCAAAAAACGACTTTTTTCGGCTTTTAGATCAAAATATCTCAAAAACTATACACGAAAGAGTGATTCTGAGGTCGGATTCAAGTGTAGCATCGCAAAACACATCGAATGTGATTATTTTGATTTTTGTTAAATGTAGTTAAAAAAAAAAATTAATTTTTTTGTATGGGAAAATGCCCCAATTGGAAAAGGGATTATCTTTAAAAAAGCGCCACCTCTATAATTTTATTTTTTGCATAGAATAACTTCTATTGACATCTATAATAAGAATTTACAAAAAAATCCGAGGTACATCAAAATTTGATTTAAATTCTCCCACAAGCACCGTGTTTTTACTCCACTCGAGTAAGGTAAATATCATAAAAATATAAAATCATTTTGACTTTTATAATTTTGGAAGCAATTTCTATTTTTAGACAGATATTTGCTTTATATACAAATTTTATATCTCTTCATCATATGCGCCAGTAGCGCAGGAGGATATGTATCTATCACACGGACGTACCCTAGTGTTGTCATTTGGTTTTTTTTTTTTTTTTTTTTGTAGTGTTCTGACTTGAAATTCTGGTAAAAATTATGAGAAATAAAGTAGCTAGTACTATTTTTTTTTTGTCCGTGTGCTTTTGTGTACTTAACCCAAAATATCGAAAAATGTAGATGTCTAATTGTAGTTTTAACCCGACGATATCATTCCATAAAGCTCAGATATTTTTCGCCGCAGTTTGAAAAAATGGATTTTCTTGTCCGAATTTAAAGAAGAGATAGTCTTCGTAAGCACCGGCGATATATTTAATCAAAATCGTTGTAGTATCATAGACTTGACAGCGCCTTTCCCTTGTATGCGTTAGTAATCCAAGTAATACCCATGGAAGCGAAGGTCATCTTGTAGGACCAAGGACTCTTCCAAAACTAGTTTGTTAACTACATCATGGGGGCGACCGACTAGTCCAAATTCTGGTCCAATCACATGTAAAGTTCTGTTTACGTTTTGCATTGCTTGTCATTGGACGTAACCAATTGTCTTTTTATGCTTTACGCTGAGACCAGAAATAGTTCAAATGTTTTTCTTTTTTTTTTTCCAAAATTAATTTAAAAAAATTTGATTCAAATATATATTTCTGAGTATTGTGTTCCGGGTTCGAATAATAGTGCGGGTTTTTTTTTTTTGCGAGTAACGAGCTTTTCGAGGCATTTACGCGTTTTAGGGAATACCCCTTAATATCACTTATGAAGTTCGTTCTTATGGTGTAAGCCCTTGCCCGATTTATAATGAACTGATTACATGGCATTATTGTGGGTCACCTTAAGTTTTTTTTTACAATGACAATAATCAGCATACGCGACTGACACTTACCACAGTATTTATTTCTTGCTCTTTAACTAGAATAAAAACGAGTTTTTATTTGAAAATTCATGGAATTTTAAAGAAACCACCAGAAGTTAACCTTATAAATCATCCATCATTCTGACCATGATATTTTCCATATTTGCATATAAATCTATTGATTTTCTGAGTTGTCGAGTATTTTCCGCCATTTATGCAAATTGTAAGCTTACTGCCAATAAACGGCATAAATAACAGCAACAACAACATTAATTGAATTCATTAGAAACCGTTATATAAAGTGACAACGGACAAAGTGGCGGCGTTACGATCATTACGTGGTAAATACCATGCAACAAGAATATCAACTTCTTTAACGCATATCAAGTTTAGCTAAACGTTTCATAGAAATTTTATAAAATTATCAGCGATTTTTTTATTGGTTAAATTGAGAAATTCTCACACAAACCAAAACCTCACATTATACATGAGGTGATTTTTTTGCAAGTTTGTCAATTTGTTTTATGAATTTTGCAATTGTATGCAACTGCAACAATAAAATGTTGTACAAAAAGAATGACGAACGGAAATGCGAAATGAAATTGCGCGCATGCGTACACAGTTGCATCAAGTTGAAACATAAAGATGTTGGCGCGTATGTTGTATGAATAAATATGCAATTATGTGCGTAAGTATACATGCATGTGGTAACAGCATATAAACAAAAATGCCACCATCGATGCGAAGTAGACAGTGTTTAGTGTTGCTGTATCGACTTCGACGGTATTGTAATGAGTAATATACAAGAGTTGTCCCATAAGTTTCGATAACATAGTGCCCCCTAGTGTTTTTTGATGCAATTTTTTTTGTCAGTTGGAAAGTTTTACATTTTGTTCGGTAAGTTTCTGCAGACATCGTCTTTCGTTTCGCAATGGAACATTATGTTTTATTCACTTGAAAAATTATATTTTAACTTCATTGGAAAAAGGTTAAATTTTGGAAAAAGTTTGTTTTGAATCGAAAAAAGTACAATTTGGTGTGGAAAAGGTTTAACTTAGAGTGGAAAACCTGGAAAAAATGTTAAATTTAGAAGTATTAACCTCGTATGTAAAACCGTTGAATTATGCCAAGAAAACCCAACTCAAAACCTGTTTTTGTTCAGTTTCGGACAAAGCATATATCACCATACTTAACCAAGTTTTTTTAATCCTCTATTTGTTGTATTTGAATTGTATGCTCATATAAATGTCGATCTTAGAACATTAAAATTAAAAAAAAAAAAAAAAAAAAAAATCGATAAATTTTAATGAATAAAATTCGAATGTAAAGTGAAATTTTAAAAAATATTAAGGGGATACCTTTAATCTCGTAAACCATGAAAAGCTCGAAAGTTTACGAGCTTGTTTTCAGGAACACACATTTCTAAAAACGTGTAAGTAACGTATCAGCTGTCATATAATTCGATAAATATTCAATTCAAATTCAATTTTCAAAACAAAAAATAGTTTTCTATACATTTATTTTACAACAATCGCTCTCGTACTTTTTCGAGGCTATTTACGCATCGAATTTGCCTCGTAAGTTTTCGAGGCCTGGTAAACTTTTTTTTCATACAAATTTTTAAATTTTGTTTACGAGACTCGAAAGTTTTCGAGGTTTACGTGCTTTTCGAGGCTTTTACGAGTTTAAAGGAATCCCCTTATTGAGAAATTAAATTTTAAAAAGTAACTCAAAACTCGAAAAATGTTACAAATGTCTCATCTTACTTTAATAATATCATTTGGAAATATTTTATACCTAAGGAAAGTATCGCATACTTAATTGCTTTAACTAACAATCATCATTCATGCTCTTTCATCACTTTACTGGTGCATCATACTACAACCCACCTGAAGTACTTACTTTATAAATGTACTCCGATAGTGTGTCTGGCTGCGTTTTTATGTGTTTGGTGGGTCTTAATTGACAGTTGGAAAGTGACAACAACGAAGAGCGGGATGTAGCAAGTCTGCTATGCAACATAAATAATGTCAATTGTCAATAAATGTCATTTGGTTGTATGTTTTGTTTTCCTTTTTTTATTTTTTAAACAAATCGGCAAGCTTTTTTCTAAAAAAAACTTCAATTTGACTAAAAAAAGAAAAACTTCATTTTACTTTCATTGCTGTTGTTCAAAGAAATAAAATTCCCTTTATTTTTTTTTTTGTTGAGAAAATAAATAGATATTTTTTTCGTCTGTTTTGGTTAACATTTTTTAAGGCGCATGCCTGTCTGTATTTCTGATCTGATTGACCTACTGACTCCTACTTGTGTGCATGCGCACTTCATTTCATTTCCACTTTATTTATATGCCGGCATTTCTGATTGTGATTTCCAATTTAAGTCGTATATTGACTTCCTTTTAAGTTTCGGGTGTTTTTTTTTTTTGTTTAATTTTTGATTCCTTTTGGAATTCGATTTTTTTTATGAGATCATTGAAGTTTATTTAATTTATTACCTCAATTTTGTTGCATGCATGTGGATCATTAACTCTTTTTTTTTTTTGCACATTGATATTTATCGATAACTGAGTTTCAGGTAAAAATATTCAAGAATACTTATAATGTTTATTCTTAATCACTTTCTCTTCCCTCGAACTTTAATTAAATTTCTTTCATTTATTTAATTTACCTTAGGAAGTACTTACGAACGCTATGTTCTTTTCTTTTTTGTTGAGTTCCTATCAAGATGTTCTTAATAAAATATGTTCGCCCAAAAAATTAATGATTGGGTATCAACATTCAAGCTAGAGATGGGCGCGTGCATATTTTTTCAAACACGACACAACACGAAATACAAGTTTCGAACTCGAACGCAGCACGCACGGTTAAAAATTTGCCCAACACGAGCACGACACGACACGCAATTGATTTGGTTAGAAGCAAAGGGGTATAAGTTCCAAAAAGTAAATTTGCGTAAAATAGTGTTAAAGTCAATGTTGCCTAGTAAATTCCAGAGTGAATAAAAAACTTAAATACTGATCGTTACAGAACCTTTGAAGTATGCCGTCTTTATTGTGTTTTCCAAAATTTTGCTATGAGTCCCATTTTAAAAGTTATTAGAGTTTTACTGAAAGCCTACAGGACTTTTCTCAATATTTTTTTTTTTTTTTTTTGGAAATATGAAGTAAATTTAGGGCCGTATCACAATTAGCAAAGCTTAAGAAAAAATTGAATACCACAATTTTCAGAACTCTAGAAAAATTCTCTGTTTGAGGAATTTTTTAGAAATTTTCTTGAGTTCCGCTTTTAAAAAATATTAGTATTTTAGTGAAAGCCTTATTTTTAAAATCGTTAGTAGGATTTTAAAAATAATTATTTTTCATTTTAGAACAAACATTTTATTCAATATTTTAAATTCGTTTAGAAGCAAAGGGATGCAAGTGCAGTAGACTCAGTAAAATACTAATAACTTTTAAAAGTGGAACTCTAGAAAATTGGGTCGTGAGTCGTGTCAATTTTGTGCAACACGAACACGCACGAGCACGAAAGAATTCCAATTTTCTAGCACGAGCACGTCGTGCGTAGTCGTGTCACGACGAAAATCACGTCCAATTCAGGCATTAACACAGTGCAACAGGAAATTGCAAATCTCATCCATGCTAATCATGAATAAAAGCTTTTTTTATTCGTATCTAGTGGTATAAAAACGGCTTGATATGCTAATCACATTTTGTTTTGTAATCTTTGAATTTGTGCTTTACAGTTCCGCGCCTCATGTTCAATTATAGCAATGCGTAGTAAGTGCTTTCTAAATTCTGGCCAAAATTTAAATTTCTTACACCGCAGCATTGTTTTACTATCTCAAATAACGCTTTCACTACCAACCGGGTGGCGAACTCGGGCTCCCAGGGTAATTTACAAACAGTAGACTTCAGAACACTAGGCTATTGACCTATATGATGTAGACTTATCTGTTGTTGAGATATAAAGTTTGTGTATTAAACAAATGTCTGTAGTTTTTTTTTATAAGTGCTCTGTGTTCTTTCTCTTCCTTTCTATTGATAAAAATATTACCCAAATTTGGAATCAAAAACGCTAACAAAAAATTACGGAAAATCATACACATTAAAATAAATAAAAAAAAAAAAAAAAACAAACATGCCAGATCCGCTTCGGGTCTATTTCGCCGGTGCTTAAATGCGGACAAGAAAATCCTTTTCGGCGAAAAAGATCTTTTCTGTGCGAATGCGGACAAGAAAATCACTTTTTACAAAATGCGGAGAAGAAAATAACTTATTACAAAATGCGGCGTAACTCGTCGAAGTATTCACTAAATAAAGTGATTTTCTTGTCCGAATATTACAAAAAAGATTTTTTTCGCCGCAATTTTAAAAAAAAAAAAAGATTTTCTTCACCGCAACTTTCGGTTGGAAGCACCGGCGATTTTTTTTTTTTCATTCTGTTTTTCCCTTTTTTTTTTTTCTTTCTTTGTTTTTTTTTTTTTTTTCATTAACGTTATTAATCCGTTTTGAATTCGTTTTCGATGTACGTTACGGGCTTGAAACGGTTCCTCATCCGTTTTTGTGCACATTGGATAGTTTTACTCCGAGCTTGCGCTGACTATCTCTAGTGGCTGTGCGAAATGGGAGTACAGATTTTCAAAAAGTTTGCTTATATGGGGGGTACCACGCCCTTTTGTTCTAGTTTTTGTCCAAAAACTCTCCCTTAATAATTCTCCCAAAATAGAGGTTTAAATGATTTATTTGTATATTGAGTAGGCGTGTCTTTTAAACGCTTATTTTCAATTGCACGAGCTCTTTTTGACGTCGGAAGCAGTGTACATAAAATATTAAAATTATTTCCACTGACAGGCTGTCCGTCTGTCTAATATTTTTAAATTCAAATATCTCAAAACTTGAAAAACTGACTTGGTGTTTTTCACTTGAATAAAGACGAAAAGCATTTCTCAAAATGTAATGAAACAATTATTGAGAAACTACCTTAGTTGACAGTGTATAAACTGGAAATGCATTGGTTGCTCGGCAATGCTGACTTTTTAAATGCAATGCATTCACAGTAATTCTCAACCTATGTGACGCGGCACTTTAGTGTGCCGTGAGATTTTTAAAGTGTGCCGCCACTGCCAGAAAGCAAATTTGCCGACATGATTTTTTTAGTTTTCTGGAAATTAAATCCTTTTGGTCATAATAGCATTTTACACCAATTTATAAATTGTGATGAAATGATGTACTACTTCCTATCACACCTTCTTTTCCTAACAAACTTCCAGGTGGTAGTACCTGAAAGGTATAGTTGGGCTATTTTAAATATGTCCTTGAAAATATACACAGATGGTTCAAAATTAGATACAGGTACTGGATCAGGAAATTTTTTCGAGGATATAGAACTAACAAAATCGTGGTCAGCCAAACGACTGTACTGTCTTTCAGGCAGAGGCTTATGTTGTTCTCAAAGTCGCAATTTCTTGGAAGCGTTGTTATTTATTTACCTTGATAGCCAGGTGGCCATCAAAACAATTTCATCAAATCACATTACTTCAAAACTTGTATTAAGCTTTTAAGAAGGTTCTTTTGCTATATTTGTGAGGACTACAGTAAGACACTTTGCTGTGTTCCCGGTCATAGTAATTGCTGATGAACTAGCTAGGAAAGGTTCAAACCAGAATATTCTTTTGGCTGACCTTTCAATAAGAAAACACATTAGCGTAATCAAGGGAACAATCGAAAGTGAATGTATTCAGCTTGCTATTTACAGACGGTCAAATCTATAAACTTGAAAGCATATTAGATAAATTTATTTTGCCATCCTTAAGTATGAATCGAACTAAATTTTTTATAGCAATGGAGAAAAACAATGTGCGTAACTTAATTGGTACTATTATTAGAAAATGTGGCATAGAAAACCATACATTTGTAGAAGTCATTTCTTTGGTCATATTAATTTCGAACCGCTTGGCTCACTATCTGAGTTGTGCCTAAAATCCATATGGTAGCATATGTTTACATATGAACATGTATGTGGTTCTCCTCGAATTACTTTGTTAAAGCTCTCTGTGTCAGGTACACAAAGGGGCCAATTCCGAGACCTAAGTTAATGATAGAACATGGTCATCCCATGGATTTTACCTAACTAAGTATATATAAATCAACACACTAATCAAAATTTTCTTCAAATTTTTGTTGTTGTTAGTGTGCCGCCAAATTTTGATATTATCAAAAATCTGCCGTGACGAAAAAAAGGTTGGGAATCACTGGCATATCACTTCATTTATCTTTTATTATTCTCCAATGAATCATTATTTTTAAATTTAATAATCATCATGGCTTTTCTTAAAAGGGCGGGGTCAACATTTTGCCGTTATTATTATTGTTATTAAAATTATAAGCGTCGTAAATGGACCTGATTTTATCATGAATTGAAATATACTGACGCTCCTCGTTTTATTTTATATGGATTGTTGCGTACTCATTGTCCCCATACCATTTCATCCCAATGGGGAATGGAGCGCATCAATAGCGCTTCTGAAGCGCTCTAAAGCAGCAGTGAAGCGCATCTCTCTCGTTGCCAAAAGCGCTGAAATTAACATTGGCATGTCATTGGAACGAAGCGCTTCGCTCTCGCTACCAGAAATGCTCTTTGGATGCGCATCGCTCTCGCATCCAGAAATGCTCTTTGGAGGCGCATCGCTCTCGCTACCAGAAATGCTCTTTGGATGCGCATCGCTCTCGCATTCAGAAATGCTCTTTGGATGCTTTTTGGATGACAATAAAAATATTTAAAAAATTTATTTTTAATTGAAATTTTACGTCTTTCGTCAACAAAGACACATCAGACTATTATTATTTTTTTTTTTTTTTTTGATGTAATTATAATTATTTTTATTTTACTAAATTAATTCTAATTGAAAAATTGCAAGTTGAAAACTTTTGTGTTAGGTCTGGGCCGGAGTTGAACCGAGGACCTCACGGTTGCTACAACTCTCAATCGCAGTGCCAGTCGCTAGACCACTGCTCTATCATCGCGCTCTTACGAAGACGACTTATTGATTTATTTTGTTTTGTACGTTAATACGTGACCGAAAGCGCATCGTTCTCGCTACCAGAAATGCTCTTTGGATGCGCATCGCTCTCGCATCCAGAAATGCTCTTTGGATGCGCATCGCTCTCGCTACCAGAAATGCTCTTTGGATGCGCATCGCTCTCGCATCCAGAAATGCTCTTTGGATGCGCTTCGCTCTCGCTACCTATAGCGCAGAAAATATGCGCATACAAATCAGCTCTTTGGATGCGAGAACGATGCGCATCGCTATTGCATCTTGGGGATGCGCATCGAAATTTTCTGTTGGGATGATACGATGATACACATTAAGTGACATTTATGCCACTTGATGTGTAGAATAGCATCAGCCCAGCCAGCATGTAAGCGAGTGATAAACTCAACTTAAGAATGATAATGGTTCATGTTTTCATATCCATCAGTTGGTTTTCTACACAATTTAATCTATCACATCGACTGACCAGTTATGGTGAATATGGCGCATAAATTGATGTTCCCATGCGTAATCAAATTATGGGCCCGCGATGTATTTTATCATAAGTAAGTAGATGCTTGTTCTATTGTAACTGAAGTGGGTTTCATATTATGCTTATCATCATATGACGTATACATGGAAAGCACTTAACCCTATTCATTTCTAATGTTTTTCGTGAGCTTTTTATCGTTTGTCCAGCCGACAAAGTGATTAGTAATTGTGAGGTACCTAATACAAATGTATATAAATATGTTTGTATTTACCTTCATACATACATGTCCGTATCTATAAAAAGTTCTTACGAAATGTATTAAGTCTATCAAAAATAATGTTTTCCTTGACCTATTTTTTTTTTTTTTTGGAAACAACTTGTATTATCTTTGTCTTAAGTGATTATTATAAGTGATTTTGATTTCTTAAGTTGTAATTTATCTAATCTACGCCAATAGGTTTTTGGATTATGTGGTTTTGATCATCTTTGAACAATTGAAGGAATTTCACTTTAATAAAAATACATAAGTTATTTTTGAAAATTATGATGAGACGATCAGGTACGACTGTTTTCTACAGTCATTGATTAAACTTCCAGTTCAGATATCAAGTTGATTTGGCAATATTCAAACATTTTACAACTGCATATGTTGATGTTCATGTGAAGCCGTAATTCCCCAGCAGATAATTCGATCATCCAAGTAAAGCTTTTTGCTGTTGAAATCTTTGAGTTTCCAATACCGACCGCACTTTTAATCGAAACTGTTGGCAATTGCATTTTATCTTTTTAGATATGTTAAATGATTACATGTCTCTGATATACAATACAAAAGTAAATTCTCTATAATTCATAATGATAAGAGTAATGAGATTGAGTAACTGTCGTATCTATTAGAGACGTTTTGATTCTCATGGCACACTTTCTTTTTCGGAGCTATATTCCGCTTAGCCAGAATTTAGAGGACTGAGTTGCAGAATTTCGAAAACAGTGGAAGATTTATATCTTACAAGTTTCGATTTCAAGCATAAAACTTTAACAAAATATCTTTTCGATTTCAATTTTAAATGTAGAACCGGTGTTACCAGGGCATGCCCTACAGCAGCTCTTAGTGTCCTCCTACACCTACTGCCAATTTCTTATTTTATTAAATCTACTGCTTCATGTAGGCAGTCAGACTCAGGGAAGCTGGCTGTTGGATAAGGGCCAGCTGCGGAAAGGTGGCAATTCTCTCTGAGGTTCAGGCCGCTATCAAAGCACTGAATTCAGCAACAATAAAGTCAAAATTAGTAGAAGAATGCAAGGAAAAACTTGTCAAAATTGGGCGATGGTTCGATCTTGCTCTCGTTTGGGTTCCGGGTCATAAGACATCGACGGCAACGAAAATCAGCGTTGCAAACTGGTTATTTCTGAAAAGTCAACGATATTAAAATAAAAAAGTATCCCTGCTGGAAGGGGAGTCTCCATTCATGACATATTCACTACTTCTAGTGCTCCCTCTCGAGAGGGACTTCTTAGACTTATGATAAGGGCAATAAAAATGGCACATTTAGTGCTACTTAGTGTTTTTAGCTTGTATCGCTAAGCATCAATTCTAACCTAACCTTATTATAAGAATCTTCTAACAGATGGTTGATCAAATGATTTTTTAAATATTTTAAACCTTTTGTATAAGAATTTGCCCGTAAGAACTGATAAATCTTTTAATCCACTTGAATATAATAAATCGTACTTAAAGTACTAACATAAGAAAAAAATCACACGTTTTGGCAAAATTGCCAAAATTTTTTACAAAACACCATCAACGTCACAAAAAGCGCCTGGAGCGCTGCGACCTCCTTAAAAATGCGTGCGAAATCCAAAATCCATGCGCGGCGAAAGAGATGAAGTTGCTAATGCACACCGTACCATACAGAAGCAGCAACAACAGCAGCGGCTTATTGGTGGCCCACATTTTGTTGACCATTCAAGTGTTCCTGGTTTGTTGTTGTCTTTTTGGAAGCCAACACTTAGGCAAGTTAACCACAAAAAAATTTCTAAAAATAAATTGAAGTAAAAGAAAAAATGCGTGCCACATCAAAAACTTGTTCCAATTGCCCACAAGCAACATTGCGTTGTGTTGCGTTTCGTAAACGCGTTAAGTGCGAGCGCACATGCGTGAATCCACGCAATGCTGCACCGCCACACCTTCATGTTGTTGTGTGTTATCAAATGCTGCATGCAGCATACAAGCGGCGTCATTATCATCACCGCGGCGCACCAAATTGATCTGAAATTATTTCGCTTTGCCGATGCTTAACATGTTAAATGCCAAGTTTTTTTTTTGCCTTAATTAGTGGTCACAAAAGCAAAGCAACACGCTGCTGCAACACACTTTGTTTTGTGTCTGTGTTGATGCAACAACAAAATTAATAATAGTCGTCGCAGCAGCAGCAACAAACGGTTATTTGCAGCATTAGTAGCATTCAACTACATACATACATAGTATGCGGTAATTGAGCGCGCATCCATGATCGACTGAATACTAAAAGTTTTGTAATGATCCACGCCTGGATGCACCGCCAATAGTGGTCGACATGCAGTAAATGCTGCGTGGTTTTTTCGTGTTCGAGTTTATCGCACGCAGTCAGGGGCATAAATAGCGCCGCTACTACCGACTACCCGACTAACAACTGCTGCTGCACACGCTACTCTAGTTGGTGCGATAAGATTAAATTATAGATACGACCGCGACTATTCCATGGGTTTTTATCTAATGCACTTCAAAATGTAGTCTTTAGTTGTTAAATTAATTGTAGGTGCGCTGATATTTACGCTATTTGTTTTTGTTTTTTTTTTTTAATTTTGACGTAAAATCTCTTCGTATGGCATAAAGCAGGGGTTGCCAATGTGGTCAATACGTTCTATGGGGTCGATAAATAACAATACTTTTCAATCGCAAGTTAATTGACAGCAACCCGCAGTATATACGATTTTCTTTTGGAGTGACATTTTCAATTGCAATGCAGTGGAACTAACAAATTTCGAACCAAACATTGCTAATCTTGGAGAGCGTCCACAAACAAGCACATCCTTCTCATTCACGGAAAAAACTAAACCATTAAAATTCATTGAAAATCCCAATAATTTTTACTGTTTTTTCAGTAACTGTGCGCCCGTAAAGAAAACCCGTAATTATTGCGGTTTACACACAGTAAATTTCTAAAAATCGACGCGAGTATCGAACTTAAGAACTTTGTGTTTGCAGGCGATGCTCTAACCACTGAGCCACTGCGGCACTTTCATTTCTATAAAGGGTGTTTTTTTTAGAGGTATAGATCTTCGAATTGAAATAAAACACAAGAAAATCGTTTTAATGTCCATCAATTTAGCTTTATTGGAAGGATAATTTTATGCCATTAATGTTTAAATATGATTTCGGGCATGTGGCCGCCGCGGCTGGCTCGAATAAAGCCAATTCTACAGGTCCAATTTTCAACCACTTTTTCGAGCATATGGGGCCGTATGTCGGCAATAACGCCACGAATGTTGGCTTCCAAGTCCCCTAACGTTTCTGGTTTGTTGGCGTAGACGAGCGACTTCACATATCCCCAAAGAAAATAATCCAATGGTGTCAAATCACACGATCTTGGTGGCCAATTGACAGGTCCATTCCGCGAAATTATGCGCTCATCGAATGTTTCCTTCAATAAATCGATTGTGACGTGCGCTTTGTGGCATATAGCGCCGTCTTGTTGGAACCACAACTCATCCACATTCATGCCATCCAATTCGGGAACAAAATAGTCGGTTATCATGGCTCTATACCGGTGTCCATTAACGGTAACTGACTCTCCAGCATTATTTCGGAAGAAGTATGGCCCAATGACTCCACCAGCCCATAGAGCACACCAAACAGTAAATTTTTGTGGATGTAATGGCGTCTCAAGGGTCTCATGTGGATTCTCTTAACTCCAAATGCGGCAATTTTGCTTGTTGACGTAGCCATTCAACCAAAAATGAGCCTCATCACCAAAATCACGACGCATTGCATGGTCTCGCGGCTTTAATTCTTGCACAAGCTGGATCTTGTAAGGTCGCAAGCCAAGATCTTTGCGCAAAATCTTCCATAAAGTTGATGGGCAAAGCTCCAATTGCTGTGCACGGTGGCGAATCGATTCATTCGGGTCCTCTTCAACATTTTGCTCTACAGCGGCAATTGTTTCTTCGGTGCGCACTGTTCGACGTCTCTGCGGATGCGTATTATCACATAGAGTAAACGTAAAGCGAAAACAATCCATGGTTAACCGAATTAATTGCTCTGATGGACGATTATGTCGACCATAAAATGGACGGAGCTTGCGGTAAACTTCGCGAACTGAACCATTATTTTCGAAATAAATTTGCACGATTTGCAAGCGTTGTTCTTTTGTCAACCTGTTCATGATGAAATGGCAAACCAAACTGAACATAAATGACATTAGAGTTGCCAGATTTGACCACAAAATGCCAGTTTTATCTCTATTCGAAAAACAAACCTCTAAAAAAAACACCCTTTAGCTTATTGTTTTATTTAAATTATTTTTTAATAAAATTTTTTACAATCTCAATCGGTAATAATTGAAATGTATTTTAGGCTCACTGGTATTTTTTCCTGTGACAACTTTTTACTTTTCTATTCAATATTTTTTGCTTTTTTATGAGAATTTAGTAAAGTAATTGAATTACTGGAACAAATCGTAATTTTTGATGAGATTATCAACACTTTGTGCTATTTGAAAATCAATTTTTGCGGATCATTTTTTTGCGTATAGGAAGTCTACTTGCTGTAAGACACCTCTGTGCTAGAAATGGGCGAAATATATCGAGTGGGCTTGGCACCTCTCATACAAGTTAAAATCGTTAAATGTTATAAATCGTTAACTGTAAAAGATTTAATATTTCCGAATCTTTCAAATTATTTTTGACTTCTTGAAAATTTTTGATACTGTCCGAAATTATTATAAATATTTGTCGATGCCATTTTAATTTGTTTTTATGTATTCCGATATTTATTCTGTACTTTTCCTAAATTTTTCGAAACTTAGCGTATTTTTTCGATATTTTTGATAATTTTCTACAGTTTTGTAATCCTTTGTGTAACTTTTTTTTTGTTATCGAATAAGTAATTTTTGGCTAAATTTACTGTTTTCAACTTTTTTCGATGATTTTTGAAGTTTTTACATATTTTTTTTGCAATTTCCACAGATGTACTATAAGTAAAAAACATCGACTTGAAATGAACAAATCATACTGTAGACCGGAAAGGTAATGGATGTGCTAAAGTTAGCGCATGCCAGCAATGGGATTAAAAAGATCCCAAACTTTTCCATTATGTGAGACTCTTTCGACTCGAATAAAAAAAATAAAAAACAAAATAAAAAATCGCAAAATGAAAACGTCATAGAATCAAGCTTTTAGTTGTGCAGGTAAAATGGTCGTAAATGAAAGGCTTATTATAACAAGGTTCGGGCCTTTTCCAAAGAACTTCTGTCGTTTGTTTTTAAACCACTGGAATGTATGAAAATTATGTAACAATTACGACAAGTGCCAACTGTTTGTAATTGCAATGAAATTAAGGAAAAATTAAAATGCTTTTTTTTCTCTCTCTGAATTTTGTGTTGGGGCCATCCATTAAGTAAGTAAGATTTTTAAGGGGGGGGGAGAATGGGTAGTGAAAAATTTTTTCTTACGTAAGATTCAAATGAAACGCAGCGTTTACATACAATAGTTAATTTAATTATAGATTACACAGCGTAACAATTTAGGGACAAGACTTGGCTTTACTGAGTAAGTCCCCGTTGGGTTTTGCAAAGCTAGCTGCATAATGATTTTTATCGACCTCTAAAGTTTTTTTAGAGACTCTTCAGTATTCGATCAAAGCTCCTGCACTGTTAAAGAAACCGTTATTTTATTCTACTAAATTTGTAGCAAAATTAGTGATGAGCAATTGTAATTTTAAAGACCAAGACTAAGACTGTTATGGTCTTGGTTTTGGTTTTGCTCACGATAATCATCAAGACTAAGACTGCTTTTTAGTCTTGCGACTGCTATGGTCTTGGTAACTTTGGTACTTCGTCAAAAAATTTTATACGATGTAAAATGCTCGGTCTTTTTTAGTTTTTAGACCATAACTCACAAAATATAAATTTTACAAAAAACTTTCTGGTGCAAAATTGTACTAGACTGTAATGAATTGTTCAAACACTAAATATGGGATTTGGTCGGTAAATGAGAATTTTTTGTGAAAAATTTTAAAATGTCTTAAAAAATTCTGAAAAAATTCACACGTATTCCTTGGGCGATTTTAAGCATTTTATGCTATATACACTTTTTTCGTTTGATGCCTTGGTTTTGATTAAAAAAATGCGTTTTGCTGGCCTCTTATCAAACTAAAGACTATGAATTTTTAGACCGTACTCCAAATAACTCGAACCTGGATAAAACTGTTTTACTTTGTATGTTATTTATTAAAAAAAAAATTAGATACATAGGATTCTTACGTAAGATTGTTTAGGGAGGGGAGGGGGGTCACAAATATGCTTAAATCGTCTTACGTAATTAATGGGCGGCCTCACATCCATATAGCGCAAAACAAGTCTTCTACGAAATGTTTATATTTCATTCACCTTTTTGTAAAAAAAAAAAAATAAAAAAATAAAAAAAATATTATTTTGAGATAATCAACTTTTAAGATTTTTCAAAAAATGGCCGCCATTTTGTAAATTTTCAAAATTTTCTAAATTTAAAAATGGAAATTAAATCAGCGTTTAAAATGCTATAAGAATCCGAAAACAAAAATTAAAAAATTAAAAAATTTTATTTTTGACAAAATGGCGGGACTTAGAAAAAAAAATTGCATCGATTTTTCGCAAAAACACCACTTGGACACTCTGAAGTTCCATGCCCATAACTTGGAAAAAAAATTTTTTTTCGCAAAACTAATAATGAGAGGTCTCCATGCACTCCATAAGCACTTAGAACATCTCTGTGAATTTTTATAAAAATCTGAGAACCCAACTGCAAATTTCGACAAAAGTGAGATGATCACAGCCACGTATCCTTTGAAAAAAAAAAAAAAATTTTGCAGTTATCGTTTTTTAGAGTCCCTCTAACTTTTGAGTCGGTTTCGGGATGATTTTATTTTGCTTCATACAAAATGGACCCGGTCTGATATACATACATGATACTAAAATACAGACGAACATATTAGTTCATACATAGGCCTTATCATGAAGGAACTCCTTTATGGTGCTCCTGCAATATGTTTGTTTTTTTTTTATTTCTTATCATTTTTTATCATTTTGCAATTCCGTCCGCTTAGGAAAACTTACAATTTAATTACAAAAGATTTCCTCACAGCATTTGGTGCTGTTGCAGCTACTGCTGCTGTACCATGGATGCAATGTGCTGCAGTGCTGCTTAACGCTTTTTTGATTACGCTGGGAAATTGTTAACTGTTTGTTGTAACAGCAACATTAACAATAATAGCAACAACAATTATCTGCAAGATATGTTACCCACTCTACAATTGAGTTCATTTTGTTGTTGTTGCTGCTTGTTTCGCCACTGTTGTGTTATACGTAATTAAATAATTTATTATATGTGACCGTCCATTGGAAAAGGTATCTTATCTTCACAAAATAAAAAAACCTTTTTTTGCATTTTCTAAAAACACATACAATTTTGAATAAAATTACACCTCGATCACTGAAAAATTCCAAAAAATTGACTGAGTTATGGCATTTTGAAATCGTAAAATGAAAAATTCAAGTTTGTAGATATCGAAGTTCAAAGTTTGTCAATTATCAATTTTTGCAGGGTAGAGGTTCGGTAAGACCACTTTTATTGGTATTTGTTATATAAAAATCAACCTTAAATCAGTTGTAAAATGGCCAGAACATGTCTTAAACTGAAAACTGGAAAAATTGACCCTATCTCTTATTTTTAGCTGTACTGCTAAATTTTGAGAGTGAAGATAAGGTAACTTTTCCACTGGACGGTCACATATAAGTAGTATATAGAAATCAATTGGAAATGATTTAATCGTAATTAAAATATCATATTTTTTAATTAATTTACTTCTTTTCTTAATATCCAAGTAATGAATTTTCTTCTTTCTTTCTTTGCAGGTGAATACTCAGTTGTTTTATGCAAATGAGGAAGTGGCTCTCATCCTAAATTGGGTTAAAATCATATAAGAAAATAATGCAAGAAATGATTTATGAATCGCAATTTAGCTTGGTGTTTAAATTATCGTTTTTTAACTATGTTTCGCCTATATATGTAGCTCTGGCTGTTGCGACTTGCAATTGCAATAATTTTTTTTAAAGTATTTTAATGTTCGACTCATAAAGCTGTTTGTTTTGGTAAAAATGTCTTAAAGCACAATTGTTTAAAACAGTAACACCCTTTCTTAAGTTGTTTCTATTACAAGATTAAAAGTCCACTATTATTTTGCTAAATTGATTTATTATTATTTTGAAAACCTTGCATAAGATTAAGTTATATTAGAAGTTGGCGCTACAATGTCGTAAAATTCAAGAATTACGTTTCAAGCCATCCAAATTGTTGTTATAAAACTCAGTACAGAAATGCCGGTCGCTCATACGCTAAAAAAAAAAAAAAAACTGGGTACGAGTAAATTAGGAAAAGTCGACGTGTTAGCATCTTTCAAAAAATTGAATGCTTCATTATTCGAAAAGGAATCTAAATATTTTATAATATTCTAAAAGAAGACAAGTAAACACAAACATTTCAATGTATTTTAATGCGGGTATGAGAACCAATAAAGTATGAAATTTGCTTTCATATATCTTTAAGCCAAAAGTAGTTAGAACTATTCGAATAAAAGTAGGCGTGGCGCCTCCCATACACACACACACATTTATGAAAGATTTCAAAATAAGCACAATTTTGAGTCTCTTATACATAACTCCTTAATTATCAAAACACCATTTTTATACCCTACACCCTGGGTATATTCACGTTGTCCTTCCGTTTGTAACGCAGAGCAGTTTTTGAGAAATGAAATTTGGTACACTGCCTCCGTCGTCAAAGTTAGCTCTTGGAATTGAAAATGAGCAAAATCGGTCAACGGAGACGCCTGCCCTGCCGCCCATACAAAAAATATATTCAAAATGCAACTTTTGGAGTATATTTCACGACAATGCAACAGTAACAGCGAAAACTCTGAGATAAAGCTGGGCAAATTCGGACAAGAGGGCGTGGCACCTCCCATATAAGCAAAAGTTTAAAAATGCTCTACTGAAAGAGTTTTTTGAGATAATCCAACTAAATTTCACTCAGACACTAAGAACTATAAGTGCAAGCTCTGAGCAAAAACTTGGTGAACTCGGATAAGAGGGCGTGGCACCTCCCAAAATTTTCAAAATACTGCAGTGTAGGGTATTTGTTTTTTTGCCAGGCCAAAGGTTACTAGTTCGAATTGGATTTATATGAACAGTAGTTTTGTCTGCTTTTCACGAAAATATTTTAGAATATATAAAAAATAGGCTATGGAGCCTTTTTTTTTTCTTAAACTTAACTTGGTAAGTACTAACTAGTACTAAAAAATAGTACTTTTTGTAAAATTGTAGAAAACTTTCTATTTATATATAGCCTGATTCACTACCTTTGCAAAATGCAAAACATGAAAATGGGTTAAGAAATATCCAAGTTGTGGACAATTTTGTGAAGCTGTTTTGGTCGATTGCATTTTTTTAAAGGTTCAAAAAATTATGACCATCAAAACCATTAGAGATACCATCTTGGATCAAAAAAAAAAAAAAATCGTCGCAGGATACATACCTTGTATACCTTGGTACCTGGTCAAAAAATAAAAAATTTTGCATCACTATCAGATAGAATTATTAAGGGACATTTTACTATTATTCATCGATGCATTCTGAAACTTATAATTTATTTTCTCTTTGAGTGAAAAAAAAAGTGTTTTGGCTATTTACACAAACATATCGATACCTTAGAGCGCTATAGTCCTATCTCCACTTTTTGCGATTTTGAGATTTTTGCAGTTATGGTGTCTTAGTGGGTTTCTTTATCGAATGGAAAACTGTGGGATGTCAAAATACCACTAAAACACCAAAATATTCGAAAATTAAGAAAAATTCTATCTCCAAATAGTAATTTTTTGAAGAGCGTAATGTCCTATCTCCACTGAATATTGAAATAAGTCACATTTTTAAAAATAGTTCTTTAATTTTTCGCATTTTTTTCGCGTTTTATGACTTTTTGCGACATTTTAGTGAACAAATTTGGTTCCATCCAAGGGTCCACTCTTGTTTGCCGGAACCAAAAATTAAAAAAAAAATACCTTTTTTTAGTGTTTTCTACGCGTTTCATTACTGTTTACGGCATTTTAGTAGAAAAAATTTAAAAAATGTACTAAATGTGTCGTTTAGGTTAATAGTAGTGGATTTCTATACAAGGGCAAAAGTAATGACATGCTTAAAATTAGCTGTGATTTCGTTAGAAATTAATAAAATTGGTTAAAAATATTAAATTATGTTAAAATATACTATAGGTAAAATTATTGCATGTATCGTTATATCAAAATAGCAGCCAATTCTAAATAACCACTGTTTGAAATCTTCTTTTTGAATTTCCCAACAATATGAAAAATGGAGATAGAACTATAGCGCTGTTTGGGTCTTTCCATTCGATTTGAGAATCTTGCGAAGCAAATTTTGGCGTGTCTGTTTTACAGAAACCGGTCAGGTGGTTACTTTCGCTTTTGAAAACCAAGACCATTAATTCAGCGTGGTATGTGACCATCTGTTTTGCCAAAACTTTTCGATAAATTGAAAGAAACCAACCCAAAACGACAAATCATTTTGCATCACAACAATGCAAGCTCTCACATTTCGGCTGAAACAAGCGAGTATTTAAATGATCAATCTGATGGGTCATTCGCTTTACAGTCCCGAATTGGCATCCAATGAATTCTTTTTGTTTCCCAGAATCAAAGATCAGATGCGTGGACAACTATTAACATCACCCGAATAAGCGATTGAGGCGATGAAAACTCGTGTTTTAGAGCTATTATCTTCGGACTGGTCGAAGTGCTTCGACAAATAGTTTGAGCGCATAACGTCTGAAGTAGCATACCCTAAAAAATGTCAAACTTTTCAACAGTCATAAAAATTTTCATCAGTAAACACTACAGTATTGCAGAAACTTGAAGGTAACCCTCGTAATTGGTGAAATATCAATATACATATATATTTCTGTAATGGGATGCTATTAACTTCAACTGTTTTACATTTTACTGAATACTCACTATGGGTGTTTTAGTGCACAAATTTTGGATTTTGATACTTGACACCCCTCAATTTTGTGAGGTTGGAAAAAAAATGAGTTTGCAAAAAAATTTTGGGTGTGGGGTGAGGGTAAGGATTGGCGCATCGAGGTCAAAGATGAGAGAAAAGGAGAAACAACTTACTAACAGTCCTACAAGAGGGGCCACCTATACAGGGTTCGAATGTATTACCGACCTACATTATTTTTTCTCCCCCAACATTTTTACCAAACATACCTACCTCTTACCTCTAACCCCTAAGGGTGCTTCCATACAAAATTGAGATTTTTAGGAAATCGACCCCCTCCACTCCCAGGGTGCCCCTAGAAGGGTCAAATGTATGACCGGCCTCTAATATTTTTTCCTCCTCAACATTTTTTCGCACCATACTTACCATCTATCTCTAGCTCTTAAGGGGGCCCCCATACAAAATTGACGTCATAAACATAAAAAATATGGAAAGGAAATCGTCAAATAGGCCCATAATTGCCCAGGAGTCTCTCCTAGAGGAGTCAAAGTTTCACAGCTTACCTACCCCCTATTTCCAATCCTTAAGGGGGATCCCATACAAAGTTACCGTTTTTTTAAAAATTGCCCCCACTGCTCTAACTGGACCATGGGTACCCCTAGAAGGGTCAAATGTATGACCGACCCCCATTATTTCTAGGAAAATTTATAAAAAGAAAATTGTATGGCAGCCCCTTTAAGGGTTAAAAATAGGGGGCAAGTATGTGGGAGAAAAATATAGGTTGCAAAAAAATAATGGGGGTCGGTCATACATTTGACCCTTCTAGGGGTACCCGTAGGTCAGTTAGGGCAGTGGGGTGCATTTTATGTAAAAACAGTAACTTTGTTTGGGAGCCCCCTTAAGGATTGGAAATAGGGGGTGGGTATGCTGAGAAAAAACTTTGGAGGGGGGCTAATGGGGCTCGGTCATATATTTGACTCCTCTAGGAGTGACTTCTGGGCAGTTATGGGCCTATTTGAGAATTTTCTTTCCATATTTTTTATGCCTATGACATCTATTTTGTATGGGAGTCCCCTAAAGAGTCAGAGATAGAGGGTAAGTATGCTGGCAAAAAATGTTGTGGAGAAAAAAATATTAGGGACCAGTCATACATTTGACCCTTGTAGGGGCACCCAGGGAGTGGTGGGGGTCGATTTCCTAAAAATGTCAATTTTGTATGGGAGCCCCCTTAGGGGTTAGAGATAGGGGTAAGTATGCTGGGTAAAAATGTTGGAGTGGGAAAAATAATGCGGGTCGGTCATACATTCGACCCCTCTATAGGGGACCCCTAAACATTTGTAATGCTGTATGCACATTTTTTCTCTTTTTCTCTCACCTTTGACCTCGATGCGCCAACCTTTACTCTCACCCCACCCCCAAAATTTTTTTTGCAAACTCATTTTTTTTTCCAACCTCACAAAATTGAGGGGTGTCAAGTATAAAAATATTGTTACTAAGGATCTCCATACATTCTTAAAACACCTGTTATACTCACCTGAATATTATTATTATTATCTTTTTAAATGCGGAAAGAAAGCCGTTTCAGAAAATATAAATATTCATGTATTTAGTTTTTCACATAATCTTTTTAGTTATTTTGCTTCCTAATGCAATGCACTGCGTAACCTAATAAGAAACTGCATATAAATTTTTAACTAATTCCAAAAATTAGCTGTTTGTCAGCAGAGCGATATTAACAAACAATAAAAATAACACCTTGTTATGTTCCGTAATTTCCCTTGAATTTTCCCAATTGAAATGAGCAATTAATTTTATAACAAGTGAACTACTTCCCAGAAACAACACGACGCATGACAGCCTGAGGAGTGGAGTTATAATTCAAAATAATGAAGTCATTCATAACTTTAAAAACAAACTGCAAAAGGAAAAATCACTAAAATACACGACAAAATGTTGTGGGAGATGGAGATGGGGAGAGTAAAGCAAGTAGGGGATATGAAGCTGCGGTGATAAGACAACGATAGCTGCGCATGCGATTTTAGTTTATCTTAAAGTTTGAAAAAAAAAAAAAATAATTAGACGCGTTACAGCAATTTATCGCCAACGGAAGAAATAAATGCGGAATTCCATAGTCGAAGCAGTGAAAAATTGTGCACATGTGCATACGTTTTCCTGTTTTAACATCAGCTACTTATATGAAGCTATGTATAGTAAACGTATAACGACTACCATAATGACGACGACTTTATTTTGTTTACTTATGAATTTCAATTTACTAAATATTTCTACTTGTGTAGCATTGCGCATGCGGCGACGCGCGCCATTCATTTGCAGTCGCCGAATATAAATTTTTATTAAATTCATTAAAAATTGCACGCAATGTCGCTGTTGTAGACGACAGCAGGACGTTTTTATTTAATTTTTTCCCAATAAATTTTAAATACTTGAAATTTCACATTTCACCTGCTGAGTTCAAATGCTGCATGCACAGCTGTGGGAATCATGCCCCCCTCTAATGGCTGCCACAGCCCACACAACACAACAATTTTCTCTTAATCAGCCGCAAATGCTGCCAGTTGTTGTTGCTGCTTAATGAAGTCTTAAAATGCTCAAAATTATTGACAATCGAACGCAGTGGCATTGATTTTTATAGTGCACTTCGCACTTGTTACAACTTTTTGTTGGTTGGAGCGAATTTTTTATTTCTATCTTTATCGTTTGATCTGGTTTTAAGTTTTTCCAAGCGTTAAATGTTTGCTGTGTTTTCTCAATTTTATTGCTGATTTGTTTTTTTATTGTTGCACATACAATAAATTGTTGTTGCCTGCTGCTGCTACTCATTGAATGAATCGCGCTGAAGCATTATCAATTGTTGATTCTTGTTAACCCTTTTATGTCCGAAAGGTATGACAATTATGGCACGAGATGTTTTGGGTTGCCTAAAACAGCAAATGAGCCGTTTATTATGGAAGTTGGGCAAGTCCAAAACACGGCAAAAGTAATGTCATACACATTATGTGCCACTATGATGGGTTATTGGACCGATAAAATTTTTTTCAACTAAATGCTATCAATTCCACATCATCAAATAAATTTTTCGAGAAAACAGAGATCAATTTTATTCATTCACACTATGACATTACTTTTGCCTCGTTTTGGACTTCCCCCACTTTAATAATAATCGGCTCAAATATTAAATTTTTCCAAATTGTGATGAGAAACTGATCACGGTTTCAAAAGAGCTATCTTAATGGGACGACGTAGAGTGCCCCTTTTTTATTTTTTTAATTAATATTCCTAATTCTCCTGAGTAAAATGACACTTTTAATTTTTTTTTTTTTTTTTTGGCAAAATGGGTTGTTAAATAGTTTCCATAGATCTTCTGAGGAAAAAAAAAATAAGTAAATGAAATAAAATGGCCATTTTCGATGTATTTGTCGATGCTGATTCTGAATCCAGTCTCAAAATGGCTGCATCTCAAATGGTTTTTGTGTCTTTTCATTTATAAAACATTCAGTTCCTTATATAAACGGGTAGTTTTGCCAATTTAAAAATCCACAAATTTATATGGAACCTAATAACACGCATGTATTCATTTCCATGCCTTGCCACTTTTTTAATAAGGATACTTATCTCCTTAGCTCTAAAACGTACGATAAAAATTCTAGAACCATTTTGATGGAAAATTTTATAAGCTATAAAATTGTCAAACAGTATATTTCTCTTAAAATTAAATAAGCGAGATATTTGCAAAAAACTGATTTTAGGCGTAATTTTTCCAATATGGCGGCGGGTTAGCCCCACTTTTTAGTCCTAAATGACTTTACAATAGATGTTAAATTTAATTTTGTTTCATAAAATTTTTTTTAACACAAAACTTAAAAAAAAAAAAACAGCTGGCAACCCTGAAAGTTTACGTACATTTTTCAAAAAGTTTGTTGTTAAAAATTTCAATTTAGACAAAAAAAGTTGATTAATACAAAACTTTTGAAAAAAAAAAACAAGATGGAAACCCTTAAAATTTATGTTAGATTTTGAAAAAGTTAAAGCGCTTTTAGACTAAAATTAAATTTTTTTTCTTCTAAATAAATTGTTTGAGAAAAACTTTCAAAAAGCAGGTGGCAACTCTGAAAGTTTTTAAGTCAAAAACAAATTTTGGAAAATATCACTGTGGCAACCCTAAAAATGTTTATTTAAACGATTTAAAATGTTTTTTTTTTTGTTTTTTTTTTGTTTTTTTTTTGTTTTTTTTTTGTTTTTTTTTTTGTTTTTTTTTGTTTTTTTTTGTTTTTTTTTGTTTTTTTTTTGTTTTTTTTTTTGATTTTTTTTTTGTTTTTTTTTGTTTTTTTTTTGTTTTTTTTTTGTTTTTTTTTTTTATTTGAGAAAAATAAAAACAGGTGGTAACCCTAAAAGATAAATTCATAAGCGGCAGCTGCACCGTCCCTCATAAAAATGTTTCCGAAAATAAATGGAAACGTTTCTCAGTAACAGGTTATACCCGTTTCCATAGATAAACGGAAACGTTTCTCACAAGCTTTTAAACTTTCTAGTACCAGTCAATCAAAATTAACCAATAAATTAAATATCCTTTTCCTTGTAATCTTTCGTATCTAAAAAATGTTTCTCATTTGAGAAATAGGCGTGGCACTGTTTTATTGCGCCAACTTTTTGACCAGTGCATTGTAGCACCTACCTACAGAATTTCATTAAAATGGTTTGTGTAGTTTGCGAGATATTACATTTAAAGCGTGTTATCGCTGAATCGTCAAAAAAAGGGCGTATCAATTATGTGATTGTGTAAAATTTTTTTACCAGTGCATAATAATCATGTTAGGCAGCTACTATATGTACATCGTTTCTTACAGAATCCCGTGTAACCGTTTATCTGCCAGCTCTCAAGTTAAGTATGTAATTTCTTATACTTCACTCACTGGGTCTTTTGCCACGATATTTTTTTTTGGATTATGCTGTGTTTATTTAAAAAAAAAAAGCTTTTATGTGACAACTCAAATAAGAAAAAACTTTTAAAAATAAAAATTTAAAAAAACTATTAAAAATAAAAATTTAAAAAAACTATTAAAAAAAAAAAACTTTTCAAAACAAAAGTTTTTCATAAAAGTAAGAAAAGTTTGAAAAAATCTCTTGGAGTGAAAATTTTTAAACACTTTATGATCGTAGTTTTTATAAAGTTTGATGCCAAAACATTTATTTGTAAAACTCTTTGAACAAAACTTTCAAGGTCTGATTTAAATGACACCACCCACTGCCACAGATCGTTTTTCATATTTTCAAAATTCTTCAACAGTAAAACGTCGGTGCGTAGAAAAAACAAAATAAAAATTATTAAAAGAATTTCACTCTCGTCACACAAACAACAGCATTGATTTGTTAAAAGAATTTTCCACGCCATGTTCTACTAAAAACCGGTTAATTATTTTTTAATTTGTGCACACCTGCTGTTGCTTTTACAGCGTGTCAGCCAGTGACGTCTACTGCTGGTTTTTGTGGTAATCAACATCTTCACAGTCATTTATTTAATGAAAAGATGGAATGAATTCCGAAAAATGTGTCCCTGTTGTGCCTTTACCCATAGCTTACATGTATGTACTCATAGTTTGGCTGATACATTAATAAAGAAAATCATTATAATTCAAGTACTTTTCGCTTGCCGGCTGACCGCCACTGTATTATTTTTTAATTTAATGTTTCTTGCAAATTTCTTTAATTTTAAAAATTTATTTTTGTGGATGTGTCCTAGTTACGTGGAATAATAGGCCTAAGCTCATAATCTTCATATGAAGAATGTGTCGCCTACTTTCTATTTTCACATAATGATGTCCTAAAAAAAAATCTTTTTAAAGTGAAAAATTTAGAGATTTCATTTAATTGGTCATTACATTAATCTTTAAGGCACAATTCCTTTATACAAATTAAAGTCGCTTGCAATAATACTTCAAATATTTTCCATTTTGTTGACTTTTGGCTTATTCTAGCTTTCAAATCTAATCAAAAATTGGCATTAAGAATATAAATCTTATGGCCATGGCCCATGGGCTATGTATGCAACGCGTACGTTGATGATGATGTTGGCCAAGTGTGGTCAAGTGTTGTTTTTATTGCCACTTTAAAATGAAGTTTCTTCACAATATGTCGTTTTTCCTCTACACGGGAAGAAAAAATATATAAAAATTACCAGAAACGGGTTGTAAAATGCGTGCAAACGACAGATCTTGGCTTTTGTGAGTAAGTTCAAGAAACATAAGGCAAGAAAAATTCCGACTCAAAAATAGTTATGCAACCGACAGGATACATTGATATAGACTAAAAGCTGAGCACATTAATTTAGAAAAACTAGGTGTGGTGGAAATTTATATGGGAATCGATAGCTTAGGATAAGTTTATTACGAGTTCATCAGTCTGGAACGGCGGTCAGAAATAGTTATAATAGAGCTAGGCTCTTGAAGTTTGGTACAGTTATTTTCTTCATTAAAATAATAAAAATCTGTGAATATGAACAAAATCCGCCGACGGGCACGCCTACCTCCCACACGAAGTTAGTGCCTGGTGGAAACTTTTTTCAAAATGGGTATCAATTTCCATTAACTTGACCACGCTGATTTCAAAAATGTTAAAAATTTTGAGCTGTCTTCTAGTGTTTTCACGTTATGAGAAAATAACGTAAATCAACTTTATAAAAATTAGATTTTGTTTGTTTATGTACTTATTGACACGAAAACTAACTAACCGTTTTTAAAGAAATTTTTACATTTGTTTGTACACGAAAATGCTAAGTTGAGGGATAAAAAAGTGGGCGGTGCTGATTCATCATATCTCAGAAACTGCTTGACGCAGATAGATAAAATCTAGTACGTATGCAAAGGGCATTTGGTGAACAAATTTTCAATGGAAAAATGGCCGGTGCCACCCCTATGAAAACAAATTTCTTCTGAGTGAAGAAAAAGAAGAACGTCTTAAAATTATTAAAAATTTTCAAAAAAATCCAAGTTAGTCCTACACAAAATTGGCCAAAGAATTGAAGGTCTGCCGTCAAACTGTTTCCAATGTTATAAAACAGTTTCAGGAGAATTTGACCATCGATAGGAAACCTGGTTCGGGAAAAAAACAAAGATCACATGATATTGGGAAAGTCAAGAAAATTGAGAGCATATTGAAAAGATCTCCAAACACATCTGCTAGAAAAGCTGCCTGGTTAGCTCAGTGCTCTATTTGGTGCGAAAAGTTAAAGCCAATGCAAGTTTGAAAACAAACCAAGTCCAAAATGTTCCAGACAGGAATGCTGCAAAAAATGTTGACGCCAAAAGTAGGGCTCGGAAATTAAAATCGAATAAGTTATATTTTTCTGTAATTTGTAAAATATTATCAATTGAAAAAAACAAAAAAAACAAAACTCTAAGATCAACCGTTTAAAAATTATTGAATTTTATATATGTTAAGATTTTTTCGATCTCACTCCTTATACATAGTGAAATATTGCCTTCTAAGCAACTTAAAAGTTTTTAGGGAGTAAAATGAACGAAGTAATTTTTGTACGATTTTCGCTACAAAAATTATTATTTGTTTATTTAAAATAAATTATATCTTTCCGTGTACACCGCTGATGGCCTTTGCTTTATGTTTTTGTTGTAGCTGATCATGTTTATTCTAGGCAAGGCGAAAAAAATGTGTCACTTGGTACAATTTTGACTGCTGCTGTTGTTTGTGTGGCTCTTCATTGGTTTCGTTAGTTGTTTCGTTGGACAGTTTCTTACTTAATGTGGCACAAGAAGTTTCATTTTTGTGCCTTTTTGAAAAATATTGTAGAGTAACTGTATTTTATTAACTTTTCTTTTCTAAAATATTGCCTAAAATTGTATAGTTTATTAAAATAATTTTTTTTATTTTAATATATTATGTAAGCATATCATTTATTTCTGGAAGATTGCATGTTTTAGAACTTTTTATGTCTCTGTTAAAACTCCCACTTTTTTCCCCTTGAAAATGCTCCAGACAACAAATGTCAATTGCAGTTTTTTGTTTTCATGTTGTTGTTGAATTTGTTATTTTTCCATTTTTATTTTGAATGTCAATGTTAAAATTGTTTATTACATCAAAACACGCCATGTTGACTCCTTATCAACCAGATTGTAGGGATACCATACTGCTCAACTATTCACCCTTTAGTAGACGACACCTTCGAAAGCATTCGACCCTTGAAAATCAGTTGATATAAAGTATCGTTCCTCGACGATACCATGCAACATTCTTTATCGATGTTTCTGTAGGTTTATTATTGAGGAAATAGCAGGAGCGCCTTTTTTTGGACGAAGCGTAGTTGGAATAACATTTTTGAGCTCACAAGAAACAAGTCTCAAGTTCTACATAATATGTATGTATGTATTCACCCCACTGTAAAACTCTAAAACTACATTTTGGACAAAAATCGTTTTCACAAGATCATAACGAAATCACAAGGATCATTTTCCTAGAATACATTAACCTATTATATCCTGTTTTTATGGGTGTTTTTGACCCCTTTTTCTAAAATTGAGCAACAATGGGTTAACAAATTTTGCAAAAATATCCTACAAAAAATTTCACTTAGAGTTACCAAAGACGAAAAATTCTTAAAACTTAGGGTAAGCGCGTCAGGGATGTAATTAATATGCAATGTGAAAAGTCCTAATTGATTTTAACGATTTTTTTGGTTTCGGGCTCAAATTTCGACCTTTACGTGTTGAAAAACTAGTAGTAAAATTTAATAGCAAATATTTCTGTGGTACATACTGACTCAATATTTCCCTGTTTTGGGTGTCATTTTTGTACCTTTTTAAGAAAAGGGCAAAAATTACCCAAATGTGGGAGTTGTACAGGGTTAAAATTTTCTACAAAAATATTCCCCGCAATGTCCTGCACAAGTTTGCTGAACACATGATACACCTCGGATGTAAGGATCAGATAGTTAAATTCATCGATTTAACACAAGAATGCGGTATTTTTGGTTTTTTCATATACAGTGGATAAAAAAACTTCAAAAATCGATTAAAAAAAAAATCTGACGTTCTGGAGAAAAACCACGAGAAACGGGTATTTTTTTTAACGTCTAGTTTAAGAATTTTTTGGAATTTCTAATGTGTTTTAAAAAAGTTCGAAATTGTTCCACAGTGTTATCAATGGAAAAATTGATTTTCTTAACTCACTGTAAACTAAACAAATAGCACTTGTACATCAAAACGTTGTGAGTACGTTAATGCTAAAAAATGTCAAACTTTCCAATGGAAATGTCAGATTGCACCTGGCAATATTTAGTGTTGCCTAGGCCAGAAATATATATAGCAGCCTACGTAACGGGTTAAAAACTGTATGAATGTTTGAAGTTGATAAAAGTTGCTAGTCTGATTGTAACCAATTAAATTTTCCACGAATCCAGTTAACATTGTTTGTTTATCGTCAGTAAAGAAGTTCACTTCACAACTTGGTATTTTCGAGAAAAAGAGTAAATTTCAACGGTTGCAGCAGGTCCGCGTAAATGGTAAGCTTAGGTTGTGGGCACCTTTTTGTTTTCGGACTAAGTGTATATTATGCAGACATATAAGTATCAATGGAAAGCCAGAGACCTTAGATAACTAACTACTGGTAAAGAAAGTAAATTGATTCTGTCAGTTGGAAAAATTATATCAGAAATTTGTGAAGTAATAATTTTTTTTAAAAAAAAAAAAAAAAATGTTTGGTCGGTTGGGGGCACTTTAGAAAATCGGCTAAAAATTGAAAGGTTTGAAGTAAAACGCAATTAAATGGATAAAAAAGCAAAATTAATTTATTTTGGAAACATTGACTCACTCAAATTCATCAAATTCTGCTCAACGGCTTCAACAAAATTAGCTTCACTGAAAACGTATGGATCGAATGGCCTGTTGCCCGGAAACCAAACTTGATTGTCTTCGGCCTCAATGCCAGATCAGTTGTTTTGAAGACTTAGCCGGCTGGAGATGTTATTCCAAGCCCTTGTTGGCATTGTTCTTTTGCCAAGCATGCATTTTTTGTACCAATCCATGCTCGCAATCTGTCCCTCGTTCCACTTGTCCGGAAACTCAAGGAAGTTTTTAGAAACTGTTTTTTTTTTTTTTTTTTTTTGAGACCGAAGTTTATTTTATTTGAATACAAATAACCATTCTGGCAAAGAGTTTTTAATGTTTGGCTTATATTGATCGCTTGCATATTGATCAAAATACAATCAAAATAGTTTGTAATCTGAGAGTAAAATTTATATTTCTATCACTGAAAATATCTGCTACGAGTATATAAAAATTAGCTTTATTTGTTTGTATGATTGTTTTTTATGGACTCGGACCCGGACAGAATAGTACATCATATCTATGGAAACATTTAACGGAAGTGGATTCGATTTGGTCTATGTATTAAGTGTACCGGGACGAATAACGTACATTGGAACAAAATTGGTTCTTGCCACGCTCCTGAAAACGAAGTTCGTCATGTCTCTAAAATGATTTAACGCACATATATGATATTTGGTACGTATATAAAATGCATAGGGATGCCACGCCCCCTGTACAATACATGGTGAAGCAACGCAAACCGGGAACGGATTGTACTAAAAATTGTAGCATTAATATTGAGTACGAGTTCGTAAATTATTTTTCGATACTTTTTACACTTTTACATCAAAAGGACAAAAGGTGGCAAATGTTTTTGTAAACTTCATTTTAATTAAGGTATCGGACACATTTGTGTGTGTTCAAAAAAAAGTAAATTCTACTAAACCCACCCTTTGCAATTACTAGTTTGATATGGAGTTTAACGCTGCTTAGATTTCTTTATATTTCAGTAACTCCACACAGTAAAAGTTTTAGTTTAATTTTAAAACCAAAAAAAAGTATTTATATAGAACAATGCCAAATAAGTTTTAATTTTAAACTATTTTGAAGTTAATAAAGAGAGAGAGAAAAATGAAAAAAAAAAAAAAAATAAAAATTTAATTTTAAACTATAATTGAAAAAAAAAAAACAAACCATCCATACTAAGATTCGAACCAAGGGCACAACATCTTATACCTGTGTAGATAAATTACTAAATCTTTAGCTCATTCGGCTATTAAGCTTATTGACGTAGTTGTGTGAAATTTGTATTTAAAGAATTGAAAATTTTTTTTTTTTTTATTTTGTTCTCGTTCTTTTTTTTTATGCTCTTTTGATAAATAAAGAGTTTTTCAAATTTCGAAACGAAAAAGTCTAAATTAAAACTTTGTTGGCATTAAATTCAAACCAAAAGTATTAAAATTAGCTCAGAGAATATTTTAATACTTTTCTTGGACTTATTTAAAACTAAAAATGATTAGTTTTTTGAATTTAAAGTTATTTTAGGATTGTTTTTCAGCCACTTTGGTATTAAAAAATTGAAAAGCTAAATGGTTTGAAAGCAATTATTTTTTGTGATAAAATTAAAGCCTACTGGAATAAATTTCAACCTTTTTTAGAATAAATTTTGAATTTAATACCAAAACAGTTTTAAATCAATACCGAATAGAATCAAAAGTACACTATAATTTTTTACTGTGCACGCCATAATTATGTGTTATGCAGGGAAAGTTTATTTGTGTCTATAATTAGTACCCCAAGTCCTATATTTTTATTGCTTATTTTTTATTTCTTAATTTTTATTGTCGTTTTTTGTTATTTCAACTTTGGCATGTGGGTGAAACATCAATCGAACATGTTCGGTACATTCAGCGAGTGTTAAGGCAAATATGCAATATTGTTGGATGCTAACAAAAACTGCAAGTTTCTTTCTATTACGGGTATAATAAGCGCACTGAATGGATTTTGTGTACTTTCGATAGAAAGTAATTAAAATATTTATGGGCCATTATTCTTAAGTCCCATTTTAAGGACTAATTGCTAACTCGGATCATAAAAATTTTCCAGTTGTGGATAAAAATGAAAGTGAATAAGTCAAAAATTACACTTTCTACGTTTTTCATTTTTTTTTTATTGTTTTTGAAAGTGAAATTTATCATAGGCACTAAAGAGTGTGGCATTTGAAATTACAATATAAATATTTTTGATTCGGATAGCTTCGAAAAACATATCAAATACTATTTGCATCACTTTAAATTAGTTATCAATTTATTTGCGAAGAAATGGCTAGTGAAAAAAAAGTGCGTGCACAAATTATAATTTTCTTTTTTTAAAAACCCGCATTCCATTGGAATGGATGCTAGAGTTAGCCGACTGGTAAATCTTAACACCAATCGCAAGCAAGGAACGGACAGAACAAAAAGTTTTAGAGACCGTATTAAGGCAAAATAAGTGGTTACCATTCTGGATAAAAATTCAAACCTTTCAGCAAAAAAAAACAAACTATTGAATATGACCTCGGACGTCCAAAAGTAAAAAAAAAAAAAAAAAAAAAAAAAAGACCCAGCTAAGCCCTTTACAACGAAATAAAATTTTTGAACATCGAGCATCAGCTGCCCAAGTTATGGAAAACCATGAAAACCATTTTAGCTGTTTTTTGAGTGATTCAAACAAAAATGTCACCCACATTCTTTCAAGGTAAGCTTTCAAATAGGGGGCGGTTTTTCTAATATTTTTTTCATCGACCCGTCCTATTGTACAACCGACGTAAATGAAATTTAACGAGAAAAAAATAATGAAAAGGTACGTTAGTAGGACTTTCTTCCAGAATTTGGAAATTGTAATTTATGAATTCTATGCCTTCTCTATCACCTCCCAGAAGCATCGTAACCTACACTCTGTATTAGGAATTATTATTATTATTTGAAGGCTCTGGATTACACTGCAACCTAAAATATCTTTTGTACAGCCTCTTTCCCTATCAGAACAGTTCCAGACTATCTATAAATCTTGTCACTGCCATGGGATTAATTTTACCTATATTATTTGGATTTAAAATCTCGGCTACTATGTACTTAATTCTGCGTCTCACCGTAGCAGGGCAAGTACATAACACATGCTCTGCTATTTCCAAGTCCTCTAAGCTAAATCTACAGGAATCATAGTCTGCCAAACCCATATTTTTTAGGTGATAATTGAGTTTACAGTGACCTGTCATTATTTCATTGTAAGTTTTTATATCTTTTCTGCTGAGATTTAAAACAGCTTCTAACTTAGCACGTCTTGAATTGATTAACCTTTTCACTTGTCGTATGCCTTCTTGGGCTCTCCAGTGGTCAATCAGGTTGTTCTCTTTCCATTCCCGAATTAAGTTTTTTTAAAGCTGTTGTTTATTCCGCAGAAGGGTTTTTGGCCTATGAAAGTATTGAGTGCGTCTCTCTTGGCCAAGCAATCGGCCATTTCTAAAGCGTGGACCTCCGCCTGAAAAATGGAAGCTGTTTTTCGCATTGCAGCTGCTTTTTTGAATCTTGGATATACGACTTCACCTCCTGCTCGGCCATCTTTCATTTTGAACCCATCAGTGAACCATAACTGTGTTTTACATTTATATCCTTCCTCTTCCATTCGGCGCGATCACTTTGAATTTTATAGAGAAAATAAACTTTTAACATAACTTATCGGAGACTGCAAGACATGGTGTGTCCCAGTACACATCCATGATTTTGGTGATTGCCTTCTTTAAGGGGACATTCGCTTTTGTAATTGAAAGGAAAAACACTTTTTAAAAATTTTATTATGAAAAAACTTATATTTATTGACAAAATTTCTTTTCGACATTGTTAAACACTGTTTAAGAAATATGAAAAACATTTTTTTTTTATTTTTAGTTTCTCTTAGCTGCTGTAGAGGGCGCCATCCAAAAGTTACTTTTTAAACGGTAGGAAATATTTTAGACCTCCTGTAACAGATTTTTGAAAAATTCGAAATGGATTTTATTCTCGAGACCCAAAACTATACAATAAGCCTTTAAAATTCATACTTTTTTATATTTTGAAGTTTTTGTATGAATATTTATGAAAAATGCGAAAAAATTGAGGGACTTGGCCTCAAAAAATGACCCGTAAAAAAAGGGGGTCGTATTTTTGAAAACTTTCAGAGGTTTATTGTTTAGTATTTTTTATGAGTAATCAAATGCTTTTTGGTTTTTTAAAATCCGTTGAGTAGATTCGGAGAAAAACTTCCTACCAGTTTGAAAAGTAACTTTTGGATGACGCCCTCTACAGCAGCCAAGGGAAACTAAAAATAAAAAAAATAAAATTTTTTTCATATTTTTTGGACAATACTTAACAATGTTCAAAAGAAATTTTGTCAATAAATATAATAGTTTTTTCATAATAAAATTTTTAAAAAGTGTTTTTTTGTTTTCAATTACAAAAGCGAATGTCCCTTTAAGTTGTTGTAAATGAGGTTGTCCCGTAAGCATGCCTAGAACTAATGTCGGGCACATCCTCAGTGCCCCTTTGAGGCTATTAGGGATGGTTCAAACTGAATTTTACAATCACAACCCCTCCAAAATTGCATTCAAGTAAAGGTGCAAGGCGAAACTTGAAACCTTATCGAAAAGAGAAAAAGTACTTAAGTCGTACACGGTATTCATTTTGATGGAATATCATATGGATCTTGAATTTAAAGTTTAGTTCAGGAGATTTCAAAAGTTCGATGTTTTTATACGACCTTCTTATAAAATAATTTTTTTTTTTATTTCTTAGTTTTTCAAGAGTTTCTCAATAATATAGAAATCATCTGACGTCTGAAGTCAACACCATAATTCTTTTTGCATATGTAAAGTAAAATTCAAATTGACATTGGGACACTGCAAATATTTAAACAAATGCAGCAATTTTGGCTAAATTGATAAAAAAAAATAAAAATCCAACCGCGCACGCGTTCCAAAAAAGTAACAGTGTAACACGAGAGATTGTTGCTGCCGCTACTGCTGTCAATTTATTTGCTTTCGATGGATGGCATTTTCAAAGTGGGCGTAAATTGCTACAATAAACACATAAAATGCAGGGTTTAAATTTCACATTTCTCGAAAGTAGGTGGCGCACTTACTCCAGCCACCAACCACTGGAGGCAGCAGCAGCAGCAGAAAGATAGATTGTTGCTAGTCGTCTACCTGTGGTTGAGTTGCGTGCAACAAGTGTTGGTCATGTAGGTTGTTTTTGTCGTCGATATGTTGCTGTATTTGAACTGTGGCGCTTATCAAGACGACACCCGCAATATTTTTCACATTTTTTTCTGTGTTCATTTGTGAAAGGAGAAAATACGGGAGCTAATTTAAAAATGTAAATTTATTGCAAAAGAAAGAGACTTTTATTGCCAAAAAAATATGCACTAGCAGTGATTGTTTTAGTTTAGAAAATCACTAAAATGCACCTGATATCGTAGCTAGAAACTTCCAACAGTTGCGATGCATGTTAATCTGTAGGTCATAATGTGGGCTTTAATTTATTAAATGTTTCATACAATCTGATATCGTTAAGCAAGTTGTGATTTAGATGGGCTGTCCAGTAAACGAAAGATTTACGGAAACACTTGGACCAAAGTTGTTTCATTGTGGTTCTAATACGAAATTCCGCTCCTCCCAAGCCTACTTAGATACTTTAATAAATAAGAGAATGTTATGAAAATTTTCTGCATGCTTGTGGATAATCACGAGATATTAAATGTTTTATCAATTTTTTGAACACACATCATAAACGTCATTCCTTACGTAATAAGTGATGCTCAATCCAAATTCCAAAATTGATCTATCATACTTGGTTTTTGAGATTGAGATATTTGACCTAAATGTTTAAAGAACACAATTTTTCGGTTATTTTTGAAGTTCTATACCAGAGTAAGTAAACCTTTCGAAATTTATCTTGTCTTTATGTTGAACACCAATAAAATTACAAAACCAAGAAAAAATGCATCGAGTTTCGTTTGCAACCTTATTTGACGAGACGAAAGAAATTGTACGTGGGCCAGCGTACAAAAAAAAAAATTCATAAACACACTGCTGAGACTTTCTGTATTTAATGTGCAGGTCGAGAAGGACAATATTTTGTGAGTGGAGAAGTATGGTGGTGGGGCGTTTACCGTGTTCAAGCTATCACAGTCATGAATTTCAGGCCAGAAAAAAATGTATGAACACAACCTTGGTTTTCATTCGAATTAAAAGTTTTTAATATGTTTAAAGTATAAAAAATGCTGTCGGACACGCCGAATATGCCAAAATTACGACACAAAAAAATGTATTACCACAAAGCCAATTTTTGCAGAATTGGTCAATAAAAATATTCAAAATCAAGTGGTAACATTGTCGGACAAAAATATTGGGGCTAACAATAGTCGGACAAAAAATGTAATTTTAACCAACAAAAAAGTGAGTGAACGAGCACTTATATATTCTTCGTCGCCGGGAGAGAAAAAAATGTTCACCTACCCCCACTAAGTTTACCTTTCCAATATTTCTCTCAAACATACTACACGGAGAAAAATACGTAGGGGATGGGGGGCTAGTGTGGACTGGGGGCTAGTGTGGACAAATTCAAATTCTCGCGCCGTTTTGAATTTTTTGCTTCTGTTTTATATTTTTCAAGTTTGTATTTGCACTCTGCATCACCAAAAAAAAATTAATTTGTTGACAGTTCAGCTTTCCATGATAACGTGACCGAACGTGTTTTACGCAGCAAAAAGTAATTTTTTTGTTGTTTCGTAATTTCAGTGATACTTTTAAACTAATTATTCTTCTGCTGTAGTGTTAATAGATAATACAACTTAAAATAGTGTTTATTTAAACCATTGAAATTATTTTTCAAGAACTTTACCGTAAGATTAAAAAAAAAATATTTTTGTTTAAAAAGACATGAAGGGGCTAGTGTGGACAACTGAAATGGGGCTAGTGCGGACATGTCCGCAGCAGCTGAAGTGACTCCAGAAATCGTCAGACCATTTCTAAAAGCCGTTCCAAGGAAGTACGTTACTAAAAAGAAAGAATGACAGATTCACCTATACCGATTTACCGGATACCAGCGAAATTTACCGAAATGAAATAGTGGCAAAGCTGCCACAACCACAACAACCGTCGGAAACATCGCGATTAGCAAGTTATATGAAGTTTGAAACAACATGGACAAAAAGTATTTTATATTGGCCAAATTGTCACGATCCACGGTTCTCAAGATTTCGACATTACGTTTCTAAAAAGAAAGAACGATAGATTCACGTATCCCGATATACCGGATACCAGCCAAATTCACCGAAATGAAATAGTGGCAAAGCTGCCACAAGCACAACAACTGCCGGGAACATCTCGATCAGCAAGTTATATGAAGTTTGATATAAATGTCTCCAATTACAACATGGGATAGCAGTTAATTGTTTATTTGTATTATTATTTGTATTACATCATTATTTTCTTGAATAAACATGTATCTGCACTCTTTCTTAACGTTTTTGTATGAATTATGAAGTTTCTTATAGTGTCCACATTAGCCCCCAGTTAAATCAATGGTTGTCCACACTAGCCCCGTCACGGTGCTTGTGGGAGAATTTAAATAAAATTTTGATGTACCTCGGATTTTTTTGTAAATTCTTATTATAGATGTCAACAGAAGTTATTCTATGCAAAAAATAAAATTATAGAGGTGGCGCTTTTTTAAAGATAATCCCTTTTGCAATTGGGGCATTTTCCCATACAAAAAAATAAAATTTTTTTTTTTAACTACATTAAACAAATATCAAAATAATCACATTCGATGTGTTTTGCGATGCTTCACGCGAATCCGACCTCAGAATCGCTCTATCGTGTATAGTTTTTGAGATATTCTAATCTAAAAGCCGAAAAAAGTCGTTTTTTGCCATGTTTTGAAGCTATATAACTATGTAACATATCATTTATTCGTTAAATGTGGTTAAAATACTTGAAAGTCATGATCTTTTCCTTTAAAATCTAATTTAAATTATGTTTATATCTTCATGCTTCTAAGAGATATCGTAGACCGAAATATTGGCTAAACGGGTTTTTTGCACTTTTGTGTCTTTTTAGGTTAGGATATCTTTGACGAAAAAAAGATATCAACATAATTTAAATTAGGTTTTAAAGGCAAAGGTTAGGACTTTAAAGTTGCTTACCAGACTTAACGAAATTAAAATGTCTTTCACATTTAAAACATGTTCAACGAACCGACTACTTCTAAATTCAGCCGTTTGACGACCCAAGTGTTGTTGTTACGTGTATAGCATACGGCTGAATTTTGAAATATTCGGTTCGTTAAACATGCTTAAAATGTGAAAGAAATTTTAGTTTCGTCAAATCTGGTAAACAACTTTAAAGTCCTAATCTTTGCCTTTAAAACCTAATTTAAATTATGTTGATATCTTTTTTTTCGTCAAAGATATCCTAACCTAAAAAGACACAAAAGTGCAAAAATCCCGTTTAGCCAATATTTCGGTCTACGATATCTCTTAGAAGCATGAAGATATAATCATAATTTAAATTAGATTTTAAAGGAAAAGATCATGACTTTCAAGTATTTTAACCACATTTAACGAATAAATGATATGTTACATAGTTATATAGCTTCAAAACATGGCAAAAAACGACTTTTTTCGGCTTTTAGATTAGAATATCTCAAAAACTATACACGATAGAGCGATTCTGAGGTCAGATTCGCGTGAAGCATCGCAAAACACATCGAATGTGATTATTTTGATTTTTGTTTAATGTAGTTAAAAAAAAAATTTTTTTCTTTTTGTATGGGAAAATGTCCCAATTAGAAAAGGGATTATCTTTAAAAAAGCGCCACCTCTATAATTTTATTTTTTGCATAGAATAACTTCTATTGACATCTATAATAAGAATTTACAAAAAAATCCGAGGTACATCAAAATTTTATTTAAATTCTCCCACAAGCACCGTGCCGTGTAAGGGACTAGTGTGGACAAATGCAAGCTCTTTTTAAAACAAATTAAAAGTGCATTTATGAAAATAAAAATTCATAACTATTGATGCAATTATGAAGGCAAGAGGTATAAGTAATCGCTAAAAATTACTTTATTACAAAAATGATATATTTACATATATAATTTTGTAATTATATAAAAATTGTCCACACTAGCCCCCCCCTCCCCTATAATAATTTTTACTATATTGGCTAGTCGAAAAATTAAAGTAATCAACACTAAATTTCAAATATAAATTACCTTACGTATGAACTATTTGATGGGTCCGTAAAGTAACATTTACAAATAAAATGTAGTTAAATAATAAAGGAATATTTACTACAAATTTCCTACATTTGGCTATATGTAAGGTAATTTGCACTTTCAGAAAAAAAATGTGTGGTCATTTTGAATTTAGGATTCTAGTCAAAATAACTTCAATTTTTTTCACGCACAAAAATGAGTATCATAATTGTCACCTTACGCGAGTAAGGTAAATACCACAAAAATATAGAGTCATTTTGACTTTTATAATTTTAGTAACAATTTATATTTTTGGACAGACATTTTCTTCATATACAAATTTTTTTGCTTCTACATCATATGCGGAAGCAACTCCCGGCGCCGCCGGTTGGTTTATTTTTTTTTATTTATTTTTGGTTTTTTTTTTTTTTTTTATTAAACTATACAGTAAGGTAAATATCACGCCAATTTTTTCATTAAAATTACTAGACTGTGAGGTCATTCGAACAATCTGAATTGACTAAAACAGTAAGGTAAATCTTACTTCGGTGTAAAGTTGTCACTATTCTGACTTGAAAATCTGGTAAAATTTATGAGAAATAAAGTAGCAGGTACTATTTTTTTTCTTCGTGTACGTAGGCTGCTATATATGTTTCTGGCCTAGGCAACTTTAATGTCAATAGCTAAAATCTGGCAAAACCATAATAAAGTTTGACATTTTTTAGCATAAACGTTCTCAGAACGTTTTGACGCACGACTATTATTTGTGTTGTTTACAGTGACTTGAAAAAATCAATTTGGCAAAAAATGGAATTAACCCGTGAACATTTTCGTGCGATTATTTTTCACAACTTTCGACGTGGATTATCACGACAACAGTGCATCGATGAACTTAAATCTTTGTATGGCGATGAAGCATCATCCTATAGCACTGTGAAAAACTGGTTTAATGAATTCAATCGTGCTCGACGCTCGCTCAAAGACGAATTTCGTGAAGGTCGTCCAAAATCATTTGTTGTGCCACAAAACATCGATACAGTGCATGAACTGATAATGCAAGATCGTCATGTGGCATATTATGAGATAGAGGCATCCCTGCACATTAGTTCCACTCCAATACATTCGATTTTGCATGAACACTTAGTTGTAAAAAACGTTTGTTCTCGTTGGAAACCCCATAATTTATCAATCGCTTAAATTATCAATGGAAAAATTGATTTTCTTAACTCACTGTAAACAAAAGAAATAGCACTTATACATCAAAACGTTATGAGTACGTTTATGCTAAAAAATGTCAAACTTTATTGTGGTGTTGCCAGATTTTAGCTATTGACATTAGTGCTGCCTCGGCCAGAAATATATATAGCAGCTCACGTACTCCATTTTTTCCATCCCTTAAGGGGGCTCCCAAAACAACAAAAAAAAAAAAGAAAAAAATATGACCTGACCTGACGCAACAAACCGGAAAGCATATTCTTGTTTAGGAGTTCAAAACGCACTTAAAAAAAATTTTCAAACTTCTTGGTGTTTTTTGACTGTTGAACAGTGTTATATGCTTTGTTCGATTGAAGTTGGTGTAGCAAGCCGAATTTTGGCTATTTTAGCCATCAACCAGGACCATACCAGACATTTAATTTAGTGCAAGTTAAGTTTTAATAGTTTTGATGTCCTAAAACTAATTTTAATCCAAATTTGTTAAGAATTTCAAACCAAGTTTATCTAGAAATTAAAGAAAATTGCAATAATTTTAATGCATTTTCCTTGTGCCATCAAAGCAGTTTATTAATTTTGTTTAAGGGACATACGATTGCATGTCTACGCTAAAAGCATGCACAGCACCAACACCAATGATTACATATCATGCCGAAAAACCGATTGAAATAAACAAAACAAAATAAATAAAATAAAGGAAAGAGTAAAATATTAATAGCGGCATATAGTTAACGTAATGCAAAGTAACGTAACTTAGCGTAACATGACATGACCCACAATCTCTGACCCTGACATTGTGCAGAGACTCAAACCCAAAGCGACTCAGTCTCAGAAACACCGGTGACATTCACATTGAGTGGAGTTCATTCGTTGTCGTAACCGGCAATTTACTCCCAGACTGACAAGAGACGAATAAATTCACTTGTGATATACTGGGTACTGGTTATCTGCTTGCATCGATCGCACATACCTACCTCCATTGCTCGTATAAAAACAATAATTTATGTAATGCTTTTCAATTAAGTCAATAGTATTTTATTACAATATGTAATTGTTTACATAAAAATGTGTCTTTAACATTAATTGCAGCCGCCGCTTGTTTGTGTAATTGAAAGAAACGCCTTCGCTTCGCTTTCAATTATCATGACTTGCATACTTTGCGACTGAGCGACCCCTCTTTATTTTTTTCTTTTGCACTTGAACCTTTGGGACCTGCTGAATTTTGTCTTAATACAGAGGTAATCGTTTCTTGCGCCAATCACTGTGTGATGTTTTGTTGTTGTTGTTGTTGTAGCGGATATGATAATTTGTTGCCGGAAGTTGGCAGCAGTGCATTTTTTTTTTTTTTTTGTTTGTTTTGTCAATATTTTACTCTTATGATGGCGATAATTCATGAAATTAAAAGGAAATTTATTTACTTTTTATAAAAATAATTTATTTGAAATGTTGATGATCTTATGCAAAATGCATTTTCTTTAATAAGATACAACCTTGATGTGGCGAAAGTCTGCTCAATGGATGATAAAAAGGCAAAGATATTTGCATACCACTTGAATTTCAATGAATCGAATTCTACTTTCCGCGAAACGAACTGAATCGGTTATTGTTCGGAAGGAACGTTTCTTTACGGGCCAATTGGTGACTCACAGATTCGATCGAGTACTTAACAAGATTCTGTTAGTGAGGAATCCATTTTTCTTAAAAACCATTTGATGCGATTATTATATCACCTGGATAAATCCCCTTCAGAAAAAACGTTCAGTTCATTTTCTGGATACCATTTGTCATATCTTCATGAGTAATTACAGAATTTCAATTTTTTTTTTTAATCAGTTTAGTGGAGCTTAGGTTCAATTTTGAGTTCTTTTGCCCTCACTTTTGCCTGCTGAAAATATCGCTAGAATGAAAACTATGCTGATTGATAATTATGACAGATAGTTATGATTTACAACTTTTACTATACATATCCAACAGTTCAATAAATTGTACAGATGTATGTTTCATTTACCTTTAGGGTATATACATGTGTATGATGAACATGCGTGTATACCAAATTGTTATGTTATTTTTAATTTTCTAAAAAAACAATTTGGAAGTTTTTTTTATTACTATTATTATGATTACTGTTATTTTTCCTCTTTAACATTTATTATTTTTACGAGTATAATTTTTCACAACAACTCAATTACAATGAGTCATGGCGATTTAACCGGCTTTTTAAGCGACTTCTTCTCTTTCAACGTAACTACGTAATTTTTCACAGTTGCTTTTTTGTTAAGTTAGTTGTGCCGGTTGCCATCACTTCGTCATTGCCACCAGTGCCTACATCAATTACTTTTCTCTTACCAACTTCTTGTTATGTTTTATTTATTGAATTGTCCAATAATCGACGCCTTTCAATATCATTTTCCCTGTTTTAGGTATTACTTTGCTGGAATTTTTTTTTTTTTTGGTTTGATTTCCTTCGATTAAATTTGATTCTGTATTTTTCTTTGCTTTCATATGCAAAATAATCAGTGTTGCCAAAATGTGGGGAATTCCTCAAAATCGGAGGAATTCAGAATCCGCTTGAGGAATTTTTGAGGAATTGTCTTTACACACGTATAGTACTTGATATTAACCATTTATTATTGGCTTTCTTTTTTACTACAATATAATAAGTGTGGGTTAGAAAAGATTTAAGGATTTGCGGCAATATTTTTCAATAGGAATCCACTAAATTCCTTTATCTGTTTTGACGCGGTGGCTTTCTATTAAAACTGTTTATGAAACTTTGAAATCAAACTTGCCCTTTTGAGGGTCCGTCTATAGACTAAGATTGATTTTTAAATACATTAGAAATACATTCTAAGCTTGAAGCTTGCTTAAGAAGCGGTTTGAATTTATTGATATTAACCTGCAATACTTGAATGCAGGGAACACGCGTTGTTAGATCACAAAATTTCTTCCAGAGTGCAGTTGAAATAAGATTTTTTAAGAAAAACACATTGTGGAATCACCAAAATGTCCTAATTTAAAGACAGTTGTATGATTATAATTAAACTGTTTTTTTCTTATGTCGTTTTTTCATTGGGCAAAAAAGAGCAATCTTTTTTTGATCTAGATTAAAATCTATTACAAAATTTTCCGATCTCAGATCATTTTTTTCAAATCTAGATTTTTTTCAGATTTCATTTGCTCGCACTCACACTATTACAATCATCTAGGGCAAGTGTCAAAATGGCAGCATCATTAATTAAAAATTTTTATTGTTTTCGAAAAAGTCAACCAAACTCATTTAAAGTTCAATACAAAAAACATTTGTTATCAAATATGGATAAATTTGTGTTTGGAAATTTGACTCAAGCTGTGCATATGGTAGAAGCCAATCTTTAAAATTCGGAGCGGGCTGCGAATGGCACTCAAAAACAATTCGCCAAAAAGACAACTATGATGCAGACAAAAATCTTGTTGAATAGCTGGCATTCATTTAATTTCGACTTTCAATTTCCAATTGGATGTTTTTAAAAATTCAAACTTCAAATAATTTGACGATACAATACACAAATACAACCTTATTTGTTACTTCAAATGCCAAATCATTTGTACCCGTCATCCGCCCCAGCAAAAACAAAATACTTGCTGTTTTCGTGTTCCATTCAGCAAAAAAAAAATTTGATCTGAGAGCAAAATCTAAATTTCCCAATGGAAAACGACATTAATAACATTCATGAAATTTTATAACAAATTTTATGACTTTTCCCATCAGATTAAAGTTTAAATTCTATTTTTTGGAAATCTTTAAAATTGAACGCATCATATTTCGCCGTCTTTTTTCAGATTTGAGGAATTTCACTTAAAATTGAGGATTTCTTCTCGATTTTTGAGGATTTTGAAAGATTTTTATTGGCAACACTGAAAATAATTGACTTTTTTATTGTCAAATTTGCCTTATTGTTGCTTCGTCTTTTTGACTTTTTGAATGATTTTTTTTTTTAACAATCGCCTTAGTGTTATGCCATACACTCACTTTGTCAACTTGTTGCACTTCGTTAACTTGGCTGTTTATTTCATTGAATTGATCGGCGTAAATTCAAATTCATTGCACGTTTATTGTTAAATATAAATGTCTACGTGTAGATCTTCATTCGTTTAGTTTTGTTGCAGATATATTGTTATTGTTGCCATTTTAATTTTTTATTAATTTTTTTTATTTTACTTGCTTAAAACTCCTTAACACTATCGTTCAACATATTTTATTGTAATCAACTGCACATTGGACTAATTTAAAAATTAATAAAAAAAATATTTTAAATTGGGAGTGGAAAATTTGCGTTCTTTTTAATTTTATAAAATTTAATTGAATGCATTTTACGCTTTTAATATTTACTTGTATGGGATGATCCAACTCGATCTTTTCCACAAAATTTTATAGAATGCAGGAATTTCACATTTACACATTTCATACTTGAGTTATGACTTCGTTATATGTGACCTGGTCTATGAAAAGGGGGCTTACGTGCGAAAAAAACAGCTGGAAAGCAACTTTTAAGGGTCAATTTATGCGAATTGGCAAAAAATTGGGAATTTTTTTTTGACACGTAAGCACCCTTTTCATAGACCAGGTCACATATTTGTTTAGAACCATCATCCAAACATGAATTAATAAGTGTTGTTTAGCTCAGTACCAAAATTAATTAGTTTTTCACATTTTGAAACATAATTAATTTGACATTAATCACAAAATTGTGTGAAAACTAAAAAAAAATGCTTGAAGTAAGAACAAGAAAATAAAAATTCACCGAGGGATATCAGTCCTAAAGGCCACGCCGGGACTGATAATACAAAAGGGAAAATCGTGGCGAGACACACAAAAAAAAAGGAAATAATATAAATGAAAAATTTATTATTAATAACGAAAAAAATCATCGAATTTGAGCCGAGAACAGCATTCATTGACTATAAGTATTTTCAATCATACGTTAAACAAGGCATACGTACGCTTATTCATAAATAGCCCAGGAAAATAAGACATTTTCTGCGAAAAAATTCCCAGTGGAAATTTTTCACCGGAATTGTATTTATTTATGCATGATACACAAACTGTGAAAAGTCCATTGCAAAGTCGTGTGCGCATAAATATCTCGCTAATGCTAACTTTTACAGAAAAATGTTGGTTTCCAATTTTGTACCACAGGAAATTTTCTACAAAAATACGTTAAAAGTATTTGCGTACGACTTCTGGTTTAGGAGATCACCCAATTTAAAAAGTTGTTAACAGTTATGATATGAAATACTACCTATGAGTTCATATTAAAATATCATACTTTTTAAATTGCAATAACTCTTCAATGAGAAGTTGTACAAACAAAATTAAAATGCCGTTTGAAGGATAATTTAATTTGCTATACACCGTACAAAATTTTTTTTTCGAACGGCTCATGACCGGCTTTTTGGCATTTTAAGGGTTTTTTTGGAATATCTTCTGTACGGTTACTTCTATGTGTACACATATCTCTTATTTTTTGTAGATCTTGTAATTCTGTATAAATTTGGTCCCATTACTTTTTATCGTAGTACTTATTCAAGAATAGTTTTAAGGTCATGAGCCGTTCGAAAAAAAAAATTTTGTGCGGTGTATAGAAAATTAAAAGATAAATTGAAAGATAATTTAATTTTCTATATACCGTACAACATTTTTTTTTTCAAACGTCTCATGACCTTAAAAATATTCTTGAATAACCGTTAAGGCTTCGAAATTACTGGTTTTTTAATGATATCTGCGAATTGGTAAGTACTACTCTCATTGAAGAGTTATTGCAATTTAAAAAGTAAGATTTTTTAATATGAACTCATAGGTAGTATTTCATATCATAACTGTTAACAACTTTTTAAATTGGGTGATCTCCTAAACTAGAAGTCGTACGCAAATACTTTAAACGTACTTTTGTAGGAAATTTCCTGTGCTACAAAATTGGAGGCCAACATTTTTCTGTAAAAGTTAGCATTAGCGAGATATTTGCAAAAAACTGATTTTAGCGGCCTTTGAGCCCGAATAACTTTTTATGCGCACACGACTTTGCAATGGACTTTTCACAGTTTGTGTATCATTTATAAATAAAGACAATTCCGGTGAACAATTTCCACTGGGAATTTTTTCGCACGGAAGCTCTTTTTTCGTCTTATTTTCCTGGGCTAAAAATGTAAGAATTTTTCTTAAAATCTGAGAACAATATTCGTAAATTTTTTTTATGAATTATTTGTAATACGTAAGAACTTGTTCATAAAATCTAAAAACGGAATTCATAAATTTTTTTTTTTTTTTCAAAATAAAAAAATTTGATTAAGCTTTTGAAATACAAATTTTACACAAAAACGTCAGAGGTGTCTGTAGCGTATGTGATAAGGAGCTAGTTCTCTGCGCTTTGGTTTCCGGGTTCGAACCCCAACGCGGGTGGAAGTTTTTTTTATTATTTTTTTTTTTTATATTAGGAGAATGCTCAAGCTCCAAGGCATTGGACATACAATATTGACCTAGAGTAGTATGTCATAAAGAAAGTAAGCACTTGATGCTAAAAAACGCTTTTAAAAGCGCTATTTTTCCTCTTGGGAAAATAAATACTTACCACAGCATGCTTCTATGCCTAGAAGTTTCAGGAGAATACACACACATAGCATGATGGTGTGGAAAATAACTTATTATACGCTTATTGAAGCAAACATTTCGTTTGGAAATTAACTTGCAAAGTGTTTGGAAATTCTTGAATTAAAATGGTTTATGTTGACTATATGAAAATTATACTAATTTTACGAACTTTAGTCATTATTTGCAAGAATCTAAAATTCTATGCATTTTTCAACTTAGGAAATCATGACAATTAGGATTAGAGAAAAAAACTACTAAGCATGGCTATGGTGACATATGTTTCGGTTACCGCCACGTAACCATCATCAGACCAATTTATGTTTTATTTAATTTATTTTAAATTAAATGAAATAACAATTGAATAATTTTTGAACTTTTTGTCTGAGGCCGGGATTGAACTATGAACCTCGGAGTCAATGTCTCTACATAGCGCATTTATCAATGGACTGCGCTATGTACCCTCAGAATAATTGGTAGCTTAAGTGTCTATATTCATGTAGTGAGATTTTTGTTCTCTTTCCTTTTTATCATGACTCCTGTTGTTGTTGTTGTTTGGTAAGGTCCAGCCATTGGCTGCGAAATCAATACCGGTTTGTCATGTGGCTACTAGGGTTGCCAGTTGCACATGTATTGGCGTGTTCTCCATAATTAATTAAAATGGTTTATGTTGACTATATGAAAATTATACTAATTTTACGAACTTTAGTCATTATTTGCAAGAATCTAAAAATTCTATGCATTTTTCAACTTAGGAAATCATGACAATTAGGATTAGAGAAAAAAAAACTACTAAGCATGGCTATGGTGACATATGTTTCGGTTACCGCCACGTAACCATCATCAGACCAATTTATGTTTTATTTAATTTATTTTAAATTAAATGAAATAACAATTGAATAATTTTTGAACTTTTTGTCTGAGGCCGGGATTGAACTATGAACCTCGGAGTCAATGTCTCTACATAGCGCATTTATCAATGGACTGCGCTATGTACCCTCAGAATAATTGGTAGCTTAAGTGTCTATATTCATGTAGTGAGATTTTTGTTCTCTTTCCTTTTTATCATGACTCCTGTTGTTGTTGTTGTTTGGTAAGGTCCAGCCATTGGCTGCGAAATCAATACCGGTTTGTCATGTGGCTACTAGGGTTGCCAGTTGCACATGTATTGGCGTGTTCTCCATAATTAATTAAAATGGTTTATGTTGACTATATGAAAATTATACTAATTTTACGAACTTTAGTCATTATTTGCAAGAAACTAAAATTCTATGCATTTTTCAACTTAGGAAATCATGACAATTAGGATTAGAGAAAAAAACTACTAAGCATGGCTATGGTGACATATGTTTCGGTTACCGCCACGTAACCATCATCAGACCAATTTATGTTTTATTTAATTTATTTTAAATTAAATGAAATAACAATTGAATAATTTTTGAACTTTTTGTCTGAGGCCGGGATTGAACTATGAACCTCGGAGTCAATGTCTCTACATAGCGCATTTATCAATGGACTGCGCTATGTACCCTCAGAATAATTGGTAGCTTAAGTGTCTATATTCATGTAGTGAGATTTTTGTTCTCTTTCCTTTTTATCATGACTCCTGTTGTTGTTGTTGTTTGGTAAGGTCCAGCCATTGGCTGCGAAATCAATACCGGTTTGTCATGTGGCTACTAGGGTTGCCAGTTGCACATGTATTGGCGTGTTCTCCATAATTAATTAAAATGGTTTATGTTGACTATATGAAAATTATACTAATTTTACGAACTTTAGTCATTATTTGCAAGAATCTAAAATTCTATGCATTTTTCAACTTAGGAAATCATGACAATTAGGATTAGAGAAAAAAACTACTAAGCATGGCTATGGTGACATATGTTTCGGTTACCGCCACGTAACCATCATCAGACCAATTTATGTTTTATTTAATTTATTTTAAATTAAATGAAATAACAATTGAATAATTTTTGAACTTTTTGTCTGAGGCCGGGATTGAACTATGAACCTCGGAGTCAATGTCTCTACATAGCGCATTTATCAATGGACTGCGCTATGTACCCTCAGAATAATTGGTAGCTTAAGTGTCTATATTCATGTAGTGAGATTTTTGTTCTCTTTCCTTTTTATCATGACTCCTGTTGTTGTTGTTGTTTGGTAAGGTCCAGCCATTGGCTGCGAAATCAATACCGGTTTGTCATGTGGCTACTAGGGTTGCCAGTTGCACATGTATTGGCGTGTTCTCCATAATTAATTAAAATGGTTTATGTTGACTATATGAAAATTATACTAATTTTACGAACTTTAGTCATTATTTGCAAGAATCTAAAATTCTATGCATTTTTCAACTTAGGAAATCATGACAATTAGGATAAGAGAAAAAAACTACTAAGCATGGCTATGGTGACATATGTTTCGGTTACCGCCACGTAACCATCATCAGACCAATTTATGTTTTATTTAATTTATTTTAAATTAAATGAAATAACAATTGAATAATTTTTGAACTTTTTGTCTGAGGCCGGGATTGAACTATGAACCTCGGAGTCAATGTCTCTACATAGCGCATTTATCAATGGACTGCGCTATGTACCCTCAGAATAATTGGTAGCTTAAGTGTCTATATTCATGTAGTGAGATTTTTGTTCTCTTTCCTTTTTATCATGACTCCTGTTGTTGTTGTTGTTTGGTAAGGTCCAGCCATTGGCTGCGAAATCAATACCGGTTTGTCATGTGGCTACTAGGGTTGCCAGTTGCACATGTATTGGCGTGTTCTCCATAATTAATTAAAATGGTTTATGTTGACTATATGAAAATTATACTAATTTTACGAACTTTAGTCATTATTTGCAAGAATCTAAAATTCTATGCATTTTTCAACTTAGGAAATCATGACAATTAGGATTAGAGAAAAAAACTACTAAGCATGGCTATGGTGACATATGTTTCGGTTACCGCCACGTAACCATCATCAGACCAATTTATGTTTTATTTAATTTATTTTAAATTAAATGAAATAACAATTGAATAATTTTTGAACTTTTTGTCTGAGGCCGGGATTGAACTATGAACCTCGGAGTCAATGTCTCTACATAGCGCATTTATCAATGGACTGCGCTATGTACCCTCAGAATAATTGGTAGCTTAAGTGTCTATATTCATGTAGTGAGATTTTTGTTCTCTTGTCATGATTTCCTAAGTTGAAAAATGCATAGAATTTTAGATTCTTGCAAATAATGACTAAAGTTCGTAAAATTAGTATAATTCTTGAATTCTAATCATTTAATAATCGAAACTGGACCCTTCATAGCAAGCTTGTGAAAATCATTTGGAGCAAGCTTTTTATAAATGTTTTTATACAATATTTTCCAGATTTTTTTATTCAATATTTTTAAATTGTTTTTTTAACTTTTCAATTAACATTTTGTTAGTATTTATTATGTTCATAAAACAATGTTTTCCAAACATTTTTATATTTAATTAAAAATAAAAAAAAGTTTATGTTTGCTGAGAATCGAACCTATCACCTCCAAGTTATGAGTCGACAATCTTATCAACTGACCTAACGTGCCAGTTATGATTCAAATGCCTTGTGTTTTACTTAGATCGATAAGTCATTGAAAAAATAAAATAACAAAATTTTTCGAATGTTTGGAAAACGGTTATTGAAACGTTTGAAAATAAATAATTTTCCAGTTGTTGATTTTAACTTTGCAAATCAATTTTAAAAATAATAAAAAAATTTTCCAAACGTTTGAAAATTGGTTACGAAAACATTTGAAAATTAACTTTTCCCAAACTTAAAAATTGAAAAGGTTATAAAATTGTTGGTTGGGTACTTTATTTGAAATTTAGCATAAACAAGTATAAAACCAAAAGAAGAAAATGAAATACAAACTGAAAATAATATTTCAAATTGATGAAACTTTTCTTTAAGTTTATGAACGAATTGTTTAATTTTATGTAAACATTTATAAAATTTGTATCTGTAGATTTATGAAACGTTATTATTCGTACGAAAAAATTCTTAAAATTTAAGAACGGAAGTTCATTAAAAAAATTCCTCATAGAAAAATATTTATGAACTCATGTACTTACGATTAATGAATCGTTCTTAAAATCAAAAAATTTTAATGAAAAAATTTTATTTGAAAATCAATGAATTTCGGTGTATGAATGCCGTTCATAAATAATATGTTCAATATTTTTTTGTGTGGAGGGGGATAGCTAAGGACTGCCCCAACAAAATTTGTCCCTTTTATTCTTTATCGAAATGTGAGTGCTATTTTTTCTATATAACATGACGATTACAAAAATATATAACACTTGGCAAACAAATTTCAGACGATAAAGATATCTAGTAATCAAGAAAAAAAGTGCAAACTCATTTTGTACACTTGCATGCAAAAACGAGAATTAAAATATTCAGCCATAGCTAAAAAAACAGGTGCATCAAAAATCACTGTCCAAAGGGTTATTTCGAATTAAAGAAAGGGTCAACTTATTACGCGGAAAAAGAGTTGAGGTAGAAAAGCCAGTATAGACCCACAATTGATGAAAAAAGTGAAGCGCCTTTTTAATCAGAATCCCAACACTTCAGAACGAGATATGGCTGCCAGAGGAGGAACCTCAAAATCTTCTATAATAATAATACAAAGCAGATCGTGAGGAGGCGGGTGATAGCGATTAGGAAGGTTTTGGACAGTGGCGTAGATAGCTGGTTATCAGCGAGAGATACCATTCATAAAGGCCACGCCGAGAATGGTGCTTTGAGTATAAGGGGGAAACACATTCGCCGCTTTCCTACATACAGGGAAGAAAGACGACGCATGGGGGACGGTATTTTGTTATTGCAGGCCATGCAGCTGTTAATTTATGTAACACTATATAAAAATTTAATGAAGAAATGCGTTAAAACGTTTTATAAAAAAAAACTGTTATTTAATTGAAGTTTAGAATTATAATTTCCGTCTTAGCCGCCTGCAAAATACAAATTTTTGGAACGAGCCTCTAGCCATCGGCGAGCCCAAGCCCCAGCCGAAGAAAGCTCCTTTACATAACGAAAAAACACAACCAGCATTACCTTTACAAGGAAAGTTTTACCATCATTTCATTATTTAATAATTAAAGTTTGTGACAAGCTACTACATGTTCTCATACATCGAATAGTTTTCGAGATATAAGGATCTAAAAAAAGTGCCAAAGCTACCCCAGTCTCGGCCACTACTGCATTCAGAACACACTGATTTTGTTAAATGTATAAGAATTAAGGCTAATCTAGCCAAACTTTATTAGTTTCAGCTTAAGAAAGTTTCCAAATATTATTATTTTATATTTCTGGCCGCTTTAAAAAATATAAATTTCACGGCTGACAACACAAAATTTTTTTCAAGTTTCACTAAAAGCACTTATACTGACTATGATTTTTATTATCCACAATTTTTTTTATACCCTACTCCCAGGATATATTCACTTTGTCCTTCCGTTTGTAACGCAGAGAAGGAGGCGTGGCAGATAAAGAAAAGTATATACAGTGAGAAGTAAAACTGTCAACATGTTTGCTATTTTCGACTTAGTAATGCTATAGCCTCCGCTCTGATTACATGACCAACAAGAAATATGAACCAAACGGAAGCTTTAATTTTTCTCTATTCAAATATGTGAACAATTTCACCAAACTTCACACCATAAAAAAATAATGAACAAAAAACCATTTTGAAAACATGTTGACAGTTTTGCACCACTTTAACTGATGTGCGTACAAACCTGGAACGTGAATTTTTCCTTGTTTAAAAAAAACGATTCCAATAGATTGCTGATTGCAAAACTGGCCACAGAATCCCTCTACCTTGTCAGGATTTCGAGGTATCCTTACCTAAAAGGGCAAAAAAGTCGTTTTTGCTGTTTTTCAAATTAAGTACCGGGACGCAAGGATTTTTTCAGCTCTATTCCGTAAAGTGCACTAGAATATTTTCCTCTTTCGCTTCCAAAAAAGTGGTGAATGGTCATATACGATTTTTTCTTGAAAAGAAATGGCCACAGTTTTTTTCGGTTCGAAAGGGTTATAGAAAGTAAATATTTGTTAGGACAGTGAAGTTGTCCTTATGCAAACTAGATTGAATGATTAGGATGATTCAATTTGGTTGTTCAATAAAATTAAACAAATGCAAACACCGCTTGAGCGTTAAAACTTTCGCATTCGTCCTACTGTGCCACACACACACAATGTCGTTATGCCTTATAAGTACGCGTCATGCTATAATCATCGCCTTCATCATTGAGAAACAACTACAACATAAAATATTATTTAATAGTTTTACTGTTTATTTGCGGGTCTGTCCACATAGTCGGTTGCATCGCCATTTGACGATGGTGCGCATTGCGTTCACATCACAGCTAATCGACAGCAGCGTTCAACTTGAAAAAATAAACAAAAAAATAAAAACATTTTTATGAAAGTTGAACCAGACGAAAAAGCAAAACGATCAATCGGATCGCAAGACAAATTAAATTCAAATTTAACGTTCATTTGCTGCACTCTGGTTTGTATTGCAATTTTGCACGTAAATATCTTGAAGCTCTCGATTGATTGCAGTTGAACGCAAACAGCAATAACTTTATTTGCGCCTGAGATATGGAAAAAATAAACGACGATTATCGCAAAAAAGTCAATAAATTGAAATGAGAAAATAAAACGATATGTTTCGATTTGATTGTTTTAACTGAATGATTTAAGCGCCCCTTACTTAGTGCCGATTAAAGGAAGCAGCCAGCTCGATCCAATGTTACCATTGATGGCGCGTATCTCTATCTGATTTCGTACGTGCTGTGTATCTGCTGCCATGGTAAAAGTCAACATTTTACTTTGCCTCGTACGTAGGTAATATTTTTGCACCAAATGCAATCATTAAAGTTTTTCAGATTTCGATTCAAATTCTTGACTGCATTTTTGTTATATTTTTATTGTTGGTTTTTTCCTACAATTTTGTGTCAGTATATTTGGATCATTTGCAGTTATAATTAACTATCTGTGCAATAATGGAGCTCATAAAGTTTCCTCACTGGGTCTCGCACTTGGCATGATCTGCTTTAGTTTTCTTTTTCATCTTTGTGTGTAACTCTTTGTTTTCTTTTTCATTTCAAGTATTTGTTTTATTTTTTCTTTCTGTAAATTGTGAAAATGTTTCACTTTTAATTTGTGCTGCAAAAGATTCACTTTTTTCATCTGTATTTCTGCGATATGACGTCTCGCTTCATGTTGTTGTCGCTGGTGGCAAATATGGACATATATCCGGTGGGAATTTTAAGATTCATTTGATGATTGATGTACGAGATGCACTTTTTTTGTACCCTCGACAGTTGCATTGCAATAATGAAGATTATCGCGAAAATAAAAAGTGTTGATTTCTAAAAGAAATTTATTTTAATGTGGTCTGAATTTCATATCATTTGGTGCGATAAATCATCTTTTGATTCCATGCTAATTCTGTTTTTGCTCGAATATTATATGATGAAATCATAATAAAATTTCTTAAGTGTAACATTTTTACACTCTAGGGTTTCTTTATTTGAACCTGATTGTCTTCATATTGTATTAGTATCTAGTGCTAACGGTACCATTAAAAGTACTGACAAAAGTGTTTCTAAACAAGGTAAGCTAAAAACTTGATTCGGTCATTCGAAAGGAACAAGCAGGATTCCGGCCGAACCGATCATGCGTGGAGCAAATCAACACCCTCAGAATAATTGTCGAACAATCATGCGAGTGGCGTGCTGCGCTTCAACTTGTCTTCGTAGAGTACAGTACTGCCTTCGAAAGTGTCTCCCGAGAAGACATTTGGGTTTCACTGCAGCGAAGAGGTATTGCCACAAAGACCATAAATTCAGTACGTGCACATTATGAAGGTTTTAAATACAGTGAGTTACACTACGGGTAAAATCTCGACTATTTGCCTTCTATCGGTCAAAAACTCAGGTATGCAAAGCAAGATTGAAGACCTTGTCTTGGAAACTCATTATCGCCATGGATGGTGGAGGAAAAGAATTGGAAGGCAATCTCAGAATTGCTCTATCGTGTATAGTTATAGTTATATAGTTATAGCTACCGAAAGTCTCATATGCAGTGCACATGTGCGGCGGCGCTGAACTAACTTTTTACAAATTTTTACTTTTTCAGGTTGCATCAGTTGAAAATTAGCTTCGTTCCCAATAGTGCAACCTTATTAAGTACCTTCGGCAACTATTTGACAAAACTCAATGAAATTATGTTAACAAATTAGATGGCAATTGTTTTGCCCAAAACATTAAATTTTTAATAAAAACTAAAGTAAACGCTGAAACAACACGTTTATTCTGATACCGAACTATGAACTATGTGAACTATGCGCAGTTCATATTTTTTAAATTCCAAGCAAAATATCGTCTTATTGAGACATAGTACATATGTATGTATATACCTCGGGCGTCTCTTGTACTCAGAACATTAGAACATTGATTGAGGTATAAATTGTAGTTTCAAAAATAATTTTTAATGTTTATTCAACACAAAGTGCAAGAAGATATATTGTTTCAGTGCCACCGTGCTTTTTTTATCGTCAATTAAAAAAATGTCTGATTGACTGTCAAATTTTTTGGGGCTTTTCCTTTCTTCGCAATCGTCTACTTTTAAGACTTTTGCCAGTCATGTGAGAGAGTGAAGTGCCCGCTGCTGGGGATATCGAAGTTATCGTATTGTTTTATGCATTTTTTATTATTTTTATTTCTTGCAATGTTTTGATTTCTTTATCTTTTTATTGAACTTACTTAGTTTCCATATAAAAATGCGTAACAAACGATAAAATATTGAGACCTGCTTCGTTGACGATATTGTTTTTTTAAGTTTCTTATAACGATATTTCTAAATAAAGTGCTAAAAATAGTCCATTAATTTTTTATTTTTTTGTTTCTTTGCAGGTAAACTTCAAAATTTAATTATAACCTTTGGATAATGAACTATTCCTGTGAGTAAGTTTTTTAATAAAATTTTCTGTAGTCGTAAAAGTTTTCTAATAAAATAAAATATCTGTTTGATAATTAACAAAAGAAAAATCGCTGTCCCTTTTTTTTTTGTGCCAAACCATCATGAATCTTTCACACGTTGAGTGCCATATGTACCGCCGCACAGTGTCGCGAGCCCATATATAGAGCGGCCAAAACTAGTAAACGTTATCCGATTTTGCACAGTGATGCTTCTTGTTAAAATTATGAAAATTTTAGAAAATGGGCGTGGTCCGCCCCTTTTTAAGCCTACCTCCAGTATAAAAGTTTTAGTATCGGGTGATTTTTTTAAAGGTTTTTGATACAATTAAAAAGGCTAAATATTAACCTTTTAAATGCTTTTTGACTTTTTACGATCACATAAGAAGAAAAAAAGTTATAGCAGTTATAACTTAAAATTAAAGTGAAATAATTCAATTTAGGAAATTCACTCATTTAAGAAAGCAAAAAAGAAGACTCTTACTTAAAAATATTGAATTTAAAAACTATGCAATTAAAAAGACGAAATCTTAAGCTTTAAAATGCTTCTTAATCTATTCTGATCGGCTAAGAAAAAAAAATTATGGTCGTTTGAGTTCAAAATTAATATAATATATTTACAATTTTGGTACTCGCTCTTTTTAGAAAATTAAAAAAGGACTCTTAAAAATTACATATTTCGGTCAATTTTTATGCTAGAAAGATGTTTAAAAAACCAACTTTAATTTTTACCTAAACATTTTTTTTTATGACAAACAGTTTTTAAGTTATTGTTCAAAAAACTACTTTTTTGATCTTTGAACCCCCAAAAAGGGGAGTTACACCCCTTATTGAGAAAGACATTTTTTTTTTGTAAAGTTACTATTTTCCAATAAAGAACTGTGTTAAGTTTCAAGTCCGCAGCAATTTTTTCCTTTTATATATTTAATTTTACTGTCCTAAGGATATTAATTTTTTATTGAATTTTTATCGAGGTCACTTTAGAAAATTAAGGAAAAAAAAAATTGGGGCACATTGGGGCACTTTTTTTTCGTCTCCTTTACACTGTACTTCTCTCTTTTGTTTCTAATCAAGGCAATAGGGTCTTTTGCGTCATTCTTTTTTATGGTCTCCCAAACTTTTCTTTAAAATTCACAAATAAGCAAAAAAACACATGTACAATAAAGTAACTGTAAACAAAACGTTAGTACAAAAATCTGCTCAAAAATTGCTCTGCTATATAGGAAAAATGTCATTTATTCCTAAAAAGTTGGTTTTAACTAAGGTATTTAGTAGCATAGGCCTGCTTTTGATTTAAGAATCATGGAACAAAACTTTTTTTTTGTGGCATTTATTCTATCTTTACAAAACTCTAAGTTTACGGGGCTCGTATAACTATGCTATTAAGATATATTAATTTTTTTTTTAATTTCTATTAGTTAAAGTATACTTAACAATATGCCATCCTTGATAGGTTCATATTTAAGACTTTAACTTTATCCTTTTGGCCGCACTCGCGACACTGTGCGCCGGCGGTACATACTTTACTTGTAGCACTGTGCCACCATACAAATTCAATATGTATGAAAAAATGTCGACTTGTAATAACTATTTGTGGAAAGAGATTTGTGCTTATAAGTGTTATTTGTCCTATTAAATAGTGTGACAGCCGGCGGAACACGTGGCACATAAGTGAAACCATATTATCTAACTACCAGATAAAAGTTAAATGTGTACCGCCGCACAATGGGAGGGTTTGTATGGAAGGGCGGTCATATATAGTAATAATAGAGCTAGTCTATTGAGATTTGGTACAGATGTTTTTTACATTAAAATAATAAAAATCTGTGAATATGAACAAAATCCACCGACGGACACGCCTACCTCCCATACAAAGTTGGGGCGTGGTCCGAATTTTTTTTCAAAATGGGTATCAATTTTCAATAACTTGACCCCGCTAATTTCAAAAATGTTAAAAATTTTGCGCTATCTTTTATAGTTTTCAAGTTATGAGGAATAAACGAAAATCTACTTTATAAAAACTAGATTTTGTTTGTTTGTGTATTTGTCCCTTATTAACTCGGAAACTAAGTAACCGATTTCAAAGAAGTTTTTATATTATGCTAGTACAAAAAAGGCTAAGCAATATACTAAAAAAGTAGACGGTGCCACGCCCCCCAAAAAATTGACTAATCATATCACCGATACTCTTTGACGCAGATAAATGAGATTTGGTGAATGTGTAAAAATCATCAGGACAAATAATATCCATTAGACAAATGGGCGGCACAACGCCTTCAAAAAAAAAAAAATCATCATATTTCTGAAAATATTTGCCGAAGATAGATATTATTTGGTACATATTAAAAGACCATCAGAACAAATAATCCGCACTAGAAAAATGGGCAGTGCCACGCCTACCAAAAAATTAACTTATCAATATCTCCGAAAATACGTTAATCCAGATATGCATTTTTTTTATTTTTGTTGTTTTGAACAGATAATGATTTACATTAGGCAAAATGCATAGGTAAAAAAAACATAGTCATAGAAATTTTTCGGTTTTGGCTTTTTTTAATTTCATTTTATACTGTACCATATTAAAAATTAGCAATTTTTTTTTTTTTTTTTTTTTAAATAATTATGTATTAGAAAAAAAACATATTATTGTTTTTACTATTTGTAAAAATTTGACTGGGAAACCTTTCGTGTGGATTGCAATGCATTGTGTGATAGATGCGTAAGTCAGCCATCAGCACCACAACCAATATTATAACGAAGTTGACTGAAAGTCAATTTGATTTTATATGACCTACCAAATTATCCAACAACAAACAAAGGTTACCAAAAAAAAATAAAAAATTTGGTTTATAATTAAATTATTGAGTCGGAATTTTTGTATGATTTCTGATAGAAATCATCATTTATTACTAAATTCAATATGCTCTTGGCTTATTTTAAGAAAGGGTGAGTCCCAAGGGGGATTAAAAGGAGGAAATATACCCCTTACCTGTCACCCTTCTCTTAAAAAATATTTTTTTTGGAATTTAAGAAGACTGTAAGCTTAAAATTGATAAATATATTGTAAAACGTTGCAGAATGTAAAGAAATAAAAATATTTTTTTCTCTCAAAAACTGCTACAGGAAAAAATTCATAGAAAAAAAAGTTCTCAAAAAAGGCAGTAGGGACTTTGCATTTCAATTAAGCATACTTGGCCACAAATTATATCGGAAAATAATGAAAATCAGAAAATGTGTTTTTTTTTTTTTTTAATGTCAAAGTTTGTACAATTTATCGATTTTGGCTTTTTGAGCTTAAATTTTCGAAAAATCACCATAATTCACCTATCATACATAAAAACTCAAACAAATGTTTTTTTAAAAGCTAAATGCTTGTACTTTATGACAAAATGCTATCTTGATATATTTCGATGCAAACGAATTAAAAATAGCGTTCCAAAAAAGTCAACTTATTTTGTCCCGTCAAAAACCACAATATGAAAAAGTTTATAAAAAAAAAAGTTCTCAAAAAAGGCAGTAGGGACTTTGCATATCGATTAAGCATACTTGGCCACATATTATATTGAAAAATAATGAAAATCAGAAAATGTGTTTTTTTTTTTTTTAATGTCAAAGTTTGCAATTTTTGCATTTTTACCATTTTTTTTTAAATATTTGAAAAACCACTATAACTCACATAAAATCGGCAAACAAAAAAAAAAAATATTTTTAACAAAGTAGAAACAATATACTTTCTAACGATATGCTACATTAGTGGATCGGGCTTAAAACAAATTAACTAGAGCGTTTATCCAGCAGTTCCTAATTTTGAAAGTTCTGTAGAGCATTTTTTCTGTTTAAAGTCCAACTTTGGGCTCACTGTGTTGCTAAGCCAAAACAAAATTTTAAACTTTTATAGTTTTTTTTTCCGTCCCTAAGTATTATCTGACGATTGGCGTAAAAATTTTTTAAATGCGTAGCACTTTCAAATTTTACCTATTTATGGCCACAATCTCCCATTGTGCGCCGGGAGGGTTTGTATGGAACGGCGCACTATGGTTTTTTTTTGACTAAAAAGTGTACACAAAAATAATTCACTACAAGGACACATTTTCTTTAAAAATGTCAAACGCGAAATCTATCTGAAAAGATGCCCGCTTTTTCCAGCATCTGATCCACAAAATAGTGACACGGGTCGAATTTAATAAAATTGATTTTTCTGTTTAAAAATGTTAGTCGCTTTAAACGCAGGAGTGATATATGAATAAATTTATATGCATTCAATCAAATCAATAAAGATGAAATCCACTCAAAGTGAAAATGGGCGGTGCCACGCCCCAAAAACAAATTCGTCATATCTCAAAAACTCTTAGACGCAGATAGATAAGATTCGGTATGTTTGTAATAGGCGCCGGCGGTTCACGGGGCACCTGACGGAAAACATTTTGCTTGTATGGGGGCACTCAACGTGTTAAGTTCAAAGAGCCGCGCTTGTTTTGATATTCATACATTTTAAAAGAACAAGAGTCAAATGAAACTCTTAACTTCTTTTTTTTTTTAATATATGAGGAAGGAGACGCACTTTACTGTGTTAAAACTTTCATTTAGCGTGGATATCTTCTTTGAGGCTTTCATCACTTAAATGAGGCGGCAACCATACCTATCATTCGAAAATGGATGAAGAAGTTTGCAGAGACCGGCACAACATAAGACAAATCAAAAACAGGGCGGCCAAGATTATTAAGAATGGCAGAGAAACAGGCAATTGCCGAAATCAAAGTTTTTGTAAAACTATCACACGCACAACGCACAGTGTCAGATTTTGTCAATCTAGATGCTCTTAATGAAAAAAAGTGTTCCAAATTTAATGATTTTTTAGTATATATAAGATAAATGTCCTCTTGTTATATGAATGAACTCAAATCGGAAAAAAAATAAAAACTGAAATAGTAAATGTACAACTTTTCAAGTGGATATCTTCATAAAAACAATTTTTTTAAATTTTTTTTGTACAAAAAAAGACATTTGTATGGGAGGTGGAAGTAGATTTTGTCCGATTTTTTCCATCTTTGGACTTAACCTCCTCATAAAGAATTAAATTTCAACTCGATATCTTTGAACCTACGGCTGCAATTGAATAAAGAGCATTCAGATTGCCAAAATCTGACTCTGTATAACGCGTGGTCCACTCCCGACAAACGCGTCATAGCTACTGAATTAACAAGAGCCAGGCTACCGATTGAAATACCCCCTCGGTATCGTTGCGTTCACGCAGGAAGCTATACGAATATGAACTGTCTTTTGAAACACCTTCATAGAGAGAATTTTGAGCTGAAAACAATCCCAAACCAACCAATTTTGGGTACGATTTCCAGCTATCAAGTAATGATGTGATTGTTTACCAAAAAAGTGAATATGCCCAATTAAGCTCAATTTTGGATTGCTAATCAAAAATTTATTAAACTCATTTGTGCTTAACGCAGCCCTTTTGTACTTGTTTACAAAAAGAAAAAAAAAAATAAATATGCCCATTTGTCCTTAGTAATTTCTTATTTATCAAAACATGAATATGCCCATTTTTGCCCATTGCAAGAAATGTCATTTCATTTTCAAAAATGTCCAAAGACACCTCAGTATATCACAACATCCCATTATGGGATGTCAGTAGTATTTACTCCATTATAAATACCCAATTCGGCTGTCAAGCAGGAATTATTTAAGCAGTAGGTGACATAGTCATATTGAGAATCATAAACACACAGAATAAACACAAATGTGAAAAAAGAGCCTGAATTAATCAAAAAATGTGCTTATTTTTTTTTCTTTTTTTTTTTTTGAGTAACAAGTACAAAATGGCATGCATTGAATACAATTGGCCTTAAATATCAAAATTTATATTATGCTCAAATTTGAGCTTGAATTGCGAACAAGTTTGGCGTATTTTAGGATGATTTTATGCTATATTGGGCTAAATTCCGAATATTTAATTTAAGAACGATTGGAGCCAGATTTTAGAACATATTTTTCTCTCCGTGTTGTACGTTGCTGAGTGAATTACATAGCATTGACTGGCTCTCTTTTTGCATAGTGTATTTCAAATTTTACACAGTTTTGTTTAGAGGGCAAGGTCAATGCACACGTTTCTTTCATTATTAAAACTTGAGACTTTAGTTTTTTGACTTAGAAAGGTCTTGCAACAAATGAGTGATGAATAAAATGCTTTCTTTTGGTCATCACTCCATTGCTATACGTAAATTAGAAAGTATTTGCATTAGATTCATAAATGGATGCAGGAAGCTAGAAAACAAGATTCTAAAATACTCGCCAACATTTTTATGGGTATGCCCTGTTTTGAGGATGCCAGATAATTCCGAGTTAATCCCGGGATGTGGAGTTAATAACAATTGGCTCTAATGGTTGAGTTGTAGAACCTCTTTGACGCTTCCTCCTTAGCAGTAAGATACCTATTTTCAAATTTCGAATAACCTGATTTAAGGGTTTGGCTAAAACAATAAATGCGATAAGACTGTAGTAATGATTTATCTTTAACTTTTATTTTGCAACCGTATTCCAACGCACTGGCATCAGTGATTGGCAGTAAATTTTCATCAACATTGAGTATTTTTTTTTTCTCAAGCCACCACTATACATCAACTTGGCCCACACAATTGCCTGCCTCTTTGTCCGTCCATCTATCTGTTATTGTTTCTTCTTTTGTTTTTTTTCCTACTTGTTAACTGTATTGTCAGTTTTCCGTTATTGCAGCAGAATCTTGATTTTATTTCTTCATCAACATATCATTCAATTGTTATTGCTACTGTTACTTGTAGATATCGCCGATGCTTTTTATTCTTCTTTTTCTTCAGTCTTAGCTGCTTTTTTCACATGGACTTAAGCGATAACTTTCATTCAATTGCGCTTGCCCGCGTTGCCAATTGTATTTATTTATGTGCATCACTGCGTTTTTCAATGATTTGATGATGATTTTCTTGATTTGTTGCATTTTTTGCTCCTCGGCTTGATTGCGATTGTTCTGCTGCTTCTGTTGATGTTGTTGTTGTTGATTTGTTTTCGGTAACAAGGTCACGTGATTATTGTTCATAGTTTGAGGCAAGAAAGCAACTACACCAAACAGGTCCGATTGCATACAAATGGTGCAACAATTGGCATCGGCATTGTTTTTATAGCGCCAGAGCCAGACCCAATGGACGAACTGTTGTCACATGACGTTAAGTTTGAATTCGCTTTCAATTCGGTTCGGTATTCACTTTCTACTGCTTATCATGCGTCTTTCTGTCTGTTGGTTGGCTTTTCTTTGTTTGTTTTCCCCAAACAGATTTGGGAAAGAGATTCTTTATCGGCGATTTTTACCATCAATTGTTTGTTGTCAGTGTTTGATGTTTCCATAAAAATTGTCATGCGTAGGATTTTCTTTTCTTTTATGCTAATCGGATTTAATTTTTTGCTTTCATTTTCATTTTGTTATAAAAAAAAACTTTTATTTTCTATTCCTTTCAATTTGTGCATTCCTTTATGTTATGTTTGTTCTTATCTGATTATTTTGATTTTTATTGTTTTTTTATTTAAATTTGTTATAGGTATTGTGCATTATAAGCGAGATGTGGGCTTATTGAAATTAGTTTGTTTTATGTTAACCCATTGACTCCCAGCTAAGGTGCTTGCCTCAAACTGTCCATTCTCGGCAAGAACTGACACGTTTGTTGACGAATAACGTTTTCGGCAGTAAACGATTTATACAAATTATTTCGGACATGTGGGACCAGAAATTGATGTTCTAGCTAACAGACAACTCCAAGAGTAAAAACCAAAAAATGGCTCAAAGAAAAGAGATCGGTGGAAACGTTTCATTTTGAATCTATGTTCCCTCTTCTACTACAGTCTAAAAAACACCTATGTATGAACATTTTCGAGCAAAGACGCAGATTTGTATTTGGTTTATAGGGTTTAAAAGGATTTCGCAAAGTTCTGGACCAATAAATTTGGTACTTTAATTTTTTTTTTCTAATTGTTGGCTTTGGCGGCCATTTTAGTGTGAAAAATGTCCCATTAATGTACCCTTTAATAATTTTTTGTGGAATCCTCGTTAAATTTTCTATAACTCGGTAGTACATTTGTCACACCAATTTTAATTGTGGTGAAAAAAAAATACTTTTCAATAACAATAAGTTTGAAAGCTCCGCTAGATAAAGGGCATACAGACAGCATTGTTAGTTAAAACTTTCATTTCAAAAACGTTAAAGTGACCCAATAATTTTTTTTTTTTGTGAAACATGTCAGAAAATCAGTTTTAACCCTATAACTCCTCAGGGGTGCATGTTAATACCCCCCCCAGGTGCAATTTATTTTTGGTCTAAGCCTCTTCTATCACCTCTCAGTAGCTTCGTTACCTTATGCGGTACACCCTTAATATTGTAATGGGTGTTTTTTTTTCATGGGTATATATCTTTTTTTTAAAATAAAATACAATATTTTGGCTTAATTAGATCAAGGGTGTCAGCGTTATCAAATCACTGAGCCAAGCGCATGCAGCGCAGTTAGCGCAAAATTTTCGCTTTTACAACTTCAAATTCGAATTTACAACAATAATATTTCAACAATTTTCAAAATTTCTAAGAACTAGGACACACAGAAAAAGTAGGGGTATTCACGCGTTGATGCACAATGCTCTTTCGTCGTTGCGGAAGTGCGGTTTGCGAAAGTTTGACATTTGTAAAACAACAAACACATTGCCGAAAATTTCGCACTATTTCTGCAATTTCTCAAGATGGTAATATTCACATTGAACGTTATGGCGTTAGTGCGTAAAAGACTTGCATTTTCGCAACTGCGCATCAACGCATTAATACCCATATTGTTTGCTGTTTTTATACCCTACACCCAGGGTATATTCACTTTGTCCTTCCGTATGTAACGCAGAGAAGGAGGCGTGGCAGATACAGAAAAGTATATATATTCTTGATCAGCGTCACCTCCTGAGTCGATATAGCCATGTCCGTCTATCTGGTTGGCTGGCTGGGTGGGTGGCTGGCTGGCTGGCTGTGTGTTGAAATACACTTTTTAGGAAAACTGAGCAAGATAATTCAATGAAATTTGGTACACTGCCTCCGTCGTCAAAGATAGCTCGTGGGATTGAAAATGAGCGAAATCGGTCAACGGACACGCCTACCGCCCATACAAAAAATATATTCAAAATGCAATTTTAGCAGTATTTTTCACGACAATGCAACCAATAAATACTAAGAATTTTAGGCGCAAGCTCTGAGAAAAAACTGAACGAATTCGGACAAGAGGGCGTGGCACCTCCCATATAATCAATAGCTTTAAAACGCTATACTGAAAGCGTTTTTTGAGATATTCGAACCAAATTCGACTCAGACACTAAGAATCATAAATAAAAGCTCTCAACAAAAATTGGGTGAAATCGGACAAGAGGGCGTGGCACCTCCTATATAAGCAAAAGCTTTGAAGACCATCCTGTCGGTCCAATGCTGCACCAATTTTTTCAGCATAGCCAGCCTTATTTGGCCAATAACGCATAGAATGGTGTAAGTCTTTGCATGGTTATTTGCCAAAGTATGCTGAACATAAATTTCAAACACTTGTGTTTACTTTGACATTTGGTTTGACAGTTATTGCTCTGCGAAATTCTAAACCTCTAAAAAACACCCTATATCGAGCCCTAACCGCCAAAAAAACTTAACCGACTAATAGTAGGGAAAGGGTACCGGGTGTGGGCACCATATTGTTTTCGACTCATAACTTTTGACCAAATGTATATTATCCAGACATATAGGTGTCAATAAAAAGCTAAAGACCTTAGCTAACTATTGGTGAAGAATGTAAATTTATTTCGTCAGTTGGAAAAATTATATCAAAAAAATAGTGAAGTGATAATTTTTGACAAAATAAAATTTTTGGTCCGGTTGTGGGCACCCTTAGAAAATCGGCTAAAAATAGGAAAATATGAAATTAAACGCAATCAACTGGAGAAGAAAGCAAAATTAACTTATTTCGAAAACATTGACTCACAAAAATTTAACAAATTCTGCTCAATGGCTTTAACAAAATCAGCGTCACTGAAAATGGCTGGATCAAATGGCATCATGCCTGTTGCCCCGAAACCAGGCTTGGTTATCTTCGTCTGATGACAGATCAATTGTTTTAAGCTAGCTTGGAGACGTAGTTTCTTTCTTCCTTTTTGACACTGCTCTTTTGCCAAGCATACATTTTTTGTACCAGTCCATGCCCTCCATCTGCTCCTCGGTCTACTTGTTTTGAAACTCAATACCGAGATTTTTTGCAAAGTGTTATGCCACCTTAACAACCACACTTAATGAAAATAACTTTTTCTACGATATCTTTAAAGAGCCTATTGGTTTTTTCCTTTCCACTAAAACAGCGTAAAATGGCATAAGAATACCATTTAAATTAGTAGCGTTGGCATCCACGACGATATTTCAGTAAAACACATGCCTTAAATAAAAAAAGAGGGGTGCCCATGTCCGGACCAATTCGGGGCCCATACTCGACTTTGATAGCCACTTTGAAAAGCAATGAGCAAATTGTGTTGTGGGAACATTTTGGTTGCATTCGGTTTTGAATCAGCTTTTCGATTGATTCACTTCGATTTATCGCACTTGGAAAATGATTGTAAAAAAAATTTTGTGTTGGCTTTCACTTAGTCAAAATTATTTTCTTCTTAGCATCAAGCAAATGCGTCTGTTTTCTCCGGTAAATGCGCAAAAACTTCGTGCTGTCATAACACGCGCTTAACATTTGTCAGAACAGCCGCATTTGTTTTCTGTCAAAAGTTACGGGGGGGCGCCCACACCCGAACCCTGTCCGCTGTCGGTACTCTTCCCCTAAATTTTACAGGAGAAAGTTTTTTTTAAATATCTGTGCATTTGGCATAGCTATTACAGTGAAATTTGGTATGTAAGCTATATTTTGTGTTAGATATGCGATGCAACTAGTTCCATTTCTATTTATAATATAACGGCTATTTTTCAGTGTTGTGGCGGTTAAGCCTTCTTTAGTTTTCCAGATTTTCCATCTGATCTTCAGTTTTTGTACCAAAAAATATTTGTGGTCACAAATACTATTAACCCGCTTCAAGACTTTTTAATAAATTTTCTTTTTTTATTACATTATTTGCAAATTAGTTTTTACACAATAAGAAAAAAGTTATTTCGTTCGAAAATTTAGACTTAACCTAGACTTGCAGTCAGAAAAAAAAAAAAAAAATAAACAAAATACTTCGAATGTTATGAAATTTGTAGAGCAGATGCGTATGGAAACGAATTATAGATTTTCATCAAAAACAGAAATTCCGAAATCGTGTCGGTTAAGTCTTTTAGGCGGTTAGGGCTCGATATAATCCCACAACTTTTTCTGCGTATCTTCTACAGGTGCTGAAGTCTAACATGTAAAGGTTTTTTTTTTGTATGGAGTATGTAACACCCCTTCATCCAGTTCCCCCTTGTCTTAGCTATAGACCATCAGGAGTACTAAACAAACACTTGGTGTGATTATAGTTTCGATCCATAAAGTTGTTCAGAAGTTACGCGATCAGAAACATCCGTACGCATTTGTTTTTTCAATACCGTTTTTGTACTTTGCAACACACGCGAAGCTATACGCCATTACCCTTTCCTTTCCCACCAGAAGGTTCAAACTGACTTCAATTTTGCACTTTCGGGTCAAAAGTAGCATGAATACAAAAATTTACAAAAAGATTCCGAAAAAAGTGCTCCAGTCATTAAAGGGTTAAAGCATAAATTTATGTAAGTAGATATGAAGAGCCATTAATAATTCTATGTAGCTTAATTTAAAATGAAGAAGGCTTAGGTCGCTTGAGTGCTAGTCCTAATGTCCACTGTGTCTTGTATTTGTCTTTGGGTTGCACCTTGAACTTCTTATTACGTCTACCTGTACTTGTTGTAAAATTGTATTCTTTATTTAATTACGTTTAATTAATTATTGCATATTCATTGATTGCAATACTCTCTTGGCCCACCATAAAAAACTCTTAATTAATTACATATGTGCCTTTGAGTAGCGTTACATTACGTATTACGGGTTTCAAGACAACATGAAATGGTTAAAAATTTCAAATCGCATGCATTGCGGTGTACATGAAGATAAAATAAATTATGCATTCAATGCGTTAAACGTTAAAAATACATGTGTTTCGACCTTTAGGTTAGACAAGGGCTGGGTCATCAATTAATCAGTTTATTTTTTAATCACTTTTACTTTTTTACATTTAAGTAATGATTCGAACATGAACATCGTTTAAAGGTTACAGAGATAATTTGTCTGTCAGCTAAAGAGTTAACCCTTAAAAAGTTTTTATTTTTTTTCTAACGAACATTTTGAATTGTTATTTACATTAATGACGTGAAGTGAAATTTTTGTAGATATTCCTGCATTCGTCATAGAAACTCTTCAAGAATAATAGTTCATAATCTTTTTCCTTTTTCAAGCTTTAGACTTAGGGAACAATTGACAATTTTCGCATTTGAAAAAGTAGTACTTGGTACTTGACAAAATATATTTTTCAGTACAGACAAAAACACAAATCGATGGCCTAATTCTGACACGAATTAAGTCACAATTCGACAAAATGAAGGTTATAAGCGATTTGGGTAGATCGATCAAAGCTACATCTATGTCCTTTTTTAGTTTTAGTTTTTTTAGCAATATTTGTATGAAAAAAAGGGAAAGAGAACGTTTGAAACAATACCTTAAATCTCAGATTTTAACGATTATTTTGCCATTTCCGGTCTAAAGTCTTTAAATCTTCGGAATTCAATATGCTTTCATAATATAGCCAAGTGTACCAGCTGAAATTTTTTTTGTGAGAATGTCGTAGTACCGGTTGAGAGATTTCAGAAATAAGTGGCAAAGATCTTACGGTACTGTCGACGAAACAACTGTACTGAACTTAATGAAGAGTCTTAACTTTTTCAACCCGAAAAAAAAACTGTGGGGTACTCAATATTTGTGATAGGTTAACCTTAGAAACTTAATTTAAGTAAAATGTTTGACCATCTCTAAATTCAAATTTTCACCGGCAGAGGCGCTTCCGGTCTATATTCCTAACAGACGTTTTTGATTTGAATTTTTGGGATATAATGTCCTTGGAGTGGTAATAAGAAAAAATAGTGGTTACCAAAAGTTGCATTAATTTTATTAATTCATTCAATTTAAGAGATGTTAATAACCGAGTTATGTATTTATTCAAAAATTTTTGGGACATATTGTCCCAGCCGGTTCGAAAGGGTTAAGGAAAAAGTAAAATCTATATATATAAAAATGAAATGGTGTCCGTATGTAGCTTATGGACGCGGAAACTACACGGTCGATTTACATGATTTTTTTTTTAATTGTTTCTTATGGTCTGTAGAAGGTTCATAAGAGGGTGAGATGCAGCTGAGGGGGACGGGGGTTGCACCCCTCATACGAAAAAAATAAAAAAATTTCTATATCTCTGCACTTATACAAGCTATGATTATAAAAGTTGGTGAACTTATGCATAATGTATCTACCATTCACCTTGAAAAACTTGGGGGGGGGGGTTGAGAAGGGGGAGTTGCACCTTTCATACAAAAAACATATAAAATGATATATCTCTGTACATATGGGAGCTATGATTATAAAAGTTCATACATGGATCTTAAAATCCTTGGTGATTGGAAGAGAGGGACGATGGAGATGGATGGGACTTCATACGTAAAGGGAATCGGTTGGATTAACTCAAAAAACATTTTCAGTATAGAACTTTGAAGATTTTGCTTATAAGGAAGGTGCCACGCTCTCTTGTCCGATTTCATCTAGTTTTTGCTCAGAGATTGCACTTATGGTTCTTAATGTCTGAGTAAAATTTAGTTGGATTATCGCTTTCAGTATAGCAATTTGAAGTTTTTGCTTGTCTGTGAGGTGCCACGCCCACTTGTGCGATTTTGTCTAGTTTTCGCTTACTGTCCTTAATATTTGTATGTATTATGGTTGCATTGTGGGGAAAAATACTCTTAAAGTTGAATTTTGAATATATTTTTTGTATGGGCGGCAGACGTGTCCCTTGACCGATTTCGCTCATTTTCAATTAGTCGAACTAACTTTGACCACTGAGGTTGTGTACCAAATTTCATCTAATTATCTTGTTTAGTTTTCCCGTGAAAAATATTTCCACAGCCAACCATCCAGCCGGACATGGCTATATCGGCATAGCAGCTGACGCTTATCAAGAATATATATACTTTTCCATACCTACCGCGTCTCCTTCTCTGCGTTACAAACGGAAGGACAAAGTGAATATAGGTACCCTGAGTGTAGGGTATAAAAAAAAATTTTTAAAAAAAAATCATTGGGTATTTTTTTTATTGATGAAAAACAAAGTATCAAATTTTGATTAGTTGTTGAATACAAAAAGTTGAAACTTCATCCCGAAAGCAAAAAAATCCTTTAAATCAATAAGGACTTCTTACAATCAATATTTTCCATATTTCACCCCACTGTAAAGCTCTAAAACTACATTTTGGATAAAACTCGTCACAAGATCATAACGAAATCACACAAGGACCATTTTCCTGGAACACATTAACCCATTATATCCTGTTTTTAAGGATATTTGTCACCTTTTTCTAAAAACTGGGCTGCAATAGGTTAAAGAATTCTACAAAAAAAAATTACGGAAAATTTCATTAGGAGTTACCAAAGACGGAAAATTCTTAAAACTTAAGGAAATCAGGGATGTAATAAATGTAAGAAGTCCTAATTGATTTTATCGATTTTTTGGGTTTCGGGATAAAATTTCAACTTCTTAGTGTTCAGCGAAAGTAGTGAAATTTTATAGCAAATATTTCTGATGTAACTGACTCAATTTTCGGACTTTCTCATGTTTTTTTGTTTTGTGTCAGACCGTGTATTATACAAATTCTTTTTTTCGAATGTCTTTCGCTTTAGAATTGGTTCTATATCGAGTAGTTTAAAAAAACTCACTGTAGACCTTTGGGAAGTTAAGTATGGTTCTGTCAGACCGCATCACATACTTACTAACATAAGAGCCATTACAAACATTGGCTAATACTTCTAGTGAAGAGTATCAAAAAGTTATTTTTTTCAGCTTTCAATGTAAACACCAACTAAACAGGCTTTTTCAACAAATTTAAAGTTATTTACTACCGACCAACGACATAACCCTTTTCTTTGAAATCTGTGTTCGAATCCGATCCAAAGAAACTAAAATTTTTTATTGTCTTACACAATGGATTTTAACAGCTTCACATAAAACATGCTTACACTGCTGCAATTACGTATTATAAACTACTTACGTACGAACTATAATACCCACATGCATTTCTGATGTACACAAACTTAAACGCACACTCGACACTCGAGTTTACGCTTCGATGATTGTTGTTATCTAAGCGTTTAGATTTCAATTTTAACATTTTTTTTCCTTCTTTCGCTATTTAGTTAAGGCGCCAACAAAAGAAATGACGACTAATCTGTTGGATTCTTTTACAATTTACATATTAGATACTCGTAAACGGCGCAACTCACTCACTCACCATGTCAGTAAGAAAAAGATAAAGAAATGGTTACACACTGCGCGGATAGATGTGCCACATCGTTCCGTCACAACGTTAGACCGCAAAGTGGTTTCGAATTTTCATCGCCATTGTGTTGGCGAAATTGGAAAAATGGGGCAACACTGAACGCACACAGTTCAGTTTCAAAATACCAACCCATAAAGATTGGCAGCAGTGTCACTTTCCTTCTTCCTCAACATATCATCGATGTTATCTGGTTAAGAGCAACTTTACGCATCTTCAAGTTTCCAACTTGTTGTTGTTAGTTGTCTGCTTTTGCAATTTAATATTTCCATTTCCTAAAAATTAATTTAAAACTTTAGAAAAAAAAAAAAAATAATAAAAATAAGTGACTTACTAGAAAAATGTAATTTTGTGTGCCATGTGTAATATTGTGGTATTTTTACGATACAAGTTGATGTAGCCAACATTTTTGTTCCGATGACCTACTTGAAGTGATTTATTTTCGTTGTTGTTGTGGACTTTAGATTTTCATTGCCACTTTAGTCGCCAGAAAAACAATACTGTAACGTCGCTTTCTGAAAATTCAATTTTTACACACTTGATGTGCCAATGGTGAGGCAACATCATATTTGATCTTGAGTTTCAACTAACTCCCACGTCCGAGAGTACACAGTGCACTGTGGATGTGTGGTAAAAACACGCAGTACTTAAGGTCAAATGGATGATTTGTAGCTAGTTGTCAGGCTACATGTTTTGACAGGAAACTATAAGTTCTAGCTGCATGTTTAACTAATTTGGCCTTTGTGCCAAAAATGTCAAACGTAATATTTGTGTTTCTACATTTTTACAATATTAATTTAAAGTTTTTTTTTTCCTTTTTACTACAAAACTAAATTAACAGCGCAATAATTTTTATTTATTTAATTTTTATTTAAAGTCAAAAAAAATATTGAGTTTAACAATTATGATTTTCGAGCGAATCTGTGACTCATCATCAGAATGCACCACGAATACTAACAAAATAGAAAGAAAAGAAATAGAAATTTTTGAAGTGAGATCGCCAGTGGTTCTTCAGAAAAACAATAAAATGCAGCATTTTCCGCATTTTTTTTAAGGGCTCATAGTTTGGAATTCCAGGGTTTTCAAAAAATATCTCTTTAAGCCAATATTTTTCTATAAAAGTAACCGTTAGAGAGCTATTAGCAGAAAACTGATTTTTGTGACCTTTGACCTTGAATACCTTTTTTGAACTCGCAGGGGATCAATGGGGACTTTTGATATTTTATTTGTAATTGTTCGAGCTTTTTTGTATTTAAGTATTCATACATATAGCATTATTCAATATTCATTCTTTTAATTTGATTATATTTTCACTTAATACATAAATCATATTTGAATTCCATTATGATATTTTGCCCTGTAAAATGAATTATAAATTAGTAGAAGATGCAACATTGTTCTTATGCAATTATATCGTAAGTTTTCTCAAAATCTCTTTGCTATATGCAATAAAACTTAGTCTCGTACTAGCAACTGAACAAGCAAACGCGTTTTCTTTGCGTCCTCGTCCGGCCTAGTTTCAAAGGCAAATAAATACAGTCCACACCAGATAAGCAGTCTCAACAATACTGCGTCATTAAATGGTCCTTCGATCGTCCAGAACTTTTCCAGTGAAAAATTTAAAAAATAATCCTACCTAATACATCCGTCTAAATATCCCAGTTGGTTCCTCAGTTTTATATAAATTCAATCAAAATATAAACGCGGCGAATTTACACATCAAGTTGGGATTAATTCTGTGCAACAACAACTTCTTTCTATATACACCAAAACCAATTCAAGGTTAAGTGCTTGTCAGCACATATGTACATATGTAAAAAAAAAAAAAAAAAAATACAGAAAAAAACAGCTGCAATAAAAAAAAAAAAATCGTGAGATCGTCCCGTTAAAAAGTTAAAAAAAAAAAAAAGAAAAAACGACTTGTACATAATTTATGCAAAATCATTTGCTGTGCACATTTGGGTTGCGGATTTTAACAGAAATATCAAAACAAATGAGATTTAAATTATTTTCACACGATGGCTGATCTACCTAGTTTGTCTCGAACTCGTGGAAATATTAAAGGCTCATTTACAAAATATCGAAATTTTATTAATTCTGCAACAAATACTACTTCTTATGAGTCTCTCAAATTACGGTGTGATCGATTAGATGCATTATGGGAGGAGTTTGTCTTGATTGATGCCAAGATATTGGAGTTTGATAATCAGAAATCTGAATACAGCAACCAAGAGGATGTTTTTTTGGATCTCAAAGAAAAATTTTTGATATTGATGAATCAGCACGCACAACCTCAAGTGCAATCACTTCCACAACTCAACGTTAGCACCGGCGTCGATGATCTCAATGCAACGCTTACCAGATTTACAGAAACTCAGCGTTCAATCCTCGAACAACAACACAGTGGAGACTCACGGTTACCTGCGTTAAATATACCTGTCTTTAACGGAGACTATTGTAAATGGCCAACTTTTAAAGACCTTTTTGTGAATTCAGTTCATACTGTTGGATCCATTTCAAACTCACGCAAATTTCAATATCTGCAGATGTACCTCAAGGGAGAGGCAGAGTCTTTGATAGCAGGTATGGTATGTTCCAACGAATCCTATGTGGAAGCCTGGAACAAAGTATGTGTAAGGTATGATAAGCAAAAACCTATTATAATTTCATATATAAAATCTTTTTTTGAGCTTAAAAATATCCATGAGCCTACTGCATCAGCGATTCGAGCTCTCTCTGATAATACCGACTGCATTTTACGTGGCTTAAAAGCACTTGGAACTAATGCAGAAAAACGCGATCCATGGATTATTTACATGCTTCTGAGGAAATTAGATGATGAAACAAAACAGCAGTGGTCTGAAAGCAGTGGAGGTGCCTGTGACCACCCATCTATTGAACAATTTCTTGAGTTTCTAAACAATCGTTGGTCAGCTCTTGAAAGTATCCAGGTATATAAAAATAATTTGCGTTCATCAACAAAAAATCGTTGTTATGTGGCAACTGAAACATTTCCATCTAATGTTAAATGTGGTATGTGCAGTGGCGCTCATGTCATTTTTAAATGCTATAAATTTAAGTCTCTTCATGTCAATCAAAAGCGAGAATTCGTCAAAGAGAAAAATTTATGCTTCAATTGTCTATCGTCGGAACATAGAGCCAATGACTGTGCATCAAAGCAGAGGTGTCATTGCTGTGGACAACTTCATCATTCTTGCCTTCATATAGATAACAATAGCGGAAACGACTTACACGAAACTTCTCCACCTAATCCTCTGTCAACCTTTTCAATACAAACTGGACCAATATGTCAACAGGTTTTACTTCCTACAGCAATTGTAAATGCCTCACATCCGTACGGAAAATGTGCTATGCCTTGTAAGGTACTTATGGACTCTGCTTCCATGGGGACATTTATTTCAGAAAATATTGTGCAACGGCTTCGCTTACCTAGAAGAAATAATTGTATCAAAGTTGCTGGAATCGGTGGAGTGAATTTTGTTTATACACGAGGCATCGTTTCAATAAGACTCACATCTAAATTTGACAATAATTCATCAGTTGTTATAGAAGCCCATATTTTAAAACGTATTTCACATGAAATTCAGTCAAAACCACTTGATTTGTCTCAGTGCCACTTTCCTAAAGATTTAAATATGGCAGATGATGGCTCACTCAAACATCAAGAAATAGATGTTCTAATTGGATCGGAATACTTCTTTGATTTCCTGCTAAGTGGCAAAGTTTTGAGTAAATTTGGATTTCCCACAGCACAAAATACTATCTTTGGTTACGTACTAGCTGGCAAAGTACGTAACGGTGGGGAGGGCGTTTGTGCATACTCAACTACAATAAATTCATGCGAATTTACATTAGATGAAACACTTCGTCGTTTTTGGGAGATCGAGCAGGAACCGCAAAATACTAAGAAACTTTACACCGCTGAGGAACAATTCTGTGAAGCTCACTTCCAGCAAACTCACACATATGATAGCTCTGGGCGACATGTAGTTCGCCTTCCGTTTCGGGAAACATCCCAAGAAATTGGAAACTCACTTAAAGCTGCCTACAACCAATTTGCAAGCCTTGAAAGAAGGTTTTCTCGAGATAACACATTATTTAACCAATATAATGATTTTATAAAGGAATATATTGCATTAGGTCACATGGAAAAGATACAACCAGACGACTTAAATGTTGACAAAAAGAACTGTTTTTACTTGCCTCACCACCCCGTTTTGAAACCTGAAAGCAGATCAACAAAGTGCAGAGTAGTTTTCAACGGCTCAGCTAAATCTTCATCTGGAACGTCGCTTAATGACATAATTGCAATAGGTCCAACTGTTCAGCGTGACTTAACATCTCTGTTGATTAATTTCAGACGCTATCGAATTGGACTCTGTGGTGACATAGTCAAAATGTATCGCCAGATTAAGCTTCATCCCAATGATCGAGATTTTCATCGTATTTTATGGAGAGATGCACCCGAGCAACCAATATCTCATTATAGGCTTTGTACGGTTACTTACGGCACAGGCTCAGCACCTTTTTTGGCCACGAGATGCCTTCGAGCTTCAGGAGAAGAGGCGGAAAATCAAAAAATAGGTTTATTGATTAAAAATAACTTTTATGTCGATGATTTCATTGCAGGTGCTGACTCAGTTGAAGATGCACTTGAATTAAAACAACAAATCAGTGAAACCCTTCAAGAAAGAGGCTTTCCACTCACCAAATGGGCATCAAACGCAAAAGACATCGTTCAAAATTCAAAACACAACCCTTCAGATCTTGACTTTGCAAACATTCTTGCCGGAGATAGCCTAAAAATTCTTGGTCTTCATTGGCATCCAGCCACTGATTGTTTCACGTTTCACGTAAGCCCAATAGATATTAAGTGCACCAAACGTACCATCCTCTCTGAATCAGCCAAGATATATGATCCATTGGGATTTCTGTCACCTTGCACAGTTATCATCAAAATTATGTTCCAACAGTTATGGCTTCATCAGTTCGATTGGGACGAGGATTTGCCAGTTTCAGTTTCCCACCGTTGGCTCAAATTTCGACAAGAATATACTGCCTTTAATAATCTTCAAATTCCTAGGTGGATTCAGATCTCTTCAGCTGTGAAATTGCAGCTTTGTGGATTTTCGGACGCATCAGAGATGGCATATGCAGCAGTAGTTTACTGTAGAACTGTAACAACGAGTGGAATAAAAGTCACTTTACTCACGGCAAAAACAAAGGTCGCACCGTTGAAACAAATTTCCCTGCCACGGTTGGAGCTTTCTGGAGCCCTTTTATTAGCAAAACTTTTGAAGGCCATCAAGTTTGCATTGGATCTTACAGATGTTGAAATTTTCACTTGGACGGATTCCATGATTGTGCTTAGGTGGTTGTCGTCACCTCCACGTCGTTGGAAAACCTACGTTGCTAATAGAGTTTCCGAAATCGGTGACATTGTATCTCGTGCTTCGTGGCGACACATTACGTCTAGTGACAATCCAGCTGATGTAGCCAGTCGTGGCTTAGAACCAAACGAGCTCATAAGCTGTTCACTGTGGTGGAGTGGGCCAAAATGGCTTTCAGAACCGCAACAAAATTGGCCAATTAATGCATCTCAAATAAATATTAAGAACGAAGATTTTGCTGAAGAAGAGCGAAAGAATTACTGTCTCTCTTTTCCTGTCACTGAACAACCAGACGTGATAGGTCTATTGTTACAAAGGTTCTCAAAATTTCACAAGGTCATATATATTATTGCAGCCTGGAATCGTCTTATTTTAAAAAGACGCAACTCAACATCAAATGATTCATTGCCATACACTGCAGCTGAAATCAATAATGCGCTCCTGCACTGCATCCGTTGGTCTCAGGCTCAATACTACGGAGAAGAAATTGAACAGCTCAAAAATAAAAAATTACTCGCAAAGCGCAGCTCTATATTAAAGCTATCTCCATTCCTTGATGAATCATTGATATTACGTGTCGGCGGTCGGCTCAGAAACTCCACATGTTCAATGAACACAAAACACCCTATAATCATATCCAAGGATTGCATTATTGCAAAACGGATTATTTCTTCAGAACATTTATTAAACCTTCATGCTGGCCCAACGCTTCTTTTAAATATTCTGCGTCAACGATATTGGATAACAAACTGTCGCTGTTTAATTAAGCACGAAATCAACAATTGCGTTACATGTACTCGTTTTCGGGCATCAACTTGTTCTCAACAAATGAGCCATTTACGATCCAGTCGCGTTACTGAGGCTCGTCCATTTTTGAGGACTGGTGTTGATTATGCCGGACCATTTCAATTGAGACTTCATCGAGGTAGAAACGCGAAATGCACAAAAGGTTACATTGCTGTCTTCACATGTCTTGCGACTCGAGCCATACATCTTGAAGTTGTTTCGGATCTCACATCTGATGCCTTTTTGGCAACGTTAAAGAGGTTTGTTTCTCGTAGAGGACTTCCCTCCGATATACATAGTGATAATGGCACTAATTTTATTGGTGCAAGCAGAGAGCTTGTGCGTTCATTCAAGCAAATCGCAAAAAATAGGGAGATCGGTGCATACATAGAGCAACGCCAAATTAATTGGCATTTGATCCCTCCAGGAGCGCCTCATTTTGGTGGCGCTTGGGAGTCTGCAGTTAAGGCAACTAAATTTCATTTACGTCGGGTCATCAGCGATTATCGTCTCACCTATGAAGAGTTTTCAACGTTACTTTGCGAAATTGAAGCACAACTGAACTCCCGTCCTCTCACTAAACTCTACGATGATGATATTGATAATATTGATGTGCTTACTCCGGGCCACTTTCTTATTGGCCAACCATTGGTATTGGTTCCTGAACCAAATTTGGAGAGTCTCAAAATTAATCGTTTGTCTCGATGGCAGCTCATCACTCGACTTCAGCAAGACTTTTGGCGCCGTTGGCAAAAGGAATATCTTACAACTTTGCAACAGAAAACAAAATGGTGTATAGAAAAGGAGAACCTAAAACCAGGTGCTGTAGTCCTTGTTTACGATGAGCAAGCACCACCGTCATCTTGGCAGATGGGACTTGTTACCGACGTCCACCCTGGAAAGGATAATCTTGTCCGCGTAGTCACAGTTAAAACTTCTAGCGGTATCACGAAACGTCCAATAACGAAGATTTGTAAGCTTCCAATTGATGGTTAAGGTTCCCTTAACAGGCGGGAGAATGTTCGAGCTTTTTTGTATTTAAGTATTCATACATATAGCATTATTCAATATTCATTCTTTTAATTTGATTATATTTTCACTTAATACATAAATCATATTTGAATTCCATTATGATATTTTGCCCTGTAAAATGAATTATAAATTAGTAGAAGATGCAACATTGTTCTTATGCAATTATATCGTAAGTTTTCTCAAAATCTCTTTGCTATATGCAATAAAACTTAGTCTCTTACTAGCAACTGAACAAGCAAACGCGTTTTCTTTGCGTCCTCGTCCGGCCTAGTTTCAAAGGCAAATAAATACAGTCCACACCAGATAAGCAGTCTCAACAATACTGCGTCAGTAATGGTGTTTCTAAAGCCTGTACCGATTTTCGGCTTTTCCTTAATTATTGCAACTTAACTTTGTGCTAATTTGCCAATGCTATGAAATGTCCGTGTTATATATTCTTTTAAACGTCATATTATATAGACAAAATTGCGCCCATATTTCGACTAATATCTTGATCAGGTAAATCAAAATCTTAAGAAATTAATGTGTCAAATTTCTCTGCGACAATCACACTCAATCGGGAACACTTTGAATTCTCCTGCGAAACTTATCATTCTGTTGTTTTGATAAGTCAAATTTGCTTGCAACACATTTTCTAGAAGGTTTTGCAGTGGAAATTTAGAGCCAAATAACCGCTATGAGAAGATGATGGCCAAAGCCGGTGAAAACGCTTCCATATCTCGTACATCCAAAAGTCCATCTTTCCATCCAAAAGTCCATCTTTCCATCCAAAAGACCGTCTTTCCATTTTCTGCTAATGCCAGAGTGGTATATTAACCGTTCCTTGGCTAGAAGTTCAGTCATCAATCAGAACTATATAAAGGGTGATCCAATACGAGGTCCCTTTTCGAACTGGGTTGTTTTGACAGCTGTTATGTGTCAAATGGCTTGTCTATATGACGTTTGTGTTTAGTATTCAATACGGCTAAGTCATGAACTTGTGGAAACTTACTACCAAAATAAGTCATCTGTTAGAGAATGTTATATAGTTCTTCAAAATCATTTGGGGTGTTCTGAGCGTCTAACTGAGCGCACTATTCGTAACACCATCAGCAGATTTCGAAGCGATGTTACACTAATGGACATTCATCATTCAACCAGAGGGCAAAGAGCCCGTAATTTAGAGAATATTGCAGCAGTAGCAGAGAGTGTTCGTAAAAACCGTGATCAATCCAATCGTCGCCGATCTCAGGCTTTGGGCATCTCTTATGGATCATTGTGGCGTATCTTGAGGTGTGATCTTGGTCTGAGGGCCTATTAAATACAGCTCGTACAAGAATTGAAGCCGGGTGATCTTGGTGTACGTTTTAATTTCGGTTTATGGGCCTTACAACAACAACTTCAAATTGATCCATTATTTTATCGAAAAATTGTGTTTAGCGACGAAGCTCATTTCTGGCTGAACGTCTACGTTAACAAGCAAAATTGCCGTATTTGGGCCGATGAACAACCAGAAGCAATCCAAGAGCTTCCAATGTATCCCGATAAATGTACTGTTTGGTGTGTTTAATGGGTAGGAGGCATCATCGGACCGTATTTCTTCAAAATGCAGATGGAGTCCGTGATACGGTCAATGGTGCTCGCAATGACCAATAAATTTTTGTTGCCAAAAATTCAGGATATTAGTGTCGACCCCAGGTTTCAACAGGATAGCGCAACATGCCATACAGCTGGAGAAACAATCGCTTTATTGAGGGAAACGTTCGATGGAAACATCATCTCAAGGAATGCTCCCGTAAATTGGCCATCAAGATCATGTGATTTGACGCCATTGGATTACTTTCTTTGGGAAAATTTTAAATCACTTGTTTATGTCGACAAGCCCGAAACTATTGAAACCAACGTAACTCGTGTTGTTCAAGGAATACAGGCCGATATGCTCGAAAATGTTGTCGATCACAGAATGAACCATTCAAGAGCTAGTCGTGGGCAACATTTGAACGAAATATTTTTTAAACATTGAGTTGTAGGAACCGAACTAAGTATCATTCCAAATAAAGATTTGCATCAATACATTGATTTTTATGTATTTTATTTAGAAAACAAAGTAGGAAGCTCTTATTGGATCACCCGTTAATTTTCGGTTAAGGTTAAGATTTTCTAAGCCATTCTTGTATTCTCTTTTTGTCTGTTAAAAAAATGCTTTTCTTAATTTCAAAATCATTATATTTTTCTTTTGGCTTTACTTGAAACAAATATTTTTAAAACTTTTATCATAATGTTTCGCAATAAAAATCAGTTTGAACAAAACTCCAAATAACAAATTCCTTTACCATTTACTAAATCATGTAACCTACAAGTTGCCGCTACAAAGTTGAGAAAAAAACCTCCATTTTGCCGCTGCAAGTAGGCGGTCAAATGACGAGTCATGATCGATTGTTGCCAATACGTCTCCTGCATTCATTCATTCAGTCAGTCGCGTTTGTTTGGCGAACGTTTTTGTTCGACAATGTTGCGCAAATTGCGCGATCACTGCTGGGGTTTTTCTTTTCTCTCTCCCTCTCTTTCTGTTGTATTGCTGTCGCTTTTGTTTTCTTTTGCAGATTTTGTACAAATTGGCAATAAATGATGTTTTCACAATTGAATCTATCAGATAAAGACAGCAGCCGCGTTGTTCGGCCTCATTACAGTCAATGGATATGAATTTGAAGTTTGTGCCTGTGATACGTACGACCTGTGAGTGAGAGAGTTCGCAAGGGGTTAATGGTGGCAATAAATTGTTGTTGTAATTTTATGAGCCCATTTTTAGTCAGTTTGATTTTTTTTCTTCTCAAATTTTGATATTTTTTTTTTATGGGTTTCTGTTTTGAGAAGGAATTGCCGCAACTTTTTTGATGCAAACTAAAGTTGTGTTTGAGTTGTTGTTGTTGTCTGACAGAGGCGCTAAGGTCTCAAGTTGAGGGGGTAAATTGAGGCTAAGCAATACACTTGGACCCTACGCTTTGCGCCACTCAAAATAGCCGTTGATTTACTTTGAATGAGAAGCAACAATTTTGGCGTCATTAGGTTTGTCTTCCGTCCTGCGATGTTTGATGCATAATCCCCTCTTGTTTTGGGGAGAGGGTTTCCGGTCTTGTGACCATTTTTTTTGTGTGGTTTTTATGTGCAATATTATTAATAAAAATGAAATGTAAAATTTCTGTAATTTAAGCAGGCAGTTAAGCAGCGCGTTTCAATCGACAATAATGAAAATATTTTAATGGTTAATTCGTGGCCCGTGCCCTCTGGCGATCGTTAGGTAATAAATTTGTTTTTGGTTTTCTTCCCTGCAAATCATGTCGCTAACATTTTTATTGAAATTGAATATTTTTTTTTTTTTTTGGTCGGTGGTGTGTCCCTCCGTGTTTCGAGCGGTGGGAGTTGTGATTTATAACTTGGTGTTTGAAAATTGGTCCAGTTGTGAGTTTTTGTGCGAATATCCACTGTCTTCTTAGTGGCGATGTTTATGTTGTTGATGATGATTGTTAGCTGTTGATGTTGGAAAGCGCTCTGCAGTTGTTGTTTACTGGTTGCAGTGTTGATAAACAAATGAGTTGCGGATGATGAATTATTATTTGCACTTTCGTTTCGTGTTTGCAACACTATGATTTATTCTGCGTTGAAAACTAAAATTTAAAACCTTTTACCTCAAATGGCAAACAGGAAGGATAAGTGCTTTAAGTAAATTAGCTTTTGTTTTTTTTTTTTTTTTAATTTGAGGCAGTTTACTTTTGTTTGAACTTAAAGCGACTGACCGAATGTCATTAGTTGCTAAACTTTTACTTTGTGTCTAGGGCATATTCCAAGTTGTTGCATACAAAAGGCATTTAAGTGGCTACATAATTTATCTAGGGATATAACATCAATTGTATAACATTAAAAAAACAGTTTTTGTTCACGGCATTTTGTTTGCTACTGGCAAAGTTTACCTATTGCTGCGAAATTGTGAAGTTTCTGCGGAGGCTGAGCAGCAAATCACCGGACGAATCTATCTTTTGATATAGAGGCTTAGAAAATTCTCTCCTCGCAGAATATCATCGGGAGTTATCTTTAGAAGTAAAGGTGGTGACAATAGAAAATGTAATATCAGCTATCAGTTAATAAACACAAGAGTCTAATAACTTGAACTATGAGCATCTGTATCTCCTTTAAGGTCCGCCTCTGGTTACTCAAGTATATTATTGCTGTATTATCAGGAAATGGAGCGATAATTTATAGGATCTTGGAGTCCATCTTAAAACAAAAATTAATAAATAAAAAAAATATATATGTGGGGGGACGTTCACGTTATCCGTCATTTTGAATTTTGTAAATCCGACCCCGGATTCGTGATCAGCGACCCAAAAAACTGCCATGTACGGAATTTGGTACCAATTAGTCCACCATATTGAATTTTTGACCGCTATATTGGAACGGCCATGTTGAATTTTGCCATCCAATTACATCAGCTATTAAAGGATATCCTTTAGGTTTGATTTAAGCCAAAAAACGACCGAATAATTTTCGTAATTTTTTTCTGGAAGCTCGGAGCCGCCATTTTGAATTCCGCCAGCAATTTTTTTGAAAGCTCTTTTTCAGACGAGCATCTTGATATCTCAAACGTCAAGATCCAGCAACCCAAATTTTCGGTATGCAGGTGATCCGGATAACGTGAAACGTCCCATTTATACATTCAAAAAATCTCATAAGTGAAGTGAAGATGTCACCCACAAACCCTCAGGAAAAAACAACACTAACAGAATTGACCGATTACCCTTATCTAGAATCACTAATCAATTCTACATAAAGGTTCGCAAGTTTTTGAGTAGATATTTAGGACTGCGTTTGAAAAAATTGTCCATCACAAAAATCAAAAAATCTCATGATATAGAACGAGGGTTGTCATTTAAGTTTCAGGAATCTAGTACCTCTAGTGTTTTTCTATGCAAATCTTTTTAGCGAAATTTGATGCTTTATTGTGGAAAAATGTTACAATATATTCTATTCAAAGTATTGTCCATTGGAAGCTACAACATTTCCCCATCTTTCAGGCAATTTATGAATTCCATCCCAAAAAAATTGCGCCGGCTTGGCGGCCAAAAATGAATCGAGCCAATTTTCGATATCTTGAACTTAAGTGAAGCGTATTCCTGATAGGGCATTCTGCATCGATCGGAAAAAATGGTAGTCTGATGGTGCAAGGTCTGGGCTATAAAGCGGGTGAGGCAAAATTTTCCATCCGTTGTTTTCCGTTGTTTTCCAGGTAATTTTTGACTGGGGCAGCAATATGTGGCCGAGCGTTATCGTGGTGGAAAATGATTGACTCGTGTCTGGTCGCATACATTGGCCGCTCTGCCTGGATTTTCTGCTTCAATTGGATCAATTGTTGACAAATAACATCACCCGAAAGAGCGGTTTGAGCTATCATCTTCGGACTGGTTCTTCGACAAATGGTATTCCTATGCATCAAACAGTATCTGATATTTGTCGAATTTTGTTTTTTGGGGGTAAAGCACCGCAAATTTTTCGAATGACTGTAACCAACACTTAGGGCCCTTTATATACATATGGTTGTTTGTTATTGGGTTTAGTGCCCTTTATATATGTGCTAAATTTTCTGATACATATATCCAATTTTGATTTTTAGGGGCGTGGCACTGTCGAACGAGAAAAGAACTGCAATGAAACTTTCACTGAGAAGCATTGCCAACGTCACTTCTAAAAGCTCTCGCAGTGCGATAGAATTGATTCTGTTCTGCCTGCTAGTTTTTGAAAAGAGAAGAAAATAATACACAAAAGTTAAAATAAGATGTGTTGAAATGAATTTTTCGATTTGAATTTAATGTTTAAACAATTCGTTTCTTTTTAATTTTCAAAAACAAATTTTCTCGCAACGGGTTGGTTGTGTTCTTACGCACGAGATAAAGTTCAAAAAATCTTTTGACAAAAGCTATTTTCTCTCGCACCCGCACCGAATGTGTTGAGGACTTGAGTGTTGTTTGGCTTGCGTCAAATTTCATTTTTATGCGTCAAACAGTTTCTGAGGTATATCGAATTTTATTTTTTAGAGGCATGGTACCGTCCTACTAACATACTCTGAAAATTTCTTCGAAATCGGTCGAATGGTTTTCGAGTCAATAAAAAAGGAATACACAGACAGACAAACTTTTATATTTTAGTAAATAGATTTAGATTTATCTCGTAAACCATTTAACGACCAGTTCTAAATACGCGAAAGAATTTCGAAATAAAAATACGACAAAATCGAAGTAATGGGAGTTAATAAAACTTTCAGTCAAGCAAATGGGGTTCTGGCAAACTTACTTGCCTTTAGTCGTTAAAGGATTAAGGAAAAGAAGATATTACATTTCTGAGTTAGTGCTTCCGTGGTTACAAAAGGTTTGCTCCTTTTGCCACAACTGCAATTTGCTTATTAAACCAGGAATTTACACGGAAATTTCCACTGCATTTTTGACGTCAATTTTATATTTTAATATTTATTTTGCCTCCTTGTTTGCCTCCATATTTGTGAGGAACTTTTAACATCTTGAACATCTTAAGCTCAGTCTCCTTTTTTTGCCTTACGAACAAAAACTAGGAACACTCGATCTTTTGCCCAAATTTTCTATTGAAATTCTTCTGCAAAGTGATGACGATTTTGTTTTGGAAACGAGTGGAAATGTAGTCCTCGATATATTTTTAATACTCTCGACGCAGTTTTCGTCGGGTCGAAAATGTACTCAAAAATGTACTGTGAGGGACTTAGGAAAAGCGAATTAGAAAATCAAAATCAATTTATTCTAGACCAATAGCTTGAAAAAGTACCCATCCATCCATAGTGTAATCCAGGGTGTGCTACTAGTTGCGGCCCTCCGCTTCTAGAAATTACATGAAAACTAGATGAACGTGTTTACTTAAATTTAATTTTGTTCGAGATCTTGCCAAATTCGTAAATCTTGTCGTTTGTACAGACAAGTTTATTGCATTTCATCTGTCGTACAAATTATTGGCTATGATTTTGGTGTCTACTGTTGCAATACGTCCGATTAAATATTTATTTTCCACTAACAATCAAATTTGATAAACTACAACAAACACACTTGACAAAACGCCAACATGTTTATTAAATTTCATAATTTTCCACCACTTTCATCGCAAAATCGCATCGATGCAACGACTCCTTTACAACTTTTGCTACAAACAATTTGTTTACAAACGACGATCACGGGTTTTTTGCTAAAGCGCGCGCGCATGCGTATGTGAGAAAATCAAAATAAAATCCATTGAACAAATGCAATCCAACAACATTCGCTCGGCAATGAATTAATGCATTTTATCATTGACAAAATTTATTAAAATTGTATTTTTATCATCAAATCAATTTGCACACAAGTGTTGATTGTTGCCGCATTTGTTGGTTTAATCAAATTTGCAAGTACATTTTTTGTTTTTCGTCCACCAAATTATCAAAACTATTAATTTTATTTGTCTGAAAAAAATTTGGAAAATTAATTTGATTTCTGTTTTGTTTGTTTATTTGTCAACAGATGGTGTAGTTGCAGCATATCGAGTATTTCAAGAGACCAACAACATTTGCATTTATTGAAATTAACAGCAGCAGAGTTAACAACCAAAGCCAAAGTCAACAGAAATCAGCACAATACAGAAAGTTGGTCAGAACGAAATTAAAAAGTCAACGACGCAGCGGCGATTTCACACACGAGTTATTCGCCATTTGTGTTGTTTGCAAAGTAAGTTGCACATTTTTATTTGATGTTTTAATTGATGTCACGCCATGATGTTGGTCAAGTTGGTTTTACGCTGATTTTCCATGTAAATGGAAAAGAATTTAAGTCGTTTGAGTCGTTTTCTTCGACCAGACAAGGCTTAATATGATGAAAACTTTTATTGAACCTTCTAATCCTGGTTCTGGCATTGTAAAACACTATTCCTTGTTCCTAATCATTTCCTTCTCTCCTAAATTATGTGGATACTCCTTTGAACTATTGCCACATTGAGCCTATCGCGCTATGAAGTTGATGGACCTAACTTCGGGGGCAGTTTGATAAGTTCGAGACTTTTTGAATAAAACATAAAACTCCTTTTAGCTCGATGCATTTAGTCCACGGTTTTGAATTATTTTTTGTATGGGCGGTAGGCGTGTCCGTTGACCGATTTCGCTCATTTTCAACAAGTCGAGCTAACTTTGACAACGGAAGCAGTCATCGAATTATCTTGCTTAGTTTTCCCGTGAAAAATATTTCCACGGACAGCCAGACATGCAGACGGACATGGCTTCCCTACCTGTAGGGTACCCTTGGTGTAGGGCAGGCATGTCAAACTCAATTTCCAACTGGGCCAAACAATAAAATATTTATATTTTGGTGGGGCGCAAAAATTAACGACTTATAATAACAAAAATGTAATAGAATATTTATATGTACATTACTTTCTAATGTTTTCTTCCTGATATCTAATGCCTTTTATTTTTAACGGATTTGTAAACCGTGAATGGATTCAGTAACATCAACGAATAGTGCTGGGCTTTCAGTTTTCATGTATAAGCTCTCCAACATTGTGTTGACTACTGGCTAAAGGTCAATTTGATGCTTAGGTGAATTACAGGGCCACCAGATTGAAGCCCTACTATTCGAAATGTTGGATAATCTTGCTGGCAAATCTCCGTTGGACTCCATTAGACGACTTAATCATGATGAAATTATGCACCTGGTTTGCTGCTATTGTATACGTGAACTTTGTGATGTCTGCTTTCCAAAAATTATTAATATTATTAATCAGAAAAATTTTGACAAATAAAATATTGTTTGTTTACACATTCAATGTTTGCATTTGTTAGTGAAACTACAGTTCGTAAGCGATTCGCTTTGGGTGCGAATTTGCGAACTGCCTCCTTCTTTGCGTTACAAACGGAAGGACAAAGTGAATATACCCTGGGATGGGAGTAGGGTATTAAAATCTAACGAATATTTTGAGATTAAGGCATAGAAACAGGGTCTGAAGCGATTTCGTTTGCCTGTTTATATAATAATAACAGATTTTTTTATTTTTGGACTTTAATTTTAGGTTTAGAAATACATAACATTTACTTATAGGCCTTCCATTAATTATGTAAGACGTTTTAAGCATATTTTTGACCCCCCTCCCCCACGTAATAAATCGGGTGTGCCCCTAAAAATCTTAAATCTTAAATTAGTTAAAATGTTTAAATTCATTGAACTGAAAACTTAAATTTCCTCAAAAGAGTTGCAGCTCCCCGTCCACAGACGTGTTTGATGTTGCTGCTTTTTTTTATCAATATTTGACTCTTAAGCCAATCAATACTTTGCTGTTGGAAAACAGGCGAATTCCAGTGACTTTTTACCAATTTTTCGTAAATTATGCCGCAAGTGACTTCAACTACTTAGTAGCATCCTGAGTTTTTCTAGTAAGAAATTGTAAAAAGCCTCTTCGTTTTCCAGCCTGACTTCGACTTAATCGGAATTGCGGATGAATAAGTTACTTGACAAATAAATTCATTAAACAAGTGCAATAACTAATTAATAAGAAATCCCGAAAAAATTTTAAAGCTTGCACAAAGTTAGAAATTAAAAGAAAATTTTAAAAGTCGCTGGTCTCATTTAAAATTTATATTTTCCACAGAAAACCAACCAGCACCAATTTTGCCCATTTTTATTAAAAAAAAAAAAAACTAGTAAGGGTGTAAATTTTGGCCTGGCCAAAAAATAAATACCCTACACTGCAGTATTTTGAAAATTTTGCTTTTATGGGAGGTGCCACGCCCTCTTGTCCGAGTATACCCAGTTCTTGTTCAGAGCTTGCATTTATATTTTTTAGTGTCGGAGTGAAATTTAGTTGGATTATCTCAAAAAACTCTTTCAGTATAGCATTTTGAATCTTTTGCTTATATGGGAGGTGCCACGCCCCCTTGTCTGATTTCACCCAATTTTTTCTGAGAGCTTTCATTTATAATTCTTAGTGTCTGAGACAAATTTGGTTCGAATATCTCAAAAAACGCTTTCAGTATAGCGTTTTGAAGCTTTTGCTTATATGGGAGGTGCCACGCCCTCTTGTCTGAGTACACCCAGTTTTTGTTCAGAGCTTGCATTTATATTTTTTAGTGTCAGAGTGAAATTTAGTTGGATTATCTCAAAAAACTCTTTCAGTATAGCATTTTGAATCTTTTGCTTATATGGGAGGTGCCACGCCCCCTTGTCTGATTTCAACCAATTTTTGCTGAGAGCTTTCATTTATAATTCTTAGAGTCTGAGTCAAATTTGGTTTGAATATCTCAAAAAACGCTTTCAGTATAGCGTTTTGAAGCTTTTGCTTGTATGGGAGGTGCCACGCCCTCTTGTCCGAATTCGCTCAGTTTACAATTCGTAGTACTTATGTGTATTATGGATGCATTGTCGTGAAAAATACTCCTAAAATTGCATTTTGAATAAATTTTTTGTATGGGCGGTAGGCGTGTCCGTTGACCGATTTCGCTCATTTTCAATCCCCCGAGCTAACTTTGACGACGGAGGCAGTGTACCAAATTTCATTGAATTATCTTGCTCAGTTTTCCCAAAAAGTGTATTTCAACACACAGCCAGCCAGCCAGCCAGCCAGCCAGCCACCCAGCCAGCCAGCCAGCCAGACAGACGGACATGGCTATATCGACTCAGGAGGTGACGCTGATCAAGAATATATATACTTTTCTATACCTGCCACGCCTCCTTCTCTGCGTTACAAACGGAAGGACAAAGTGAATATACCCTGGGTGTAGGGTATAAAAACGAAATGGTTAAACAAATTGATTCAAAATAGATGTAAAATTTTCTTGGCAGTCAAATTCCGTTCACTCAGCCATTCGGCCGGAATTCAGGAATATATTCAATCAGGAGACTAAATTAAAAATCAGGAATACCTGAAAATATCGGTAGAGTTGGCAGCTGTAGGTATACCAAATGTGAACTTGTTTTCTAAATTAAAATTCATTACTGGTCTTTTATTTTTCGGACACAAAATGCAAAACATACAGATGAAATTGCAAATACAAACGACCACTAAAACATTCACTTTCATTTTAAAGATTTGCAATTCGCGTTCAAATAAAATATGTAAATACAATAAAATCCAAATACTTTTCTCCCATCCAAACTAATTGCTTTCAAGGCAAACTCCGGAAAAAATTACATTACAAAACTGTCCACAAAATTACGATGAAAACGTAACGTTTACGTGGTGAAAAAATTAGCATTTTCCACATAACTGAAATTTGTTGTTGCATGACGTCGTTGACCATGCAACCGACATCCCCACGCCTCCACATTGCAAGGAGAGAGGAGCATTCTGGACATGTGACAACCATCACATTTGTAAGTGTATTCCCATGTGTGTGTGTGTGTGTGTGTTTATGTGACATGTACAGCAACAATTAGTGATTAGCGCTTTAAGATTTTCCTACGTTGTTTTTGTGAATTTTCTTGCAAAATCTGTTAAAAATTAAACTTTCGCTTTTTTCGTAGTTTTTCGGTTGACATGTCCCCACGTATTGCCGTAGTTACATGCTCCAGTTTAAAATGTCTGTCTATCCAAGATCTTTTTTTTTTGTGAGGTTTTGATTTTTTTCTTCTTTTTCTTGCAACAACATTCCTTAACAACACGGCAACAAGCGCCAGTGACATTTTTTTGTATCTGATTTTTTTTTCTGTTCCCAATTTAATTGTAAGAAAATTGCAATTTGTTGTTTGTTGCTGTTTTGCATCTGATTTTATTGCTGTTGTTGTTTTGTTTTTTGCTGCTGTTGCTTTTTTTATTGTTGTTTGCTCATGTGTGCCATATGCAACATGTCGTGCACTTAAGTGCAGCAACATATCGCCAGACACTTGACAATTCATTAGTGAGCGAGCGAGTATCCCACAAGAGTTGGTATTTAAATTGCATTCTTTTTTGGTCAATTTTAATTTTTTTTTTGTTTTTGGTTAATGTCTAATGCCAACGAAAAGATAAAAAAACTAAAATGGTTTTAAATGGAGAAAGACTGTATTCGAAATATCAACTTATGTATCATTATTTGATTTAAGATAAACGACAAAAAAAAAAAATAAAAATCTTGGAAAAAATTGGAAAATTAAATTTGCTTTTTATGTAATTGGAGTATATAGGAAACTTAAAATAAAACTTCTATATTAGTGGTTTTAATCAAAATCTATACCGAGTAGTATATTGACTGGTTACAATACAATTTGTCAATCTCAATTTCTTTCGCGAAATCCATCGAACATGTTTCATAGTGATTCTGTAGCATTCGCACACACCCAGGACATACTAGCATATTCCGAAAGCAATAATTTCTGTTATCTCTTACGATGTTCGTTCTAAAAAATTTTTAATAAACATTTCGATACGTCCAACGTAAAAGTTGGTAACTCGAAAATCGTAGTTTTGAGTAATGAGCATTTTTGTATTTTAACTTTTTTTTTGTATGGAAACCTATATAAAATAAATTTAGGTTGTGACTTCAAAAATAGCGCCCAGGCCTTCCAATTTCAAGCTAGAGGTTCCAAAATTTGACACAAGATGGAACCAAATGTGTAGATTTCGAAAAACGAAAAGTTAGTAACTTGAGTTACCAACTTTTACGTTGGAGGTATCGATATACCCATATGCAACTTGGCATGCGTGGAAAATTTACTCTGGCTTGAGTTGAATTAACATAGCATTTCACCATTTTTCTTGAAATTTGGAATGACTACGTTAGATTAATTCAAATATCATTAAGGTTAGCAATTTTTTGTTTATGAAATGCTAAACCTTTGACTTCGGGAAAAAAATCTTAGCGAGTGAAAACTATGGAACACGATCCCCTAATGTTCACAAAAATGGATGAGAATCCGTTTCGAACCCTTTACGAGTTCATAAAGGGATGAAAAACGTAATCGGCGGTAACGGATCCGTATCGAACTCGTAACGTACATCAAAAATGAACCCAAAACGTATTTGCTTTTAATAATGTTAATGCTGTGCTTAAAAAAAAAAAAAAAACATTTTGAAGCGCTTATGAAGCGATTAAAAAAATAAAGACAAAAATTAACGATCCGCCTATGGTAGGATTCGAACCCGGGTAATTCCGCAGTGCGGACCCGTTTCGAATCCAAAACGAATTCAAAACGGATTCGCTTTTAAAAATGTTAATGCTGTATATTTACAAAAAAAAAACACCGTTTTGATGCGCTTATAAACAATTGAAAAAAAAAAAAAAATTAAAAAAAAAAATAAATGATCAAAATCCACCTGTGGTAGGATTTGAACCTGGGTAAATCCGTTTTGAATCCGTAAATACTTCAATATAAAAAAAAACCTTTTTTTTAACTTTTTTTATTTTATTGCGTATGATTTTTTGTAAACTTTTCAAACTCTGTTTGAAAAAACGTTTTAGATTCCAAATTTGAGCTTGTAATATTTTTTATCAAAAAAGAAGGGAAGAGAATACTTATTAAAAAAGCAACAGAAATTTGTTTAATATACAAACTATAAATCTCAACATCAGATAAGTCTACAACATATCGGTCAATAGCTTAGTTGTCTAACGTCTAGTGTTTGAAAAGTAATACCCCGGGAGCCTGGGTTCGCCTCCCGGAAGGGTGGGTAGTGTTTTTTAAACTTTTTTTTTGTTTTTTTTTTTTTTTGGAATTTTTTTAAACTTTTTTTTTCTTCGTCTTGAGTAAACAAAGAGTTTTGCCTGCCGCGGGCGTTCAAAAGCCGAGAACTGTCATCTAGCGATCAAATCCCAACATGAACCATACATAATTTTAAAGCTTATAAGATATGTCTTAATTTAAAGTACTTAAAAAAAAAAAAAATTTAATTAAATCAAAAGTATTTTTAAGTTTAAAAAATTTGGATGAAAAAAATTTTTTTCACCAAGTAATATTTTTTTTATAAAAAGAACACTTTAAAATGAATGGGACCAGTTACTTGGATATATCAATTTACAAACTTTGGTGTAAGCTATACATTTTTGAAAAAACACCTTTTTAATGAAAATGACTAAAACCGCCAACTTAAACACACTGTATTTTAACAACTAGAACCAAATTCCCCCGGATTATTATTCAAAATTTCACCGCACTGTAGAACTTTCAAACCACGTTTTGTATAAAAGTTGTTGTCCCAAGGTTATAACAAAATCAAATAAGGAACAGTTTTTAAAACATATTAACCCATTATATCCTGTTTTTGTGGGTCGGTTTGACTCCTTTTCCCAAAAAAAAAAAAAAAAAAAAAAACGGGTTATAATGGGTTAAAATATTACGGAAAATGTTCATGTCACTGAAGTAAAGATATGCTTAAAACTTAAGAATAATACCTTAAAACAATTTAATTAACATGAAATGTGTGAGGTTTTTTGGCCTTCCAAATTTTTTTTATTAATTTTTTTTATAAATTTTTTTTTTATTTGTTTTTTTTTTACTAATTTTTTATTAATTGTTTGTTATTAATTTTTTTTTTTATTAATTTTAAAAATTTTTTGTTTTATTTGTTTTTTGTAATATTTTTTTTCGTATATTTTTTTATTTTATTTTATTTGTGTTTTTTTTTTTTATCTTTTTAACTTTTTTTAAATTTTTTTATAAATTTTGGTTATTTGCCTTTTTTCGAATGTGTTTTTGCACTTTATTGATTTTAATTAAGTAAAAGTGTTCAAGAGTCTTTCAAATTTTGTCTCAGAAGTTCTTTAAGGTTACTGCTAGTTTCGCAATGAATAGCATTTCTCCTTCTAATCAATTTAAACGCTAAATATTATATTATACAGTCTGTTAAATAAGAGCGTGGTCACGATTACTCGCGATCGGTAAAGTATAATGCTGTAATTTTTTTTTCTCACACAGAGGGCAGTATTGTCCTTCATGCTTCGTGAAAGTGAATCAGCTGACCACTGTTTTCAATGCGTTCTCAGCATTTTTCCAAAATGAGTACCGCGTACGCGTCGCGCTTTGAAGCCGTTTTTTTGTGTTTGCACCCCAAAGGTCCCAAAATGACCCAAGCGGCGGCTGCGAAGTATATGCAAAAGTCGAAACAGTTTGTGAGTAAGTGGGTGAATCGCTTCAAAGAAGTAAAAAATGTTGATGACTTTCCAAATCGCGGGTCTGTCGGTGTAGTGACGGAAAAACAGGAAAAACTGATCTGTGCTCTATTTTCGAAAAATCCAACATTAACTTTGCGTGAAGGTGCTTCGAAATTGTCCCAAAAAGGTTTGAATATCTCCCACGGAACTATTCGTAATCATTTGATTGCAAATAGTGTGAAATGCCGAAGTACTTTGCAAAAACCGATGCTCAGTGAAAAACATGTCCAAAAACGTCTTGAATGGGCCAAAGACAATTTGGATCGTGACTGGGGCAACGTTATCTTCACTGATGAATCCTCTTTTTGGGCCTTTCCTATCATCAGGCATGCCTGGACTACACCCACCAACAAACTTGAAACAGCTGGTTCGACGCATTCACAAAATTTGGAGGTCGTTTTCAGAAGAGTATGCGCAAAATCTTGTTCAAAGTATGTCGCGAAGATGTCAAGCTATAATTGATGCTGGGGGTGATTGGACCTGCTATTAATGTATTTGCATTGAAGTTTTCGATCAAATAAATCAATATTAAAAAGAATTTTCGCAATGGGTATTTTCATTTTCTCACAACAATGACCACGCTCTTATTTAACAGACGTAGATTATCACTTAATATAATGATAATATAATTTACGATTATCTTTGTTACCTACTTTTATCAATTTTAGCATTACGTCTACATACATATATACCAGTATGTTTTTTGTACAATTTTTTTGAATTCCCATTAAATTTCATTCGTAATTTTTCTTATCGTATTTCGCGCATGCATCGACTGTTGTACCTTGTGCTGTTTTGTTGTGGTGCCTACTGCCATTATCTAATTCAATTTCGTAGTGTCAATCAATTGCTTCAGTTCTTCTAATTTCCTTTGATACGATTTTGCTTTGCTTGCACTTTTTCCACTACTTTATTGATATGGATTTTATCAGTTTTGTCAGTGCTGCTAAAAAAAGAGTCTTACTAATTTCCAGCGTAAACACTTTAATTAAGTGAAGTGTGCGAATTTTGCCAGTTGTCAGTTTTAAAAATAACAATTGTGCTGATTTAACATTTTTATTTAAAGCCGTGAGTATGATTATTATTTTTATATTTTCGCAATTAATTAAGATATAGTTCGTAAAAATGTAACAATGTACTCAAATAACACCAGTTTACGAATATAAGATAATTACTTTTCTTTTTATTTAAATTGTATTTGATGTTATGATCAAAGAAATGTTTTGCATATATGTAAGAATTACTCACTGCACGAAAAATTGAAAATTGATTAAGCAAGCAAAAAAAAAAAACGCATCTTCCCAAGGGGAAAAGAAGTGCTTCAAAAACCCTTCTGAATTGCATCTTTTTCGCCAATAAGCGCTTCCGCTCCGTAAGAACTATACTTTCTTTTTAACATTGCATGTCATAGGATGTAAGCGAGAAAAAGCGTACCGCAGCCTTACCAAAAAAGGGTTTTTGAAGCGCTTAAGCGGTTTTTTCAATAAAATAAAAAAAAAAAAAAGAAAACAACTGGCCGCACCAAGATTTGAATCTACGGCATTAAATTTGTATATTAAACAAATGTTGTCCAAACAGAATTTGATAGCCTTACATAGAATCATTGTGCAATCATTGTTTATTTAAGCAAAAGTAAATAAATAAGAGGAATGAAAATATAAAAGTGAAATAAAAAAAGGTCGAATAAAATATATTTTAATAAAAAATAAAAAAGGGGAAAAAATCACCCGGACTGGGTTCGAACTTACGTTGTTCTTACTGCAGCCTTACATGGAATCATTGTGTAATCAATTTCAATTCAATAAAACAAAAGTAAATTAATAAGAGAAAGGAAAATAAAGAAGTGAAATAAAAGATGTCGAATAAAAAATATTTTAATAAAAAAAAAAATAAAGCAAAAAAAAAAAAATAAAAAAAAAATCACCAGGGCTAGGTTTGAACCCATATTGTTCTTACTGCAGACTTGTATAAAATCATTGTGAAAATGCTTCTAAATGTCTATGGGGACAAGCACTTTTGAAGTGCTTGGATCAGAAGCGTTAGAAATTTTTCCTCTTGGGTTAACTCGTTTTTTTCTGGTATGTGTCGCAGACGTTTGTTTGCCATTTTGGCACAATATCGAATGATACGCTCGCTATTAGGGGACATTCGCCTTTGTAATTGAAAATAAAAAACACTTTTAAAAATTTTATTATGAATTTTTATTATTATTTATCCTTAAATCAAATTAACAAAAAAAATTAATTGTGTCGGGTGTTGATGGTTTCATTTCAGCTTATTTTAATATGTTTTTGCTAACACAAAAAACACAGTAAAAAATTATAGTTTACTTTTGATTCCTTTTAGTATTGATTTTAAACTATTTTGGTATCAATTTTGAAATTTATTCCAAAAATGTTTCAAATTTATTCCAAAATAGTTTAAAATTAATACTTTTTTTGTCATTGTTTTACGTAAATACTTTGTTGGTATTAAAATTAGACTTTAGTTATTACTCGGTGAATTTGTGATCTTCAAAATAAAGATAAAACCAGTAAGGGTGTAACCTTTGGCCTGGCCAAACATTAAATACCCTACACTGCAGTATTTTGAAAATTTTGCTTCTATGGGAGGCGCCACGCCCTTTTGTCTGAGTTCACCTGGTTTTTGCTTAGAGCGTGCATTTATAGTCTTTAGTAATTGAGTGAAATTTAGACAGACGGACATAGCTATATCGACTCAGGAGGTGACGCTGACCAAGAATATATATACTTTTCTATAACTGCCACTCCTCCTTCTCTGCGTTACAAACGGATGGACAAAGTGAATATACCCTGGGTGTAGGGTATAAAAAATATATATCTTAACGCTTTTAAACACACTGTAGAATTGTACGATTATTTCTGCAAAAAAAAAAAAAACCATAAACATAAAATGATTAATATGAAAGCGAAATTAATAATTTCTTTTAATTATACAGTAAAAGTTTGCATTTTTTGTTAAGAAAAAAACCTGGTAATACTTTTGAGGTCAATGGTCTTATGTTAATTTGTTTCAGTTAACGATATAGTCGATTATTATGCCAGGAATAAGATGGGTAAGAAAAACGTGGTGGCTCGAAATTGTAGCATTTTATTATGATAAAAGTATGTACGGCACTTTTGGTCATATATTTGTGACCGGCGCCTGCCTTTCAACGTACTACAGGGATTATTGGCGGAGATATAGACATTGATAGCTAAGGATATAGCTAAAAGCTGTGTTCTATGACTAACTCTTAAGTTTCACCAATGGCAAGATGAAAAATAGTAGAGTTCGGATGGCTCATATGAACTAATAAAAATCACTTGTAAAAATCCCCTTCCATTATATTAAATGTTTACGCTAAAAACTTGTTTAATTTTTTATGTAGGTACTTCAATCAACAAAAACTTTTAAGTTAAAGTAAAATTGAGTAGATAAGATAAATTGAATTAAACCTTACATATGCCCATTGTTGCTCAGTTAAAAGTGAGTGATGCCATAACAAAATTCTTGTTCCACAAAACAAGCAGCTCATAAAGTTTTTTTTTTTTTTTTTATAAATTAAACCATTGACTTCTGCAACAATATCTTGCACATCACTTCAAATTAAAAGAAATAAAAAACATAATCTTCTTCTCGAGCAATTAACACTAACAGCCGGATGCATTTTAATTCCTAAAAAAATACTTTTCCTCTCTTGCGCGTTTTGATTTCTTAATTTATATCTTTTTATTTATTTTATTTTTGATAAGTCAGACAAGAAGAGAAGAAGTCGATTAAGGGAAGCACCATAAAAATCCAAACCATAATAAATATACACCGAAACTTGAAAATTCTTAAATTCCATACCCACCGAATCCAACACTGTCATGCATAAAGTTGTTAATGAAAAAAAGTTTCTGTGCTGGGTGCCAGAAAGTTTCCCTGCTTCATCTTTTTGTTGTCTTTTATTTTTCGACTTTTGATATACTGCACGTTAGCGCATTAAAATAAACAAAAATTAATTGTTTTCTTTTCATTTTCTCTTCAAATTTAAATCACTTTTATGACACAATGAATTCTTATGAATTATTAACATGCATGCATGCTCGGCAGTTTTGAATTATGTCAGATTGTTGACTCTTATTTTTTATAATCAAAAGTTAAGTTTTGGTGGGTTGATAAGCCCTTTAGGGAGCAGCACCTCGTAAACACTTTTGTTACGGAAAAAAAAAAGTATTTATCCAATAATGATAATGGCCTTTGAAGTATAAGAATTCAACTAAAAAGTGTGTCTTTCCACTAATCATTTCCCAGACATAATTAAACATGTCCTATGGTAATTCACGGACATGCTGAAAAAACTCACAGTGAATAAGTCAATATAAAGTTTGAAAAACATACACGCAAAAAAATGATCCGCAAAAATTGATTCCCTAACAGCACAAAGTGATAATAATCTCATTAAAAATTACGGCTTGTTCCAGTAATTCAATTTCTATACAAAATTCTCATGAAAAAGTAAAGGTATGAAAGTAAAATATACGGTTACGGTTTAAACTTCAAAAAGTACGGAGACAAACTGTAAAAAATATTGAATAGAGAAGTGAAAACTTGTTGCATGAAATAATACCAGTGAGCTCTGCAATATTTGCCTAGAATACCCTTCAATTATTACTGATTGACATTGTAAAAAATTGAAAAATAATAAAAATAAATCAATAAGCTATAGGAGCGAAAGTGCTATAGTAGCTCAGTGGTAGAGTACTGGCGCCGAAAATTTTTTTTTATTTTTGTAGGGTAGGTAAGGGAGAGAAATATGGACCACCAATCTTTCTTTTTTAAATAAAACTCAAAGTACCTAAAACAAAACAATTAATTTTATGTCATTCATTAAAGGAAACAATTCACCTTTATTCCGATTTACTTTTAGAAACATATCTCATCAGGATACTGAAAAAAAAAAAAATTTAAAAAAGCTGAAAATATTCAAAATGAAAACCAAAAAAAGCGTAGTGTTATATGGACTATATAGTCCATATTGCCCCATATATTTATTTGGTACAGAAGTTGCATATAAAAATCTCACTTCCACATCCGGCGCATTTTTCATGACTTCAATAACGCCAGATTACACATTCAACCCAAACCTCGCCACGGCGATTTTCTAAGAAAATCGTATTACAGTATATCGTCACCTGAAATGCAAAAAGGCGTAACATCATTTTGAGATTTTTTAAAGGCGTTGCAAGAAAACTTTTTTAAACTCCAAATATTTTAGATTCTAAAGCCAGTTTTGGCAAGTATTTACTAATATAAAATCGGTATGAAGCAATAGTAGCCAAAACAGGCTTTAAAATCTAAAATATTTGGAGTTCTAAGACGTTTTTTGCAACGCCTTTAAAAAATATCAAAATGATGGTACGCCTTTTTGTATTACAGGTGACGATATGCATTTTCCGTCTTCTTTTCCTTTCAGATTTACGAATTCTATTGTAAATCATCACCATCATACTCGTCAAGAAAACTGCAACTAGATTCTCCATCTGAAGAATAAATAAACTAATTTGTGCTAATAACTTATAAATAGTTTTCACTGACTATATGATTAACCATTTATTTAAAAACACGATGCCTTTAAAGTGAAATAATGAAATTTGCTCACTGGAAGAAATTAAACACAAAATTTTTTTTAGAAAAAACAAATTTACAGCAACATGCGACTTCACCGAACGCTAAAATCGCACTGACATAAGCTTTCCATTTTACCCGCGTAGTGCATATTATCCTCCCTTACCCTACATTTAATAAATTTTACTAAACGTGAACCGTAAAAATTACGGTTTTTCTTTACGGGCGCACAGCTACTAAAAAAAAAAACAGTAAACATTACTGGGAGTTTCAATAAAATTTTAAGGTTTAGTTTCTTCCGTTTATACCGTGTATGCTGCCTCTCGTTACCAGTCAAAACTATTCCCAGGGTTTGTGTAGATTTTGGGCGCAAAACATTCGCGGATATGCCATTTCTGGTGTGAAATTTATTTATTTGAATCGTAGTATTTTGAGGATTTATCTGTGCTAAGAGTGACACACCATCTACTCAAATATGCCTTCTTTAGGCCTGTTTGATAGTCCTTTATATGCTGTAAAATATAGGTTTCTCTCGAGGAGGAATCATTACACTTAAGCCATTCCAACCTTTTAAGAATTGCAATGGCTTCAGCTTGAAAAGAGGTACAGTAGTTTGGTAGCCTAAAAGAGAGCTGTTGCTTGCACCCTTAAGAGAAAATGTCTTCCCTATATTGTCTTCATCTTTGAAAATGAGCGCATCATTCTACGAAGAAGGAGCTGATTTTATTCCTGATAAATCGGTAAATAGTAGTTTAAGTTTTCATTAAAACCCCAGGAGCTGGGCATACAGCAATCAACTTTAGAGGGCTTAACAATAAAAACTTATATAATTTCACAGTTGATGAAAATTTTGCGCCAGGTGCACAGGCGGGTTAAACAGTGGCCAAAAGGGGCCGGAAGCAAACGCGTCAGTTTCACATTTAACACACATTTTATGGCTCAAAATTAACTTAAATTGGTATATAAACTCATATAAAGAAAACACAAAATCCCCTTGTGATAGACCACCTCGGATGTCGGATTGTTATAAATGAGGAGTAATTTTTCAAAAGGGCGTAAAACCATGTTAAACAAATTTTCAGTAATGAGAAAAAACTTTTAGAGGCAGTTTACAGTAACTTATTTATTTTTAATGTCTCCAGTGTTATAGTGAGTTGACCAAAAATTCTAATCCCCTTAACATTTTTATTCTTACGTATTTGTAGTAATTGCAAAATGTAAAAAACATTTGGAAAAAGGCCCTTTTGTTTCGAAATCACTCTTATTTCACCATTTGGAAATTTAAACTGTTGTCTATAGCCATGGTATGTAAGCGCCTATATAGACTGGGGCATATAACAAATATTAAATGTTTCTTCGGCGACTATTCGAAATATGTCTTTTTGTATCAAACTCTAAAAATTTCTATGAAATTATACGGAACTAAGCCCTCTTGTTCCGAAATGCGATTTTTGATCACGATTTTATATTGGAAAAATGCATTTTTTGTGATGAATTTTGAACTAGAGGATGCATTTTAGCATGGTAATGGCGATGGCATTCTTAGATTTGTTCGAGGTCGGTAGTGGTTTTACGCCCTTTTGAAAAATCACTCCTCAAATGATTTCTTTCATTGCAACTTTCCGTTGTTTGTTTCATTATGTCATAAGTGTCACATTATGTCATTACTATCACATTATGTTATAAGTGTCACATTATGTCAAATGTCACATTTTTGCTATAAATGTCACATATTTTGTCATAAGTGGTCACATTTTTCTCATAAGTCTAACATTCTGTAATAATTGTCACATTTTATTAGGCACCTCCTTTCTACTACGATGGATATGGTCAATGAATTTTTTTTTAAAATATTATGTCTAATTATTTTGATCATGTTCGTTAATGATTGGATATTCCAAATATAGCAAAGTATTTCTAAAAATTCCAACCAACCTAATAAAAATTACTACTTCGATGTTCTTCATGTACTATCACGTACTTGAGAACCTTCGAATTTTCAATAGTTTTTTGTGCACAAATTTGAATTATTGAAACCGAATTACATAACACATCCATTATTTAACTCAGCATAAAATATGAAAAAAAAAAAAAAAAATCTACAAGTCTGCCATAGTTTTTATCTCCTCAAAGTGCAAAAATGAAAGTTGTTATTACGAGTACTTCTTGTATTATGCTGCAACAATTTATCAAATATGGAGTCAAAACTACTCAAAACGGCATTTGAATTTGATCATAATTCAAGACACTTTTTACTTTTTATTATTGATTTATTAGAAATAGACATTGTAGCTGCAAACATACATACATATATGATATAATCAGCAACAACAAAAACTACACTATAAATAACCTGCGGGGCCATATTTATCATGATTGCAACTGTTGCTGCTGTCTGTCACCTTCGCTCTCAACATAGTACATCAATGGAGCGACATCTAACAGCGGCCAGACTTGTCCTATCACCTATCACTCCCTCCCCATTTATACAATTTCATCTTTTGTCTTGAGGCATATTCCAAACATAAATAAACAACAACAACAACAAAAAGAAACAATAAAATGAAAAAACAAATAAAGTTGCAATAAAAATCACTGAAGAAAAGATGATGAATGTTGTCATCGCCGTTGTCAACAATGCCGCCGCCACCACCTCCACCACATATGCCATTACTATCCGCCCGCCCGTCATTGAGTGACTGTATGTGTAATAACAACAATAACAAATGAAAAATAATAAACTTATGGAAATAAGTCCTGTCTGTCCCAAGTCTGCCCGCTAAGAAGTGTCTGTCCAACAGACTGCACTTAATACGGTCTTAACTCTCTTAAGTGATTGTGGTTGTTGCTGTTGCTTCTTTTGGGGAGTGCACAAAAATCATCCGTTTGTCTGTTAAGTTTTATTTACTTTTGTGTTGTTGTCGTTTTCTTCCCTTTTGGATTTTTGATATGTATATTATATACCCTACGCCCTTTGAAGCAGGATATATGAACTTTAGAAGTTGAAACATTAGAGATGTGAGAGTTTTTTGTTTTAGACATATATTGGGTGTATGCGCTAGAATATTATATCTGTTTAAATATCTTTTATCAATGAAAATGTGTCATTTTACTAAAACAAAATACATAGTTCAGCAATAAAATTAACCGAAATTTTCATAACTCCGTCAGTAATTCATTTGACTGAGATTTTCACGTATTTATATCTTGAATTTTTGCGTCCAAATGTAAACATTTTAACAAATGCATTTACCCAAGAACTGCTATATAAATATTGTTATGAAATTTTGTCCTTACATTTCAGATTTTCCACTCAAAATTAAAGCTTTAATTAAATTAATTTGATTTAAAAAAATATCAATATGATGTGGATATTGATATTTTTTCAATTCAAATTAAACTTTTTGAGGGCGTGGCTCTCTTGTTACACAGAATGTGTGAAAATTTCACAGTTTTATTTAGAGTGTACAGAGTGTAAACTACATATACGTAGGCTGCTATATATATTTCTGGCCTAGGCAACACTAAGTATTGCCAGGTGCAATCTGACATTTCCATTGGAAAGTTTTACATTTTTTAGCATAAACGTACTCACAACGTTTTGATGTACAAGTGCTATTTGTTTTGTTTACAGTGAGTTAAGAAAATCAATTTTTCCATTGATAATTTTAGCGATTGATAAATTATGGGGTTTCCAACGAGAACAAACGTTTTTTACAACTAAGTGTTCATGCAAAATCGAATGTATTGGAGTAGAACTAATGTGCAAGAATGCCACTATCTCACAATATGCCACATGAAGACCTTGCATTATCAGTTAATGCACTGTATTAGTGCTGCGACATCGACCGGAAAACATCGATTTTTTGAACATCGATGTTTTCTGAATTAAACATCGATGTCTAGAAAACATCGCCAAAAAAAGATCGATTTTTGGCAACATCGATTACTTTTTTAATAAGTTGAAAACTCTGACAAAACGAATCAAATTTCTCTCAAATTTTGTTTAGAACATGGAACAGTAAAATTAAATACATAAATAAATGGAAAATATTGCATATTTTTGTATTAATTTAAATAAATATTTCACTTTAATTTTAAATTATAGAAGCCATAACTTTTTGAATATCCGTACAAATATGTAGCTAAAAAAAGTCATTATTTTAACGAAACTTTAAGTATATGTGACCTGGTCTATGAAAAGAGGGGCTTACATGCGAAAATAAGTTTTCGAGAAAACAGCTGGTAAACAACTATCAAAGGTCAATTCTATGCGAATCGGCAAAAAATTCTAAAATTTTTTTTTGACACCTAAGCACCCTTTTCATAGACCAGGTCACTTATATACTTTTTATAATTTTTTCCTTATTGAAAACTTTTCAATTTTTTTACTTGCATGTGTTTAACAACATTTTAAAAATTTTCAATTTGAGAATTTTATGGCTAAAAAATATTAAAGTTTTGGGGACTCGCGCATTTAAGAAATCTAAAATCGTATCAGTTTCTAGTTGTGCTGAGATAATATAAAATTAACTTTTGCATTTAATGCAACACAAGTAATATAGTACATAAATCGCCGGTGCTTACGAAGACTATCTCTTCTTTAAATGCGAACAAGAAAATCTTTTTTTTTGAAATTGCGGCGAAAAAAATCTTTTTGTAATATGCGGACAAGAAAATCACTTTTTATAAAATGCGGAGAAGAAAATAACTTATTAAAAAATGCGGAGAAGAAAATAACTTATTACAAAATGCGGAGAAGAAAAAAACTTATTACAAAATGCGGCGAAGAAAATCACTTTTTACAAAATGCGGCGAAGAAAATCTCTTTTTTAAAAATGAAGCGTAAAAAATCAAATTTTTTCGAAAAAAGGAATAGGAAAAATTTCTCTGAAAAAATAAAATAAATAAAGAGATTTTCTTCGCCGCATTTTGTAAAAAGTGATTTTCTTCGCCGAATTTTACAAAAAGTGTTTTTCTTCGCCGAATTTTGTAAAAAGTGATTTTCTTCTCCGCATTTTATAAAAAGTGATTTTCTTGTCCGCATATAACAAAAAAGATTTTTTTCGCCGCAAATTAAAAAAAAAGATTTTCTTCGCCGCAACTTTCGGTTGGAAAATTTTCTTCGTAAGCACCGGCGAAATATGCTACTTGCACATAATTCCTACTTTATGAAATACAACCATCTTCAGATAATGAAAATACTGATTTATTGACGTACTTTGCAGTATAATTTTAAATAGATAAGTTCCCTCTTAGTATACATAGATAAATGTATAAATATAAATAAGCTGATTTATTAACATAGTTTTCAATATTGTAGGGTTAATATTAGAACTGGACATCTACATATTTGATATTTTGATTTAAGCACACATGAACGAAAAATTTTGAAGTGTACTTGATAAAAAAAAAAAGCAGAAAATTTCAGAATCCAATATAAAAACGAAATCCAAAGGACTTAAAACAGTTTTTTATCAAAACATGAAATATAAGCATGTCTTGTTGTAGTACTAACACTACGATATCATCTTAAACATATAGTAACGATTTGTGAACAATGAGATTTCAATTATCATATTTTAGTTTCGAAAGATTTTTGATGAAAACAGTAAATCCTACGATATAAACTATAAAGAACTTTTTTGTTGAAAATTTATGCTCTACAAACAGACTTGGGGTTTTGCAATAAAATTTATTTTTCACAAATTTCAGTGCAAGTGAAAAAAATTTCCATTTTAAAACTTTCTAATATCAAAAAATGCATTTAGTGATAGTGGACAGTTTTTCATTATGTATTACTAAATTTAGTTATCAATTTTCAATAAAAATTCGACTAAATTTATTGATAGTGAAATTTCTTTCACTATCAAAAAATTGATTTGCTCGTAATGAAAAATTTACCATTATCACTAAATCTATTAAAAGTAATAATTTCCATTTAAGTTTCATTGAATTCAATGAAACAAATTTTCCCTTTTAATAGATTAAATTTTTCATTACCAGCAAATTAATTTTTTGATAGTGAAAAAAATGTCACTATCAATATATGCATATTTTGAAAGCGTAAAATTTTTCATTACCATTAAAAGAATTTTTTGATAATGGAAAAATTTACGCTAGCAATGAATTTATTTGAGGAGCATAGAAAATATTCTTATACTTTTAGGCGATTTTATCAAAAAGCCTTTGAAACAATAAGTAATGGAAATCACACCGAGTCCGAAACAGTCCTGGTTATTGCAAGTTCCAAAACTTATTGTTAACAGTTTGCAGGAAGAGCACAAATAGCCAAATTATTTGGGCTTTCTTTGGGTTTGGTAAAAAAATTCCAAACGTTACTTCTATGCGCCATTTTGTAAAAGTTAAGACAAATTAATTTAATTGTTGTTTACTTATGGTTTTATATTGTGTCTGCTGCACTTTTTCTTATTAAGTTTTTTTTTTTGTAAATCAAATTAAACACGTATTTTTTTACGGCCAACAGCAAAAGAATTTCAACCGAAACGACGCCTACAATGTTATGACAAAATTAGTTGTGGGGCTGTTTACACACACTCAACAATCTTAGTAAGTAGTACATGTTCCAATTTTGAATGCGAATTGTCAAAGCAAAATTTGTGCAAACAAAATTTGTGAAAACAAAGTTTGTGCAAACGAAAATTGAGAAAACAGAATTTGTGAAAACATCGAATAAAAACATCGAGGCAAAAAATCGATTTTGCAAAAAAATCGAACTTAAAACATCGATGTTAAAAACAGTCGATGTTCTTGCAAAACATCGATGTTTCATCAACATCGATGTCGATGTCGCAGCACTACACTGTATCGATGTTTTGTGGCACAACAACTGATTTTGGACGACCTTCACGGAATTCGTCTTTGAGCGAGCCACGATTGAATTCATTAAACCAGTTTTTAACAGTGCTATAGGATGGAGCTTCATCGTCATACAAAGATTTAGGCTCATCGATGCACTCTTGTCGTGATAATCCACGTAGAAAGTTGTGAAAATTGATCGCACGAAAATGTTCACGAGTTAATTCCATTTTTTTGCCAAATTGATTTTTTCAAGTCACTGTAAACAAAACAAATGATGGTCGTACGTCAAAACGTTCTGAGTACGTTTATGCTAAAAAATGTCAAACTTTCCAATGGAAATGTCAGATTGCACCTGGCAACACTTAGTGTTGCCTAGGCCAGAAATATATATGTATAGCAGCCCACGTATGATATTGACCGACTGTAGTCGTTCTTGCCTGTTTTTATTTAGTTTTTGTAAATTTTTACTTGTTATTTTTGTAGTCACTACATATTTGCACGCCGCCTAACCTCTGGTAAATATTGGCCATTGTTGTTGTTTTAGGTTTTATTATTTTTTTATCACTTCCGGATAAAGTGCGAATGTTTGTTTTTGTTTGGTCTATGTCATCATTCCCTGTTCCGTATTACTTTGCCGGCTGGTCAGTTTTTTTCCTTTTATTCAGCACTTTTTCTGTCAACGAATGGGGCAATGCGCGTGTTAAGTCTTTTTAATAAATCGCGCGAAAATTTATTATTTATTTGTTTTTGCTTTATGCAGCTTTGTTGTTATATAATTTTGTTTTTGTTGTCAATACACAATGAAATAACATTCGTACAATCCAAAAAAAGAACAGCCGCATGAAGGCCTTTTTTTCTTCTCTTGTTCGAAGTTTTGGGCGGGCATGCATCGTGGATTTTAGTTTTTCTTATATTAAATTTAAATTTTTTCGATACATTTTGACACTTTTGCCGATACTTTGGATGTTTTTTGATAATTTTGGACTTTTATCGATTTCTTCAATGCACATATTTCAATATTTTTCGAAACTTTTCGACTCTTACCCGTATTTTAGATGTTTTTCGATACACTTGGACTTATACAGCTTTCTTCGATGTTTTTAAAATATTTTTCGATACTTTTGGACTTTAACCGATATTTTAGACGTTTTTCAATACTTTTGGACGTTTACCGATTTATAAGATGTTTTTCGATATATTTGGATTTTTACCAATGTTTTAGTTGTTTTGCGATACTTTTGGGACTTTCATGCATTTTAGATGTTTTTAAATACTTTTTGCCATTTAGCGATACTTTAGATGTTTTTCAATACTTTTGGACATTTACCGATATTTAAGACGTTTTTCGACACATTTTGACTTTTATTGATAGCAGAATCGCCCAATGGTCAAAATTTGCCCACAAATAATTTTGGGGAAAAATAGAAAAGCTTATTTACCTGGTACATCTTTTTTTTTTCTCTTTGTGCTGTGTCCTCTTTTCAGCCCTGTGTGACCGCGTTAATTTTAACTTTGTGCATATTTACACACAAATACCTTTCTTATGGTGTATAATTCAAAGTCGTGCTCTATTTCTAACATAGTAAAAAAGGTAGGACAAATTTTTGTCTTGCGTAGTAATTGATTTTCGATACACTTGAAGCTTTACCGATTTGTATTCAATATTTTTCGATACTCTTGGAATTTTACCGATATTTTTCGACTTTTTTGGACTTTTGCCGATATTTAAGATGTGACAGTTTTATAGAATTAAGTAAAATAAATATATCGGAGCATCTGTTTATGGCACAATACTTTAGAAAAATAGTTTTCCTTATTAGCTTTTCTCAGTGCTGTCTTGCTTAAAAAACGAATTTTTATACCCTACACCCAGGGTATATTCACTTTGTCCTTCCGTTTGTAACGCAGAGAAGGAGGCGTGGCAGATATGGAAAAGTATATATATTCTTGATCAGCGTCACCTCCTGAGTCGATATAGCCATGTCCGTCTGGCTGGCTGGCTGGCTGGCTGGCTGGCTGGCTGGCTGGCTGGCTGGCTGGCTGGCTGGCTGGGTAACGGCTGTGTGTGGAAATACATTTTTTGGGAAAACTAAGCAAGAGAATTCAATGAAATTTGGTATACAGCCTCCGTCGTCAAAGTTAGCTCGGGGGATTGAAAATGAGCGAAATCGGTCGACGGACACGCCTACCGCCCATACAAAAAATATCTTCAAAATGCAAATTTTGGAGTATATTTCACAACAATGCAACCAAAATACACATAAATACTACAAATTGTCAGCGCAAGCTCTGAGAAAAAGCTGGTCGAATTTGAACAAGAGGGCGTGGCACCTCTCATATAAACAAAAGCTTTAAAACGCTGTACTGAAAGCGTTTTTTGAGATAATCAAACTAGATTTGACTCGGACACTAAAAACTATAAATGCAAGCTTTAAGCAAAAACTGGATAAAATCGGGCAAGAGGGCGTGGCTCCTCCCATATAAGCAAACGCTTCAAAACGCTATTCTGAAAATATTTTTTCAGATAATCCAACCAAATTTCACTTAAATACTAAGAACTACAAATGCAAACTCTGAGAAAAAACTGGGTGAATTTGGAGGGCGTGGCACCTCCCATATTAGCAAAATTTTCAAAATATTGCTGTGTAGGGTATTTAATATTTGGCCAGGCCAAAGGTAACAACCTTACTAGTTATTATTCATTTTAGTGGAGTAAAGGATATAAAGGAATTTGTTGTATTTGTTTTTTGTGCGAAAAGCCCCCTGTGAAAATTTTAACAAAACCCAAGCAACGCCTTGTAAACTAGCATGAATCAAGCAAGTCCTGAAAATCTCATAACAGCAAATCAGGGGCCTTACTCTGTAATGCGATGCGATAGGAAATGCGTTGCGAAAGCTAGATTCGATGCGAAAAATAATTGCCACTCTGTAAATCTTTCGCATTGGGAGTAGCGTTTTCAGTGATATATAGTTGGCAACGCTGCTCCCAATGCGAAAGATTTACAGAGTGGCAATTATTTTTCGCATCGAATCTAGCTTTCGCAACGCATTTCCTATCGCATCGCATTACAGAGTAAGGCCCCAGGTTTAAGTTTTCATACTTTTTGAATGGAACCACTTTAGAAACCTTATTTCACGATATAAAAAATGCATTGTCATTGGCAAGGCTTAAAATATAGAATCTTACACAGAAAACAACACTGTCAAAAGTGGCAGAAACGTAGTTATTTTAACCACGTGGCGACCCAAATTTTTTGGTGAATTAATTTTTAATTTTTTCCTGTCAACGGCCATTGAAAACTGACATTATTTTCTTTTTTTATTGTCAATTTTATGCTTTAAATAAAATTTTTTGTGTTTTGATATTGCGGAGATTTTAACCTGGAACCTGACGTGTGATAGATGCGGACGTAAGCAACTCAGGCCGTCGTTAGTGTGAAGTTGACTGAAAGTCTTTTTGTTTTGAAATGAGCTATTTTGGATTTAAGCTTGGAGCGTTGTTCAATCCAAATCAGCAACGAAACGTAGCTAAAACACTACCGAACGTGAATTTTTCTTCGCTCTGTGTATAGATTTCTTTTAATGTTTAATCCAAATCTGAAACGATATTTGAGTTTGAACTTCCATTTGTTGTTAATCGTTTGGGCTTTTTCAAAGGACACTTTATGACATGTTATATGTTTAATATTATTCCCACCGTGGCACAGTGGGAGATTTCACACATCTAGTTAAAAAAAAAAAATAAGAGAAGTACTCATATGACTCCTATGTTGCGTTTGCTACACCTAGTTAAGGAAAATTCGAAAGATTGGCGCGATTAGTTAATGGACTTTCCATACAAAGTGAACCATATTTTTTATGTGTGAAGCAAACGGAAAGATATATCGGCCAAATGTACAAATAAATGTCTTTACATGAGCAATGTTGTTGTAGAATATGAAGTAAATCGGTGAACGGGCACTGGCGTTGAAATTTTCGTGACCTTTGCCAGAAGACTTATAACTTTTTTTCAGAGGTACGGTAGCAAATACATAGGATCTTATAAAGATATCAACTTGAAATTTAGTCCAAGATTAAATACCAGTGTTTAGGAGGATCCATCCAAATTTTGTGCAAACAGCCCAACGGACATTTGAAGGCCTGGGAGCTATTTTTGAAGTAACAACCTAAATTTATTTTATATAGGTTTTCATACAAAAAAAAAAAAAAAAACAACTTAAAATACAAAAATGCTCATAACTAAAAACAACGATTTTCGAGTTACCAAATTTTACGCTGGACGTATCGATATCAAAAAAGTTGCGCCTGGTAGCAATCATGGAGTCTTAAAAATTGCATAAAAATAGAAGTCGCAAGTAGACGCAGCAATCTCAAAAAATATATTTATTTAATAAAACATAAATTACAGAAATCCCCGGATAGGCACCAAAGGTTTACACTAGATAAACTGATTTAAGTAATTTTTACTACACATTTTACATGTGTTCAATATAACTGCACTTTTTCCTTATAACACGTAAGTAGAGCACAGACCAATAACTTTATAAATTATAATATACATTATAGTCTAAGATCCGGCAGTAAAAAAATGTATGTATCGAGTTTTTAGTTAAAATCTAGTTTTTACCTATACTTATGAATGGGAGAATATATATTGGTCGGGTTGCCTATCAAAATGTGGCCTCTAGTATTTTCAAGTTGCGATAACTGATGAACCGTGGGTCGCACGAGGAAAAGTGCCCAAATCTTTTTTATGAAGAGTCATATGTTCTACAAGTAATTTTTATTATATGTAAAAAAAAATTTACCGTTTAGGAGTTATTCATAAAAGACTGATTTTTTTTCCGTTTATTATTTATTGCGTAAAAAAAATCGGTTTTTAATAAATAATTCTTAAACGGTAAATTTCTTTTTAATTATAATGTAAATTACTTGTAGAGCATATGACTCTTGATAAAAAAGATCTTTGCACTTTTCCACGTGCGAACAACGGTTCATCAGTTATCGCAACTTGAAAATACTAGCGGCCACATTTTGATAGGCAACCCGACCAATATATATTCTCCCATTCATAAGTATACGTAAAAACTAAATTTTAACTAAAAACTCGATACATACGTTTTTTTACTGCCGGATCTCGTACTATTAGAGGTGTCAAAGGTGAGAGAAAAAAAGAATAAATTTACATACAGCCCTACAAATGCTTAGAGGTCACCTCTAGAGGGGTCAAATGTATGACCAACCCATATTATTTTTCCCCCCCCCCAATATTTTTACCAAGCATACTTACCCCCGATCTCTAACACCTAAGGGGGCTCCCATACAAAATTGACATTTTTAGTAAATCGACCCCCACCACTCCCTGGATGCCCCTACAAGGGTTAAATGTATGACTGGTCCCTAATATTTTTTCCTCCCCAACATTTTTTCCCAACATACTTACCCTCTATCTCTGACCCTTTAGGGATTCCCATACAAAATAGATGTCATAGACATGAAAAATATTGAAAGGAAATCGTCAAATAGGCCCATAACTGCCCAGAAATCACTCCTAGAGGAGTCAAATATATGACCGACCCCCATTAGCCCTCCTCCAAAGTTTTTTCTCAGCATACCTTCCCCCTATTTTCAATCCTTAAGGGGGCTCCCATACAAAGTTACTGTTTTTATCTAAAATGCCCCCACTGCCCTAACTGGCCCACGGGTACTCCTAGAAGGGTCAAATGTATGACCGACCCCCATTATTTTTTTGCGACCTATATTTTTCAACCACATTCTTACCTCCTATTTTCAACCCTGAAAGGGGCTGCCATACAATTTTTTTTTTATAACAATTTTCTTAGAAATGATGGGGGTCGGTCATACATTTGACCCTTCTAGGGGTACCCATGGTCCAGTTATTGCAGAGGAGGCAATTTTTTAAAAAAACCGTAACTTTGTATGAGGGCCCCCTTAAGGATTGGAAATAGGGGTAGGTAAGCTGTGAAACTTTGGAGGGGGATAATGGGGGTTACTCATATATTTGACTCCTCTAGGAGAGACTCCTGGGCAGTTATGGGCCTATTTGACGATTTCCTTTCAATATTTTTTGTGTCTATGACGTCAATTTTGTATGGGAGCCCCCTAAAGCGCTAGAGATAGAGGGTAAGTATAGTGGAAAAAAATGTTGCGGAGGTAAAAATATTAGGGGCCGGTCATACATTTGACCCTTCTAGGGGCATCCAGGGAGTGAAGGGGGTCGATTTCCTAAAAATGACAATTTTGTATGGAAGCCCTTTTAGGGGTTAGAGATAAGAGGTAGGTATGGTTGGTAAAATGTTGGGGGAGAAAAAACAATGTGGGTCGGTCATATATTTGAACCCTCCTCTTGTAAGGCTGTAAGCAAACTATTTCTCTTTTTCTCTCATCTTTGACCTCGATGTGCCAACCCTTACCCTCACCACACCTCCAAAATTGTTTTTGCAAACTCATTTTTCTTTCCAACCTCACAAAATTGAGGGGGGTCAAGTATCAAAATTCAAAATTCGTGCACTAAAACACCCCTAATATACATACATCCTTATAACTTTAATAACCAACAAAAACTGTATTAAAATTGGCTTGGTCTATCTTAAATTTGAAGTTAAACAAGGTGCTTAAATAACAGCAAAATTGTTTGATAAAATTTTTGAAATCAAAGTTCACATTTGACAGCTGGCAGAATAGCAAACGCAAAATACAAATTTTAATACCGTGGATTATAGTCAATCATTTGCGTGGAAAAAATTGGTCAGATAACGGCTTTAAAATTTGAATTAATTCCAGCTAGCTGTATCAAATCTCCCACTGTGCGTTGGCAATTTTGCTGTTTTAATATTATTCCCATTTTGCAGATCATAAAAAAATAATTTTTTTTTTTTTATCCATTCGACACTACACTTTGGAAACTACAAGTATTAAAAAAAAACTCAATTCGAGTAAACATTGAAAATGCTTAATCAACATTTTAATGTAAACAATAAAAAATTAAAATTAAAAACCATATAAAATTATCGTGGGTGTGCCTTATTTTCAGCAGCAAGGGTCATGGTCATGAAGAAAAATTATTTTCGAAAAACTCAATCTAAAACTCAAGGTTCTTCTGTAGTAGCACACGCCTTAAAATAAAAAAAAAAGATCGAACCAAAAAGGATTTTGATTATATGAGTTAAAGAGCAACCATAACTCTTAAAAGTCAAAATGTTATCTAATTTGCAATATCGGTTGCAAGAATAAGAACAACAGCACTCAATTATAATTATTACTTAATTTCCGTGCAAGAAACATTTAAATTTGGCCTAATCTGATTGTGTCAGAAATACGAAAACAGTCAAAACCACTTAAAGCCACCATGTAAGACACAACGACAGCAATATGACTCGATTCCAGTGACTTGGCCAAATAAAACTGAACTGTCTGCAGCATAGTTGTAGTAACGCAGCGCTACTAAGAATCGTTTGCCCATATGGTGGTGGTGGTGCACAAGAAGAAAATAAAAGCTACCGCCGCCAAAAGAGTAGTAGCCCATAAATTACAAGTTTGTTCCAAGTTTTTGCTAAGAGCAAGAGGTCGCGTTGGGTTAAGAAAGGGGAGGTGCATCATAAATTTGACTTCTATGGTTTATTACAAGCATAAAAAGTTCAAAAAACACAAAAACACTACTGCATTTATATATAGTCAAGAAAACCTACGCAAAAATTGTGCTTCAACAGCAGCAACACTTTACTTTAAATAAAAGTGAAGTTGGTAGTCAATTTTTTTTATTGTATTATAATATTGTTGTTGTCGATGTTGTTTGCTTTTACCAATGTACTAATTGTGGTTTTTAGTTTGTCTCTCATGCGTGTTAGGGAGGCCTCCTTTTACATTAATTGAAATGAATTGAACAATTGAAATTTTGTTCGAAGTAATTGCGATATTTATTGGGATAAATATGATATTTGTTTTGGTGGATTGAGAAGTTTTGTTTTGTCACCTTTAATTCGGTAGTCGTAACATCTGGTTGCACTTAATATATGGCACACAATCTTTTCATATGAAATAAATATCGATTTCAAAAAACGTATGCGACACATTTTAATTTCAATCTTCGCCAAGAGTGACTGCGAAAATATCGTATGCGCCATAAATGAGTGAAATATGCACAAAATCAATTTAAAAACGCGTCAATTATTTATGTGAGGTCTAATATAGACTACATTTAACTTCTTAAAAAAATCCGCCATGCATGTTCGAAAAAAAATGAAAAAAACTCTCTCCTGTAAAATTTGATTTTAGTCGCATACGCTTCTTTTGCGGTTAGGGCTCGATATGTTAGTAACTGGTCCAATTCATTTTTAAGTGTTCTTTTTATAAAAAAAAATAAATTTTTTTTCACCAAAATTTTTTATACTTAAAAATACTATTGAATTTTTTTTTTAAAAACCCCTCTTAAATTTATTTTAAAAGTAGGGAAGACTGGGGCACTTTTGACACCAAATTTTCAAAGACCCGTATCTTTGAAAATTATTGCACGATCTTAATACTCGTAACTGTTTCTGAAACACTGATTACACTAGTTTACAAATGATTAAAATTTTTTTTCCCAGCGAATGCCGTTACTCATTTTATATGGAAAATGGGCTGCTGATTCCGAAAATCGCATTTTTTTTTTTTATTTCATGTCGTTTTCGAGATATCGGTCATTTTCGGTTTTTGGACCAAAAAAAAAAGATAGTTCCACTTAAATACAAACATCTCAAGAACCAATGTTTGTATTCAAACAAATAATATGTCATATTAAAGGTAATTAAATTATCTACAAACGATACTCACGTCACTTTTTGGCTGGTTTGTTAGTTTCGATGAAATAAATTGATTTCTGAAAAAAAGAGTATATTTTTCCGAAAAAATTACAAAAATGTCTAAATCAACTGCAGATTTTTACAAGAAAAAAAAAATTTAAAAATCATTTTGTATTTTTATATCATAGTCTATAAATTTGTTAGGCAAATAAAATACTATTTAAGAAAATCGATGGAAAAATGCAAAAGTTGTATACAATTCATTGATAAGTTACCAAAATGCGTTTTTCCCTATTTTTCCGTTTTTTTGTAATAAACTGTTCGAAAATTTGAAACTTTTTGTAAAAGAAATTAGAAAATCCAAAAAATTCTTAAAGAAGGCATTAAAAGGAAATACCTGTGCCTCGCCGTTTTTCTCTAGCACGTCAGATTTTTTTTTAATTGATTTTTGAAGTTTTTTAATCCACTGTTCATGAAAAAACAGAAATAACGCATTCTTGTGTTAAATCGATGAATTTAACTATATGATCCTTACATCTGAGGTGTATCATGTCTTCAGCAAACTTATGCAGGATACTACGCGGAATATTTTTGTAGACAATTTTAACCCTCTCAAACCCCCACATGTAGGTCAAAATGACCTTCATGTTTAAATACAAACATTGGTTCTTGAGATATTTGTATTTTAATAGAACTATCTTTTTTTTTTTTGGTCCAAAAACCGAAAATGACCGATATCTCGAAAACGACACGAAATAAAAAAAAAAAAATACGATTTTCGGAATCAGCAGCCTATTTTCCATATAAAATGAGTAACGGCATTCGCTGGGAATTTTGGCTGTAAACAAGTGTTATTTAAAATTAAAACCAAGAAAACAAAAATTTAAAAAAACTGCATTAAGAGTCCTTTTCTATATTGTTTCAAAAGAAGTCACAGGGCACATTTGACATTGCAAGGGGCACATTTGACACTCACAAAAATAACACAAAAACATAAAACAAAACATTAATACATATATTTTTTTCATATAGATACCAATAATAAGTATGAATGGATTAACTAAGACTTATTTCATATATAAGTGTGAGTAGTCGATGTCAAATACGTATTTAGTGTATGAACGTGAAGTTGAGGCTAGATTTGTTGGAGTTGGTAGTTTAAACTCAATTGAACTCCTCAAAGTCAGGCAAACATCTTCCACTTTCGGTTTTATAAAAACCCAATTAAATGGTGAAACTCTTCTCAAATAACTGATCTTGTATGAAATATAGCTAATTACTTCTACAATTGCTCCCACATTAAAAAGTGTTTTTTTTTTTTTTTGATTTTTCGCCAAATTTCCCATCATCTCATCGTAGAACTTCAGGCGTAACATGAATACTCAAAATAGTTGGCAAACTTTCATCTTGTGCCAAGCTCTCCACTAAATATTTTTCTTCTCCAGTTTTTGGCTTTTGAAGGCCCGCGGTTTACTCAAGAGGAAGGCATCTTACGAGAAAAGTGTGCTTGGCATAAAATGCTTAGAATCGTCCAAGAAATACGTGTGAAGTTTTTGGCAATTTTTTGGAAAGTTAAAAACATTTTTATTTGAATAATTTTTGCAAAAATTTTTAACAAAAAAAAATTTTTCAAAAATTATTAAAAATAAAAGTTTAAAAAAATTCCAAAAAAAGTCACACGTATTTCTTGGACGATTCTAAGCATTTTATGCCTAGCATACTTTTTTCGTATGATACCTTCCCCTTGAGAAAAAAAAAGAGTTTTGACTGCCGCGGTCGTTCAAAAGCCAAAAACTCTCATCTAGCGACTGAATCCCATCTTGAGTCATACATCATTTTAAAGCTTTTAAATTATGCTTTAATTTAAGGTACTTTTAAAAAAATTTAAGTGGGGTCTTTTTTAATAAAAATATTCAAAAGTATTTTTAAGTTTGAAAAATTTTATTGAAATAAAATTTTTTTCACCAAGTAATATTTTTTTATATTGGGTGTACAACTTAAAAACCGGAATTTTTTAGCGAAATTTGATGCTTTATTGTGGAAAAATGTTAGAATATATTTTATTCAAAGTATTGTCCATTGGAAGCTACAACATTTCCCCATCTTTCAGGCAATTTATGAATTCCATCCCAAAAAAATTGCGCCGGCTTGGCGGCCAAAAATGAATCGAGCCAATTTTCGATATCTTGAACTTAAGTGAAGCGTATTCCTGATAGGGCATTCTGCATCGATCGGAACAAATGGTAGTCTGATGGTGCAAGGTCTGGGCTATAAGGCGGGTGAGCCAAAACTTCCTATCCACTATTTTCCAAATAGTTTTTCACGGGTCTTGCAACATGCGGCCGAGCGTTGTCATGATGAAAAATTATTGCTTCGTGTCTGGTCGCATTTTCCGGGCGTTTTTCGATGATGGCACGCTTCAAACGTATTAATTGTGTTCGGTACAGGTCACCTGTGATTGTCTGGCCCGATTTCAACAACTCATGGATATTTGGCTTCGAGGTTGATTTGGCTGGTTGGCCGGGTTTCACGAATGACTTTTTGCGCTTGGGATTGTCGTAATGGATCCATTTTTCATCCCCAGTCACAATCCGATGCAAAAATGATTTGTTTTTATGGCGCTCAAGCAGCATTTCAGACATACAGAAGCGCCGTTAAACGTCTCTCGGCTTCAACTCATAGGGGACCCAATTACCTTGCTTCTGAATGTATCCGGCGGCTTTCAAACGTTTCGAAATGGCTTGCTGAGTCACTCCCAACGATTTGGCAAGCTCGTCTTGTGTTTGACACGAATCCTCATCGAGTATCTTCTCTAATTCTTCGTCTTCATACTTTTTTGGCTGTCCTGGGCGTTCTTTGTCTTTGATGTCAAAATCGGTACTTTTGAAGCGTTTAAACCATTCAAAACACTGTGTTTTTCCTAAAGCATCGTCGCCATAAACTTCTACAAGCAAACTATGACTTTCCGCAGCAGTTTTCTTTGCAAAAAAATGACCCAACAGAACCTCCCGCAAATGCTGTCTTTTTCTCGAATTTTCGAAGTTATTCATCTTGAAAAATAATAATGATGCACACAAGATAAAATTGTTTTGTTGACTGATTTTGACATCTGTCAAATGTACCTTCAAAATGACATATATATAAAGTTCGAGCTTTCACGATATTTGTTAGTACGGACATCCACCGTCAAATTCCGGTTTTTAAGTTGTACACCCAATAAAAAGAACACATAAAAATGAATGGGACCAGTTTTTTTACATATATCAATTTACAGACTTTGGTGTAAGCTATAAATTTTTGAAAAAACACCCTTTTCATGAAAATGACTAAAAACGCCAAGTTCAACACCCTGTATTTTAACAACAAATGGTGCTAAGACCAAATCCTCCCGGATTATTAATCTTGCACACCGGAACTATCATATTGCCAAATTTGAGCGAAATCGGAGACAAAAAAATGTTCATCTGGTAAACTTGGCGTGTTTTGCTTCCTATATATTTCGCAACTTTTTAACATCCATTTTGCTCTCTCCTTTTGGTGGGCCACCTTAATCTCATGTATGTTGGGTTATTTTGTGACACAGACATATACCTATGCAATAAAAAAAATGTTTAGAAGTCAACTGCCAACGCCGTTGTTGCCAATAATGTGCACAATACCAGCAACAATAAAAATAAAAGTTGGCCTAAAACAACAATAAATAATAGAATTACAACAACTACTTTAGCATTAGCATGCTGTTGTTACTTTCGACCCTGTCTCGTTGTATGTCGGTTGTGTTCCTTCGCTTACACAAAACTTCTACCGTACTTGAATTTCAAATTAATAAACTTCCTTGACACACGTCACTTCCATATGCGTTGTGCATAAGAACGAATGAATTAGTAGGTCTTTGTCGTTTTGTGGTTGATGACTCACTATTTCATACTGTTTTGGAAGCAATGGGACAGCAACGAATTCAAAACTAAGTAGAATTTAGCGAATTATATTTCGATACATAAAAAAGGAAGCCCAACGCGAAAGTTAGTAAAGACTCAAATGGGAGATTGATTAAGCAATTTCAACGTGTTTATGTTGACACCAACAAAATTGTACAACACCATGCTTGTTGGTATCAAATAAAGAAAAATTATTTTGTCAGCCCTAACGAAAGTCTGACGAAAATCCTGCTCACTCGAAAAAAAAGACAGGCTATCTCCCTTACAGTAATGACTACGGACGAGACAAGAAGCTTCACTTAGATCATTAACCTCATTGAAGTTTAATACGATGGCCTCGAATTTAGAATTTTAGCTAATGCGAAGCTAAAGGATCTTTATGGATATGCGTCGGCTGCGCTCCTAGGGTGTTTGGTGTCACTAATCCTGTTCTATTTTGGTTGGTGTTGGCCTGAAAATCGACGTTGATAATTTAAATTTATTTTAATCCTTTAACCAGTGTCAAAATTAGTTTCATGATATGAAATCCAACTGAGAAGTTTAGTCATTTTGACAATACCTTTGCACCTGACGATGGAACTAATAAAAACGTCCGTGCTAGAGTCACAAATACTAAAATATCTTTCGCCCAGCTTCATAATGTATAGCAAACTTCATTCCTGTGAACGAGAAAGAAACTCAAAATCTTTAAAAAGTTAAATATAAAATCAGCAATTGGGTTCGACGAACTAAACAGAACCTTCCTAGCAATTCGCTAACCAAATGTTTATTTGGTCTTAATTAAATGCCCAGGCCACACTGCGCAAACCACCATAGGAATTCTGTCATCAAGCATTGCAGCGAAACATTTAAGGCAATAGGAAACGCGACCTTCCCAAGACATCGTCTGAGCGATCGTTGAAAAAAGAATTACAAAAATCGAGGAAATGTTGGTAAAGAATTACAAGCACTGGCTACCGTGCTCGACGGAGGAGTTTCTGGAAAGCATATGCTCAGAGGATACAAAACGAATTAAGTTCTGAAGAAAGAGAAAAGTGCTTTTAGCTGATAGGTAAGAGCCGAGATATCTTTGATTTAAAGTGCAGAAAATACTATTTTCAGACATATGGCATATACAGTTGTGCTCAAAAAAATAGTAGTGATACTACCGGTTAGCTTGTTTTTGTCATATCTAACTGATTATTTGAATTATTATAATCATTTATCAGTTTCTCATCGGCGTGCAACAAAAACTTTTCCAAAAATGGGACGAGGCAAGCATTGCAGTTCTGAGCGGCGCGCACTTATAAAAAAATTGATTTCGAAGGGCAAAACTTACAAGAAAGTGGACAATTTAGTAGGTTGTCCACCGACGATGGTTCGAAATGCTATCACGTTCACCCCACGCCTTGAAAAACGCGGCCGACCTCGTCTAATCTCCAAGAAAGAAGAAAATCGTGTGGTGAGATACTCAAGACTAAATCCTTTTGCGAGCTCTTCCAAGATAAAGGATGAACTTAAAGTCAATGCCAGTACACAAACAATACGAAGATAATTGCGGGAAAATTATTTGGCAGCAAATAGCCCAAGAAAAGTTCCGCTTCTAAATAAAAAACATGTAGCAGCAAGAATAAAATTCGCTCAAAAACACATCGACTGGCCAGTTCAGAAATGGAGAAATATTTTATGGACTGATGAATCCAAAATTGTGCTTTATGGTGGAAGGGAGTCTCGGCAATACGTAAGACGACCACCAAATACGGAATTCGATCCAAAATTTACCTTAAAAACAATCAAACACGGAGGAGCTAGTATAACGATTTGGGGATGCTTTTCGTACAACGGTGTGGGGCCTATATATTGGATCCAAGAAATCATGGATCGCCACCTATACGTCCATATACTGCAGGAAGTCATTTTGCCATATGCTAGCGACGAAATGCCATTGAATTGGGTCTTTCAACAGGACAACGACTCCAAGCACACTAGTAAAGTCGCCAAACAATGGTTTCAGGCCAACGACATAAATGTTCTTGAATGGCCCGCTCAGTCGCCAGACCTGAATCCCATTGAGAACCTATGTTGCGACGTGAAGAATGCAGTCGCCCAATATTGACCGACCAATGTTTCGCAACTTTGGGAAACAGTTAAAGACGCCTGGAAATCCATAGCTGTCCAAAGATGCCAAAATCTTGTGGAGTCAATGCCAAAGCGCTGTGCTTCTGTTATTGCAAATAAAGGCCATGCAACTAAATACTAGTGATAACGTTGTGTTTTAATTTTAAAAACGTGGCTATTTTGCAAAAGTTACACGACTGCAAAGTTACCACTACTATTATTTTGAGCAGCCAAATTTTAAGAACTTGTGAAAACTTTAATTTTTTTATCCCAACTGCCTTGAAATCTTGTTAATTATTTTTTTAATTTCTCCTTAGGATACCACTCTTGTAAAAAAAATGTATTTCAATTTGATCAAAATAAAAATTCAGATATTTTTAAGGTCGTTTTCAATTTTATAAAAAGCACTTCTATTATTTTGGACACAGCTGTATAAGTGATCTTCCTCTTTAAACCAAAACTTCAAATTTTTCAATTGAATCATTAGGTACTTTCCGAGATATCACCAATTGAAGTAAAGGTATACAAATTTAATGAAGCCCTTTAAAAGGATTTGCGACACCTTTACTTAAATAGATGATATCTCAGAAAGTAATGATCCAATTGGAAAACTGAAAAATATGGTTTAAAAAAGAAAATCTGGGCAATTCTTCCTGGATGTACGGCATTTGCATTTTCTGCACTTTAAATCGAGGATAGCTCGGATCTCAGACGTGATAGAAAAAAAACAGTGGCCAGATTTGGAACCAGCGACCCTTAAGTAGTCAAAAAAAAAAAAAATTATCGAGATCAAATTCAGATTGATTTTCCCTCAATTTTCTGCACTGTGCTATCAAATAAAATAAAGTTTTATGTTATTTAAATTACTTTGTATTGATTTTGAAACTTTTTGGTTAGGATATCTCATTAATCAGCGACCTTAAATTTAAACGAAAAAAGAGCGATGTTTTTTGCCTGACCAAAAATTAAGTTCCCGCCACTGCAGCATTTGGTCCAAACTCACTCACTCACTCTCAGAGCTTGCGCTAACTATTCCAAGTATTTGTCGAAATTTACTAGCATAACCTCAAATAATGCTTACACTACAGCATTATTAGAAGTTTGCTTATATGGGCTGTGCCACGCCCTCTTTTCCGAGTTCACTTTTTTTTTTGTTAGGAGCTTATGTTACATTTCCTCAAATAACATTTGCACTGCAGCATATTGAAACTTAGAGTGTATGAGAGGTGGCACGCCGTCTTCTCCGATTCAAACAAGTTTCTGATTATAGCTTGCATTTAGTATTCTTAGTGTCTGAGTGAAGTTTAGATGGAACATCTTTTCCCTACATGGGAGGCACCACGCCCTTTTGTCCGAATATACCCAGATTGTTCTCATAGCTTGCACCTATCATCCCTAGTATTTGTGTGTAAAGCTCATTTTACAGTAAACATCTAAACTCAAATAAGTTTCTTAAAATCCTGGGGCACGTGTTTTAGTTCAACTCTTTTCTTTAGGTCACATTGTCACGTGATTCTTGAACAACGAATGTTTCATATAAATTATTTTTTTTATTATGTATCAGTTTGACTTACGCACATTTCAATTAACTTAAGCACCATGAGTAATTTTATTTTTCTTCTTTTTACTTTCAGATGCACATTTAAATGTTTTTATTGAATTTTTAAACAAAAACAATTAAAAACGGAAGCAATCAGCGAAGCACGAAGAAAAAACTAAAATAAAAAGAATGGCGGAAATGCAAATTTTTTAATTAAATTAAAAATTTAATACAAAAGCGCATACAATTCCACTATCTACCAAAATAAACCGAAATCAAACGAGAAAAATTTGCAAAAATGAAAACGCCCAATTCGGCAAGCGAAATGAATTCAATAGCCGATGCCCGAAACAACGAAATTATTGAAATGCCTAACGTAGAGGAGGCACCCTGTAACCAAGAGACTGAAACAGCGGCCATGACGGCGGAACAATTAGAGAAGACGCCAACAAAAGCAACAACTATAATAACAACAACAAGTACTATTATTAAAACACCAACAAAAAGCACAGCACTACCAAATACCGATAGCAACAAAGATGATGTCGAAGCGCCACAGACGCCCGCACACTTTGTATCGCCAGCGCCGCCACCGACACCACTGGCATCACAGGGTGGTAACAGTAGCAGCTCTTTGAAGAAGAAGCAACGAAACAATAGCAGAAACATTGCCAAACGCATTGAGCTGGAAATGGCGAACGGTGCAACTGCAGCAGCTGTTGCTGTTGCCTCTGCTTCTGCTGCTGGTGTTGGAAGTGGAAGTGGAGGAGGCGTTGTTGGTGTTGGTCAATCGAGCATTAAAACCTCATTATCGATGACATCGCTGCCACCCGATGATGAGAAACAAGAAAATCGTGATATTATTAAGGCCAAGCTAAGGGTTGAGCGTCCCTATAACAGTCTTAAGGTGAGTACGGAAAGAAAACTCAAACCAGACAACTAATTAGCACCGTAAGCAAGTGAGAAAGCTTACAAGCAGAAGCTTCTTAATTAAGACTTTTGAATATACCCCCACCCTTTATTTATTTGTTTCATTTTTTGCTTGGTTTTGCAAATCTTTGACATTCTAACGGAGAGTTCACTTTTCATTTAGTAGTAAAAATATGCACAATTTTAGTAAAAAAAAAAATAGTAGGTAATAATAAAAAACTAGTAAGGGTGCACGGTGTGCCTTAACCCGTTCTAAATCGGACGTCGTAGCACATCAAATTTTTTTCCAGATTCTGTTTACTTATCCTTCAAATGATGTATAAAAAAATTTTCACTCGTGACTCCTCGACTAAATTTTGAGATAATCGCTTTTCCAATTGGGGCATTTTCCCATACAAAAAGAAAAAAAAATTTTTTTAACTACAATGAACAAAAATTAAAATAATCACAATCGATGTGTTCTGCAATGCTAAACGCGAATCCAACCTCAGAATTGCTCTATCGTGTATAGTTTATTAGATATTGTAACCTAAAGACCAAAAAAAGTCGTTTTTTACCCTTTTTTGAAGCTATATAACTATGTAATCTATCATTTATTCGTCAAATGTGGCTTAGATTTTTGAAAGCCCCAATTTTTTCCTTTAAAATCTAATTTAAATTATATTTATATATCCATGCTTTTAAGAGATATCGTAGACCAAAATATTGTCAAAACGTGTTTTTTGCACTTTTGTGTCTTTTTAGGTTAGGATATCTTTGAAGAAAAAAAAGATATCAACATAATTTAAATTAGGTTTTAAAGGCAAAGGTTAGGACTTTAAAGTTGTTTACCAGACTTAACAAAATTAAAATTTCTTTCACATTTTAAACATGCTCAACGAACCGACTACTTCTAAATTCAGCCGTTTGACACCCCGAGTGTTGTTACGTGTATGGCATACGGCTGAATTTTGAAATGGTCGGTTCGTTGAACTTGTTTAAAATGTGAAAGAAATTTTAATTTTGTTAAGTCTGGTAAACAACTTTAAAGTCCTAACCTTTGCCTTTAAAACCTAATTTAAATTATGTTGATATCTTTTTTTCTTCAAAGATATCCTAACCTAAAAAGACACAAAAAAAGTGCACAAAACACGTTTTGACAATATTTTGGTCTACGATATCTCTTAAAAGCATGGATATATAAATATAATTTAAATTAGGTTTTAAAGGAAAAAATTGGGACTTTCAAGTATCTAAGCCACATTTGACGAATAAATGATATGTTACATAGTTATATAGCTTCAAAAAATGGCAAAAAACGACTTTTTTTGGTCTTTAGGTTACAATATCTCATAAACTATACACGATAGAGCAGTTCTGAGGTTGGATTCGCGTTTAGCATCGCAAAACACATCGACTGTGATTATTTTAATTTTTGTTTAATGTACTTAAAAAAATTTTTTTTTTCTTTTCGTATGGGAAAATGCCCCAATTGGAAAAGCGATTATCTCAAAATTTAGTCGAGGAGTCACGAGTGAAAATTTTTTTATACATTACTTGAACGATAAGTAAACAGAATCTGGAAAAAAATTTGATGTGCTACGACGTCCGATTTAGAACGGGTTAAGGCACACCGTGGGTGTTTGTTACCTTTGGCCTGGCCAAACATTAAATAGTATACACTGCAGTACTTTGAAAATTTTGCTTGTACGGGAGGTGCCACGACCTTTTGTCCGAATTCATATAACTTTTGCTCAGATCTTGCCCTTACTGTTCTCAGTGTCAGCATTTTAAAGCTTTTGTTTATGTGGGAGGTCCCACGCCCTCTTGTTCGAGGTCGTCTTGTTTTTGCTCATTATGGTTGGTTTTATGTGTATTATGGTTGGATTGTAGTGAGAAATGCTCCGAAAGTTGCATTTTGAATGCGGTTTTGTCCGTTGACCGATTTCGCTCATTTTCAATTTAAAATTATGTTAATATTTTAACTTTAAACCAAGTAAAATTTAATAAAAAATTTTCAGTATTAACGACAACAAAATTAACGGTCACACAGAACTGTAGAAAAGATAAAGCATAAAGAGAAAGACAAAAAGCATAGCACTGACTTCAAGTTTTTTGTTTATATTTCGCTTGAATTATACCAGGGATGATAAATGAGCTTTTCTATTTCGTACCCAATAACAACCAAAAAAGAACTAAGTGTCCAAAAAGTTCCAAAATAATTTAATACATTTGTGGTCGAATTTTGACCTCTTGGCGGTTCTAGCATAAATAAAATCAGACAAATCTTCTATATATAAATAGGCAAACGAAATCGATTCAGTCCCTGTTTCTATACCTAAATCTCAACCGATTTGATTGATTTTTTTTTGTTGGAAAGGTTGTAAGAAGCAGTAGTGCATAGGACTATATATTTTTTAAAAGTGGGCGGTGCCACGCCCCTAAATAAAAAAACGCTCTCACGACTAAACCGCTGCATCGATTTTTACGAAATTTGGTATGGAGATATGGTAAGCTCTAAGGAACGATAACATAAGCATTATGTTTTTCAGTGGTTGGTGCCACGCCCCTAAATGGAAAAAACGCTCTCACGGCTAAGCCACTGCAGCGATTTTCACGAAATTTAGTATGGAGATATGGTAAGCTCTAAGAAATGATAACATTAGCATCATGTTTTTCAGTGGGCGGTGCCACGCCCCTAAATGAAAAAAACGCTCTCACGGCTAAATCACTACATCGATTTTTACGAAATTTGGTATGGAGATATGGTAAACACTAAGGAACGATAACATAAGCATTATGTTTTTCAGTGGGCGGTGCCACGCCCCTAAATGGAAAAAACGCTCTCACGGCTAAGCCACTGCAGCGATTTTCACGAAATTTGGTATGGATATATGGTAGGCTCTAAGGAACGATAGCATAAGCATTATGTTTTTCAGTGGGCGGTGCCACGCCCCTAAATGGAAAAAACGCACTCACGGCTAAGCCACTGCAGCGATTTTCACGAAAATTTTGTGTTTTATCGTCTAAGGCTTTATAGTCTGATCGAAATGGTCGAATTTTGGCCACAAGGCGAACTCTAGTCTATATAAATGGGCAAACAAAATTGGTACAGTCCCTGGTTCTAAGTATAGGTATAAGTATCTCAACCGATTTGCTTGATTTTATTGTTTTATTTTTTTTTTTTGTTGGAAAGGTTGTGAGAAGGAGCAGTGTATAAAATTATATTTTTTTTTTAAAGTGGGCGGTGCCACGCCACTAAATGGAAAAAACGCTCCCACTGCATTGATTTTTATGAAATTTAGTATGAAGATAGGGCTAGCACTAAGAAACGATAACATGGCCATTAGGGGTCACGGTGGTTTTTAAAAAATTTTAACTTTTTGAAATACCACCCGCGATTTTTTTCAGGGATAATGTTGGGGGGCCCTTCTAGTATCTAAATCCGCAAACCGCGAAATCGAACGTCCAGCCGTTTTTGTTTTTTCGACATTTTAGTTTTTTTAAACTATTTTTGAGTATGTCTCGGTGTTTATATACATATTATGTACACATATATATGTATATACGTACATATATATACTTGAATATGTATATATGTGTTATATATATGTATTTATATATACATACATACATACATATAAAAGGTATCGTTTCCGCACTATTTATTTTTAAAAGAAATCGGTTTTTTCGTATTTAAGAAAAACACAAACAAAAACCGGAAACAGCAACAGTCATTCCAGATGTGATTTTTGACGTTTAATCCGAACCCGGTCTTAGAATTGCTCTATTACGTCTGGACTTTGAGATATCCTTACATAAATGTTTAAAGGACACCATTTTTTTTCCTATTTTTGAAGTTAAATAAAAAGATAAGGTAATATTATGCCGTAAAATCTGGTATGACAGTAAATAGCCCTAGCTTTTTTCTTGAAAACTCAATCAAACCGATAACGATGTCTTTTTTTTGTCGGAGATATCTTTGCCTAAAAAGTTAAAAAAGTGCAAAAACACGATTTTTGGCTATATTGGATGTTATATGCAGGACACACAAAATTTTTTTGTGAATTTCTATTACCAAAAGCATTTGGTACTTTCTTTTGGCTTTAAATTGAGCTATCAAATGTTTATCTGCAATATTTCTCCGGAAAGTTATGTTAACTTTAAAATCACACCGTGAAACTCAAAGTGAAAAATCTCGGTTTTCGGCTATATTTGAGGTTGTATACAGTACGGACGAAATTCGTCTGCTCTTTTTTACTAACCGACGCATTTAAAACCATTCATTATCTTCAAAATGAGATACGAAATGGTCTCTTGTAATTTTTTTTTAAAAAGTTATTACTATTTTAAGACGACATGTTGCAGCAATATAAGGAATACTCGTACACTGTGAGATTGCACTCCATAATGTAATTTTTAAATGGTCAGAACTTTGTGGAAAACAATCACAGGAGACCACCTGATAGCTCATTAAAAAGGCAAAGAATGGTTTTAAATGTGTCCGTTTGTAAAAAAGAGGGAAAAAATGTTGGGGAAGAAAAAATATTAGGGACCAGTCATACATTTGACCCGTCTAAGGGCACGCAGGGAGTGGTGGGGGTCGATTTCCTAAAAATGTCAATTTTGTATGGAAACCCCTTTAGGGGTTAGAGATAGGGGGTAAGTATGGTGGGTTAAAATGTTGGAAAGGGAAAAATAATATGGGTCGGTCATACATTTGACCCCTCTAGAGGTGACCCCTAAACATTTGTAGGGCTGTATGTAAATTTTTTCTCTTTTTCTCTCACATTTGACCTCGATGCGCCAACCTTTACCCTGACCCCACACCCAAAATTTTTTTTGCAATCTAATTTTTTTTTACAACCTCACTATATTGAGGGGTGTCATGTACCAAAATGCTGTTACTAAGGATCTCCATACATTCTTAAAACACCTCTAATGGCCATTATGTTTTTCAGTAGGTGGTGCTACGCCCCTTAACGGAAAAAAACTTTCACGTCTAAACCACTGCATCGATTTTTATGAAATTTTGTATGAAGATACTGTTAGCACTAAGGAACGATAAAATGACCATTATGCTTTTTAGTGGGTAGAGCCACGCCCCTTATGGTATAATACGCTATCAGTGCTAAACTGCTGCAGCAATTTTTTATTTAATACGATACTGAGATAGGCCAAACACTACGGAAAGTCAATTTAAAGTTGATAATTTTTAGAGGACGGTGCCACGCCCGGAAACGCTGCAATAATTTGAATGTCAATTGGAATAACGGTAGGCTTAAATCTAAGGATAGAAATTGAAACGGATATTAAAGTATTTGTTTCGTAGTGAGCAGTTCCAATCTTCTAAAAAGAAAATATGCAGTTATTGTTAGTAATTATAATAGTCTCTTTAAAGTCCAATTGAAGTGGTCAAATTTCGGCCGCAAAGCGAACTCTAGTTCTATTTAAAAAGCAATGCAGTTCTTGGTTTGTAATGCCATACTTAGCCAATGGCATTCCTGCAAGTTAAGAAAGGTTCAAATTGTTTCCACACCTAAGATTAATAAAAGTGGTGAATCACTACAAGTGATAACTATTTTCAGTCAGTGTGACTTTTGTTTGAAAGCAATTAATCATGGCAATATCATTCATTCATTATATTTTAAAAAAACACTTCCATGCTACCTTGCCAGAACAACCTTGCCTTGTGAAAATTTTGAGTGAAAATATGTATGCGTGTGTAATATTTAATTGAAAATTTGAAATGATAAATTGCATAACATTTACATATATTCTTCCCCTGTAAACTAGAGATTATCACTATAACTTATAATTATTACTAAACGTATTCATCTTATTTCCTACTTTTTCAAAAATGTATACAAAAGACTTCATTAAACCGAATTCCATTACCTCGGAATGTCGTTTTGTCATTACAAAATATATTGTCTTATTCTTCTAATATGATAAAACATGGCTAAAATAATAAAGCAATAATAAAAAAAAAAAAAACAGTTGCGTAAATTACTCATTCATCTCAGCTCTATTGAATGGCCAAACGAAAATCTATTACAGTACCACCTCGAAAAATCTAACTAATCAACAACTTATGCATAACTCTACACGGATAACGAAACAAACCAGATAGACTTTTGGTGACTGATTATGGTCAAGGCATATCGCGTTGTTTCAAAGTTTATCGGATTGGAATCGCGAACTAACTATTGCTGCATACATATATATTTTTCTTAAGCATATGTATGTATGTTATTAACATTAACGTTAGCTTACTGTATAGCCATACAAAATTATTAACATATGGTTAACAAAAACAACGAGTTTTCGTCCCAACGACATTCATGCGATTCCACACAGGTTACGCTTTATAGTCTCTTGTTGTTGTTGTTGTGTTGGTTGTCATTGCACTCGGGGGTCTAACATTAGAACCACTTTGCGTGTTGTAGATCGTTATTTTTACCTTCAGTTTTTGTTGGTTATTTTGTTGCCGGCGCTAGAATGTTGAGCATGCGCACATGCTGTTATGCTGATGCTGCTGCTGCTGCTACAAGCACTTTGCAAAAAAGTCATTAATGTTGGCCGCGTTGCGGTATTTTAAATGATTTTTCATTAGTTGTGAATATTTTTTATCATGTTCATGTTGGTATTTCATTTTTCTTTTATCCAAGCTAAATGTAGTTTGCTATAAATACAAAAAACTGGTCTGGGGGCATATCTTAAAAAAAAATTTTTATAAATTCTTTACCATTCTGTTTTTTACATTGTTATTTTTCCTCTGTATTCATTTCCACATTTAAAAATTAGCCTCTGTCCTTAATGACCAATTTGACTATCAATTAAAATACTACCTTGATTAAAAAGTTCGTGTAATCGTCACAGTGTCGCGCTCTCAATCACCCAATTTTGTTTTTAATTTTTTGTAGTGATGAGCAAACCAAGACCAAAACCATAGCAGTCTTGTTCTTGCACATTGAGTCTTGGTCTTGGTTTTGATATTGAGTCTTGGTCTTGATCTTGCTTATTATTTCTTGGTCTCTGTCTTGGTCTTGAAAAAATTTTCAGGGATACTGAGTATTCAAAACCATATTTTTCCAAAGCAGTTGGGTTTTAAGATGCCAAAATATGTAAGGGAATGTCGTCAAGGTTGGGACGGGTTTTGTTTTTGGTCAGTGGTTTTGAAACGGATCGAAAAATTGTTAATTTAAATAAACCAATAAAAAGGGATATTCATCGGCTACAACTTTTTCATAGAAAGTTATTTGATATCGTGATCAGATCAAAAGTTATAGCCATTTTAATGAAGACAACTTTTTTTGCCGAAAAAAAATTTGCCGTATAAGTTGGGACACTTTCAAAAATCACAAAGTGAGCCAAAAATTTAAGTTAATCTGCACGATATTATTTTTATTAGAACATTTATTCAAACGTCATATTTCAAAGAAACAATTTGGGTAAAAATATATAATATTCCGCCTAATATGATTCGCAGTTTGTATAGGTGAAGAAACTGTTCCGCATATTTTATTTTTAAGGCACTTCTTGTGCGAGACACAAGATACTATCAACGGATTGGCGTGCGAAGCAACTCTTTTAACCAGCTTTAACAATGCATCGTCATCAATGGTTGAAATGTCCTTAATTTTATCATTCAATTTTTGGGTATGCCCCGCCAAACTGCATTTTGGGATTTTATGGGCTTTTCTGGTGGATCGAATGCCTTAGCCAATTTTATTTCCTTGATTTCTGCGACCAATGCATTGAAATCAATAATTCCACGATCGGTTTTTCGGGCGTTAATGAACTTGCCAAACTCATTTCACATAAATGCGTCACAATCTTCAAAAATTCATTAATAAATGCTTTTGAATTATTATAAATACAATTGCATTCATCAAATATTGTAAAAATATAATTTAAATGGTATCGCAATGCCTTGGAATAAAAAAAAGTTCTGTCCCAACTTATACGATATGAGTGTCCCAACCTTTACAAAGTTGCCATTTCGTGAAAGCCCAAAAATAATATATGCCACAACAATACATTTCAATCACTCTTTCACGCAATGAAAGTACACTGAATACAAGACACATTGAACACACTTACACGAAATAATTGGTTTAAGTTCGGCAAAATACGAACACGCAGAAACTATCGAAAAGATCTTTTTGATATGACAATTTACTCTTTGTTTGGAATGGATGTAATCAACAGTAGTTCTTCGATCTTTTGCACGTGAAACGTTAGGTTGTAAACAGACTTTACTTCGACAGTTGAAACATAGGTGTCGCCAGTATTGAAAATTCAAGAAAAACGGCTGTCCCAACTTATACGGCGTCCCAACCTATACGACATTCCCTTACAAATTGAGAGATGATTTTATCTTCAACAAGGGAGTGAAACAACTTTTAACTATAAATTACCAAGACTGAAAGCAGTCTTTGTCTTGACGATTATCGTGAGCAAGACCAAACCTGTTTTTGTGTGTCCGTCGCACACTGGGCCTCAATAAGTAATAGGTGCGAGTTTAATCTCAATGAAAACTGAATATGTACTTCGATATATTATTGATTCCTGATGAAAAATTCGTTGGATTCAAAATCCTATCTGTTCCTTTCGCAAAGTTATGCTTTTTTTTTTCATTTACACACACATTTTTCACTTCCGATTACCTCCTCTCTCGGCTGCTGAAACACGTTCCCCGTAATGGTTTTTTGAGTCGATCAAACAGGAAAAGTCGCAGGGAACCAAGTCAAGTGAGTTAGGTGGCTGCGAAATGGTATTGGTTCCGTTTTTCGCGAGGAACTCGCGGATGATGATAGCATCGTGCGACGGTACGTTATCATATCGACAGACACACAAAAATAGGTGTACTCAAGACGGTGCCATTTACTCAAATATCAAGCTAAGACGCTGAAATTTGGAGAGAATATTACTTACATGTGCCAACCCCCCAAAAAAGCAATTTGGGTGACTGAGAGCGCCACACGGTGACGATAACTCGAACTTTTTGATCAAGGTAGTAGCTAAAGGTGAGAGCAACTCTAATAATAATTAAAAAATTATTAATACCATCTATATCTAAAGATTGCCCCAGAAAATTTTTACACGTTTATTCCTTAAGATTATGATTTACCTGATGGTCATTCTACATAAAATGACGATTAAAAAATATATAACACTTGGTAAACAAACTTCAAACGATAAAGATGTCTAGCAATCAAGAAAAAAAGAGCGAACTCATTTTGTACACTTACTTGAAAAAATCAGAATTAAAATATTCAGTCATAGCTAAAAAAAAACAGGTGCATCAAAAAGAACTGTCCAAAGGGTTATTTCAAATTATAGAAAGGGTCAACTTATTAAACGGAAAAAGGCATCAGATAGAAAAGCCAGTATAGACCCACAGTTAGTGAAAAAGGTGAAGCGCCTTTTTAAGCAGAATCCCAACACTTCAAAATCTTCTATAAACAGACTAAAGAAAAAACTTAAGCTAAAGACCTACAGAGTTCAAAAAGTACCGGACCGTTCCGATGAAAAGCAGTTAGAGGCTCAAAAGCGAGCTCGAAATCTATATCTAAGGACTGCCCCATTAGACTGCCCTATTAGAAGAACACCCACAAAAAAATTCAGGCTCGATACTACCCGAGTAAAAAAAAAAAACAATTTTTAAATTACGGCTGTACAAGGGCCAAATTCCATTACTTTTTTTGGGCTGTACAAGGGCCAAACATGGTGTTTTTGCTGGACATTTTGGCCGTACACAATGCTTCATATGGGCTGAACATGGGCTGTACATGGTCTGTACATGGGCTGTACAATTGAATTTTTCATTTGAATTGGGCTGAACATGGACTGTACATCGGCCGTATAATTTGTTTTTATTTTTGAAATGGGCTGAACATGGGCTGTTTTCTACACAAATTTTTTTTGTACATTTGTACATCCCTTGTACGGCTGCATGTACAGCTTTATGGACTTTTTTTGTTTTGTACAGCCCTTGTTCAGCCGTGTGTACAGCCTTTTGGGCTTTTTTAGTTTTGTACAGACCACGTACAGCCCATGTTCAGCCCTTTATCATTTTTACTCGGGTATGACGTAGGTTTAATTATAGCAATTTGAAAATCAACATTCATATTACTCTTTAATTTTTCGGTCCGGAAAAATTCTTTGTATGTTATTGAGAGATACCCTTATTTTAATGGCTTATAACTCGGGAAAATAGGAATAGAATTGAAAATGTAGACCGTTAAGAGTGATCTTACCTATCCAAATGCAATAACAAAATTCAATTTTGCTATTTACTGTTTTTGTAACATTAAGTATATCTCAAAACAATGATTTTTGCACTTTTTAGCAACGATATCAACAAGTTGCTTTATGCATGAAGTTTTAAACATTCGGCTTCGGCCAAACATTCGGTATATTTTTGGCCGAAGGCCGAAGCAGATTAATCGGTCGGACTCTAGAAATCAATTTATTTCGCCGAAACTACAAAGCAACCAAAAAGTGTTGTGATTATCGTTTCTAGGTAATTTAATTACCTTAAATTTGACATATAGTACGTTTTAACATAAATATTAGATCTTGAAACATCTTTCTTTTTTGTCCAAAAATCGAAAATGACTGATTTCTCGAAAACGACGTGAAAAAAAAAAAATAAAAATAATCAGGCATGTTCTGAAATCCGATTCACTTCGGAATCGGAATGAAAGCAATCTTCAAGCATTGCGACAAATAAGATGGAATCGGATTTGTATTTTGACAAATAAAATTTGCTAATGGTTCCTTTTCGATTTACCGAAACATAGATCTGACTTGATGTTTATTATCGAAATCTGGAGCTTTTCAAGATTGCTTTCATTCCGATTCCAAAGTGAATCGGATTTCTGAAAATGCCTGAATGTGATTTTCGGAATCAGCAACCGATTTTACATAGGAAATGAATAGTGGCGCTTACAGTTGAAATTTTTTTTAATCTTTTGTAAACTAGTGTTATTTTTCTATCCTGAAACAATAAAGAAACATGATTATAGTTTGCAACCATAATTTTGTTTTTAATATGTGCGGTAATTGAAAGGAGATGCATATTTTTAAAATGATTTTGTTTTTTTTCTCTCAAAAATGTGCATACTTTGATTTTATTTTAACTTTACCCTATATTAAACTCAAACTTATATTCAAGTTACACCCAAAAAAATATGTTGTAAAAGTGTAGCAAAATGCTGTATGTTGTACAGCATTTACTTTCATTTTTCATCCCATATCTCTTGCAGTTAATATTACAATTTTGTTGTACATTTGAAAAATTAACTGTGAAAAATAAAATATTTGCTGTCGATTTCACAACAAAAAAAAGTTTATATCGATAATTTTAACAAATTTCTGGTAGAAATTATTGCATTTGCTGTAAAATTAACAATTAATTGTAAATTCGATTATATTAACTTTTAAATTAGCAAATCCACAGAGAATTGTAAAATCCCCAACAAAACGTTGTTAAAACTACCGCAGCAATTTTTTTGGGTGTACGAAGGTTTAAATTAAACTTGTGAACATAAAGCTAAATGATCTTTGTACGGCTTAATTACTATAGCATTTAAGTACATATTGAATAACTTTGCTCATTAAATTTGTTTATTCTGTCTCTATTGACGCATACACATTCCGAGATCATGAGTAAATGCAGAATAAAAAGACTATTCGTTTTTTGTAAAACACTATTACAGCTGCAAATACGCATATTTGCGAATATTAATGAGTCTATTTCATTTTAAAAATGGCAAATAATCATATTGTTTAAGTGCAAATGGCTTTGCGGCTTCGGTCTCCTATGAATGAAAAAGTATGGTATCTTCCAAGCAAGCATATGTTGCTGATGAACTGTACAGTCTGTTAAATAAGAGCGTGGTCACGATTACTCGCGATCGGTAAAGTATAATGCTGTAATTTTTTTTTCTCACACAGAGGGCAGTATTGTCCTTCATGCTTCGTGAAAGTGAATCAGCTGACCACTGTTTTCAATGCGTTCTCAGCATTTTTCCAAAATGAGTACCGCGTACGCGTCGCGCTTTGAAGCCGTTTTTTTGTGTTTGCACCCCAAAGGTCGTGACTTTGGATTGGCCGTCTCAGTCGCCCGATGCCAATCCAATTGAAAACGTTTGGGCGCAAATGAAGATGAAGCTTCAGAAAAACCGACCCTGCAACTTGAAAAAGCTGGTTCGACGCATTCACAAAATTTGGAGGTCGTTTTCAGAAGAGTATGCGCAAAATCTTGTTCAAAGTATGTCGCGAAGATGTCAAGCTATAATTGATGCTGGGGGTGATTGGACCTGCTATTAATGTATTTGCATTGAAGTTTTCGATCAAATAAATCAATATTAAAAAGAATTTTCGCAATGGGTATTTTCATTTTCTCACAACAATGACCACGCTCTTATTTAACAGACTGTATTCTCGCATTTTTTTGTTGCCCATAAATGTCCTGAGACTTGCCTCAAGCAAACCACTTTATTTCAGACCGTTTCTTTAATTTCTTTAGTGCAGAAGAAAGTATCCACGAATCATAAAATAAATAATGTTTTTGGGTGTAAAATTTAAAAATTTCTTTGATCTAGTTATCTTTGAAAAATATGTCAGTTATTATTTTTAATGCCAATCATGTTGATTTGTTGTGAGTTTGATCAAAATGAGTGAAGAAAAAGAAGTACGTCTTAAAATTATTAAAAATTTTCATAAAAATCCAAATTGGTCCTACATAAAATTGGCCATCGATAGGAAACCTGGTTCGGGAAGAAAACAAGGACCACATGATATTGGGAAAGCCAAGAAAATTTAAAGCACATTGAAAAGATCTCCAATCACATCTGCTAGAAAAGCTGCCCAGTGCTCTGACTATTTGGTGCCAATGCAGTATTGAAAACATACAAAGTCCAAAAAGTTCCAGACAGGAATGCTGCAAAAAATTTAGACACCAAAAGTAGGGCTCGGAAACTAAAATCGAATTTCATACAAAAATATTCATGTTGTATAATGGACGATGAAACGTATGTACTGGCAAATTTTACGCAGCTTCCGGGTCAAAATTTTTATTTTGCTGATGCTCGAGCAAATGCCGAAGAACAATTTAGAATCCAAAAGCAGACAAAATTTCCTAACAAATTCCTGGTATGGCAAGCTATATGCAGTTGCGGCAAAAGAAGCAAGTCATTTTTTACAGTGGGCTCTCTAAATACCGAAATATACATCAAAGAATGTTTGAAAAAAAGACTTCTTCCTTTTATAAGAGAGCACAATGTGTCCACATATTTTTGGCCCGATTTGGCATCATGTCACTACGGCAAGAAAGCTCTGGAGTGGTACCAAAGTAATAACATAGTTTTTGTACCAAGAGGGGCCAATCCTCCAAATTGTCCGGAACTAAGGCCAGTGGAGAGATATTGGGCTCTTTTGAAAAGAAACTTAAGGCGTTCAAAAAAGATTTTGAAAGGAGATGGGCAAACTGATCCGAAAAAGGTGTCTTGAACAACTATCAAATCTCTAATGGAAGGCTTACCAGAAAAGGTCCACGAGTTCATAAATAGTCGTTAGAACTATAAAAGTTATTTTTTTCTGTAATTTGTAAAATATATCAATTAAAAAAAAAAAAAAATCAAAACTCTAACTAACCGTTTAAAAATTATTGAATTTTATACTAAACATTTGTTAAGATTTTTTCGATCTCACTCCTTAAATAAAAATTATGCCGAAACCGAATTGAATTCAACGAAGAGGACGATATTCATCTTTTAACACTTCAGAAAAAAGAAGGAGTCATTCCGAACAGAATCAGTTTTACATTTTCAAATAAAGAATATGATTCCAACGATTTGACTGAATGGAATAACGACAACTTCATTGAAGATTAATTACATTGAATGACCATAGGACGTGTCACAAAAAAAAAGTTCAGCTGGCAGTTTGAAAGCTTGCCTTAGAAAATATACGTTGAACATTTTTTTTCTGTTTTTTTTTTCGCCTTTCTGATATTTTCAATAGCTTTACCATTTGATGTTCGACCGTCAAACGATAGTATGGATATTTTGTATCTAGAATTAAAGAAAAGAATATAAATAAAAAGCAGCTTGCCATCAGGTGGCTCTTTGCTTGTGAAATTTCTTAAATCATATCTGTGGACTTTTGACAAAACAACCTAACTCGAAATAAGACAATTTTCAAGGATTTGAATCATAAATATAAAATTTAAATACGCTTCTTTTGGTGTAATCGTCATATGTCTATGACTTTTACTTAGTTGCAGAGATATAGAATCGAAAATCAACCTATATCGATGTTTTATTCTAAATTGCATTTGACAAAACAACTTATCTCAAATAAGTTAAAAAATTCAAGCATATGCAATAATAAAAACTTTTGCAAATGCTTTTCACAAAACAACTTACATCGACATAAGAAAATGGTGTTTTTCTTTATAAAACATCTTAAGTCGAGATAAGATACAGGTTAAATGGCAAAACAAATAAAAAATTTTAAAAGCACTTCTTCAATATAAGTTACTTTTTCTATGGAAAGAAGCAGAATTTTTTAAATAAAAAATATTTGACAAAAACATTGGTAGTCATTTATAATAAAAAACTTCAACATTTGTTCCATTTCATACACAAAACGAATTGAGAAGCATCAATCAATCATCAGTTTTTTAGTTCTCCTGAAAAGTTGACAATTTCGAGTTAGGTTGTTTTGTCAAAAGTCCCCACGGTGCTCTTGAACAGTCGATAGGTTTTTTGGCTATGTGGAGAAAATCTGTGAATGGGGTTTTATTTGTATTAGCTCAGTGGTCTGGAAAATGCAAACCCCGAAATCGTAGCTGATCATCCCCGCGAAATATCGCAAAAATTCATATGATGCTTCAAAAAACCTATCGACTGTTCAAGAGCACAGTGTCCCCAGATATGTTAAGTTTTTGGAAAAACTTCCGCTTTATTTCGGGGCTCTCGCAATTAAGTTCCCCGTTTAAATGCGTTGAAAATAAAATTTTTTTTGCCAACGCAATTAACCGGGGAATACTGCACCGTATCTTATGTTCCACATAATTATACCCACAGTATTTTTATTGTTTTTATAATTTACAGAAAAATGCCGACCGCAGCATGCAACTCAATTTCCACAGCAACTTGATAAGCAGCACACCAAGCGGTGGAAGCTCAAGTCAGTCTACCACAAACAAGCACCATCGTTATTCATGGGGCAGCAGTGCGCACAGTCATAGTTCATCTAGTTTACACAGTAGCGCTGCAACACTCGGCTTGGGCTCAGGCAAAGATGATTTCTGGGCTGCGATACAAACCAACTACAACTACATCATGGACACGAACCTGCTGGACACTTGCAAAGAAGCCCGCCATGAGTTGGAAGGCGCTGCCAGTGTTATGGAGAATCCAATTGACTGTTGCTTTAAGGTGAGTTTATTTTGGTTGGTAGTTGTGGACTTTATATTAAAATGTGAAAATAAATATGATTGCATACTTGTAGGCAGCAAAATTTTATTTTTGCAAAAAATTTTAATTTCATTTAAAAATGAAATGAAAATGGATTCTAATTTAGAGTTACGTTTTTTTTTATTTTGTTACGTGATTCTGTTGGTGAGTTAAGTAATTTTAAAACAAAATTTTGTTCAGCGAGAAAATTTACGAAAAATTCAGGAATCAAATAAAATTCAACGTGGTGAAGGAGCGAACAAAAAGTTATTTTTTCTGCGCCCATAACACTGGTTAACAAAATCCAAGTTTGTAAGTAAGTCACTTATGTTCTAAAAATATCATTGCTTGAATGTTGAAAAATTTGCTGTTTTGGATAGCCTTTTCCAATTGCATCCTTATTTATATTCAACGTAAATCATAAATTCAAGTAAAGGAATCTAAACTTCATACAAAGGAAAAAGTCAAATTTAAATGTAAAACGTTCTGGCTATCCGATGCCATTACCAAAAGTATGGGAAAATCCTAATCTTGTCCAATTCTGGATATTGATGTACGTCCTAAATTCAGTAGATCTAACTCCGAAACCCCACGGCGAAAAATCATTGTCGCCCGAATCTTATTTCTAAGCTGTCAAAGCTATCAATCGCTATACTGTAGGCATAGCGCATCAATAGCGTTTTTGAAGCGCTCTAAAGCAGCAGTGAAGCGCAACTCGTATCCATTGGCATGTCATTGGAAGGAAGCGCTTCGTTCTCTCTACCAGAAATGCTCTTTGGATGCGCATCGCTCTCGCATTCAGAAATGCTCTTTGGATGCTCTTCGCTCTCGCATTCAGAAATGCTCTTTGGATGCCCATCGCTCTCGCATTCAGAAATGCTCTTCGGATCCTTTTTGGATGACAATAAAAATATTTAAAAAATTAATTTTTAATCGAAGTTTTACGTCTTTCGTCACAAAGACTCATCAGACTATTTTTGTTGTAATTATAATTATTTTTATTTTACTAAATTAATTATAATTGAAAAATTGCAAGTTGAAAAACTTTTTATTTGGTCTGGGAAGGAGTTGAACCGAGGACGTCTAGGTTGGTACAACTTTCAAGCAGTGCCAGTCGCTAGACCTCTGCTCCATCCTTGCACTCTTACTAAGAAATGCTCTTTGGATGCACTGTGTTCTCACTACCAGAAATGCTCTTTGGATACTATTTGGATGACAATAAAAAATATTTAAAAAATAAACAAACAACAAAATAAAGCTGCCTATTATATTGCGCATCGAAATTTTCTGTTGGGTAGTAACAAACTATCCACTGCTGTACTTTACATTTCAAAAAATGTGGTTGCATACTTATAGGAATTTGATGAAAATGTGGTGGGTTATAAAATAATTTTTTACAAATTGGTTCGTCTTTCGCTGATCGGCAGCGTGCCATTGTGACACTTTCGGTGTCACATGTGACACTTAGTTTTTGTCTGTGACACCGAAAAAAAATCAGATTTTTGTGACACCACGATTTTCCGCAAGGTGTCACGGACTATTGGGCTATTTTATTTTTTTAGTAAGTGTGGCTGATTGAAAAAGTACTTTCGATCTGCAAAAAGTACTTTCCCGCATTGAATTAAGTACATCTAAAAAAATATGGGTGGCAACATCGTGAGCACTTATGATATGCCAAAATCAGATTACGATTAAATTTTTATTTATAATGATGTTTCACAATTAATGTGATTTAAGTAAGATAAGAAAACCGAGTTTTTTGAAAATGGCTCGTTAAATTAAATTGAACTGTGATTTTGAAGTGTTAAATTTTCAGTCCTTGAAACAAACTGTTTAAAAAGCTTTTTAAAAAAAGCTACTTAAGATAGAATATATATATATACTCCTAAATTCTGATAAAAGTTTGTTATGTTCAAACACATGATTTTCGAATTCGTATGGAAGACTTACGAAATCGTTTTGGTCTTTTCTATTGAATGCATCCTTAAGTTATTTTTGTCTTGAAAAAGGGCTAGAAACTAGTTATGTGTGATTATAACCAATATAAAATGATACATGAAAGTTAAAAATCGTATGTAGGTTCTCATATGATTTTTCTCTATATGGTATCATTTTCAAATGGTCATATTTAAAAAAAAAAAAAAAAATCACACAAAACCACTTTATAGCTCATTTCTAAGACGAAGAACAATTCTTAATGATGTATATAACAGAAAAGAGCAAAACAATTTCATGCGTCTTTTATACAAGTTGTTATAAACTTTTATGCAAAACTAATTTTCAGCAAATTATTTGCAAATCTTTTTGAATAAAAGTTTCTAGGTCTGAAAAAAAGCCATAAGTACAAACCATTTTTATATATGTTTTTATAAATTTCCTTACATACTAATTTATGTATTTGTTTTTGAAGTTTGTTTATGTTTTCATTAAATAAATTAAAATTGTTAAACAATCCTTGTCGTTTTAATACTTGTATATCCAGAACCTTAATTTGGAGACGATACGACGATAAAAACTAAGACTACTTACAAACAATAGTTAAAACTCCTATGGGATTAAATATAATATCGATATATCCAACGTAAAAGTTTGTAACTCAAGTTACCATCTTTTTACGGGACAATGATTTTCGAAATCTGCGCATCAGACTCCATCTTGTGTCAAATTTTGGTACCACTAGCTTGAAATTTGAAGGGCTGGGAGCAATTTTTGAAGTTACAACCTGAGTATATTTTACTGAGGTCTCCATGCAAAAACTTGGCAACTTAAGTTGATAACTTATGCACGGGACAAAATTGACAAATTGCGTTGGTAACTTAACTTACAAAGTTATGAGTTAATTTTTCTTTAAAAATCAGTGGTTGTAAAATATTTTTAATGTTAGTTGGCAAGTTAAGTTACCAACTTTCCTAATGGAACTGAAAGAGAACATTAGTTGGTAACTAGAGTTACAACTCATATGTATTCATTTTATCAAAAATTTATCCAAATTATAAGTTAAAATTGTAAATATCTCTGTAAATCAATTTGGAATAGTGACAACGATTTAATAGTCGAAAAACCTTTATTTGAACTACACATTTCCAAAGTATTTATTAAATTTTTGCTTTTGGTTTTCTTGTTTTAACAAAAACAAAACAAAAATGATCATAACTAAAAACTACGATTTTCGAGTTACCAACTTTTACGTTGGACGTATCGATATATAAAAATGAAGGGTGTTATATGACACCAATTTGTACAATCAGGGGGTGTTATTTGACACCTTTTTTGAATCGCTGCGACACTCTCCCTTTTGAGTTGATGGTAACGCTGCTGATCGCCATGTTTTTTTTTTATTGAAGTTTTCTTTAAAAAAGGGCCATAATATGTACACATGTTCTAAAATATATTTAAGTAATTCTTTAATAAGAATTCTGTTAACTGTTTAAGTCGTTGGGGGGTACAATGTAGTGAATACATTCTTTCCAGACTATCCCACAATAAAGGAAAATAGACTTTTTAAATTCTATTATTAAAAGTTCACACTTGTATTTAATTGTAAAATTAATACATATCTACATTAGACCGGATCAGACAAAAAAAAGGCTATCGTACACTATCGAATCCGATGCATTTTTACAAGGCGATTTGGAATTTTGATTTTTTGAACATTTTTCCTCATATCTTCGGCATCGTCCGATCTTAAAATGATATACATCGGTATTTATGTCTCAAGGTGACCTATGTTTTTGCTTCAGCAGTCAAAGCTCCTAAAACTATGCCACCTACTTTTTACGAAATCAGTGTATTAAAACAAACATTTTGGAAGTCAGGGTTATTTGTTTATTTACTAGGAGCAACTTTATAAGTGATACGCTGAAGCAACGTTCTTACAAGATTTTCAATTTTAGGGAATTCACAACTGGCTGAGCATCGCGAGTCACTCGTATTACATATAAAATGTTGAAAAAACTTGTATTTTCTACTTTCAGATGCTTGATGAAACCCAACGCAACGAAGGCTCATGTGAGGATCCTAAAGAATTGCGTCGTTGGTTACGTGAAATGGAAAGTAAGTTGGAGCAATCACCATCGTTGTCGCAGGCAACACTTTTCAGTATTGCTGAGTTGCAGCGTCATTTGGCTGAACATTCGGTAAGTCATTCAAATCATTTTAATAATAAACTAGTAAGGGTATTACCTTTGGCCTGGCCAGTAATTAAATACTCTACACGGTAGTATTTTGAAAATTTTGCTTGTATTGGAAGTGCCACGCTCTCTTGACCGAATTCAACTAATTTTTGCTCAGGTCTTGCACTAACCATTCCAAGTATCTGTGCGAAATTTGGTTTCATTACCTCAAATAACGCTTGCACTAGAGAAGTACGTAAATTTTGCTTGTACTTTCTTGTTCGAGTTTGCCTAGTTTTTCCTCACTTTCGCACTTACTGTTCTTAGCTTTTGATTAAAATTTGAATCGATTATCTCAAATAACGCTTTCAGTATAGCATTTTGAAACTTTGACTTGTAAAGGAGGCGTCACGTCCGCTTGTCCGAAGTTGCCTAGTTTTTACTCTAAGTGTAGTTTGGTTTGGTTATCTCAAAAAACACTTTCAGTATAGCATTTTGAAACTTTTGCTTATATGGCAGGTGCCACGCCCTCTTGTCCGACTTTGGCTTATTTTTGCTCAGGGCTTGCAATTAATATTTTTAGTGTTTGACTGAAATTTGGTTGGATTATCTTTGAAAACACTTTCAGTGTAATATTTTGTAAATTTTGTTTGTATGGCAGGTGCCACGCCCTCTAGTCTTAGTTCACATAGTTTTTGCTCAGAGCTTGTATTTACTATTTCTAGTATTTATGTGTTGTTTTGCGTGCGGTAGGCGTGTCCATTGACCGATTTTGCTAATTTTCAATCCCAACTTTTACGACGAAGCCAACGTACCAAATTTCATTGAATTATCTTGGTTAGTTTTCCCGTAAAAAATATTTCCATACACAGCCAGCCTGCCAGGCAGACAGACGGACATGGCTTATATCGACTCAGGAGGTGACGCTGATCAAGAATAATTGTAATTTTGTAATGATGTAATTTTGTTCTTCATGGCTTGCGTCACTTTCACTATTTCATTGATTGAAGCCGGCTTTAATTGGGCGGTTTTGTTGGACTTTTATAGTGGATAGTCTGCGTGTGATATCGTTAAGCTATCTTGACGTCTTGTTCTTTCTATATCGCATTCGAGATCACGATCGAATGACCTCTTTATTGATAAAATTATATGTATATAATTTCACATATACATAATTACGAATTTTTTGATTTGACGACCATCTCAGTAACCGCTTATAGTTAGCTCTCGTCATTCTTGATGCTTTAATAATGCAAAAATAATCATTACCTCAGACAGTACAAATTTGCATTGATGGCAAATGAAACAAAACACTCATCGATTATATAAATTGTTAATAAGAAAATAATAATAAGTTTTTTGTTGCTGTTGTTGTTATCTTCATACCATAGTATACCATGAATTATGTCATTCAGTGCCTATGGTACTGCACCGTCCCCCGCCTCTAAGCATGGTCCAGCCTTTTGGACCATAATTTCAAACGAGGACACACAATGCAAAGCAGTAGGTGGTAGGCGGGAAAGTTAATTTTTTTCTTGGTCTTCTGGTGCGGAATTTGCAATTTAGCTTGGAGCACGATTTTTGCACTTTTTGTGCTTTTGCTGGTTTGGTCATTGCTTTCTTAAAAAAATTTTCCATGAAAACTTATAAAGTTATAAGAGAATCTATGCAATAGCAGATTTTTGTTTAGTTTTTTTAATTTTTTTTAATTTTTGTAAAAGATTTATAACTCATTGTGGTACAATAAACGTCAATGAAACTAACAACAACTGTAAGCAATTACAACAATAATGCAAGCATTTAGTCCACTGCCCTGGTCACCGCATAAAAAGCACTCGAGAGTTGCTCCTTTTGTTTGGGGCATTTGTTATTGACGCTTTTAAATTTTATTATGGTCCATTTTGTTGTTGGTGCCATTGTTGTCGTCATAGTCATGCAACATACCATATTGTGCATAGTCCACTTCACTTTATTTGAGTTCAATTCGGTCAGTTCAGCTGGTTTCAATTTAAATTGAGTGCGCATGCGCGAACGCAACTAGGAAATGTGGTTTTTTTTATTTTTTTTTATTATTATTCCCTGATAAATCAGTTACTATGGCAGTTTTCTTTTAATATTCCCTTATGACTTAAACAAAAAAAAAAAAAAAAAATTGTTATTGTTACAACAAAATATGCTGTCAAAGTAAAGCAAACTGCAAGACAGTTTTGACAATATTAGATAAGGTATTTTTTTCGTATTTGCCTACAGCTCCTTCAGTCTGGAAAAAGTTTACAAGAAAATATTTATTTTGTGCATATGCGGAAAATGATATGCTATGACTGCCAAGTTATCGCAATGTTCGACACTTGAAAATATTTTCCTTTTACAATAAATTTAGTGCGGACTTTTTAAACTTTTACATGATACGTATGAGTTTGGCAATAATAAAATTGGAAAAAAAAAAATAGTTTCTTTTTTAAGTCACAGAACTTGGACTAAAAACTCCTTTGAATTACCAAAAATTCAGATAACAGTAAAGACTGAGGGAGCAGAGATGTTGTCACTCAGATCTCAAATTTCCGAAAAGAGAAGAGTGCCTGCTTGAAGAGTTATTGTTAAATACACAACCGAATGAGTCAGTTAAGTTGAATCTTGCTTGCATCAACATTGTATGAAAGCAAAAATGCAAATTATTTCCTTGAAATATAAGTAACATCTTACATAAAGTAACCTTAAAGATTAAAGTTAACAATTACTCCTGTAAATACACTTGGTTTTGGTAAATGTCAAACTCTGAACTTAACTCTTTATTACATCTAACGCTAAAATTGCAATTGTTTTTATCTTGTCTGTGTAAAATTTCATTCCTGTTAAGTTTGCTCCATAAGTTTCTGAAATATAGTGCCACTACTGTACTCCGATGCAAATTTTTATGACAGTTGAAAAATTTGACATTTTTTAGGGTCAGTTTCTTTAGACATTATGCGCTCAAATCATTTGTCCAAGCATTTTGTTCAGTCCGAAAATGATAGCTCTAAACATAAGTTTTAAACGCCACAGCCACTTCTTCGGGTGATGTAAATCGTTGTTCACGCATCTGGTCTTTGATCCTTGGAAACAATAATAAGTCATTGGATACCAAGTCGGGACTGTAAGGCGGATGAGCCATCAATTCAGTCCTTTCGCTTGTATATGTATATACTTGTTAACAATGTGCCTTTATATTTTGTTGTGCTGTAGATGAGGGGAAATTATTTGTTTGTGAACATTCATTCAAGTTTCTTGTAAATACTTAGAAAATATTTTAGGAAATACCTAAGTTTAATAGAAAATGAGGGTTATCGTGAACAAATATTCCCATGGAATTTTTCTAAGAACGCAATAGAGAATGCACTGCGGTCTGAGTAAAATTCCCAAGGAATATTTATTCACGATAATCCCCAATGCAAAATATTCATAGAGCGCAAGGGCCCCGCCATCGATCCAATAACAGCTCAACTGCTAAAAGCATGGGCTTGGACATCATCCGAAACACTTTATCACATCATCAACTTATTTATAACAAAGCATTATTTAAATAAAACAGATTGATTACGATGTAGAACATCATATTCTACAAATTCAACTATGTATAGTAAGTTCGGGTAATGTGATATAGGTATTTTTGTTTTTTAAATAACACTTAATTTTAAAACCATAGCTGCTACCAATTTATGTTTTCCTGATGCATTGTGCAGCATGTTATGATTTTGGAGTTCTTTAGAGTGACTCAATCTTTAGCTATTTCAACAAAATGAAAAATAGGCAAAAAAACTTATAAAACAAAATTGGCGGGTAATGTGATATACTATATCGGATTTGAAAATTTTGGAACAACATATTGCATTTTTGGCAAAAATACTATCGTGTTATAAAGTTGCTTTAGTTGTGGAGCTTTTACTTCAGGTTAGGACTGATAAACATTGTTAAAATCACATTTTCAAAGCTTTAGCTAATTTTTCTGAAAAACTGTGGCTTTCATATAAAAATACAATTTGATAATAAGGTAAAGTGTTTTAGGTTTGAGCCAAAAGACCCGAATTTCAGTTTTAAAACAATAAGGTTATTTCAGAAAAACACTCATCATTAAATAAATATTTACCCACTAGCCAAATTTAATATCTCGGCTTTGATATCAATTTTAATTTAGGCTAGATCCCAACATAAAGCACACACATAAAAAGTTTGAGAATTTGCATTGTCTTTGTGACAAATGTTTTGTCGTTTTGGGTTATTTCCTTTCAATTAATCTAAATCTTATGACAAACAAATGGTCGTGTGCTACGCTTATTTAATGGTATTTTGGTTTTCAAGAGCCATAGTAGCCATATGATAGATTTTCGTGAAAAACCAAGCCACTATTTGCTTCGCAACGCTCTACAGTGATTTTGTCAATATGGATGCTGTTTATTCGATATGTATTAGTATGTGAACTTTAATTCTCTTTGCGGCAGTTAGGTTCATATTTAGACAAAAAAAACTCCCATACAAATCTTCCTTTTTTTTTTTGGTAAAAAAATTAAAAAAATTGGTTGCAATGAAGATATCAATTTGAAACAGAACAGAGTTAGGTACAACTGACAAAACATGGGCGTGATAAAAAAACTTTGTTAATTTCGTGCAGAAATTTAAAAACCAATATATTCTGAATATATGGCTAAAAATATTTTATACGTGGCTTTCGGATTTTCTGGATCAGGTCAAAATTTTTTTTAATCGCTCTTTGAAGTTTTCTATACGTGTGTGGAATCGACACAGTAAATTTTACAATCCTTACAGAATATTTTTGTAGAAAACTTAAAATCTCTACATCCCCCACAAATGGGAAATTTTGACCATTTCTCAAAAAGGTACAAAAATTACCCCTTAAACGGGGAAATAATGGACCAATATGTACCACAAAAATATTTTCTATAAATTTTCACTAATAGTTGCCGAACACTAAAAAGTCGAAAATTTACCGCTAAGGCCATAAATCGTCAATATAAATAAAGACCTCCCACATTTTATGTTAACTAAATTTTTTTAGGGTATTCTTAAGTTTTAAGCATTTCTTGACTTCGGTGACCCCTAATGAAATTTTCCGTAGAATATTTTGTGTAATATTTTAATCCCTTATAAATCATTTCTTAGGAAAAGGGGTCAAACTTTTATCTAAAACGTAATTTTAAAGTTTAACAGTGGGGTGAAATTTCAAAAATACGTTTCTAGTGCGAATTTTAGCTTAAAAAAACAATATATTTCTAAGGTTAAGTATCAGATATTATTTGTTTTTTATACCTTGACTCCAGGTGGAAAATTCTATGAATTGAATTTATCAAGTGAATAAAACTCAATGTTACAATGCGAACTGTAGATAAGACCTGAAGAAACTTTCCCTAAAAAAATACTAACTTTTCAACTGTCATAAAAATTTGCATCGGAAAACATCGGTACTATATTCCAGAAACTTAGGGAGCATCCTACTTATGTAACTGTCAATACTGGTTTAGATGAGGAGTTATTTTTCAAAAGGGCTTATAACCAAAACGAGGCAAAAGAAGTGTCATAATATTAATTGCCTGATACTTTGTTATAAATTAATAAAATTGGGTTCTGTTTTCACGAGAAGTTTACCCAATAGCGTGGAATTATTAATATTTAGTTGAAAAAATCATATTTATTCAATAACCGATTATTATGCAAATAATAAAGTATGACATTACTAATGCCTCGTTTTGGTTATAAGCCCTTTTGAAAAATCACTCCTCAGATATCTGACCACTATTTGGACCGTCCGAAAAGTTCGTTTAAAAAGAAAATTTTTTACATTGGCAAAAAATCTTGATTTTTTTTTTAAATCTATCTATTCAAATTTATCCAACGTGCTGAGCGGAACTACAGTGAGAAGCAAAACTGTCAGCATGTTTGCTTTTTTCGACTTAGTACTGCTACAGCGTCCCATAAAAAAATAATGAACAAAAAACCTATTCGAAAATATTTTGACAGTTTTGCACCTCTTTAACTGATGTGCGTACAGACCTGGAACGTGAACTTTTCTTACTTAAAAAAAAAAAACGACTCCAATAGACTTCGTTGTGCTAAGTCCAAAACTGGCCACAGAATCCCTCTATCTCGTCAAAATTTCGAGATATCCTAAGCTAATAGTGCAAAAAACTAATTTTTTCTGTATTTCAAATAAAGTTCAAGGGCGCAAGGATTTTTTATGCTCTATTCCATAAAGTGCAAAAGAAGAATTTGTTCTTCCCCTTTTCAAAAAATAGCCTAAGTGGTCATCTACGATTTTTCCTTAAAAAGTTATGGCCACTCTAAGATGACATCATGAAATCTTAAAAAAACGGCTAAAGCGGCAGGGTTTGAATTCATGGCATCTTAAAATGGTTTAATTAGACTTAGATTGGTCATAACTTTCCAAGGAAAAATCGTAGATGAACTAAAAAATAAAAAAAAATCCTTGCGCCCTTAAACTTAATTTAAAAAATAGCAAAAATTATTTTTTGTAACGGTGTACTATAATGTGCAATAGCTAAGTTATATTGATTCAAAGTTTAAAATTTCTTACAAATTTTGATAATTTTTCAGACTCTTGCCTAATTCCCGAACACATTTTGCCTTTCTAACACAACTAGCTTATTTTATTAGGAAAATGTTTAGGGCTGCCAGACTAAGGTAATAAAAATGACTATTTGAATGAACTAGAAAAGCTGATTTATCATCACTAGTACGATGTGAAGCGCCTTAAGTCTGAATTCTTAAAAATTTCGTAATATTCACTTAATTCCTTCTGCATAAAATCTCAAAAAGTCAACGCAAGTAGATTTATGTAACAGAGAAACTAAGCTGTGTTTTCCTGTGGACAGTTTGTCTGGGCTTGTGCAAGCACGTGCTGATAAACAAAGCAACAACAAATATGCTTAGCACAAGCACAGATAAAGTGTCCACAAAAATTTGAAGATTATGCACATACTATTTTGAGTTTCATTCTGTAAACCAGTTGAAATTTTTGTGCATAAGTCAAATGAAATGTAATCATAACTTGGTCTTTTCCCATGGCAAGTTGACATTCAAATGGAATCACATTTTTCTTTCTTAGAGTTTGTTATTATTTTTTTTTTAATTCTTTTAAAACATTGTTTTTCGTTTCCTTAATATTTCCAAAAAGTAAATAAAGGGTGTTGCATAGTTCACGCAAGGTTTAAATTTGCGGCCATTTCACAGTGGTCCGAAAGGCTAATCTAGATGGAATAAAGTCATAATTCCTATTTGGAAGCAGCTAGAAACCTGAACACAATATAGAAAGGGTGTTTCACACTGAAAATGAGCGGGATACGTCAAGTGGGCGTTGGGCACCTTCTGTATGGTTGTAGCTAAAGACACGAGTTTCAAGGGATTTACTTTATTATGGAAACAATACTTTCCACCAAAATGAGCAGTGGCACATGTGTTCTTCGTTTTTTCACCGATTTAAAGTTTAGTGCAAAAAAAAAAAAACAAAAAAATTACAAGGCATCAGATGGTTAAAGAAAACAGTTACAATCTACTTGAATAATTTACCGTGTAATAAGTGTGTAACCTAAAAATGCAATAAAAATTGAAAGGGCACCTAGTAGCGGCAACTTTTTCTTCATTGCTTACATGACAATTCATAAATAAAAGAAACATAAACACTTTTCTATTATCGATCATTATGGTTAGTTAAAACTTGGGCTACACGAAAAACTAGTAAGAAAAAATTACACTTTTTATCTAATTTTTTCCCCACAAAAAATATTTTAATTGAACCCATATTTACAGTAAAATTAATTCATACCTGACATAATTCAGGAAAAAAACAATAATTTCAGAAAGTTTTTTAGCTTACTCACACGATCTCTTCAAAGTTGCTGCTAAAAATAGACTGTATTCCTATAATAACTGCATCAATGCCGATCATGTTTCGATCAACAAAGCAAAAATAATAATGCGTAAATGTAAACAAACTACATATATTCCGTCATGAACTGTGGTCAATTCTCAATCAACTAGCAAACAAATTTCATGCTTTTAAAAAACTAAAAAATTGACTATACCATCTAGATCAAGGGTGTCAGCGTTTTCAAATCACTGAGCCAAGCGCAGTCAGCGCAAAATTTTCGCTTTTACAACAACTTCAATTTCCTCGAAAAACAACAATCACAAAAACTATTTTTTTGTTGTTTTTTTTTTTTGTTGCTCGTTTACAACAACAATATTTCAATAAATTTTAAGGAGGACTACAACACACACGAAAAATTGTTTGTTATTTTTTGTTATGCCAAACGACAAAAACAATTTTTCATAAATGTTTTAATTCCGCGAAATTTTGGCGAGTTCAATAATAACAACAAAAATTATTTCTGTGATTGTTGTACTTCTGCAAAATTTACAAATTACACAGGCCTGCAAATTCGACACTTTTTTTTCCTCTCTTGATTTTTGAAGCCAATTATGGTGGTTTGGGACCTCCTTATCACGACTCTAAACTTGGCTTCTTTCCATCACGTCAGAATTTTGAGATATTCCAGTTTTCATAACCTCAAAAATAGTGGAAAATCGTGTGTTTTACACTGACATTTTAAATTTTCTCAAAACTCGGACGTGATAGAGCAATTCAGTAAACGGATTTGGGCACGGAATCAAAAAATACATTAAAAAGCACTCTCGTAATTTTAAGAGGGGTACCCTTGTTCGTCTGAGCAGCATTTGAAAACTTATTAATTCAATCGTTTGTGCTTACTTACTCTTCAATATCACGCCTATAATACTCAACATATTTAAACCATTCTTGCACCATATATTTTTTTGGTGCTCTCCGTACGATAAAGATAAATGTTATGCATAATATTCATCCTGATATCAAGTTTCATAATGCAGGTCAAGTTAGTAGATATGCGTTTTTTTTTTTTTTTTGTTTATGGTATGCTTTCTTTGCATACCGAGCGCACCGTACTTTCATTCGATTACCCCTATTGTCACGACAAATCTGTCGGAATATCAGGCGGATATATGCTGTTAATATGGTTTCAATATACTTACTGGTATAGGCGTAGGAGCGACTCAAATAAAATTTTCAATTATTTTGAGATTTTTTTGTATGAGAGGTACAACACCCCCTTGTCCAATCGATCCCATATTTCTTATAAATGTGTTGGAGCACCAAAAAAACCTTTGGTGCAAATATGGTTTTGATACGTTCATTGGTATAGGCGTGGTAGTCTTGTATATACAAAAAAGGCATTTAAGTAAAACTTAAATCACTGAAAATTGTGACGTGCTGGAATTTTTTCACTATTTTTCTCGTAATCAGCACACTTAAATCTATAAAAATCGCTTTTAAAAACTTAGAGAGGAAAACCCATGCAGGACTGTGTTATTGATATACGAGGGGTCTAACAAAAGTTCGCTTAGTTGAATTGAAAAAACTTTTAAATTTAATTTTTTAAATTTATAACTTTATTCTTCATCTATTTGTATTTTTTCAACGTAATCGTCATTTATTTTGATAGATTTTTGAAGTCGATAAATCTATCTTGAAAAATAGTCTTCAAAATCGGCTTTTTGCAGTTTTGCAATTTCACCATTAACCGCATTTATTATCTCCTCATTGCTGTTGAAGACTCTCCCTCTCAATTTTTTTTTTATTTTTGGAAACAACCAGAAGTCACAAGGCTCTAGATCTGGGGAATAAGGAGCTGGACGAATTTCTTCGACGCCAGAAAGAAAAATAAAATCGGTTGTTTTTTCAGCAGTGTGCGCCAGCGCATTATCGTGATGTAGAAAGTAGCAGCGTAGCTCCTTTTTTGGCGTTTTCCCAATAAACTTTGGAAAACTTTTGGTAAGCAGGTTTCAGTATTCCACTTAGCAGTAACCGTCTGACCTTTTTTCAAAGGAATAGCAGCTACAACTTTCTCTTTGGTGAAGTAAACTGACATCATTACTTTTGTTGCTGACTTTTTTTTGCTTTACTTTAACAGGTGGACTTGCACTTTCTGGGCTCCATACCATGGATTGTTGTTTGGTTTCAGGGTCGTACTTCTAAAACCATGCTTCATCACCTGTTACGATTTTCATGAAGGTGTTAGACCGTTCGTTTTTGAATTTTTCAAGAAAATACTTAGCAAAACGCACACATGCCTCTTTTTGAGCATCACTTAAAATTCAAGGAACCCATCGTGCAGATTTCTCCGCGTATCCAAGATCATTTTTTAATATTTGCGATACAGCCATGGCATTCAAGCCCAGTTCCTCAGCAGTGATTTCCTGGGTCAATCTTGGATCTTTGTCAATTTTAGACTTAACCAGCGCTACACATTCATAATCAGTCGAAGATTTTGGGCGGCCTTCTCGAGGTTCGTCCTCCACAGAAAAATTACCTGTCTGGAATCTTGGGGACCACTTTGAAATAGTCACGAGGGAAGGCGCATTAACTTCAAATGCTATTTGGCATTCATTAAATATTTCCATAGGCTTGAGCTTACGTCGAAATCCAAAAAGAATAGCAAACCGAATCTCTTGCTGCGTTGGCATTGGAATATCTGCTGACATTGTTTCACGAATATTACGTTTTCTTCTCTCCATTTTGACCGATCTTTCTGAAAATTAAAATGATATATCGTAAGACTATAACAAATAATACGCAATTTTTTGATTTACTAAAAATTTATAACATGACACCAACTAAGCAAACTTTTGTTAGGCCCTACGTATTCTTGAATTTGTAGGCGAGCCAAAATTGGCTCACTTTTGTTCTACGATGACACCCTTGATCTAGATTGACCTTTCGGACTACTGTGGATTTGCGCGATAAGGGGTTGCCAACCAAAAAAAGAAAACATTTTGTACTTAAACTGACAGTTGAGGGTTAGTAAAAATGGAAAACAACGCGTTTTCATTGTTGAACAATATTACTATAAATTCTGCGTAAATTATGGCACACCCTAAGCAGATAAATAAGCCGGTTTTGTTTTTATAAAACAAGAAATCTAAGTATCTTGAGCTTAATGGATTCTTAAACCATCCGTAGTAGTTAAAACATAAAAACTTTCGATTGCATATAATAAACGATAAAATGAAAACCTGCAATTGCCACAACGTGTACCAGTTGTTAGTTTATTGCGCAGGAAAACGTGGCGTTACGAAGGAAGATTTCCATTAGACAAAGGTGAATGTTGTGTCGGTGTATAAACTTCATCCCACCTGACATGCTGACACAGTTTAAAAGCTACATTCATTCCAATTTCGGCTACTTGCCGGCTAGGAAGAGTAAGATTTATTCGCGCTTGCTGTTTTTCTTCTTCCTGTTTACATGGATGGCAAACGTTTGTCTGGTCTGGCTTTTGGTTTATCTGAGCAAACATAAGCCGAACATCGTGATTTATTATATTTGTTTGTCTGTGCTGTAGTAAACCCTCACTCTGTCTATCCGTTCTTTATAAAATAAAATATTGGCCTGGTCAAAAGTGCAGCAGCAACAGCAACTACAACTCGTGGTATTTTTTCATAATTAAAACTGTTAATTTGCTATCAGTTAAGAATACGATAGGATTTTATGCTACACATCCTTAGAAAATAATAATAAAAAAAAATAAAAAAGCAATCTTGCTATAAAAGATTGATTATACCCTACACCCAGGGTATATTCACTTTGTCCTTCCGTTTGTAACGCAGAGAAGGAGCGTGGCAGGTATGGAAAAGTATATATATTCTTGATCAGCGTCACCTCCTGAGTCGATATAGCTATGTCCGTCTGTCTGGCTGGCTGGCTGTGTGTGGAAATACATTTTTTTGGGAAAACTGAGCAACGTAATTCAATAAAATTTGGCATTCTGCCTCTGTCGTAAAAGTTAGCTCGGGGGATTGAAAATGAGCGAAATCGGTCCACAGACACGCCTACCGCTCATATAAAAAATATATTCAAAATACAATAATAAGAACATTAATTGCGATAACAGAAGCCAAATACACATAAATACTAGGGATAGTAAGTTTAAGCTCTGAGCAAAAACTAGGCGAATTCGGACTAGAGGGCGTGGCACCTCCCATATAAGCGAAAGTTTCAAAATGTTATACTGAAATCGTTTTTTGAGATAACCCAACCAAATGGCACTAAAACACTCGGATCTATAAATTTAAGCTATATGCAAAATCTAGGTAAACTCGGACAAGAGGGCGTGGTACCTCCCATACAAGCAAAAGTTTCAAAATAATATAATGAAAGTTTTTTTAAGATAATCCAACCAAATTTCACTCAAACACTTAAAACATTAATTGCAAACTCTGAGCCAAAACTAGGCGAAGTAGAATTGGAGGGCGAGCGAAAGTTTCAAAATGCTATACTGAAAGATTTTTTTAAGAAAACCTCACCGAATTTTACTCAAGCACTCAGAACAGTAAATGCAAGCTCTACGCAATATCTAGGTAAGCACGGAGACGAGGGCGTGGCATTCCCATATAAGCAATTTGTTCTTATACTCTCCTAGGAGTTACGGAAGAATAAAACAATTAATTAAAATTTGGAAATTGGAATTGCTTTATTTTGGTGTTATAAAACAAATGTCAAAAAATTTTCATAAATTCATAAATTTTTCACCTACTAAGTATTCACTTCAATGCCAAAGGTTGTGATGGAGTCCGCAATAAACAAATTTTTTCATGAGTAGGTCGTTAAAAAACAAAAGAACCTAAAGACAATAGTGTAGTTTTCGAGGAAAAAGCAAAAACATTTTTAGAAAAATTTTTCTAGGACAGTCAACAAACTTATGATAGTCCTGCTTTGAAAACGATCGAAATATCAGTAGACCTTATCGCAAGCTCACTGGCACTGGGGTCACTTTGAAATGCCAACATAAAAACAATTTGAAAAATTGGATATCTGGTCACACAACGTCGAATTGATTTATTTAACTTTTTATTTAAATCAAATCAGTTGATGAAACAGAATCCATCCACTCAATGTAAGCTTTAGTCTCAACTTCTTTGACCTAAAATCAATGCTTGTAATATGCTAACTAACTAATGAAATGTATTCACACCATCTACCACTGGTGACTTAACAGAAACCATTCACACGACCTCAAAGCGGTTTCTACGTTTTTTTTTTTTTTTTAAACTGATGTCTTTTCTATATTTATTTGGCCACTCATTTAAAAGAATTGCTTGACCAAGTTTACAATGCTACAGGGCAACCGCAAGAATTCATTACAAAATATGAATGAGAAAAGGTTAAATAAATGCTAAAACCACACCTTTGTACAACAACTAGCGGCAAAAAGAGTGATAGTTAAAAGAATAAAAATGATTACTGTTACGCCCACAAAAAAATTCCCAGAGTAGCTAAGCCATTGCAAAAGAATTTAACAAGAATTCAATTTTAGATTTAATTAAAAGTTAATTTTTTTTAGTTAATTTTCTTTTTTCTTTCAAAATTAAATATACAAAAATTTATCAATTGTTAGCCAAAAGTTTTAAACAATTTTTCTATGTCAGCCTGTTGCTGTCATCAACAACATGTTGCAATTGCAATAGAAAGTTGCTGCTGTCTGTAATTATTTAAAAAATTTCATTGTTACCTACCTATTTTGCACAACACTTAAACATTTTAATCAATTATTTCGTTAAACATTTGTTCAGTTATTTTTTGAGATGATAACAAGGGAATGTTAAAGTTTAGTATCTCGAGAGATAGCTGTAAGTATGTGTTTCTAACTTTGAAACAGTGAAACCTCGGTTACCCTCGATTATTATATTAAAAAGTAACGAAAATCCGAGGATATATATTTGTGACGCGTTCTGACAAAGCCATAATTGCCATAAATTTTATGTTTTGGCATTTGTTTTTACTAAACTCCGACTACTTACATAAGGAGGGCCTAACAAAAGTTCGCTTAGTAGGCGTCATGTTATAAATTTATAGCAAATCAAAAAATTGCGTACTATTTGTTATAGCCTTACGATATATCATTTTAATTTTCAGAAAGATCGGTCAAAATGGAGAGAAGAAAACGTAAAATTCGTGAAACAATGTCAGCAGATATTCCAGTGCCAACGCAGCGAGAGATTTGGTTTGCTATTCTTTTTAGAATTCGACATGTGGAAATATTTAGTGAATGCCAAATAGCATTTGAAGTTAATGCTCCATCCCTCGTGACTATTTCGAAGTGGTTTAGAAGTTTCCAGACAGGTAATTTTTCTGAGGAGGACGAACCTCGAGAAGGTCGTCCAAAATCTTTGACGGATTATGCAAGTGTAGCGCTGGTGAAGTCTAAAATTGACGAAGATCCAAGATTGACCCAGGAAATCATTGCTGAGGAACTGGACTTGAATGCCATGGCTGTATCGCGAATATTAAAAAAATGATCTTGCTAAAGCAAAGCAACAAAAGTAATGATGTCAGTTTACTTCACCAGAGAGAAAGTTGTAGCTGCTATTCCTTTGGAAAAAGGTCAGAGGGTTACTGCTAAGTGGTATACTGAAACCGGCTTACCAAAAGTTTTCCAAAATTTATTGGGAAAACACCAAAAAAGTAGCTACGCCGCTACTTTCTACATTACGATAATCCCAGCCAGCGCACACTGCTGAAAAAACGACCGATTTTATTGCGCTTTCAGGCATCGAAGGCAGATTTAGCGCCTTGTGACTTCTGGTTGTTTCCAAAAATAAAAACAAGTTTGAGAGAGAGAGTCTTCAACAGCAATAAAGAGATAATAAATGCGGTTAATGATGAAATTGTAAAACTGCAAAAAGCCGATTTTGAAGACTATTCTTCAATATGGATTTATCGACTTCAAAAATGTATCAAAATAAATGGCGATTAAGTTGGAAAAAATACAAACAGATGAAGAATGAAGTTAGAGATTTAAAAAATTTATTATCAGTTTTTTCAATTCTACTAAGCGAACTTTTGTTAGGCCTCTCGTATCTTAAGATTAAATTCAAAGTTTCGAGTTGATGGATTGATATATTATGTCTCGAGCATTTGCGAACTTAAAACTCAACTGTTGTTATTTTTTAACTTAAGGAATCAACATGCTATAACTTGATCCATTATTTACATATTTGGACAATTTTAGCCTCATTCGCTTCAGAATTTTGTTCTTTATCTAAAAAAAAAATGTTGGCCTCTGACAAGTTAAGTGTGTTTTTGGCAGACCGCGTCACGTATATGTATATATTTCTTAATATCAGGTTGGATTGGTTAATATTAATGGTGGTAATACCTTGATAATGATTACAACTCTAAATGAACAATTAAGTGCCACTTTTTTTAAGGCAAAAATTTGAAAAGCAACGTGCAAAAAGCTGATGTGACAAAGTAAAGCTTATTTCATGAGTTAGATGTAAAAATATGCATATGAAATCAATGTCAAAATGTTAACTTCTGGAATCCAATTCAAATTCTAAAAGTTAAAAAATATATCATTCATTATAGCTGGGTATTGCAACCTTAAGTGTATATGTATGACTGATTCAGACACTTGTAATCTGCCGATTTTATATTTACATATTACACAATCTACTACAAATTGCCATTAACATATATGAATTTTCACTTTATTTTAACTTTCTACTTTTCATTTTTTTCTATTTTGCAGGTAAGCACAACATGAACTTCCTTAACAGCTGCACATTTTCCTACATAAATTTCGTAAGTTCGATTATTTAAATTTGTGTTTTTCAAAATTAATTTTTGTTTCTGTTTTTTGTTTTTATTTTTGAATACAAATAAATTCAAATTTACTTGACTTTCCATGCAAAAGTTATTGCAAGTCAATTGAAAAGAAATTTAAGGGCTGACTAGGCTGCAAACTACGCGATTCAGACAGACTCTACTGCACTGTACTGCACTTAACACTCGATCAAAACTCAACGAAAACTTTACTCCAATTCACCGAAATTGTAAATGCAAATCCAACTGCTGCGGCTGCTGTTGTTGCGCCGGTCAACCATAAAAAATAAAACACTTACAACATTTAACAGTTGGCCCACAAATCAAATCGAAGCAACGACAATCGACCGACCTGAAGTAGTGTTGTAGAAAAAACTGATTACTCAATTGTTCTTTAACGTTGCATTTTCTTTTGGGGATTTTTAATCTGCTTTAAATGAAATCGTCCCAAAGTATTGTTTAAATAATCTATATATAAATACGTGAACAGTTTTTTTGCCTCCCTTTTGCGAGCTAACCCTATAATCGATTTTCGTTAAAAAATTATCCTCAAAAATTGACATTAAGGCATTTAAAAACAGGATCAAAGTTTCCCATATAATTACAACAACAACAGCACCCACAGTGTTATGCTGTGTTGTTAAGAGAGTGAATGAGACAGTGGAGTAGAAACATTTTGTTGTTGTTGTTTTTCTCTTGCTTGCACGAAACCTGTTTCAATGCACTCTGTCGACGTTCTGCACCGATATTTTGGATGTTTTTCGATACTTTTGGACTTTTACCGATATACATACCGATGTTTTTCGATTCTTTTGAGGTCTTTCCGATATTTTGGATGTTTTTCGATACTTTTAGACTTTTAGCGACATTTCAGATGTTTTTCGATAATTTTGGACTCTTACCGATATCTAGGATGTTTTCCGATATTTTTCGGCACAAGCACTACACCAATTTTTATGTTATTTGGTTTGGAGACATACCGAGCCTGCTGCATCCAAAAAATTTTACTACGATTAATGAATATTCAATGTTCTGGCTTTCTTTCTACCAAACGGTACCCGGAAAATATTTTTTATCTTTAAATAAAAGGCCAAAATTTGGCCACCGGCGATACTAGTATATATAAATCGCTAAGCATAAAGACAAGAGTTCATATCGTCACCTGAATGCTACAACTAGATAACTCCTAAGTAATCATTTATGGGATACTAAAGTGGCCTATAACATTCATCTTGGTTTGGTGTACAATCTGCTCAAACTAGAAAACTATAAAATTGGCACCGTTGCGGAAAAATCCAAATTTTCTGGCCAATAGTCTTTACTTTTACTTTACTGGTTAAACACCTGCTACTTCAAAACTATAACTTTAATGTAAGTACTTCAAGAAAAAAAAAAACCTAAATCCTACCTGCGATTATTGAAATCTTCTCGAGGGTTCGAGCAGCGGCTTCGCGAACTTTTTCGTCGAATTTCTGTTGCACTCGAATCTCCTCAATTTTCTAGCAGTAACGCTGAGTTTATTTTGTGATGAACAGGAACGTTCTCGTCGTTACTCGTTACATAAGCTGTGGCTTAGGTTTTGTAATGTACTGTCCTTTAATTCGTTTCTGTAGATTTTTTTTGTTGCTTATTTTTATTTTGCATTATGCTCAACTTCAGAGATGATGTTTCTTTCATTTCATGTAGTTCCTTAAGTTTTTGGAGACTGCATCGAACTTTCGCTTTAGAAATTATTTCCACAACAGAAAAATCTTAACGAAATTGGAAAATAGCTTATAGTACAGTCATTTGGTAGTTTTACCTGGAAAGTTTTGCGGGATTTTTGCAAATGAGTTATTTTTTTTTTTCAATGTGCTCTTTCAGAATTTCAACTTTGCTACCTCGAGTCGTGTTCGCTCGCGCCGCCATATTGGAAAAATGGCGTCCAAAATCAGTTTTTTACAAATATCTCTTTAACGGTTACATTTACAGAAAAATATTGTGGCGCAAAATTGTAGCTTTTCTATGACCTATAGTTTGCGAGATATTTTTTCAATAAACCTAAAATTTAGAAAAAAACCGTTTTTTCAAAATAGCTCCAAAACGTTAGTTCTAGAAAAAAAAATTGTCATGCATTTTGTAGAACGTTCAATTCTCTTTAAGGCTCCCTCCGAACTATTTTTTCGTCCGACTTACCGTTCATGAGATACCGCGTTTTGAAAATTATGCAAAATTGAACATTGTACTATGCTCCATACTACATAAGTTCAATTTTGAATGATTTTCAAGTCGCGATATCTCGTGAAGGGTAAGTCTGGCGAAAAAACAATTTGGAGAGACCCTTAAAAGGAATTGAACGTTCTACAAACTGCATGAAAAATTTGTTTTCTAGGACGAACTATTTTGAAAAATCGGTTTTTTTCTAAATTATAGCTTTGTTGAAAAAATATCTTGTAAAATGTAGGTCATGTAAAAAAAAAATAAAATGCAGCTTACAGTGGAAGTAATTCCCTATAAATGGGTCTTTTAACTTTAAACGTGTGACTCACCATTCATGAGTTATTGTAATTTTAAGCTCAACACATCACTGTGCCTACTCATAAGCGGCATGCACAATTTATTAATTTTTTTCAAATTTTGAATTAGGTTATATCTTGAGTTGTAAGTCGTACGGAAACAATTAAGAGCCACAATATTGATTTTCCTAACTCACTGTAAACAAAATAAATAGCACTTGTACATCAAAACGTTGTGAGTACGTTTATGCTAAAAATGTCAAACTTTATTATGGTGTTGCCAGATTTTAGCTATTGACATTAGTGTTGTCAGTTCCCGAAACATAAATAGTGCCCCTCGTAGGATCTTGTTGACATCAGTTTAACAGTTCGGCATTGGAAATGATCGTGGGCCAACAAATCTTCAGAATTCGTCGAAGGCAAGGATTTTTCTTTAACATATAAACCGAATACATGAACTGTTGCCATCATCACAAGGTGCAATGAAGAGGTGCACTATGAATCGTTGTACGCTTTGACCTCTCTTTTGCAACAACTGTTCGCGCTGTTGTTTTTTCCTTCGTCAGCATAAATAAGACAATAGATTTCAACACGCTTCAATGAACGAGCGTTGAATTTGCGCGCCACCACTCATTTACCATTCACTTGCATTCAAAACTGGCAACTTCATTTGTGGCCAAAACCTACCGCTCGTATTTTTTTATTTTCTTTGGGAACAAGTGTGGCCCGTGCTATTCGAAAGTCCTGTCCAACAATAATAGCAACAACAATGCGGTGCAAATAAATCGCTGTAAAGTTATGCACACCCGCATAATTTAAGAAATCGTTACTTTGTTGTTGTTATTGCTGCAATGATATTTTGGCTTAAACATCGACAGCAATACGAAGAAATGTTGTCGCAACTGCATGTCGTGTCTCCACCTTCACTTGCAGATGAAAAAGGAAAAAGAAGTTGGGCTTTTTCAAGTTTTTCTTTTTTTAAGCTGCAGGCAATTTATCTATAACTTACAAGTCCTGCTGCTAACGCATGCGAGCGCGTGCTAAATTGCAGTTACATCCTTGTTGCCCAAAATTGGTCACCACCATCACCATAACAATTGCTACAACAAAATAAACATACATTTTTACGCTTCACTGCGCTTGCTGTCGTTCAGGAAGCAAACCAAGTGGTGAATCAAGTAGTAGCTAGGAATAAACAGAAGCAATGCCTCCATATTTTGGCCGAATTTTGCTGCCAAATTGCATTCTTTTTATCTAATCTTAGAGCACCAGTAGCTGGAGTTTTGCGGCGCAATCTTTTCTTTTATTTAGCTACTCAAACTGTTGTCCACCGCTAACCATCATCAAATGCATGCAATCATCTGACAGTTCACTGCTAGTCCATGCGCTGTATTCGAGCATGCGTTGTCTCCAATTTCTTTAAACGATTTCCTTATTTGCCCAATGTAATGAAGATAACAACAGTTACACAGCCAAAACAACATCAATTCAACATTTACCAAATGACTGCAATTGTTGTGTTATGGCATTAAACGAAATGATCACAATTTACTAATGAGTTTATTAATTAAAATAAAAATATTTGAGTAGTAGCACTCCCAGCATAGTGTGGGGACGTACGGACGGTGTGCCTCAAAGTAATACTTCACTAATGATGATTGTATTGATTATTTTACCGAATCTAAAGTTAAATTTGCGTGTCTACGCATAAATTTTTTCGAGTATTCATTGACCACCATCATTTGATATATCGGTTTTCAAAAGAACTATTGCTTCGACTGCACCATTATTGTCTAAAAATCGTTTTGTATATATTACTGAAAACATATTCAGCATCAGCCAGCTTCGACCAAAAACACGCCTTCGGCCTCACTTTCGGTCTTCAGCCAAATTAAGCCGAAGGTTTGGCTGAAACCGAAAGTTTTGAACTTCAATAAAAAAAAAAAGAAAATTTGTAGCTTGCAAAAAATTGCATTTAAACAAAAATGCAAAGATGATAAAAAGTCGAAATACATTTACATATTCGAAATTAAAGGTCTGTTTGCCATGTGATAGTACGAATTTGTACAAAATGTTACTGAAACGCGTTTGGAAAACTCAGAAGACCTGTAACAAGAGAAAATTTTAGTAGCAACTTGATAACATTTTTCATGAATAATAAATAAACTTTTTAAAAAATGATTCCAAGCAATAAAATAAACGGCATGTTGCAATTTTTTGTATTGAGTGTGATGGGCTCATATTTGTCCTTAAACTCTCTTTTGAAAATATGTAGGTGTAAGTGCAACACAAGAGAAATATGTAAGTAGTATTAAAGTTATTCTTTTGTACTGGCTAATTGTAATGGATATTTTCTCTTTACGAGCAAATAGTTATTTACTCTCCCAATATTTGTTACTGGATAATTTTTCCAAGCAGAACTTATGCCAAATACCTTTTTCTATTTTGCATTTGAAATCCATTTTTTCAAAAGCATTTGTATTTTATTTTATGCACATATTTTGTACATATTTTTAAAAATTAAAAATAATATACTAATCATAAATTCAAAACTTGTTCCAAGTGATCCAGATCCTGAAGATGAATCCCCAAAATTCATTAATACGAAACTGTAAACAAGTGATTTGCTTACATAAGAAATACTTTGCAGCTGTCAATTGCCACAATAGTTGATCCACGGTTTAAAACAGAAATTTTGAAATTTCTACATCAAAATTTTGCTCAAAAAAATGAAACAGATGATATGGTTATCGATACAACACCATCCTGTTCAAATTCAGCCGCTTCCCTTGAAACCAATACCCAAAAGGTGATCTGTGAGACTGGGACCGAGGAAGCAGCACATTTGTTTACCTTTTGAGGAACATTTAGATTGTTATGAAAAATATCCGTGGTCCTTAACGGCAAAAGGAATATTTTTCATTATTGGGCTTGCAGTCTATATACATATGCATTTAAGATCAGTAGCCCCAAAATTTTTGTCAACTTTTCCTGCAAGTGCCCCAAGTTCAGTGTTGGGGGTCAAATATATGCTGACCGAAGAGCCAATCTAAATTGCGGAAATGCGAAAAATGTCTATTTCTAGCATACAACACTAGTTATTAAGCATTTATTTTTATTTCAGAACTATAACAATAAATATAACTACTACAAAAAAAGAAGGATTACACAATATGAGATGTAGAACGTTTTTGTAGAACGCATTAATCCATTTTAACCCAGTTTTTGGAAAAAGGGGTTAAGAACACACATTAAAACAGGATATACTGGGTTAAGATGTTTTAGAAAATTGTTTGTTGAGTGAATTTATGATGATCTTGGAACAAAAGTTTTATGAAAACACTGAAAAATCATAAAATTACTAACATTTTTAATTTTCATAAAAAATTAACTTTCATCCCCCTCGGTTATAAGGGGATGCTACGGGGTGACTTTGTGGCTGAAATAGTTTTTTATAAGTCTCTTTGATTACAGTGCACCCAAAAACCTAACAAATACACAAATTTTCGAATGTTTATGGTATAAACTTTATACCAAGGAGAATTTCGACCCACAAGGGGGGAAGTAGGAGGCGCTAGCAAAAGAATGGGCTATCAGATCGATTTTTTATTGTCATATTCGGGCTCAGCGTCCCAAAATACATGGGGGTAGGGGTTCTCCACTCTGGCATATACTTTTTTTTTGTGTGTCTGTGTTATTATTTTATATGAACCTTAGGTTAAAAAAAAACCGATTAATCAGTTTCGGCCAAAAACTGACCTTCGGTTGGGCACAAGTTATAAGCAAGTGACTTTTTAAGTACGTCTTTTTTTAAATTGTGATTTATCCGTTAATATTAAGCTTAAATTTATGAAATTTTAGTTTCAGGACTAGAAATAATTCAAAATTTATGTGACATAAACTTTTCATAAATTTTTTTAAAATTTCGGATTTGTAATGGACTTTTAAATTAAAACAATTAATACCAAAAATGTAAACTAAATTTCTACATAGAATTGTTCTGCGAAATCCGCAGAATATTTTCTCGAATTTCATTCCTTTTTAATAAGAGAAAAAAGTTACGCGTTCTTGAATGCCGCTACATAAGCACCTCGCCTCAGCTACAAAAAGCGAACTGCTTACAGTAAGATAGCAGGAATGATTCAATCAACTAAACAGTCCTGCGTTTTTGAAAAAGTTAAAAAAAGTATGAAATGAGAGTAAGCGATTTTTATAGATTTTTAATCGTTGAATCCGAATATGATCTCCGATTTGCTCCATCACGTCTGAGATCTGAGTTACCCTTGATTTAAAGTGCAAGAAACGCTATTTTCGGACATATGGAATACATCCTAAAAGTAGTCACTTTTGATAGCGGCATTGAATAGCCCTGAGCTTCCTCTTTAAAGCATACTTTTAACCTTTTCAATGAAAACATTAGTTTTCGAGATATCATCGATTGAAGTAAAGGTATCGCTAATCCCTGTAAAGGACTATATTCAATTTATATACCTTTACTTCAGTGGATGATATTTTGGAAACTAATGATCCAATTGAAAAAATTATAAGTACACTTTAAAGACGAAGCTTAGGGCTATTCAATGCCGCTAAACTAGACTACTTCAAAGATGTACGCCATATTTTGAAAATTGCGTTTGCTGCACTTTAAATCAAGGAAAACTCAGATCTCAGACGTGATGGAGCAAATCGGAGGTCATATTCGGATTCAGCGAGCAAAAATCTATAAAAATCATCTACTCTGATCTCATACTTTTTTTCATCGCAGGACTGTGTTATCATTAAGACCAAGACTGAATACCTTTACCCAATGTGCGTTGTTCGATCCCTCTCCAAATGTAGATGCACAATTTATTTTTGATGATGAGTCAAGTACTGTGATATTTTTTTGAAAAAAATGTACAGGTAGATGGCCCCAAGTACAAAAAGTATTCGTTTGATTGAAAATAATCGTATATTATTTCTTTGCTGATACTCCTGCACGATCATTCTGAAAATTTGCTTACATCAGTTGTTTTAGACAACGAATCGAGGTCTATGGTGTTTTTTGGAAAAAATATATCGTTTGATAGGCTCCAGTGCAAAATCACACCTTTGTTATAAACAAGAGCCATATGGCCACCTAGGAATTTATTTTAAAGTCAAAAAATTATATTTCCTGAATTGTCTTTCCTTCCTTTTTCATAAATTGAGTGTGGAATCGAGTGTACATTTTTTGATACACACTTATGGGCTTAATTTAACTTTATCGACAGTTGTTGTTTTTTTTTTTATTTTTTTTTGCCCAAATAGGGCTTTGAAAACTTATCATAACAACAACCTCTGAGCAGATCTACTTTCAGGGATATAGCCATTGGAAGATCGGTATATATCTTTTATAAAAATCGGTATAAGTTGGGAACCCCTGGATATATTTTAAATATATTGGTGTCATATGAAAGGTATTTTACCGAACTATACAATTGCCGTACAAAGTTTTTCAATTTGAGTGATAGTTTTCGAGATATGACAATTTTTCAAAAATTCACCCCATTTTTTCCCCAAAAAAACGGCATTTTTCCCAAAAAATGTATTATTAACCTGAAATTTTATAAACTAAATTAGAAAGCCCATTTTATTTCCTTTCATTTGATATGCAACATGTATCTGAAATTGCATCATTAATAAATTTTTATAGAAAAAAAACAAAAATAGACCAAATCAATTTTCTTGAAATTAGGAACTTTAAACAACAACAATGCCAGAACAAACAACAACAACAACAAAAACAACAACAACTACAACAACAACTACAACAACAACAAAGAGGATGAGCTACTTGTACACACACTGGGCCTAAAGGATCGATAGGTTGCATTAAAATGGCAACGAAATCTGAAAGCACTATTGTTTTTATGCTTGATTATAGACAAAAAATCAGTTTGAATTAAAATCCTAGCTGATCCTGTTTCGAAAATATTGATATTTTTCGCCTTTTGATACAAGCAATCATGTATCGACGTTTATTAAAGTGTTCTAATTGATTAGTAGACTTCATATATATATATATATATATATATGTATGTATATATATATATTTGTTTATTTTAATAATTTTAATTATTTCATTTATAAATTAACAATAACAAAATTAAAACATTTGACACTAGGTTGCGCGTAACATTAATTTGCGTACTCGCAATACAAATTAAGAAGCTTAAAAGATATAAGCAGCTCTTTTCTGTGTTTAAATATTTCCGATTTATTTAAAAATTGGCACTTGTATTAATTGAAATAAATGTGGATAAAACTAGATAATAATTGTTGCCGTTAATTTAAAAATGTAACAAAGTAATCTTTTGCACAATGGTACATTTTTGAATCCTCACATAGATCATAAATGTGATCATGAAGAGAATAGGGCAAAAGTATGTGCACCATGTGGCAAAAAAATTAATTTTGGAAAACGCAAAATTTCATAATTTTCTATAACTCAAAATCTCAGTGTTTTGATTAAAAAGCATCTTAATAATCAATTTCATACAAATAATTCCAAATTTCCTTTGAGCATTTGTACCTCTTGTCGACATAGTATTACTGAACGAGAAAAAGGTATTTTAAAAAGACCTCTTTCTACAATGCCCAAATATGATGATATAAATCTAGCTAAAGAAACTAGAACCTTGTTTTGCAAATGTTATGTTTGTTCAACTGCTCGATTTAAGGGACATTCAAAAACAATTAAAGGCAGCGGCAATGTACGTAGTTTTTCGAATTCTACAATTACAGCGAATAATGGTCTTGAAGGTACAGTGTCATTAACATTAACTCATTTAACAAAATTGTAGATGCTTGTTTTTCTACGAAGCGTGCTGATATTAGCAATATAGATAATCATTTAATGGAACTTCGCAAAGCTATTGTAAGTACTGGTGTATCTCAGACACTTAAAATCCATGTTATTCTGGAACATCTCAAAGATGGTCTTTTGTATTTGAACAACGATGGTTTGGGATTGTGGTCGGAGCAAGCTGGTGAATCGGTACATCGCGAATTCCTCAAATTTTGGGAAAGATTCAAATTGAATTCTATCGAAGATCCTTCATTTATAAGCAGATTGAAAAAAGCGGTAGTAACATTTTCTTCCCAACACATGTAATACTTACATGATATAAAGTAATTGTTTTAATGGTATAAAATACTTTCAAGGTGGATTAGGCCTATAGGGGATACCACTGTAAAAAAAAAATCGCCATGACATATATCCCATTAGATGGTGTGGAAATTGTATCAGAAACTATATAATGAATAGGAATTAATTGTATGCGCAGTATATTTCAAATATCTATTCAAATGTATATATATATATTTCTACATAGAATGCTAGGTGCTCCTGGTTTGGAAATATATATATATGTATTTATATACATATATATGGAGTCTACTAATCAATTAGAACACTTTAATAAACGTGACCGTATGTATCAAAAGCGAAAAATATCAATATTTTCGAAACAGGATCAGCTAGGATTTTAATTCAAACTGATTTTTTGTCTATAATCAAGCATAAAAACAATAGTGCTTTCAGATTTCGTTGCCATTTTAATGCAACCTATCGATCCTTTAGGCCCAGTGTGTACAAGCGCAGCAGCTACTTATTATACAATATTAAAAAAATTTTAAATTTTTATTAAAAATTGCGCGCACAATTTGGCTAGCAAACTATGCGTTGGATATATTATAGACTGATCCGCGGCCGAAGTCCGCCGCGAAGCCGGTGTCGGATTTTTGGGAGTTTTAAATCCTGAGCTGCGGCCGCAGGCCGCCCAATTACCCCTACTCTTTTGTAAAATTACTGTTGTTGTAGTAGTAGTAAAGTTGTTGTTGTTGTTGTTGTCTGTCCTGGCATTGTTTTTGTTTAAAGTTCCAAATTTGAAGAAAATTGATTTGGTCCATTTTTGTTTTTTTGTATAAAAATTTATTAATGATGCAATTTTAGATACATGTTGCATATCAAATGAAAGGAAATAAATTAGGCTTTCTAATTTAGTTATTAAAATTATAGGTTAATAACATACTTTTTAGGAAAAATAACGGTTTTTTGCGAAAAAATGGGGTTAATTTTTTAAAAATTGTTATATCTCGAAAACTATCACTCGAATTGAAAAACTTTGTACAGCAATTATATAGCCCGGTAAAATACCTTTCATATGATACCAATATTTTTAAAATCCATCCAGGGGTTCTCACCTTATGCCGATTATAAAATATATATCCCGATCTTCCGATGGCTATATCTCCGAAAGTAGATCCGCTCAGAGGTTGTTGTTGTTGTTGTTGTTGTAATTAATTCTCAGCCTTTTTTGGGCAAAAAAAGAAAAGAAAAAAAAAACAACAACAGTCGATAAAGTTAAATTGTTCCCACTTATGTACACATAAAAACATGAAAAGGTTCTTTTCAATGAAAACGTGATTCATTTTCTCTAAGATCATCAGGTTGATATCAGCTAAAAACAACACAGACATTAAACTCTGAACTTATTTTTGATTGCTTTTTTTTTATATTAAACATTTAAAATAATAACCTCGCTAAACAGCACGAAAGTTTTTCTTTAACAAAAACCAAAAATCGAAAGTTTTGAATTTCACTTTCATTATTCTCTGACCATAACTTTATTGTCTTCCTTAACAAGCTTGTAATCAAATTTCGTTATATTAAAGTAGCAGCCAAATTTCTTAATAAACTTTAAAATTACTTTGGGTCTTTTAATTAGATATTTTGATTGTACGTTTTGCCGCCAAAGGGGCCCCCAACCGAACATTACCTTATCAATCTCAGTTACCGCAACTTCTTGAAAACAAAATAGTAAAAGATTCATATTTCATATGAAAAGTTATACGACCACCATAATGAGTTATTTTCTATTATGTATTTCACGATAAAAGTAAAAAAACAAAAAAAAAATCTCATTTTATGTTCAATTGTTTAAGAAAAACCACAAATAAAATTCACTATACGCGCACGTTGCATTGAAAGTGAAAAATGGAAATCCCCTCCCCACCCTCCTCCTTCGACACTCACACACGTAAACACGCATTAAAACAAAAACAAAACAAAGTTGGTACGGACGCAAAATTATCCCAATGACTCTCGGCTGTGGCTCTGTTGTGTAACAAAATTCATGACTCGCATTATTTTCCATTGTTATCGCGCGTTGCATTTCGACAAATTTATTGATTAGAAAGTGAAAATGAAAATCCACCAACCCAAGCCGCCGATGTGCTGAGTGTTGGCCAAGAAAAGTTAAAAACAAAAAGCGTTAATACAATGCAAAGCAGGCCCAATCGAGTGGTCTGTCTGTCGGTCTGTCTGACTGGCCCCTATGGTCTAAATGATGCATAATAAGTAAGCGGCTTCAATGCGCAACACTGCAATGCAACAGACTTTTTTCAATTGCAGTAATAAGCAGCATTTTGTTCGAAAGATTCTTCTTCGACAGCTCCAAGACGAAATGCCCTCCGGTATTTAAATGAGCTGCGTAAAGAAAATCCCAATTTTTTTTGTTGTTGTTGCTGTCATTATTGGTATTGGCGTTGGGTGTTGTTGTTTCATTTAAAGTGGTCAATTATTGTATGAAAATAAACTTCAGCGCTCAAGTGTCGTCTCGTTGGGACAGTCAACACTTGAGCTCTGAAAGAGTTAATGCTGACTGACAATGAGTCAAATAAAATCATAAATAGAGTCAACAAATGTGTGACCAAGTGTTGGGCTTTTAAAGTGGCCAAAGTGTCATTAAGGTCACTTAAAAATTAAATAGACTGCGTGTGCATAATTATTTTGGGCGTTTACTTGGAAGGTGTAGCCGATATATTCAGTAAAAGCTGTTTGTTTGGTGAACCACTTTTTTTTTTTTGGCTTATGTAAAGATAACACTTGAGGTATAAATTCCATTGACACGAAACGCTGTGACAGAAAATGGAACAAAGCAGAGATATGCATACTATGACTATTTAACTTCCTTATTTTGTTACTTTATATGAACGGGCTTCTGAATTTCTTTGCTCTATTTTCTATGACCGAAAACGAAGCTTCATAGTATCGTACTCTTTCAATATTTTCTTATGTATCACAAAAGATAGATATTTTTTTTTAGATATTTTCCTCAAATCTAAAGGTCTAATTAAACGGTGAAAAAAAAAAAATGCGTAGTACACAAAAGAACTACCCGTAAGTTTCTTCGCCACGTTGTTTTTAGAGAAATAGGGTGGCTCTTCGGTTGGTTTTTACTGTTGTACCTTATGCAGGAACAGTGGGCAGAATTCCTTCACCCCTCTTTTTATTTAATAGTCTTATGTCTTAAATCAGACTACTTAAACTTTCAAATTCTTAGATACAAGTTTTGAAGACTTTTTTCTGAAATAATACTAACATTTTTCCTTAGAAAATAAGATTTTATTTTTATTAGCAGAGCAGCATGCCATCTGGCTAATGACGGAATGACCCAATACACTGTGATTGGATGCGACTAAATCCAATCTTTTCTACACTGACTGTAACACTCAACACGATTTTGTCCCATTCGACCACTGGATATTATGTCATTTCGTCACTGACATGCTGCTTTGGCAACAAAAATTCATTGATCATTTCTCTTTAGTGAGCACCATTGACCGTAACACGTGCTCCATTCGCATTTTTGAAGAAATACGGTCCGATGATGCCTCCTGCCCATAAACCACACCAAACAGTACATTTATTGGGATACATTGGAAGCTCTAGGATTGCTTCTGGTTGTTCATCGGCCCAAATATGGCAATTTGGCTTGTTAACGTAGTCATTCAACCAGAAATGAGCTTTGTCGATAAACACAATTTTTCGATAAAATAATGGATCAACTTGAAGTTGTTGTAAGGCCCATAAACCAAAATTAAAACAAACACCAAGATCAGTCAAGATACCCGTCAAGATACAAGTCACCAGAGACGAGAAATGCTTAAAACTTAAAGTATAAAGCTTAAGTTTGAAGTTTGATGACGTTGCGTTTTTAAGTATTTGCTTAGTAGCCATCAGTAGTGAATGTCCTTAGTGAGTTTGTAAAAATGTAAGGAATTGGTCATCCTTATGTGATACAATACAATTCGCCTTAAAGGTCTAAGCCCTATATATATCAAGGGCGAGCTGGATTCTACTTTGAAGGCAATCTGTACTTTGGCTTAGGACAATAAAATAATGCGAAAGTGCAGTCATCGCAGTTATCAACCAGAAAAAGGAAGAAAGGGATGTCCTTCAACTGAAAGTACGCAAGCTAGCAGAAATGGTTGACAAGTGGTAAAGTGTGTATATTGCTGCATATTGATAGTAAATTTGGAAGCTGTATCCAATATGGGTGCTGCATTTGCTCATAATGGAAAATAAACAGCATCGAAAGTTTGACTATGTGCAATGGACTTAACCCCCTAGAATAATTGAAAACTTAAGTGGATAAAGGTACTATGTCGCAAAGTTCATTCATGTCTTCAGTTATCTCCTTCGAAACTTAAAAATAGGACTCGCTGGTAAATGATCCAACAATAAGATGTACATTCGAATTATGGAACCTGAGGGTTGAAACATTTTCTCGAGACCCGTTAGTGACACAATATTGAAGCTTTTCAACATCGTTGAGAATATAGTTTTAAGGGGGACTACTATATTGAGGAATATAAAGAGTGTGTCGAAAAAAATTTATACACGCTTAAAGTTAAATAAAACTTAAACCGTTCAATTTAAAAATTCTTAAAAATATGTGAATTTATTAATATGCATATTATAGAAATTCATTAAACATTCAAATATTGAAATATTAATCGGAATTTATAAATTTATTCACCTTTTCCGGGAATCCTGTCGTTAACGATTTTATAGTTGTTTTCATTAGCTTTTTGGAGGAGCCGGTTCATTTACGCTTGAAGTCAGACATGTCTTGTGATAACATTCCTGTGGTCTTCCCTTTTCACGAGCGCCCAATATCTCCCCACAGGCCGGAGTTCTGGACAGTTGGGTGGGCTTGCATCCAGTGGTACAAAATTAACATAATTATTTGCATACCACACAAGGGCCTTTTTACCATAGTGGCATGATGCTAAATCGGGCCAGAAATATGTAGGCACTCTGTGCTGTTTTAGAAAAGGCGTTTTTGAGGACACTCCTTAATATACATTTCTGTATTTTTCGTTAATGATGCCACAAATGCTTGGCTTCTTTTGCCACAACTGCAAATGGCTTGCCACACAAGAAACTTCTTAGGCAATTTTGTTTGCGTTTTTGTCCGGTACTGTTCCTGAATATTACCTTGTCCATCAGCCACACAAAAATCTTGACCCGGAAATTGTGAAATGTACATTTTTTTATAAAATTAGACCTCAAGTTTTTAGCTCGATTTTTTGCTTCTGAATTCTTTATCGCATTGCGATCTGGAACTTTCTGAACTTTATACCACTTCAGCCCAGCATTAGCTTTGGTTCTACACACAAAAGAATCAGAGTATTAAACTACACGAGCTGCTTTTCTGACAGAAGTGTTCGGAGCTCTTCGAAAGAGTTGTTCGACAACTTTTGCCTTACCAATATTTGTTGGACATTTTTTTCTTCCTGATCCAGGTTTTCGTGCAATGTTTAAGTCTTCTTTATACGGTTTAATGGCTGTTGAAACAGTGTGACGATGAACCTTGAGATCTGTTGCTATTTTTTTAAAAGTCCACAATGAATTTTTTTGAAAAGTATTAATTATTTTTTCACGTAGGGGAATGTCGTCAGGGTTGGGCCGCTGTCAGGGTTGGGCCACTGCTATTTCTCGAATATGACACGAGCTGCGATCTATGTTATAGCGTCGAATTATTGTTCTTGATGCCAGAAAACTTTTTAATGCATTGCTTGTTACCGGTATCGTCATTAAAAATTTTTGTGCCTTCATGTTGTTTTCGATAGTTCAAAAATTTTTTAATTGCAGTGAAAAACGACTCAAAACTTGGAAAAGAACAATGCCACCGCAAAAGAAAGTATATATATCCATTAAGGGGTGAACCATTAACAAATTCCCAAAGGGAAAGTTCGATTCCTTTACCTGTTCGCATGTAGTATTGAGCGATCGAAAAACACGCTTGTCGTCAGGGTTGGGCCACTCGTGTAGTCAGGGTTGGGCCACATCAATTTTTATTTCGAATCAGTAAAATAACATTACCCAGTCGGTTTTTTGGAACAAAGAACATAAGTCCACCCTTTCTACGATTTTGTCATTGGTCGAGCCTCTGCAAGCGGTCGCGCCAACAGTGAAATCTAATCGGGTGCGCCGCCCGATAAAAAGCACTGTCTTAACCTCCCCAGAGAACCGCGAAGAGGTATGTAAAAAGCAAGAGATGCGCGATGCTTCGAAAACGCCTAAAAAACGTCGACGCGAAAAAATTAAACGCACAACACCTGCTAAACGAGGTCGCCCATCGAAAAAAACACAAAAAATCCTCTTCCGACGAAGATGTGGATCAAAACTTCTGCATTATATGCTTGGAATCGATGCACGCGAAACAGAATCGAAACAATTCAATCGCATGCGAGACGTGCACTTAAAGTGCGTCAATCACACAAAAAGTTACTATGATGCCCAAATTGTGATTCAGATTAATGTTATTATGTAGATTTCTCATCAAAATTTTGTATAATCAAATGAAAAACAATAAAGAGTTTCATACAAATTCATTACACACTATTTAGTACATATTTCATCGATATTTGGTGGTGGCCCAACCCTGACTACAATGGCCCAACCCTGACTACTTTTTTTTTTTTTAGTTTCGTCAATAACTTTTTTTTCCGAAATCGAAGCGAGTTATCCTAAAGGTATGTTACAGATAAGGGTCCAAACTTTTAAATAAAAGAAAAAATTTGGCGATATTCAAATACATAAAAAAGATACAGAGGACGACATTCCCCTACTTTTATTTCTCTGTCCATTTTGAAAGAAATAACAATTGAAAATGACTTATTTGAATAATATATCTTATATATTTTTAAAAGCTAACTTAATTCAAAAAAAAAAAATATTTGTTGGACACAATAAGTTATGGCTAAAAAAGTATGTATAAGTTTTTTTCGACACACTCTACCTAAATATTTTTGTAATTTCTTTATTTTGTCTGGTAATTCAGAGCCTATCCTTGTAAACTATGAAAATTTTCCATCAAACAGACAGCCAGAAATAACGAAGAAAGTGTTATGGTTATTTAAACAAAGAATTATGACTGTCCATTAAATGTTAATGACTTCCTCCTGCTCACATTAACAAAATTAGAAAATGATTGTGGCAATACCGTATGGGTCCTTATTACAATCAATTGAAAACATAACTTCTGCAAATTATCACTTATTCATTTCAATGGCTTGGCCATTTTTTATCACGCTTCCTTCGCATATGCAAATGATTTTCGCTCAAAAAGTAAAGTTTTCTCCTCCACTTAAACAGAGTAACTTTCAGCAGCTGCAATTGCGGCTCGTTGCTTCAACCCAAAAAAAAAAAAAAAAAACAGTTAAAATGAAAAGAGTCTGAAGTAAAATGTAGACGACGCCAAACGCCCCCAACTAAATTGGCACCATTTTTGGCAACTTAACATTTTGTGTTGCTGCTGCTTTCAGTTGTTGGTGCCAAAACAGTTGTCGTTGTTGTGACGTCGCTGTTGCTGCCTGTTGGCAGTCTTCTTGTTAACTGTCTAAATTGCTGCTGCACTTGTTATTATTGCTATTGCTGTTACCAATGTTAAGTTTAAACTTTCAATTATATAATTTAGCTGACAGCCGTCGAACAACAATGAAGCATGAAAACTGCTGTTGAATAATTTTACGAACACTCGCAATCATCATGGGTTATGAAAATTCAGAGGGAGGGAATTTCTTTTGATGTGAAAAGTTGAGAGGTGGCTAATCAGTTCAAAATACGCTTTTAGTAAAATTACTATAGTGTCGGCAATAGACTAATTCAGAAATTAAAATTGCTCGAAATTTCATTCTCCTGACATCAAAAGTTTCGTTTTGGTGTAAAGAAGCACCATTTCAGGTCCATTTCAAAGAACATTTTGATAGACCTTGCAATTTCTTTAAATGACATTTTGAGAAGAATTTATTGGAACCTTAACATTGGCCTCGAACATTTTGCCACAAATACTTGAGGCGCTGCGTGCAATAACGCCCTAAGTGGAAGAATGGCATTTCGAGATAATTCAATTTAAAGTTTCTAAATGCTACAAAAAGAACAAACCATCATTTAAACCTTGGAAAAAAAATTTATTCATTTAACACTAACAAAATGAATTAATAATTACCGCTAAAACATTACTTATGCATATTGACAGAATTATCGAAGAAGGAAAATTTAAATTATAGGGCGTTATTGCATAAATCCATTTGACTATGACTGGAGTAATGTTGGCGTTTTGTTTGGGAAACCGACAAAACTACTCCAATTTTAAAGATTTTTTTTTTTTTTATAAATTAGGAGAACGAAAAGTACTTTAGCCTCAACTATTTACAAATGTGCGTTTTTCTTTATTTCTCTTAAATTTTTATTTTATCAAATGCATGCATACATTTGCATCTAAATTTGCACCTGGCAAATATTTTTATTTTTACTCAAGACCAAGGTGCCTGACTAAAAAAGTGTAGAAGGCAAAAAATGCTTAGAATTGTCCAAAGAATGAGTGTGATTTTTTTTTAATATAAAATGTTCCAAAAAATTCTGAAAAAAATCACACGTATTCTTTTAACAATTCTAAGCATTTTTTTGTCATGTGGGTATATCTTAAAAAAAGTCTACCGAGTGTGAAAATTTAAATATGTTTTAAGATTTGATTTAACCACCGGTGGTTATGCAAAAATATTCAAATTTATGTATGCAAATAATATATTTAGCTTTTCTCAATTGTAGTCCACAAAAAATGACTGCAAAAATTAAATTTTCTTCAATTTAGTTTTTAACAAATTTAGTAGTTTTTTTTTATGCAAGAGAAGAACTTAAGATAATTTAATTTCTTATTATTGTACCTTAAAATTTGCCTCGCAATAGCAATTATACAAATAAAATTATGAAAGTGCAACTGGAGTCTAAATAACGGTAATTTTTCGCATTGTCTTAAGTGAAGTTCTAATGTCGCGTCCGAAGTCCAAAAACATCATTTTTAATTACCAGTAATGTATTAGCGGTCACACCTGATCGAAACTCTATATCTTCAGCAAGATCATAATCCAGTAAAAAAATACGTAGATGTAAAGTCTCGGCAAAGAATATCGAGAAAGTTGTAAGTGTTTGAAATGTGTCACGTCCGCAATTATATGTACATAATAAATCCATATAAATAAAACTGCAATTTTGTATGTATCTTTGGATATCCCTTACGATTTAGAAAATGTGCTGTTGATTTCCTGAAACGTTTACAGCGTGTTTGTTATTATTTGGTAATGTTGGATAATAGGTTGAAAAAATGGGCGTTGTCACGACCTCCTCCTATCATAATTCTTCAAAAGACTGAAACTATTTAATGCAAATGGATGGCATTTGGTACATATGTAAAGGTTATTAAGAGAAATAACATCCACTGGAAATGGGCTGTCAATGCCCACAAAATCAAAATGCATTACATCTCCTCAACATTTTGGTAAATCTGTAATCGACTTTGGCTATAAATATATCGTAATTTCGCACACATAGATACATAGATATAGACGATAAAATTGGACACGTACAAAAAAGAAAAGTTTGACAGAAACGACTTAAAAGCCAAAAATTTATTTTACAAAATGCTTTTGTTTTTCGAATGCGCTTATCATTACACTCATGGAGTTAATTGGTTTTATATTCATGCAAAGAAGGTTAGACACTTCTCATCAATAGCTTCCTAAATATCATTGAAACAACTAAAATGATGTGTTTCACTACTTGAATTATTGCTAAGGAAAAATTTGTCGCGTCCGGAATGTCACGTCCGTTATTACATTTTAGCTTATGTAAGAGAAACTAAAGAAGATATTTTAATAAGGAAAAGTGCATTATAAAAAAGCATGTTTCAGTATAGTTTTGACACTTTTAGAAAAAAAAAATTTGCTTACATATTTTGCAGAATTTTTAGTTTTCGTACATGCACCTCAAAAGTACTTCCATTTTATGTCGCGTCCGTATGGACTTTTATTTGCTAGTATTTTGGTACTGTATACCCGACCGACCTCGTGATTTTTTCCAATAATAGTCCTGCCCTAGTATTAATTTATGCACCAAATAAAAAGTCAAAGTTTCCTCTGGACTTGATTATTTTTAAAAAATATGCGTACGAATGTCACGCCCGTAGCCTGTGGAAATACCCATATACACTTTTTTCGTTAGGAACTTTGGTTTTGAGTAAAAACCGTTTTTCCTATCGCGAACTGATTTATGCAATAACGCTCCAAGTCGTACTACGCTCTTCTTGCACGCAACGCTTTAAAGTTTAAACAGTATATACATATAGCTCTACCATATTTTGTGATCGGAATTGGAAGTTGAAATTAAGTACACATATATTTGACGACCCAAACTTTTCAAAAAAGCGATGGGCGCAAAAACACCCTAAGTCGACTAATGTTTGCGACGCCTCATTTGTTATAACCAAAGTTAATTGCATTAAACAATCAGTTTTGATCTATCTAACATAAGCTTTAAATATCTTGCGAGAAATTGATTACTAAACTAGTACGAGTAATGCTTTATCATTTCTTTTCCATTTGATGTCGATTTACACTTAAGTAGTAGCACATAAAAGGATTAAACTGTTGCGCATGCGTGCACGTTTTAACACAGACGTCAACATCACAATTTCAGTCAGCCAATCTGTCAACTCATGTAGGCTGCTGAGATGCAAGCATTTTTTTTTAACTGTGCAACAATTGTTTTTCCGGCGTCAAGTTTTTTTCCATCAATTTTCTTTGATTCTGTATTGGAAATAAAAACTATGGATGACAGCGTTTGCCTTAACATGTCACTTGTTACCGATAATATTATGTTCTTTTTTTTACAATTAGCTTGGTTTTAATTACTACATATTTAATAAAAATTAAATAACAAATGATCCGTCCTATCCCCAGTTTAACGTTGTCACGGAAGAATATTCAAGCGTTTTATAAAGAGCGAAAAACTTAGCAATGATCACTGCAACAAGAAATTCGCAAATAAAGCAAATGTTGAAGAGAATTGAAAAAACTTGCGAATAACTGTGCACTATCACGGCGCTGTTGTGAGAATTTAAATGACGATAACAACATCTCTGAGGGGTTATTTTATATTATGAAAGCTTATCAAATTCTGCATGTTTTGGTGAAATTTAAAAAAAATCGTTAGAGCTGTTTTTGAAAAAATGCCAAAAAACCATTAAAATTGGAATGAACAAAAAGTTGTGAGTGGACACACAAAAGTTAAAAAGAAGAGTTATTGCAATTTAAAAAGTAAGATATATTAATATGAACTCATAGGTAGTATTTCATATCATATACTGTTAACAACTTTTTAAATTGGGTGATCTCCTAAACTATAAGTTGTACGCAAATACTTTTAACGTACTTTTGTAGGAAATTTTCCTGTGCTACAAAATTGGAGACCAACATTTTTCTGTAAAAGTTAGTATTAGCAAGATATTTGCAAAAAACTGATTTTAGCGACCCTTTGAGCCTTAATAACTTTTTATGCGCACACGACTTTGCAATGGACTTTTCACACTTTGTTTATCATGCATACATAAAGGCAATTGCGGTGAACAAAAATCCACTTGGAATTATTTCGCATAGCAGTTATTCAATAAAAACAGATTTTTTAACGTTGTCCTTAATTTTAATGGTTTTTTATTGAATAACTCCAATTAAAGTACCTTTCATATGACACCAATATTGTTAAAATCCATTAAGGGGTTATATCAAGTTTGAAGTGCAAATATATGTACTTAATTTTAACCAAAGAACATAAAATTAATTTTTTGGAGGTAAGTGGACATATCTAAACACTTCTGCGTACAAAAATTTAAAATTTAGATTTTGAATTTTTCACGTCTAGCACAAAAAACGAGACACTGTGCGCCGTAGAAAAAAATGAAAAATATAGCTTTAAATGTGTACAAAGCACTCCATATGTGGTGGTCAAGGGGGCA